>OX463306.1:20141917-21341917 GCA_949820665.1 Scrobipalpa costella | reverse complement strand
ACGGTGATATATATTTCACTTCGTGAACAGTGATTTTGCACTGTAAATTCAATTAGTTTTGCGGAACAAAATTGGAACGCGACTGCTTTGATTAGCGATCTCGGATGAAAAAAAGAAAGTATAGTTTCTTAGTAACTACAGTTACTTTGATTGCCTGGAGATGCATACAAGTTGTTTGAATTTGATTTAAGGTGACATGAAACATAACTCACTAAAAACACAATCAAAATTAACAATTCTTAATTTGTTGCAGTAACATGTAGAAAAATTGTGATAAACAGCCACAAACTGCAATTTTTCTACCTGTTGCAACATAAATTGCAGTTGGTGGCCGTTTATTGTAATTTTTCTACCTGTTACTACAACAAACTATGAATTGCTAATTTATAAGATTCTAAATTATCTTCATTACTATTACTTGAGTCTGTTGTACCGGATTTTCGATTCACTGCGTTTTTTGGAGTTATGATTTTTTTACATTTAGGTTCTATCGCCTCCTTCACAATTATAGGCAGGCTGACTAAATCTAGTAAGCCACTTTTTACTTACATATTTTATATTAGGAATTCTTAAGTCCATCCTGACTTTTTTATTAAATTATACACGCTGGGAAAAGTTTGTTTACAAAATGACATTGGGTAAATAGCAATTTAGTTGGTTTCTCACCAATTTGTTTTATATTTTCCACATAGTGAATATATTGTGATTTTTAAAGATATCAAGTTATAATGAACAAGAAATGCAGTAGAAAGTATTATCAGAATAATTCTATGCCTTATAAGGTAGGTATTCCAATTTCTAAATATGTCTTAAAGTCACCCACACTGGACTGGGAGTGAGAGAAAAACATAGAATGTGCCAGCTGCATTTCCTCCCGAGCATGCTGTAAGAACCAGCTAAGGGATTTGAGGGTTTCAGTATTTTTTAATTTAGGCGATGGGCTGACAACCTGTCACTACAGCAATATACGTAATATATCTTAAATAACCCTCAAAACTATGTCAGACGTGGCGATACGACCTTTGTTTAGGACGTTTACGCTCTGCCTACCCCATTAGGGATAAAGGCGTGATTATATGTATACGTATATGTACTTAAAGTCAGGAAAAATACTTTTATTATTTCAAAGTATACACAATTTTCAAAAGATAGTACATCATCAACTCCCTAGCCTGATCCCGAATCTCTAGGGGTCGGCTACCTTATCTAGGTGATTGAATGAGGGTACTGGTTTTTACATGGAACAACTGTCATCTGACCTCCACAACCCAGAAGGGAAACGTGACCCAATCCTAGATTGTCAGAGTTTTCAATCTGTCAATGCTTCTGCCATGGCTCAACTACTAATATCTACGGTATTAAACGATATTAACCGGAACCAACGGCTTAACGTGACTGCCGAAGCACGGAAAAAACGCCGAATAAACGTACATGTTAAAACCGAAAAACACATTGGTACGTGGTGGAATTCGAACCACGACCTCCTCAGGAGGTCCACTACACCATCGGGCTCTTTAAAATACTCTACTTAAATGTATAATGGCTCTTATTATCTTATTCACACATCCCACACAAGCACGACCATTTTCCTTATTATTTTTAAGTAGACTTGAGTCATCAGCATCGGTCAAATAGATACCTACTTACTTATTGTTCTTGTAAAAGGAAAACATTGAGTAAATTTAGTCATCCGTACAGTCTATGAGTGTAAAAATCAGTACTGTCGTTCAACCCCCTAGGTTAGGAAGCCGACCCCGTGAAATACAGGATAAGGCTATGGAGATGATGATGATGAATCATCCATACAGTCTATATTTTGAAAGAGACAATCATTAGCTTAAATTCTAATTAATTATTTTTATAGTAAATACAAAAGTATAGAAAATCTAGTAGGTACACACTGGGAAAGCACAGTCCATGCGCATCTTAAAAATAATCCAATTTCTTCCTACATTCCCAATTATATGTCTGTACAAGTTTGAATATGTACACACACATTAACTGCCTCCGTGGTATAGTGGTCAGAGCCATGATGGGCTTAAGATCCTGGGTTCGATTCAGAGGGGGGAACACAAAGTTGATATTTGTCAATTTATCACTTTGTGAGGTTTTCCCCAGTTTGGTTAGGACATCGCAGGCTGAATGACCTGATTGTCTGAAAATAAAAAAGGATTCCGTGCTTCGGAAGGCACGTTAAGCCGTCGCTCCCGGTCTCTGTCTTTGATAGTGGTAGATACTCAAATCACGTCAGAGGCCTAATAGCTGTGCTATTAGGCGGTTTGAACACTCTGACACCAAGATTCATTGGGTAGTTTGAATCGAGAATCCACTCGCTAAGAAGATAAATATGTACAGACACATACTTTTTGTAAACTAAACCATAATCGTTCCCTTCGTCGCGGGTGTTTTGTTACATACATATAACGTCTTCGTAATAACGCCTTCATCCCTAATGGGGTAGGCAGAGCGTAATCGACCTAAACAAAGGTCGTTCCGCCACGTCTGATAAAGTTTTGAGGGTTGTTTAAGATAGATTTGTAGGTATATTGCTGTAGTGACAGGTTGTCAAACTATCGCCTAATTCGCAATATACAGAAACCCTCGGATGCCTTAGTTGTTTTGTTAATGTTTGTTATTGCACAGGGCCTGGGTATGATGCTGGTGCGCATGAACCTGCGCGCGGCGCTGTGCGCGCTGTGCGCCGCCGTGGTGCTGCTCACCGTGCTGTGGACGCGCTGCGGGGAGCTGTCACACAGACCCAGTACGTAGCAGTGTCTAGCGGGGCCAGTAGTTGTAGCTGAGGGGGGGGGGGATGCTGTGCGCCGCCGTGGTGCTGCTCACCGTGCTGTGGACGCGCTGCGGGGAGCTGTCACACAGACCCAGTACGTAGCAGTCTCTAGCGGGGCCAGTAGTTGTAGCTGAGGGGGGGGGGGGATGCTGTGCGCCGCCGTGGTGCTGCTCACCGTGCTGTGGACGCGCTGCGGGGAGCTGTCACACAGACCCAGTACGTAGCAGTCTCTAGCGGGGCCAGTAGTTGTAGCTGAGGGGGGGGGGGGATGCTGTGCGCCGCCGTGGTGCTGCTCACCGTGCTGTGGACGCGCTGCGGGGAGCTGTCACACAGACCCAGTACGTAGCAGTCTCTAGCGGTGCCAGTAGTTGTAGCTGAGGGGGGGGATGCTGTGCGCCGCCGTGGTGCTGCTCACCGTGCTGTGGACGCGCTGCGGGGAGCTGTCACACAGACCCAGTACGTAGCAGTCTCTAGCGGTGCCAGTAGTTGTAGCTGGGGGGGGGGGGATGCTGTGCGCCGCCGTGGTGCTGCTCACCGTGCTGTGGACGCGCTGCGGGGAGCTGTCACACAGACCCAGTGCGTAGCAGTCTCTAGCGGTGCCAGTAGTTGTAGCTGAGGGGGGGGGGGGGGATGCTGTGCGCCGCCGTGGTGCTGCTCACCGTGCTGTGGACGCGCTGCGGGGAGCTGTCACACAGACCCAGTACGTAGCAGTCTCTAGCGGGGCCAGTAGTTGTAGCTGAGGGGGGGGGGGGATGCTGTGCGCCGCCGTGGTGCTGCTCACCGTGCTGTGGACGCGCTGCGGGGAGCTGTCACACAGACCCAGTACGTAGCAGTCTCTAGCGGGGCCAGTAGTTGTAGCTGAGGGGGGGGGGGGGATGCTGTGCGCCGCCGTGGTGCTGCTCACCGTGCTGTGGACGCGCTGCGGGGAGCTGTCACACAGACCCAGTAGGTAGCAGTCTCTAGCGGGGCCAGTAGTTGTAGCTGAGGGGGGGGGATGCTGTGCCCCGCCGTGGTGCTGCTCACCGTGCTGTGGACGCGCTGCGGGGAGCTGTCACACAGACCCAGTAGGTAGCAGTCTCTAGCGGGGCCAGTAGTTGTAGCTGAGGGGGGGGGATGCTGTGCGCCGCCGTGGTGCTGCTCACCGTGCTGTGGACGCGCTGCGGGGAGCTGTCACACAGACCCAGTACGTAGCAGTCACTAGCGGGGCCAGTAGTTGTAGCTGAGGGGGGGGGATGCTGTGCGCCGCCGTGGTGCTGCTCACCGTGCTGTGGACGCGCTGCGGGGAGCTGTCACACAGACCCAGTACGTAGCAGTCTCTAGCGGGGCCAGTAGTTGTAGCTGAGGGGGGGGGGGGGATGCTGTGCGCCGCCGTGGTGCTGCTCACCGTGCTGTGGACGCGCTGCGGGGAGCTGTCACACAGACCCAGTAGGTAGCAGTCTCTAGCGGGGCCAGTAGTTGTAGCTGAGGGGGGGGGGATGCTGTGCCCCGCCGTGGTGCTGCTCATATAATAATTGTCCTCCCACTGATTTTCGGTGATGGCGGCAAATCTCTGAGAGATCGGCCAACTGCGCAGGACTTGTTTTTAGTGCCCAAGTGTAGATACACTCTCTCTTCCTTAAATCTCTTATTATGATGGGACAGATTGACTAACACGACCAGATAGAAATCAGGCAACAGTGACATTTTATTACAAAGATGGATATTTTCGTATTCGAATGCAAATGAGTGACAAAAGTATCGTGAGCGAAGAAAGCGCAATATTTGCAATAATCGATACATTCACATGGCAAAGAATAAAGCGGATCGCAAGCGTAGTGAGCGCATAATTTTTCATACTGGTAAATATACAAAAGGCAGAGATCACATCCCTCCGCTTGCTACGGTCCTTGCAAACTTCTGTTGCTTCATCTACATTCATTAATCTTTTCGTGCACGCTCGTCGGTTTAGGGTACTCCTGACCTGAGCTTTCTCTAGAACGTCCCTGATTTGGGCGCTACGTTCGTCGAGGTCTTCCCCTTCCAACGTTCCCACTCACAGTCGCCATATATCGGGTGGCCCAAAGAGTGACGTCCAAAGGAAAAATTTTGATTCCTTAGGTCAAGGGGTAGCCAAATCACCCCCATGTATGTTCAGCGATTTTTAGTAGTTTAGGAGTTATGAATTTTTTTGCTAATTTTCTAAGAAAATTGACCTCAGTGGATTAATTATTTTTTATTATTTTTTTGGATAACTTTTTTTTATTTTTTTTTTATTTTTGTGACATCCTCTTAAATTGTTCTTTTAACCATAAAAGTTTCAGCTTCCTAGCTGTAATGTAAGTTAGTTATTTTTTTATCGAAAGTTCGAATTTTACGATCGAGCTAGTCTGCTCTGAATTTTCAACTTGAAATTAAAAATTGAAAAACATAATCTCATGGTCCCTTATTAGTTTTAAAAACTCCGCAAGGTTTCAAAATTACATAAAAATAAAAATTAACTATTGCTTAATGGGGTATTATTTGCAGAAAACAGCCTTCAAAGGTACTTGGGTGGAAATTACCTAATTAGTAAATTGTTTCAGAAAGTTGAACGATTCCTGTTATGTCATTACTAAGGACTAATTAAGTTAGAAAATGTATCAAATTAAAGGGAAAATAAAATTATTTACTAAAAAATGTTATTTAAGTTACATTTTTGAATGAAAATTCTTAGTAAAATGTTTTAGTGTGAGTTGTAAGATTTATGAGACAATTGTATTATTAATAATAAGTAAATAAACTCGGATAATTCTTTTACACATTTACTCACAATAAATTTTCAAAATGGCGACCTCCCACAGCAATACACAACCTACATCTACGCAAGAAATTTTCTTTAAGTCGCCTAAACGCTTCTCTGTTTCCTCTAACGACATTTCCGGCCTCTCCAATTCGCTGTCTTGGCTCCTCTTTATTTAACGATTCTCGGGCGTAAGCTATGTCCTTGTAATAACCCCAAATAAAAAAAACAATCGGATTTAGGTCAGGCGATCGTGGAGGCCATCTGATTGGACCGTTTCGTCCGATCCACCTGTTGGGATACGTTTCATTCAAATGATTACGCACTTGTGCTGCGTAGTGGCATGGTGCACCGTCATTTTGGAAAACCATGTGTCTTCGTAAATCGAGGTTGACTTCCTCCAATAACAAGGGAAGATCATTTTCGAGAAACAATTTATATGTCTCGCCATTGAGCCTCGGCGGCAATTCGAACGGCCCGATCATTTCTCCGTTCAGTATGCCTGACCACATGTTGACGCTAAAGCGATGCTGGAACCTAGTATCTCTGGTCAAGTGGGGATTCTCTACTGCCCAGTGGTGGGTGTTATGAATATTAAATATTCCTGTGCGCTCAAAACGCGACTCGTCAGTCCACAAAACTTTTTCGTAAAATCCCGGGTCGTCTCTCTCTCACCATGCCACTACGCAGCACAAGTGCGTAATCATTTGAATGAAACGTATCCCAACAGGTGCATCGGACGAAACGGTCCAATCAGATGGCCTCCACGATCGCCTGACCTAAATCCGATTAATTTTTTTATTTGGGGTTATTACAAGGACATAGCTTACGCCCGAGAATCGTTAAATGAAGAGGAGCTAAGACAGCGAATTGGAGAGGCCGGAAATTTCGTTAGAGGAAACAGAGAAGCGTTTAGGCGACTTAAAGAAAATTTCTTGCGTAGATGTAGGTTGTGTATTGCTGTGGGAGGTCGCCATTTTGAAAATTTATTGTGAGTAAATGTGTAAAAGAATTATCCGAGTTTATTTACTTATTATTAATAATACAATTGTCTCATAAATCTTACAACTCACACTAAAACATTTTACTAAGAATTTTCATTCAAAAATGTAACTTAGATAACATTTTTTAGTAAATAATTTTATTTTCCCTTTAATTTGATACATTTTCTAACTTAATTAGTCCTTAGTAATGACATAACAGGAATCTTTCAACTTTCTGAAACAATTTACTAATTAGGTAATTTCCACCCAAGTACCTTTGAAGGCTGTTTTCTGCAAATAATACCCCATTAAGCAATAGTTTATTTTTATTTTTATGTAATTTTGAAACCTTGCGGAGTTTTTAAAATTAATAAGGGACCATGAGATTATCTTTTTCAATTTTTAATTTCAAGTTGAAAATTCAGAGCAGACTAGCTCGATCGTAAAATTCGAACTTTTGATAAAAAAATAACTAACTTACATTACAGCTAGGAAGCTGAAACTTTTATGGTTAAAAGAACAATTTAAGAGGATGTCACAAAAATAAAAAATAATAAAAAAAAGTTATCCAAAAAAATATTAAAAAATAATTAATCCACTGAGGTCAATTTTCTTAGAAAATTAGCAAAAAAATTCATAACTCCTAAACTACTAAAAAACGCTGAACATACATGGGGGTGATTTGGCTACCCCTTGACCTAAGGAATCAAAATTTTTCCTTTGGACGTCACTCTTTGGGCCACGCTGTATATCTGTTTACTTAATCTGCTTTCATCCATCCTCTCAACATGACCAAACCACCTAAGCATTCCTTTTTCTATACCTGTCGCTATATCCTCTTTCACACCACAACGTTCAAAATTTGGTAAATATAACTAGTAACTAATTTGAATGTATTTGTACACAGTATCATCTGCCCTCTCGCTGGCGCTGTCGGAGCGGACAGTCTCCAGCGAGGAGATCGAGTGCAGCATCAACGGCGAGTACTCGGTCGCATGTCGCCGCGACAACACTGACGTCTATGTGCCTTTCTCCTTCCTACACAAGTACTTTGAGGTGAGTGCGAGTGTGACAGAAGCATCAACGTATTCATTCATTTACCTGCACTAATCACTACATAGTATAAAACAAAGTCGCTTTCTCTGTCCCTATATCCCTATGTATGCATAAATCTTCAAAACTACGCAACGGATTTTGATGCGGTTTCTTTTAATGGATAGAGTGATTCAAAAGGTAGGTTTATATGTATAATACATGCAAAATATATTAGAGGAACACTGATGATTTCCGTGCGAAGCCGGGGCGGGTCGCTAGTCTAAAATAAATTATGAAGAGAAAAATGTAATCTTTGTTACCGATGAACTCGAAAACAAGCGGACATATTTTTCGCCCATCCGCACGACAAAGTGTTCAGTCAGCGAGCGAAGTGAGTACGACATTTTACTTCCCAATTTGGAAAACACTCGTGTCGAGCAGTAGATTTTCATTGGCATGTTCTTCTTCTGTCGAGTGGGTATCGAGTCTATGGACCCGATGAACCCTGGTGTCAGAGTTTTTAAACCGCCTAGTAGCACAACTATCAGGCCTCTGACATGGTTTTGTGTAACGACCACTATCAAAGACAGCGACCGGGACCGACGGCTTAACGTGCCCTCCGAAGCACGAAATCATTTTCTTATTCGGACAATCAGGTGATTCAGCCTGCAATGTCCTACCCAAACTGGGGAAAAATTCACAAAGTGATAAATTCTCAAATATCAACTTTGTGTATTACCCCCTGGGAATCGAACCCAGGACCTCCGGATCGGGAGCCCATGGCACTAGCCACTAGACCACGGAGGCAGTTAAATTTAAATACATTTGGCATGTTCTGATCATGACATATGTCATGATTTAAATAATCAAGTTCAATTTTCTTCCTCTGTAAAGTAAACGAATGATATCAAATAAATTCCAATAAAAAATCTCAGCTGCATGTTTAGATAAAATAGTTCTACAAATGATGACTCAACTCCATACTTGAAGTGTCTCGTAGATCCTGATAGAGATCTTAGAATGCATACCACAGAAAGATTAGCATCGCGGCTCGCGGCATCGCATCATTCACGAGGTGTGGACAGGGGTTCCACCCTTATGTCGTGGATATACCACAAATTCGCACGAAGCGGTTCGCTTCCACATTCTTAATGCGAACGGCTAAGGAGTGGAACTCCCTGCCGGCGGATCTGTTTCCGGAACAATATAACCTGGGCCTTTTCAAGGCGAGAGTGAATAGGCACTACATAGGTGAGTATGCTTCAACATAGTCCGCATCGTCACTTTCCACCAGGTGAGATGGCGGACAAATGCTCGCCTATATATATTTAAAAAAATAAAAAAAAATCTTAAAATAGTCTGAATTTGCTATTCAACACACTTTGACTTGCTAATCTCACTCAAGGGTGATTTAGAATAACCTCAATACGCGCATACCTGCCCTGTTTACCTGGCTTAGGTATACCTGTGTGAAATGCTAATTTAAATTTAGGTAATAAATAATCTCAACCTTCTTCTTCTTCTGTCGAGTGGGTATCGATTTTATCGACCCGATGAACCCTGGTGTCAGAGTTTTTAAACCGCCTAGTAGCACAACTATCAGGCCTCTGACATGGTTTGAGTAACGACCACTATCAAAGACAGCGACCGGGACCGACGGCTTAACGTGCCCTCCGAAGCACGAAATCTTTTTCTTTTTCCGACAATCAGGTGATTCAGCCTGCAATGTCCTAACCAAAATGGTGAAAAATACACAAAGTGATAAATTCTCAAATATCAACTTTGTGTTTCCCCCCTGGGAATCGAACCCAGGACCTCCGGATCAGGAGTCCATGGCACTAGCCACTAGACCACGGAGGCAGTTATAATCTCAATCTAGTAACAATAATACCAACCATAGCCCATAACATCTAAAGCTATGATTATAGATTAAGAACAGATTCCAATATATTTTTTTTATCTTCTACTTGTCACGATAATATCAATTCCTAAGATAGATCATCATTTCCTATAATCCTTGTTATCCTGTGGTAATCAAAGAGACAATTTTTGAGTCATAATCCCAAGTCTTTTACTTTCTTCTTCTTTTCGCGTGGTGGGTTCCAGTCCATCGACCCGAAGAACCCTGGTGTCAGAGTTTTAAAGCGCCTTATATCACAGCTAATAAATACATGGGCATCTGATATGGTTTGTGTAAGGACCACTATCAAAGACAGCGACCGGGCTTTACGTGCCTTTCGAAGCACCCAATATTTTTTTCTTTCAGACAATCAGGTGATTCATCCTGCATTATCTTAACTAACAGATATAAACTTTGTGGTATCTACGGAAATCGAACCCAGGACTTCCGGATCGGGATTCCATCGCTCAAATCAATAGACCACGGAAGCAGTTTATTAAATTACTAGCGACCCGCCCCGGCTTCGCTCGGAAATCATCGGTGTTTCTCTACTATATTATGCATGTATTATACATATAAACCTTCCTCTTGAATCACTCTATCCATTAAAAGAAAGCGCATCAAAATCTTTTCAGTAGTTTAAAATATCTAAGCATACATAGGGATATAGGGACAGAAAAAGCGACTTTGTTTTGTACTATGTAGTGATACCTAAACAGGTTACTAACTAACGTTCTTCTCCCCAGATCTACGGCAAAATAACATCAGTCGAAGGCGTGGAAAGATTCGAATGGTCACACAGTTATAGCAAAGTATACCATCCGAAACGAAAATACGACCCGAGAGGGACTTTTACCACCTTTGAGAACTACAACGTTGAAGTGAGGGATAGAGTCAAATGTATCAGCGGCATTGATGGGGTACCAGTCTCTATGCAATGGGAGCCACGTGGATTCTTCTATCCCACTCAAATAGCACAGTTCGGATTGGCACATTATAGTAAGAATATTACCGAACCAGAGCCAAGGAGAAGAATTATAGATGACGGAGAAAATGTCTTGGAAAATTGGATCGTTAGCAAAGACGCTGCCATGTCTAGAGAATTCAACTCAAGTCTTAACACTAATATTATAAGATTCTCAACTGCAGAATCGGTGACTAGTCAAGTGTGGATCAAGTTGAACGTGACTCAAGATTTCGTTTTGAGTCTAGATTTGCAGATGAGGGCGAATTCGTCTATAACTGTGGTGTTACAGAATAAGGACAAGAAAGAGACTGTGTATTTGCATTATGTTACTAGTAAAACTCTTATTTACGCTCAGGTGTGTTAATAATAATAAGTCTTAATTATTACATTTTCTATCTCAATTTAACAATTTGGTGCCGTGTCCTGGATGTTACAATAGACACAATAGGCTTTATAAAATTTTACATACATATTGTCATGCTTGCATCCCTTATGTGGTAGAAAGAGCGTCAACTAACTCAATGAAGAAGTTTTCGCCTTGTGTGACAAGTTTAACCTTTTTTTTATTTACCTTATTGAAAACATTTTTTTATGTTGTCAGTATATGGCCTGAATCGTAATTCACAGAAACCCGCTCTTACTTCTAGATACACAGCTTGCCAAGGGAAGAGAAGTAGCTATCACATTCTATGTTTTCCGATTGCTTACAGTCTAGGTTAGATGTTTTTTAGAAGTTCCTCATGTTTTTTTCTTAGGAAAGAAATATAACTCACTCTATATTTCAGGACGCACACATTTACTACGGTATAGGAGTTGAACCGCAGTGGCGACGAATAACGAGGGATCTTATTATTGACATGCAGAAGGGCTGGGCCTTGCTAGACAGACCTAAGAGGAAGTCCCCGAGAAATAAGTTCAAGGTAAGTCTGGCGAGGGCTGATATATAAGTCGAGGATAAAAACGCTTCACGCGTGAGTTATAGGTAATAATGTTTATGACAGCGAATGCAAGTAAATAAATATTTTAATATCCATAAATTTTAAAAATACAAGTGCTGAAATTTCGTCACTTTCCTTTAGGGCCACAGATAGAAAAATCTAGAATAAATATGGCTTACTTTAAGCACTTGTAGTAAAACCTACTATATCTTTGAAGTTTCTTAGAAATAAGTCTAGTATCATACTTAATATTAACACTGTCAAACTGTCTGGATCTGTGTTACTGAGACAAGTGACGATAAACCATGTCAGAGGTCTAATAGCTGTGCTACTGGGCGGTTTCGAAATTCTGACACCAGGATTTATCGGTTCGTTGTTCGACTCGAAAAAACTCGCTAAGAAGAATAAAACACAGCAAGCTTCTTGCCGTCAAACCTTGAACTAAGTAGACCTTTTTAGAAATAAGCAGTGCCTGTTGTGTCTTTGTTTTTTATGTCCTGTGTTTACGATGTTTTTTGTGTACAATAAATTGTTAAATAAATAAAACTATTCCAACTTCTACTAAAATAAGGATTCTTCTTTCTCTAGATCGGCAGCATAATCCTCTGCGGCGCTGGGACAATAGACAACATAACGATTTCCTCCAGCGAACATATGGCGCATTTCTATGCAGCTGCCAACTGGCTGGTCAGGAACCAGAGGGCCAGTTCAGGAGGTTGGCCTATACCTGTCAGGAGGAGGATTGCAGCCGGGGTGGCTGAGTTGAAGCCGGGCTGGTAAGTTCGTTATCTTTTTGTCTGTGTTTTTTGTAGCCTTAATTAAGTTATTGTTGGTTGGTTTTAGGTTTTGTAGGTTTTATTTAGTTATTGTTGGTTCTTCCATGCTGGTCTGGAAGCGAGAGAAAAACATAGAATGTGCCAGCTGCATTTCCTCTTGGGCATGCTGTAAAAACCAGCTGAGGGATCCGAGGGTTTCAGTATATTGTAATTGAGGCGATGGGCTGACAACCTGTCACTACAACAATATACCTACAACAGACGTGGCGGAACGACATCTGTTTAGATCGTTTACGCTCTGCCTACCCCATTAGGGATAAAGGCGTGATTATATTTATGTATGTAAAAATGGTTATACAAATCTCATATCATTCTCGGTCAAAGGTTAATTACGGAATGTCGTTGTAGGTCAGTACTGCCAACTCAGTAGGTCCCTTTCTGAGAATACGATACAAGACGATACGACTGCGATTGCGTGCCCGGGCCGCCGCCGCCAATCACTCGGATTACTACACTCGCGCGCACATTGCTATTATCTGTGCAGTATGCAACGAGTATGCGTACTAGTTAACAAATTGATGAAGAAACATGACATGAGAAATTTATCAGTCCATGAAATAAGAAATAAAGTAAAACAACTGCTTCTTAAAATGACTTACGATGAAACAGAGAAATTACTTATGCAAATCACTTAGATAAATAAATGAATATATAAATATATATGCTAAAAACAACACAAAACATAACACAACACACACAACATAATTCACTTAAACAACAACAAACCTCAAATTCATATTATTATTTTTATCCTTTAGTTATTTTTAATTCATATATGAGATGATGCATGTTATATTTCTCTTATTATTCATAATTTATAAAATCTCGTTTATGTAATAGATACGTCCTATTTCTGTCAATTCTAATTTGTAAAGAGACCACGACACAGGCTTGGCCTAGTGTGGTTTTATTGGTTGAAATCTGTTTTTGTATATCGGACTAAGATAATAAACAATTTTGTATTTTTTTTGTATTATTGTATTTTGTATAGTGTTGCTATGCTACGCTCATTGATTGTGAGAACAATTGCTCGTCACACCACGTGATGATGTCAAACGATTAAGGTCTAACCTTAGCTCTAAGGTCTCTTATTAGGTCCTCTCTTAGGTCTAACCTTATATAGAAGCAAGAAGAATAAGAAGTACTTCCATGCTGGCCCGGAAGTGAGAGAAAAACATAGAATGTGCCAGCTGCTTTTCCTCCCGGGCATGCTGTAAAAACCAGCTAATGGATCCGAGGGTTTCAGTATACTGTAATTTAGGCGATGGGCTGACAACCTGTCACTACAGCAATATACCTAGAAATCTATCTTAAATAACCCTGAAAACTTTGTCAGACGTGGCGGAACGACCTTTGCGTCGTTTACGCTCTGCCTACCCCATTAGGGATAAAGGCGTGATTATATGTATGTATGTAAGAATAAGAAGATTCTGTAGTATTTGTAAGAACCACACGTTTCCTTAAAGGGTAAACCGCACTAGGACGTAGTCACTGGGTGACAAATGCGTCTTTGTATGAGATGTACCGCACTGCAGCGGCACTGAAGCTGCAGCGAAGCGGCGCGGCGCGGCAATGTCAGTTCATACATTTTGACAGATTTTGTCGCGCCACTGCAGTGCCGTGCCGCGCCGTGCTTCTTCGCTACAGCTACGTCATAGTGCGGTCTAACCTTTAGGGCAATGTTTGGTTCTTGAAAATACTAGAGAATCTTCTTTTTAAAAGCTTTTATTTTTCTTGCTTCATTCAAACATTTTTATACGCCGCGGTCATCATTCTTTAGTTCATCATCTCCCTAGCCTGATCCTGTATCTCACCTAATCTAGGGGATTGAACGAGGGTACTGGTTTTTACACAGAGCGACTGCCATCTGACCTCCGCAACCTAGAAGGGAAACCAGACCCAATCCTAGATTAGGTCAGAGATTTTAAGCCGCCAATGCTTAGCACTGGCCTCTGACATGGCTTAACGATTAATATCTACGGTATGAAACGATATTAACCGGGACCAACGGCTTAGCGTAACTTCCGAAGCACGGAAAAATCATTGAATAAACGTACATACGAAATTCAAAAACCGAAAAAACATTGGTACGTGGTGGGATTCGAACCACGACCTGCCTGCTCAGGAGGCAGCAATCCTATCCACTACACCATCGGACTCTCTCTCATTTTTGAGTTATACCTAAGTTATAAATTTGGAGGCCTATTAGCAGTGCTGTTCTAAGTTCTAGTGTCTGGTACTTTAAAACCTTTGACGCGATGGGCTGACAACCTGTCATTACAGCAATATACCTACAAATCTATCTTAAATAACCCTCATAACTTTGCAAGACGTGGCGGAACGACTTTTGTTTAGGTCGTTTACTCTCTGCCTACCCCATTAGATATAATGGCGTGAATATATGTATGTATGTTGAAGAGAAAAAATAAGTTATCTAAAACTTGACAGCTTTTTGCTATCTCAATCAAAGTACAATCTCTTCAATTGAATAGCAGACTAATTCCAGCTCTTCAATTAAAACTCTTACTAGACTCATCTAAATTAATTATATTAACATGTGTGAAGCTATGAAGCTAATAAATTATACCGAGTCCTATTGATATGGTACTTAAACTATTTTAACTTAAGTGAGACATTCTCTCATTCATATCATTAATTTTTTGATGTGGTACTTCATTTATTGTATGTTAATAATCTATGAACGTTTTAATTAAATGTTAGCTATCAGCCCGCGGTTTCACCCGCGTGAGTGATTTTTTCCGTGAGAATGAAGGTTTTTCCGCGATAAAAAGTAGTCTATCTCGTATTCCAAGATTTAACTTATAAGATGTCCCGCAAACTAATAGGGGTTGCTCAGCGAAACTTCACCAGGAAATTCTTTCAGGAGATGAAAAAACAGAACCTTTCCTTACAAAATGACCACCTCGATCAGACAATTTGTATGGAAAAACAAAATTGACTTTTCATTTCCTGAAAAAAAAATATCCTGCTGATACTTGTTCAGTGTCGTTGACTGAGCAACCCCTATGAGTTTGAGGGACGCTGTCCCTTACACCCGGTATGTGTTCCAAGTTTCATCCCGATCCGTCGAGTGGTTAAAGCGCAATAAAAGCGTGATTAAGTCACAAAGCGTTCTTCCATGCTGGCCTGGGAGCGAGAGAAAAACATAGAATGTGCCAGCTGCATTTCCTCCCGGGTATGCTGTAAAAACCAGCTAAGGGATCCGAGGGTTTCAGTATATTGTAATTTAGGCGATGGGCTGACAACCTGTCACTACAGCAATATACTTACAAATCTATCTTAAATAACCCTCAAAACTTTGTCAGACGTGGCGGAACGACCTTTGTTTGGGTCGTTTACGCTCTGCCTACCCCATTAGGGACAAAGGCGTGATTATATGTATATGTATGTATGTATTAAGTCACAAACATCCAAATTGACATTTTTTTTTGCATAAAAGTAGTATTTTTTAAAATTATTCCAAACTTGTTCTCCTTGTCGTGTCGATCGTTTAGGCGTTTTTATATTAATTTCGACCAGTACTCTGCCAAACGAACCGCGACGTCATGTCAGTGGCGTTGTACAGGTCTTGTTGCGTGCAAGATGGCGGGCACGCGGGGCAAGGCAATAGATGTGCCATTGTTTGGGGGAGGCACCACATTCGCACTGGTTGCTCGTGACTCCAAACTTGTTGAAAAGGATTTTGGAAGCCCCCTTAACTTTACAGAGATCTTTAAAACCTACTTTACAATACGCAAAACGTAATTCCATCCATAGTATTTCTAACTCCATGCTGGCCTGGGAGCGAGAGAAAAACATAGAATGTGCCAGCTGCATTTCCTCCCGGGCATGCTGTAAAAATCAGCTAAGGGATCTGAGGGTTTCAGTATATTGTAATTTAGGCGATGGGCTGACAACCTGTCACTACAGCAATGTACATAAAAGTCTATCTTGAATAACCCTCAGAACTGTGTCAGACGTGGCGGAACGACCTTTGTTAGGTCGGTTGCGCTCTGCCTACCCCATTAGGGATAAAGGTTTGACTATATGTATGTATGTATTTCTAACGCAGTTTTAGAATAACGGTAAACAAAGTTTCATGCCTTTTAATCGAAGATCTTGTTTCTAAAATAAGTTTTAGCTATTAAATAGGACAACGTAATGAAATAGTAGTTTTAGTAATTTAACTTATTTGCCAACACGTATCATTTATTTTTGAAATCTGTTTTTGAATAAAAATACATGAAACTTTGTTTACCTTTATTCCAAAACTGAGTTGGAAATACTATAAGACCCAGTATTCTGTAGTGAAACTATCTATTGCTGGTCAGTGGTCTGTCATCTGATTAGTTATTATTCTAATAACACGTGTTTTATGGATCTTAAACAACGAACATCTTTAATTATGATGCGTGTGAATCATTTCTTGTGATTTAATGGAATGTTGTTTATCCAGTTTTTAATGCTCTAATTTGCATAATAAATTTTTAAATGCAAAAGTCGCAGAAAAGGTCAGGAACCGAAAGATATTAAAAAACAGGTTGATGCGTTATATTAAAAACTTTATTGTACATCTTATAGATCAAAATTATGTTTTGCACAGAATTGCAATGTTAGTATAGACGAGCCAAGCCATTGTTACGAATGGAATGCTTCATCATCTCCCTAGCTTTATCCTGAATCTCATGGAGCGGCTACCTTATCTAGGTGATTGAACGAGGATACTGGTTATTACACAGACCGACTGTCATCTGACCTCCACAACCCAGAAGAGAAATTAGACCCAATCCTAGATTAGATCAGAGTTATCAAGCCGCCAATGCTTAGCACTGGCCTCTGACATGGCTTAACGACCAATGTCTACGGTATTAAATTATATTAACTGGGACCAACGGCTTAACGTGCCTTCTGAAGCACAGAAAAAGCGCTGAATAAACGTACTTTAAAAAACCGAAAAACACATTGGTACATGGTGGGATTCGAACCACGACCTCTCGCTCAGGAGGCAACGGCGCTATCTACTACACCATCGGTTCTATTACTAATGGAATACTTATTACTACAAAAATATAAATAACTAAAAGTGAAGCTACGGATGAAAGATAAGGTTTTTTCTTTGAAGGTAGTTTATATTGTAATATACTTTGTAAAGAGGGCATGGTGTACCTTCATGCTGGACTGGGAGCCACAGAAAAACATTTCTACCCGGGCATGCTGTAAAAACCAGCAATCCAATTTACGCGACAGGCTGACAACCTGTCACTACAGCAATATGCCTACAAATCTATCGAGGTTGTTTCGTCCAAGTAAATAACCCTCAAAACTTTTTCAGATGTAGTGGAACGACTTTTGTTAAGATCGTTTACGTTCTGTCTACCCCATTAGGGATAAAGGTGTGATTATATGTATGTAAAATGGACAAACCCACAGGCCAAACCAAGACACCCAATACATTCGTCTATCAATTGGAATTGCTCATGTCTATTTTAGTACGCTTGCTCATCCGAGGTCTACCTAACTTAACTTACTACATACATACATACATATAATCACGCCTTTATCCCTTATGGGGTAGGCAGAGCGCCGACCTAAACAAAGGTCGTTTCGCCACGTCTGACAAAGTTTTGAGGTTATTTAAGATAGATCCGCAGGTACATTGCTGCTGTGACAGGTTGTCAGCCCATCGCCTACATTGCAATATACTGAAACCCTCGATTCCCTTAACTTACTAACTTAAGGATATATAATATAACTAGCGACCCGCCCCGGCTTCGCACGGAAATTATCAGTGTTTCTCTACTATATTATGCATGTGTTATACATATAAACTTTCCTTTTGAATCACTCTATCCATTAAAAGAAACCGCTACCAAAATCCGTTGCGTAGTTTTTAAGATTTATGCATACATAGGGATATAGGGACAGAGATATACTATGTAGTGACAAAACGTGTAAACAATAACTGATAAGCTTAAAATAAGTACTAAAAGTTAAATAAGGGTCTCAAAAAAAAAATTGGTACCTAAACTAAGTAAGTATTTACCTGTATCTTAGGTATCTTATAATTAAGTAATGCATTATTTACCTACACTTGTGCACAAAACAAAACAAACACTGCTCCGATTGTATTCCTATAATAATAGTCTTCCCACCGATTTTCGGTGATGGCGGCCTATCTCCCAGAGATCGGTTAACTGCGCAGGACTAGTTTTTAGTGCCCAAGCGTTTGCGCTACACACAGATGCACTCTCTATTCCTTCAATCTCTTATTCTGATGAGACAGATTGACTGGAACCACCAGAGAGATCAGGCGCAGGACCGACTATTTACATGACCATCCGACGGCTTGAATCATCTTACTTTTGGGACAATTAGGTGATCAGCCTGCAATGTCCTAACTTAACTAGAAACAAAAACACGAAGTCATTATCCCCCGCCGGGAATCGAACCCGGGACTTCCGGGTCGAGAGCCCATGGCTCAGACCGCTAGACTACGGAGGCAGTTTATACAGGGTGTACCAAAACAAGCATTTAATGTACAAAATTTTGCTTTTCCATACAAACTGTCTGATCGAGTGCGTCATTTTGTATGGGAATGTAATTTTTTTCATCTCCTGAAAGAATTTCCTGGTGAACGTTCTTCAGTCTCGTGGGATAAGCAACCCCAATCAGTTTTCGGGACGCTGTCCCTTACACCCGGTATGTGCAATAATATTCATCTATAACAATAGGTCTGTTGGCTTTTCTGTACATGATTCCTCCATGGTCTAGGTCTAAGCCATGGGTTTCGATCCGGAGGTCCGGGGTTCGATTCCCGGTGGAGGACAAGACTGTGTTATTTTCTTGTTTAATTAGGACACCACAGGCTGATCACCTGTTTGCCTTAAAAATAAGAATATACGGGGTGTAAGGGACAGCGTCCCGCAAACTGATAGGGTTTGCTCAGTCAACGAAACTGAACAACTACCAGGAATATCTTTTCATGAAAAAAAAAGAACTTTCCTTACAAAATTACCACCTCCTCGATCAGACAATTGTATGCAAATCTATTTCGTTTTCTTATCCAGAAAAAAAATCCTGCTGATAGTTGTTCAGTTCTGTTGACTGAGCAACCCCCTGCACTCCGCGTCCCTTACACTCCGTTTATATGATGTCGGATTTTTTGTTGCGCCAGTGAGGTCATAGCTCAACAGCAACCTAGACTAGACAATCATACGACCTAGATTACAGTTATTTCTGCATCTAATTCAGGCCAGCCGGCTAAAACAGAACAGAGCTGATTCTATTCACATGTTTTATTTGGAATGTCTGCGAGAGATATTGTTGTTTTGTATTGCAATGTAAATAGATACTGAACTTTATTCAGGTTAACTACAAATTGTTCTTTCAACATAAAATATACAAGCATAAGGCTTGCCGACCGCCAGCCTTTTGATAGACAGATATTTAAAGATATCGACTTATTTTATTATTATTTTGTTACCTTGGTTAAACATCCATGCTGGCCTGGGAGTGAGAGAAAAACATAGAATGTGCCAGCTGCATTTCCTCCCGAGCATGCTGTAAAAACCAGCTACGGGATCTGAGGGTTTTCGTATATTGTAATTTAGGCGATGGGCTGACAACCTATCACTACAGCAATATACGTATAAATCTATCTTAAAAACCCTTAAAACTTTGTCAGACGTGGCGAAACGACCTTTGTTTAGGTCGTTTACGCTCTGCCTACCCCATTAGGGATAAAGGCGTGATTATATGTATGTATGGTTAAACATTTTTACTCAGTTTTGTTTTACCTTTTGTCTAGACCAGGGTCCGTATTATTGAATCGCTTGAATCGAATTCGCATAAGAAAGACTAACTTTCACAGGGTAAATTGTATGATATTTTTGAATCGCTTGAATCGAATTCGCATAAGAAAGACTAACTTTCACAGGGTAAATTGTATGATATTTTTGAATCGCTTGAATCGAATTCGCATAAGAAAGACTAACTTTCACAGGGTAAATTGTATGATATTTTTGAATCGCTTGAATCGAATTCGCATAAGAAAGACTAACTTTCACAGGGTAAATTGTATGATATTTTTGAATCGCTTGAATCGAATTCGCATAAGAAAGACTAACTTTCACAGGGTAAATTGTATGATATTTTTGAATCGCTTGAATCGAATTCGCATAAGAAAGACTAACTTTCACAGGGTAAATTGTATGATATTTTTGAATCGCTTGAATCGAATTCGCATAAGAAAGACTAACTTTCACAGGGTAAATTGTATGATATTTTTGAATCGCTTGAATCGAATTCGCATAAGAAAGACTAACTTTCACAGGGTAAATTGTATGATATTTTTGAATCGCTTGAATCGAATTCGCATAAGAAAGACTAACTTTCACAGGGTAAATTGTATGATATTTTTGAATCGCTTGAATCGAATTCGCATAAGAAAGACTAACTTTCACAGGGTAAATTGTATGATATTTTTGAATCGCTTGAATCGAATTCGCATAAGAAAGACTAACTTTCACAGGGTAAATTGTATGATATTTTTGAATCGCTTGAATCGAATTCGCATAAGAAAGACTAACTTTCACAGGGTAAATTGTATGATATTTTTGAATCGCTTGAATCGAATTCGCATAAGAAAGACTAACTTTCACAGGGTAAATTGTATGATATTTTTGAATCGCTTGAATCGAATTCGCATAAGAAAGACTAACTTTCACAGGGTAAATTGTATGATATTTTTGAATCGCTTGAATCGAATTCGCATAAGAAAGACTAACTTTCACAGGGTAAATTGTATGATATTTTTGAATCGCTTGAATCGAATTCGCATAAGAAAGACTAACTTTCACAGGGTAAATTGTATGATATTTTTGAATCGCTTGAATCGAATTCGCATAAGAAAGACTAACTTTCACAGGGTAAATTGTATGATATTTTTGAATCGCTTGAATCGAATTCGCATAAGAAAGACTAACTTTCACAGGGTAAATTGTATGATATTTTTGAATCGCTTGAATCGAATTCGCATAAGAAAGACTAACTTTCACAGGGTAAATTGTATGATATTTTTGAATCGCTTGAATCGAATTCGCATAAGAAAGACTAACTTTCACAGGGTAAATTGTATGATATTTTTGAATCGCTTGAATCGAATTCGCATAAGAAAGACTAACTTTCACAGGGTAAATTGTATGATATTTTTGAATCGCTTGAATCGAATTCGCATAAGAAAGACTAACTTTCACAGGGTAAATTGTATGATATTTTTGAATCGCTTGAATCGAATTCGCATAAGAAAGACTAACTTTCACAGGGTAAATTGTATGATATTTTTGAATCGCTTGAATCGAATTCGCATAAGAAAGACTAACTTTCACAGGGTAAATTGTATGATATTTTTGAATCGCTTGAATCGAATTCGCATAAGAAAGACTAACTTTCACAGGGTAAATTGTATGATATTTTTGAATCGCTTGAATCGAATTCGCATAAGAAAGACTAACTTTCACAGGGTAAATTGTATGATATTTTTGAATCGCTTGAATCGAATTCGCATAAGAAAGACTAACTTTCACAGGGTAAATTGTATGATATTTTTGAATCGCTTGAATCGAATTCGCATAAGAAAGACTAACTTTCACAGGGTAAATTGTATGATATTTTTGAATCGCTTGAATCGAATTCGCATAAGAAAGACTAACTTTCACAGGGTAAATTGTATGAAAATTACATGCGAAAGTTACTCTTTCGTATGCGCATTGGAGTTCAAGTGTTTCAAAAACCTGTTTGTTGTAGACTCGTCAGAATACATACATATAATCACGCCTTTCTCTAATAGTAGGGATAGGCAGAGCGTAAACGACCTAAACTAATCCTTCCTCCAGGACTGACAAAGAATAATATTGCTGTAGTGAGAGGTTGTCAGCCCATCGCCTAAACTGCAATATATTGTAACCCTCGGATCCCTTAGCTGTTTTTTTACAGCATGCCCGGGAGCAAATGCAGCTGGTACATTCTATGTTTTTCTCTCGCTCCCAGTCCAGCATGAAAGTATACATACATACATACATATAATCACGCCTTTATCCCTAATGGGGTAGGCAGAGCGTAAACGACCTAAACAAAGGTCGTTCCGCCACGTCTGACAAAGTTTTGAGGGTTATTTTAAGATCGATTTTTAGCTATATTGCTGTAGTGACAGGTTGTCAGCCCATCGCCTAAATTACAATATACTGAAACCCTCAGATCCCTTAGCTGTTTTTTACAGCATGCCCGGGAGGAAATGCAGCTGGCACATTCTATGTTTTTCTCTCGCTCCCAGGTCAGCATGGAAGAAAAAGAAATATACCTTTTTGTATACTGTACCAGGCCACTCAGAAAGTATTGCGATAAATAGTTTTTATATATGGCAGACTGGCCGGTTAGAATCTTTTTTGAAAATATGATTACTTGTAAGTAAAAATATGTGTCTTCCATTTTCAAAATTTCCCTCCACATTTTTTGTGAGCCAATTCAAAGTATCGTGTCTTACTGAAAAATGGATCTGCGCCGGGAACATTTTAGAGCTATGATTTTTTACGATTTCAAGTGTCGCCTGAAACCGGATGAATCGTTCGATAGACTTCAAATGGCATTTATGGATGAAAGCCCCTCCAAGGCAACCGTGTATCGTTGGTATAACGAATTTAGGCGCGGTCGACCAACCTTGGGGGATGAAGAAAGAAGCGGTCGCCCTTTGACGGCTATTACGGAAGAAAACGTGCTAGAAGTGAAAAATTTAATCCAAGATAATAGGCGAATTACATATCAGGAGATTCAGCACATATTAAAGATTGGATCGGGAAGCGTTCACGAGATTCTACACGGGCATCTTCGCGTGAGGAGGATAGTATCGCGCTGGGTGCCGCACTACCCCACCGACGCTCAGAAGCAGGCCCGGGTGGAATGGTGCCGTGATATGCTGAACAAATTTGAAGCAGGCTCGTCTCGGCGTGTTTACGACATCGTAACAGGTGATGAGTCCTGGATTTATCAATACGATCCAGAAACCAAGCGCTAGTCGACAGTTTGGGTGTTTCAAAATGAACCAACGCCTACCAAAGTGAAACGATCTCGAAGCGGGGGGAAGATTTTGATCGCCAGCTTTTTTAATTTGACTGGCCACTTGGCTTCAATTCCCTTACGAGATCAAAGAAGCATTAACGCCGAATGGTATACTACCAAATGTTTACCAGAAGTTTTTTCTGTTGTGAGCAACAAGCGACCAAACACAGGGCTCCGCGGACTACTGCTCCACCACGACAATGCGCCTGCACACACCGCGCTCAAAACGAGGGACTTCCTGGACAGCACACCAGTCAAACTCCTGGGTCACCCTCCTTACAGCCCTGATCTAGCACCGTGTGACTTCTTTTTATTTCCAAAAATAAAAAATCAGCTCAAGGGGATACAATTTTCGTCGCCGGAAGATGCGCTGGCTGCGTTCGAGCAGGCTGTAAACGAGGTGTCTACGGCGGAATGGAAAAAGTTTTTTGAAAACTGGTTCAGACGCATGAATCTTTGTATAAAGGCTGGTGGAGAGTACTTTGAAAAGATGTAATAAAAATATATGTACCTGTAGAAAAATTTTTTTTAGTGTCGCAAATCTTTCTGAGTGTCCCACGTATGTGTTGTGAAATTCCCTTCCCGAAAACGTTCGACGAGCACCGTCTATTCTTCTTCTTATCGTGTCGATGGAACACGTAACTATCACCGTCTATTGAGACATTTAAAGAGCGAACAAGAAAGTACTTCTTTGAGAATAATAATTAGTTATTTATCCTATCTCCCATTAGCATAATATATAAATATGTATTAGTTTATTTTAGTTATGTATTTATTTAGAAGTATTTATATTGTTTAATTATTGCGATGAATTTAGTATGCACTACCACGCTATCTGCTATGTACTATCCTAATACCCAAAGGTAGATAATGCTACTTTAGCAATAAGGCCGCCTATATTGTACTGTTTTGTTCCTTACTTTTCTGCTGTATGCATTTGTGTTTCTTTGTGCAATAAAGTATCGTGTATTGTATTGTGTCCTGTTCACCACCATAAACACTTCCATCTTTACAGGCACTCGGCAATGAGTCAAGGTCACGCCATCTCGGTGCTGGCGAGGGCCTACCATCGCAGCGGTGATGAACAATATCTTAAAGCTGCGAAGAACGCCTTATATCTACTCGATGTGGGTAGTCCCAACGGCGGAGTGAAAGCTACTTGGATGGATAAATACGTCTGGTTGGTATTTATTTTTTAGCTTTATATTTTGAAGGAAAGGTCACTTAAAGTCAAGGTCACAAAAGGTCATCAAAGTTCAAGTATAAAGCACTGTTACTATTCGGAGTCCTAGTCTGTCACAAGGTCACAAGAGGTCATCAAAGTTCATCTAAAAGGCATTAAGGGCACGCCATCTCAATGTTAGTGCTGCAATGGTTAAGCAGCGGCGACGAGCAATATTTCAAAAAAAAAACGAAAAATACCTTGTATCTACTCGATGTGGGTAGTCCCAACGGCGGTGGTCGTGGTGGTAGTCCCAAAGGCTACATAGATGGATAAATATGTCTGGTTAGTATTTTATTTTTTAGATCTATATAAGACAGAAGCTTGAGTAATGGGTGGTAAAGGTCACTTAAGATTAAGGTAATCAATCAATACAAGAGTTCATCAAGTATAAAGCACTGATAGTAATCACAGTGCTAGTCTGTCGCAATAATAGTGAGTTTTAATTCCTAAAATCTATGAAAAAATCTCTCAGCAATGAGACAAGAGAGGCACGCCATATCAGTGCTAGCTAACACCTCATTAGTGACGAACAATATCTCAAAGCTGCGAACAACGCCTCATACCTACTCGATGTGGGTAGTCCCAACGGCGGAGTGAAAGCTACTTGGATGGACACGTCTGGTGGGTATTTGTAATTTTTAAGCTTTATATTTTGTAAAGAAAGGTCACTTAAAGTCAAGGTCACAATAGGTCATCATAGTTCAAGTATAAAGCACTACTACTATTCGGAGTCCTAGTCTGTCGCCAGAAAAATGAGTATTAATACCTAAAAGCTATAAAGAAACCCCTCGGCATCGAATGAGTCACGGGCACGCCATCTCAGTGCTGGCGAGGGTTTAACACCGTAGCAGTGACGAGCAATATCTCAAAGCTGCGAAAAACGCATTATATTACTCGATGTGGGTAGTCGCAACGGCGGTGTTAAGACTACTTGGATGGATAAATATGTCTGGTGAGTATTTTAGTTTTCCAGATCTATTCTGGGACAGTGTACCGAAAAAAGTTGTTCAGTATCATTGACTGAGCAACCTCTATCAGTTTTGGTGGTGGTTACTAATAGGTCAGTTTAAGCCTCATATTTAAAAGGAAAGGTCATTTAAAGTCAAGGTCACAAGAGGTCATCAAAGTTCAAATAGAAATCTGTAAGATTATTATAAGTGCCATCACTCGGTGTGGCTTTAGACGTTGTAGATGGATCTAAAGGATGGATAAAATAAGGTGATGAAATTCAAGGTCACGCGAGGTTATCGGAAACGCTCAGATAAAATTAATATTTCAGATTTCGAATCATTTGAATGTACTCGTGTGGAGTTCTACGTATATTAATTTATATTTATTGAAATTTGCAGGTACGAAGAATACCCCACCAAACCTCCGCTATTCGTCTTAAACGGCTTCATATACACACTACTAGGTTTGTATGACCTGCACATTATAGAAGGTGAAAACTCCATCTCTCTAGCCAAGAAAATGTTCGACGACGGAATGACGTCACTCAAAACACTCTTACCACTCTTTGATACTGGCAGTGGCAGCTTCTACGACTTGCGGCATTTTACTTTAGGTGTAAGCCCGAACATAGCTAGATGGGACTACCACGCCACTCATATAAACCAATTGTATTTACTAGCCGGCTTGGACGATGAACCGATTTTGTTGAACACTGCGAAACGGTGGGAGGGTTATATGCAAGGCAAAAAGGCACCTCATAACTGAAAGATATGATAATAAATGTTATAGGAATGTTGAATTATAAGTCTGATTGTCACTGAAAGTGATGGCTTGTGCTGGGTTTTAGAGAAGGTTTTCTTCGTAAGTACTTATGGACCCAAATCCTACCTCCATTTTTTACTATAATAATGGAGTCAATTTTGTCATGTTCTCTGTTAGGTGACCAGTGAAAAGTGATGTTAACTAGCTTGCATTACAAATGCTTCTAGGCAGAATCTCTTTTAATATCTACTGCTCGAGTTTTAAAAAAGAAAAAACAATACTTTTTTTTTGTAGTAACAGATTTGAAATTGTTGCCGCTTTATGTCGTACCATGGTCGTACCTATATTGCAAACTTTAGATTTTCTAATTAATCTGCATCAATGCAAAACTGGAGCATAAAATTAAAATATATCCAGCCCTTTTTCTCTTCAACATCAACGTGAGATGTTGCATATGTATATAATGAAATACAATTTAACTTTGATCTCCAAAATAGCATCGAACGGCAATCATATTTTAAATGAAGACGACAGTAAAGGTACTCATATGATATTAAAAAGATACATAATCTATGTACCTACTGTTCCATCAAAATAATGTTTGGACTGTTCAGGGCGTTTCTGCACTCATACATATTAGATTCGTATCCGGATTGGCATACATACATACATAGTCAATTGTGTGATGGCTTGTGCACTCATCCCTAGGTTTCCTATGGATTTTTTCCTGATACGAATCTAATATGGATGGTTAGATTAGATTTATTTATTTCATACTATCAATTCCATAATTACATTACAATAATAATATCCAAGGGTAATATGATGGGTGCACAAACGTCCTAATACATAGTACTTATAAATCTAAATAAGTGTTTATTTATTATGATGGAAACTAGCTACATACTTAGGTATACCCGACAAAATTTTAGATGGTAGCTAAGACAGATGCAATTTGTATGGATTTTTGATACATTTTCTTTCGTTTTCCGTCTGAATGAAATCTGTCGCTACCATCCCAAATTCAATTTGAACAAATAAACAAAATATTAAAATATCATCAAAGACTGATGAAATTATAATTGTCTCATGTCGCAGTAAGTGTATAAAATTAGACTTTTCTGTGAATAACCTAGTAAAAGGCAAAAAATAAAAATTATGAGGGATTACTTGAATTATAACTCTTTTGCTAAAAACACTTAGTTACTTTATACAATCATATTTTCAGCAACGAATTCCTTTTTTGTAAGTTTAATTTTGTACTTAATTTGGACTTAGTCATTTTAGTTGTTGACATGTAGTATTATTAATTCACCCTGTGTCTGGGACACTTAATTTTAGTATAATAAATCTTTATCATTAACCATATCAATGTATATAGCGTATGTTATATGTAAGTTTATTTATTTTTAATTATAATTAAGTAGTCAACAATTCTTTAATTACTTAATTCTATGTGATAATTATAATTTTATTTTGGTGGTTTCTTACACCTAAATATTTTAGTCAGACGTTTGACATCACGAATCTTATGTTGTGTCAATTTTACTCATTGAGCATTTAGTTTTATGATTAATGTTAGTTAGAGTGTATGAAATTAGTTTTGACAAATTATCTGTTGCTACTATTATAAAAACTTTTAATATTTCAATTTACTTACTAAAAATTGGTTCTAGAAACATTTAATGATAATTTCAGGTTATTTATTATTAATTTCATGGGGTTTGTCGTCAGGCAAAAAAACAAATACCTGTTTTTCTTTATTATTTACTTTTTTCGAGTCCTTTTCAGACTAGAGTCTTTCCTCACTTTAAATTGTAATTTCAATGTTGAAACTAGCTAACGATAAACATACGTCATATCAACAACTCTACTGTTTGAAGTTGTATGAATTTAAATTAATTAAAAATTCATACAAAAAATATACAATTAGATGTAAACTTTGTACATTCGAAAAAATCTTGCCATATTTATTTTATTCTGTGCACATATTTTAAAGTTTTAAAATATATAAAGCACATAAAACCGCGGTCCATCTAACTACTGTGTGACTTATTTTACTTAAATTTTTATTTGTTTCACAAGTATCTATGGCTCATTATTAATTTCTATCTCCTTTTTACTGTATAAGTATCCTTTTTTACACTGCTCAAGAAATTTTATTTTCTTCAAATATTTTTAGGTGAACCATAGATATTTGTAAAATAAAATAGTGTAAGGGCCTATCTTATTAAAATTGTATAAATAAAAGTAGTATGGACGTAGTACATATAATGTATACGTAGTGTCGCCTCAAGTAATATACTGATGATATATTAATTGTAAGAATTTGACTGTTTAATCCGTACAGTACAACATGTGAAAATGATTGTTGACTTAATTCTGCTTTGTGTTTGTATGTAATATAAATATATATTTCTTGTAATATCTCATGTTGTATCGGTTGTCTGTCATGCATGCATATGGCTGTGACACAAAGCACAAATTATCGCCAATCACTTTTGGCATACATATTATATTACTAGTGTCAATTGTACGTATGTAATCTGAATAGACTTGTAACTTTAATCTAGAACTTCTTGTAGATTCTCAAGTAGTCTTGCCTAAAATTGACTGACAAAACAGGTATCAATGTAATATATTAGGATGGATTGAAAAAATATATTACTCTTTTTTAAGTGGTAAATTTTTTCACATAAAGCCGTGTATATCTATCAACCTATTTCAGTTTCACGTTATGTTAATAACATGTTTTTCTGCAATTTTGTAAATTTTTAACATTTATTTAAAAAAAGTAAAAGACTATAATTATTGTATAACTTTATTATATTAGCAATGCCATAAAACGCATTCCCTTGTATATTTTTATTTATGCCATCACGAGAAATATTGCAAAATAGCGGTCACCATATTTCTTTTTAATGCAAAAAAATAACTACCTATATAAAATAATTGCGTGCAGTATATGTACTTGTTAGAGCACCTAAAAAAAATATGTACATTTATAATTTCTATGTCAATTTGATTAGGCATATTTTAGTTTCAAATTTAGCTTCAAACTGCTAATAAAACATTCCAATATTATAAGAGAGCTTATTAGTAGTTACTATGTACATAGTGTTTGTTGTCCAATATAATAACTATTGTTTATAAAATCTTTTGTTGAGTTTCTATAACTAGTATGAAATGTTTTTGTGGAAATGTGGTCTCTTTTTATAGGTGCTGGACACCTAGTATAATGCTGCGTTTCGTGATCAATCTCGTCATTTGAGATATTGTGGCTTCGCCACGCCCAGCTACGCATCAATGAAAATTCTCTCATTTCTTTTTATACTATCCACCTCTTATTGCAGTTTGTACTAAGGACAGCCCGATGGTGTAGTGGATAGGGCCGCTGCCTCCTGAGCGGGAGGTCGTGATTTGAATCCCATCACGTACCAATGTGCTTTTCGGTTTTCGAATTTCATATGTACGTTTATTCGGCGCTTTGTCCGTGCTTCGGAAGGCACGTTAAGCCGTTGGTCCCGGTTAACATCGTTTAATACAGTAGATAGTAGTCGTTTAGCCATGTCAAAGGCCAGTGCTAAGCATTGGCGGCTTGAAAAGTCTGCCCTAATCTAGGATTGGGTTTGGTTACCCTTCTGGGTTGCGGAGGTCAGATGGCAGTCGCTCTGTGTAGAAACCAGTACCCTCGTTCAATCCCCTAGATTAGGTAGCCGACCCCGTGGGATATGGGATAAGGCTAGAGAGATGATGATCACATTTTGTACTTCTTTAGATACCATCTTGAATCTAGATAGCTTGCAAAAGCCAAAGCTTATTTGATGATTCGACTCTGCGGACCCCATTCGTGTGACCACCAAACATAGGTCATAATATATAGATAAATTTGTTCGTATGTATTTCTGTAAAACTGCCTACGTGGTCTAGAGGTCTCGACCCGGAGGTCCCGGGTTCGATTCCCGGCTGGGGACAATGTCTTGTGTTGTTGTTTCTAATTTGATTACGACATTGCTGGCTGATCACCTGATTGTCCGAAAAGTAAGATGATCCGTGCTGTCGGATGTACATGTAAATAGTCAGTCCTGCGCCTGTTTTGTTATAATTTCTGTAAAAAGAGACCATGAACCACAATAGTGTGTGCAATCTTGCTCTGTATATCTAAAATATCAGTAGATAGTAGCGAGTTAGTGAATGCACTTGTGAATGACAATAAAACGTCTCAATCAATCTGACTCCTGCTTTTATTTTCGTCTACGATTAAACCATTATGTAAAAAATACACAAGCACTATTTCAAAATATAAATAATCTTCCATGCTGGACTGGGTGTGAGAGAAAAACAGAATGTGCCAGCTGAATTTCCTCCCGAGCATGCTGTTAAAACCATCTGAGGGTTTCAGTATACTGTAATTTAGGCGATGGCTTGACAACCTGTCACTACAGCAATATGCGTACAAATCTAACTTAAATAACCCTCAAAACTTTGTCAGACGTGCCGGAACGACCTTTGTTTAGGTCGTTTATGCTCTGCCTACCCCATTAGGGATAATATGTATGTATGTAAATCACTACATAGTATAAAATAAAGTCGATTTCTCTGTCCCTATATCCCTATGTATGGATTTTGATGCGGTTTCTTTTAATGGATAGAGTGATTCAAGAGGAAGATTTATATGTATAATACATACATAATATAGTAGAGAAACATTGATAAATTCCGTGCGAAGCCGGGGCGGGTCGCTAGTAATCTAATAAATGTGAATTATCTAAACAAAAATTCAACTACAGACAGGATTTGACTGTGAGCGCAAAAAACCCGTTTTTAATTGTCCCATAAAATCAGGCACTTGCAAACATGTAGAAGTTAATCCGAAGAAAGAATTTGCTGCTCACAAAAATCCTGTATGTCTGAGTGGGTATACAACATTTACAAATTAAATGTTTTTTTAGTGATCTAAGTTTGCCATCTTTAAATGACAAAGTGTTTTTCATGGAAATACTGAAAGTACATTGTGTCTGCAACTTGAACAAGTTTTCATTCAAATACCCTTGCAAAATATCATGATCTTATACTATACGATTTGATTCGAGAGTTTCTGTATATTGCAATTTAGGCGATGGGCTGACAACCTGTCACTACAGCAATATTAAAAAAACCATTAAAACCATTTATTTGCCACACACAAAAAGAAAACTGTTTACAAGTATTCTTGCTTAACTATGTAACAATTGTAACTTATTATCTAACTTAACTTAAATAGGTACTTAGCTAGCAACATTAGAAGATCTAAATTAAAGGTATACATATAATATAATATACCTAAACATATGTATATAATATACCTAAATAACCCTCAAAACTTTGTCAGACGTAACGAATGACCTTTGTGTAGGTCGTTTACGCTTTGCCTACCCCATCAGGGATAAAAGCGTGATTATATGTATGTATGTTATACTATGCAAAATACTTACATATAGCGCCATCTTTTGGTACATAGTATAAATTGCAAGTGAAGTGACGTCTGATACCCCGATACACTATAATGACGTCCAAGGACCAATCATTTTCGTTCATAAATCATATTTTGTTCATTCATTCGTTCAAAAAAAAGAAATAAAAGTGTCATCTTGCTAATGGGCGCAGTATGTTTTTGTGAAAAAAGTGCTAAAAAATCCAAAAGAAAAGAGATATTTCGTTACCTATGGGATAAATAAGTGAAAATTTAGTTCAAAATGGAGGGGTTGAACACTGGCGATTTGGATTTGTACAGGATCTCTTTATCACAACTTACTGTCAAAGCACATCATCAGCTTTCTTGTTTGTTGAATACAAAAAAAATACTGTTCAGTGATGGCCCGGACAGACTGCCCAGGTGATTTGGCTGTTATTTATTACCATAACTTGATTTTACTGCTATTAAAAGTATCACGAAGGCCACAAAACTTTGTTAGCTTACTCTTCCTATATGCAAATGTTTTGGGTTATTCATGCAATTTAGATAGATAGATGGATAAACGTTTATTGCATAAAAACAACACACATGTAACAAATTAAGAAAAAAACAAAGAACAGGTATGAACATAAAAAAAGGATATAAATATGTAGTACCTGCATTTGTTGCATGTGTGCTGAAGCGATGCAGAGGGTCAGGAGTCGTATTTTTGAACCGTTCGAAAGCTAATGCATACGAAAGAAAAAAAAGCTAAAAACGCGTGTTGTTCTATATGAGCAATCATACACTGAGCTCTGGAGATGTATTTTTGAATTACTTTAACCGAATTCACATACGAAAGAGTAACTTTCGCATGGTAAATTGTATGGAAATCGCATGCGAAAATTTGTCTTTCGTATATGAATTAAAGTAATTCATAAATACGTCTCCAGAGCTAAGTGTATGATTGCTTATAAAGAACAACACGGCTTTTCAGCTCTCACCCAAAGGAAGTGACGGGTCCCTGATTAAGTGTAAGAAACAAGTAAAACTAAACTGTGTTTAAAAATACCAAAACAATCTACATCCATGAAAATTAATTAAATAAAGAATATTTGTTTATCCCTATACCGAACGGCCAGTCAAATAGAATAGTACTCACAAACTTACTTTCTAAACATTCTTATCCAAACTTAATAACAAGGAGTGTTAGTGGAATACTTTCCTTTTAGTTTCTATCTCTTTTTTGCCTTAAGCTTTGGCCTAGAAGTGTAATCTCTCCACGGCTTAGTAGATTAGAATTTCTTTAACTTGTAGTATATTCTTCTTCTTTGCGAGTGGATTCTCGAGTCAAACGATCCGATGAACTCTGGTGTCAGAGATTTATAGTGCCTAGTAGCACAACTATTAGGCTGCTGACATAGAGACCATACATGAATAACAACCACTATCTAAGGGATCCGTTTTCTTTGAGGACAATCAGGTGATTCAGCCTGCAATGTCCTAACTGAACTGGGGAAAACCTAACATTGACAAATATCAACTTTGTGTTCCTTCCCTGGGAATCGAACCCAAGACCTCCGGATTGTTAGCCCATGGCTCTGACCACTAAACCATGGAGGCAGTAGTATATTAACATTGTTGTTTATGCTCAATTTGTTTTAATTTTAACAAGAAATCGAAATGCATGGCTTATCCTATTCTATACATATAGGTAAGTGACCAACAAAGCAACATAGTTTTCATTTTAATAGACATTTATATGACCTTCTTAGCATAGTGAGTGTAAACTAAGATGATTTAAAAAACTTAGCCGTATACATATATGTTTTGTTTTTACAGAGATTGGAGAGGAATAGCAAGTCTTATAAATATATCGGCAGAGATTGCCAACTCTTATGAAAATGATAAGACTGCGAATGTCATCAAATACTGGATTGCCAAGAGAGATGGCATGGCTACCGTTGGAAAACTCCTTGAATATGTACAGAAACTTGATCGATATGATATTTTTGATGATCTTATGGAATTGGAGAAAGAGGGGCATCTACTTGGTGAGAGTTCTTTTTCTTTTTTTTTAATAATTGTTTTTCATTTATCCAGACTGAAGTGCCTAGTAAGGTTACTATGGATGGGGTGCCCAAAAGAGGTGGTGTAATGAGATTTATGCCTTGAAAGAACTAGATACAGAAAGTAGTAGAAGCCAAAATAAAAAAAAGGCTTTCAAATAAAAAAAAAAGTTTCAAGACTAAATTGGAAACTTTTTCATTTATTAATCAACTTTTTTACTATCCTTTGTCACAATGAATGACATAAATTAACCACATAATTACTGTAAGGCATTTCCCCATAAAGTGTAATTCAATAAATGAACCACAATTAGTGATTCCTATTATTATACACTAAGATAAATATTGCTTCTGGGTTTATCCAGGTTTTTTGATTGTTCCATGGTTTTCCCAGACAATATATTTTACCACAAAGGTAAAATTACCTTAAAATTTCGAAGATGTATAAGTTTTAAATAATAAGAAATAATTTAGGATATTTCATTATGTTGTAGAATTTTGGCTACTAATTACAGGTTTAAATTAAACTACCAGAATGCTTGAAACAATCACCCTTTTATTAGTTGGAATAAAAGTCTGAAAAGTCAACTTTTAATGAACAAACAGAAAAAGTTAGTACAGTTTTTATGATTACTGTATTTTTTTCAGTCAATCAGCCAGAAAGAGGCCCACCATGCAATATAGTAGCAATGCCCACTGGCCAAGAAATACAACTATGGAACTATGAGGAAGACAACCCGGAGGAAAATATCATCACGTTTGATGACAAAATCCATGGAAGACCTCAGTTCTACCACGCCTATGTGATGTACGCGATAGAGGACAAAGATTTTGTTGATGAAATGATCACAAAGATGAGGGATAAGGGTTTTAAGGTACCACCTTTGCTGCAATAGTTTAAATTACTTCAACAAATAAAATATTTTTATCATAAAATAAAATGATATGTAGTGTTACTACAAAATTGTAAGAGTTGCAATAAAGGGCTATCAATATTACACATAGGCCTTTGGAAAGGGACAGTGACATTTGCCAGTCATTGTACAAGTAGGACAGAGACAAAGATACTCCAAAGACCCAATAGCTTATAGTTGGTATCACACAATACAAAACACTTAAACGTCGCAATGACGTGTATATAAGAAAGACTATGATTAATTTCGCCGCACCCGCTACCGCCTCGGTAGCTCAGTTGGCAGAGCGAAGGAACGGCATTCCGAAAGTCGCAGGTTCAAGTCGAATATATTTTTTAATTCTTTCATGTTATGCAAAATATTTAACTTGTTTATTGTTCTTCAGCTCTGCACAGAAGAGGATGTACTCCCAGACCACGCCACTCCTTACGCGCCGGTGTCCCGGCTGATCTCTTCGGACCGCTGTCACAGAATCATACTGATCTACTCTCCAGACTTCCTCACGTCCGCTGCTAATAACTTCTACATGGACTATGCTCAAGCTGTTGACATCTCAAGTATGACTCCAACTTTTTTTTAATTAATACAGGCCCGTATAAATAATCAGATCTTAAAACTGACAGCTGGTTGGCAGACCCGCTATCCGCGTTGTACCATTTTCTGACTCTATCTGGTTAAATACATGTATTTTAATTATATGAAAGATACCATGAGGCTGGCATAGTCACCAGATGACTGAAGCCTCGGTAAAAATTTTAAGGAAAAAAAAACTGACAGCAACTTTGAGTTCGGATCAGAAATGTAATTTCAGTACAAATCTTCCCGACAATTCCATACTTAATATTGCTCTCAATCTTGAGATCGCTTTAAAAATACAGGCCTATATAATTACAATTATTATTTTGATGCTTGACGAAAAAGTGATCTATATTTTACTCTTCTATTATTAAATGATTGAAACAGATGCAATTGTGTTTATTATAATTATAACACAATTAAATAAAATAAACTATAAAGTAATCTACGCTTCATTTGGCATCATTATTATTGTTTTAAATAAGACAATAATTTGTATTTTAGTAGTTTACTATTTACAACATTTTATCTAGAATCCATATCAATTTAACTGATATGAACCAGATTTAAAATGAGTCAATAATGATTGATTGTAATATTTGATCGGTGATTTGTTAGATTACATAAGTACAACAAAGAAGATGATTTACATTATATCTTTTACATCTTATCAGTTGTATTTAGATAATAATTTCTTCCATGCTGGACTGGGAGCGAGAGAAAAACCTAGAATGTCCCAGCTGCATTTCCTCCTGGGCATGCTGTTAAACCAGCTAAGGGATCTGAGGGTTAGAGTGTATTGCAATTTAGGCGATGGGCTGACAACCTGTCACTGCAGCAGTATACCTACAAATCTATCTTGAATAACCCTCAAAACTTTGTCAGACGTGGCGGAGCGACCTTTGTTTGGGTCGTTTGCGCTCTGCCTACCCCATCAGGGATACAGGCGTGACTATATGTATATGTATGTTCCACTATATTTCAAAGAATAATTAATATATTTCCTTGAACATTAAAATCTGGTCAGTCAGACCGAGTTATATGAAAAATATACGTCATTTTACTTGTTTAAATCATTCAATGAGTCACTATTATACCACAGTACACCTACGTGTGACGAGGCGGTAAAAAATTCACAACGACACTTGATTCGAGACTGTATCTTTTGCCAGTCATTGTCAAGTGCGACAGAAATGACGCTCTACAAAGCTGAACTGTGATGTGCAATATTTACCGTCGTTTACTGTAAACAGGTTCGAATCCTGACCTACACCTATAAATTTGTCCCTACAATATTTACACAATACACCCTGTAAGGGGTTGCTAAGCTTTCATATTCGTGAAAGTTTTTTAGTTTCTTCGTCGAAATAAAAAATTACTGCCCCATTCTTTGTATGATTGAGGTAGTTTTTTTTATAGGGAAGCCTTTTCCATTACTTGAATGAATTTCTTAGTGAAAGTTGTTCTAGCTTTATTGTACCGTTATTTTATGACTTATATTAGTTTTTTTTTCCAGAAATGAAGAAGCCCAAGATCATTCCGTGCATGTACCGCAGTTGTCAACTACCCCCTCAAATGACGTTCTACCACAAACTGTACTACACCTCGCCTGGTGCTAAGTCCTCGTATGATTTCTGGGACAGGCTCGCTATGGCTTTGGATATACGCGTCTATCCTAACAATGGCAGGTGAGTGGTGAAACCGAGCTTGTAATACATACATACATACATAAAATCACGCCTTTATCCCTTACGGGGTAGGCAGAGCGTAATACGCCTCGTAAAAGGCGCTTTCGCCACGTCTGACAAAAATGAGGGCAATTTTAGATTGTACTGTGTATTGCTGCAGTTACAGGTTGTCAGCCCATCGCCCAAATTACAATACTCTGTAACCCTCGAATCCCTTTTGCTGACTTCTACAGCATGCCCGAGAAAAAAGGGCTGCTGGAACATTCTAAGTTTTTCGAACTCTCCCAATCCAGCATGAAAGAAGAGCTTGTAATGTCACATACAAATCTCTCAAGTGTCATTGTTGTTAACCCGTTGAGTGTCGAACGCACTCCCGTGTGTGCACCAAAATTTGAGAGATCCAAATGTCCAGCGCACACCCGTGTGTGCGCGAACTAGTTTAACATTGTTTGCTGTCTAAAAATCCTCGAAATTTGAGTTATTAGCAGATCTGACAGATCTGATCGCCTAATTTTCAATATACTGAAACCCTCGGATACCTTAGCTGGTTTTTACAGCATGCATACATACATACATAAAATCACGCCTTTATCCCTTACGGGGTAGGCAGAGCGTAAAACGCCTCGTAAAAGGCGCTTTCGCCGCATCTGACAAAAATTGAGGGCAATTTTAGATTGTAATGTGTATTGCTAATGTGTAGTGACAGGTTGTCAGCCCATCGCCTAAATTACAATACACTGTAACCCTCGAGTCCCTTTTGCTGTCTTCTACAGCATGCCCGGGAGGATGGGCAGCTGGAACATTCTATGTTTTTCTATCTCTCCCAGGCCAGCATGGAAGAGAAGAGTACAGCAGTATTCATAAACAATAAGGTGTGACGTGCTCATCGCTCCCACGTCACACTTTTGCTATTGAATGTCTGACCACTATGATTTTATTCACGGGTTTTCCTTAAAATAATTACCGGTTTGTCTAGCAGGTTTTGATGATGCTGTATAATACTTTATTGTAAATAAAAGACGGTAAAACCTTTGTTTATATTCAGTATTTCTAATTTTGGTATTAATACGACTGTTGGTTTTTGATTATTTGCTTTAAAAGGCAATATAAAAATAATTTCTTTTGCTAGCCTGATTTGTCCCACTGCTGGGCAAAAACCTACTATTATTCAAACAATGTTCAAATACTATTGTGAATGCATAAGTTCTTACGTTTGTATTTTTGTGACTCAATCACGGGTCGCTCAATGTTTCGGAATGAAGAATAGGAGTTTATTTCGCTGGAATATACCTGCCTAATTCCCTCGGGAAAACTAATTTAACCGCGGGTGACTTTTTGACCCGCGACAATCTGCATTACCTCCATGCTAGCCTGGGAGCGAGAGAAAAACATAAAATGTGCTAGCTGCATTTCCTCCCGGGCATGCTGAAAATACAGCTAAGGGATCCGAGGGTTTCAGTATATTGTAATTTAGGCTATAGGCTGACAACCTGTCACTACTGCAACATACCTTCAAATCTATCTTAAATAACTTTCAAAACTTTGTCAGACTTGGCGGAACGACTTTTGATTAGGTCGATTACGCTCTGCCTACCCCATTAAGTATAACGGCGTGATAATTTGATGACGATGATGACATTCCGCATTCTTCAATTTTTACTTCAATTTTCTTTTTCTTATCGTGTTTTCCCTTCTTCCAGACTCGCCATCGGCTACAACTCCGACTCCGTCAGCCACTCAACTGTCAACATCACGGAGCTAACCACGGGAAATCTCAGCATGCTTCCCCCAGCCGGTCTGCTAGCCTTGCCCAGCCCGGCTTCTAAAAGCGCCTCCCTACACGACATCAACTTTGACAGCCAAGACAGTTTGCATAGCAATATGTCGCTCAGCATGAAGAAACAGAAGAAAAACCCGCTGAAAAAGCTGTTTAATTCCGTCAAGTTTGGCAAGAAGAAGGATAAGGAGATGTTTAAGAGTGGTGTTGTGTCTTAGACACTGGAAAATGCAGGAATTCTATGTAATTTTAAGATCGTGAGTGAAATTGGCGTAAATAAATCCTGTCAGTTCATTCAAAACTTCCAAAGGAACTAACTCACCATAGAGATTCATTTAAACTGACAGGATCAAAATGGTCTATATTGCCGTCCCTTTCCGTTCGATCATGACAGAAAATGACAGGTATGTACTTATTTTAGTTAGGTCGGCACCAATATTAGTAACCACTAATTTCGAAGGCACGGTAGCTCAGTTGGTTAGAGCAGCGGCACAGTTCGCCAAATCAAAGGGGTCAAATCCCTTCTGTGCAATTTTTTAGTTTCTATGTAATTTTGGATGTTGACTGATTGTGAATAAAATATTTCCGGTCATTGAGGGTCATTGACTTATGTTCGGTAAATAATATAATTAAATGATAGAAATAGCAGTTAGAACAAAAGCGTATTAATTAATGAATTATGTTTTCATAGCATTTGTGTACCGCCAGCGCCCTCATCATTTAAATAATCATTTCTCACTGAAAACGCAATTAATCTAAAATCCGGTAGATCAGATTGAAGTATAGGTACTGAAGTTTATTTTAAGCATTATAAATTCATAATAACCGTGTTCACTGCAGTTACAGATATAAGGTGCTATAAGTTGCAACTTTATGAGGTTCTATATGACCTTCGTTGCTTTAACCTCAATCTGATTTACCGGATTTTCGATTGATTGTGTTTTCAGTGAATTATGATTTTTTGACTGATGAGGGCGCCACTTAGCTTAGGTTACCCTTTTCTAAAGCAGTCATTCATTCCAACGTTTTATTGGTTAACTAGGTAAGCTAAGTTTGTACAAGTTAAGAAGAAAAAATAATGAAGAACATTTTTAAAATGAATTTTAAGTATATGTAAGAAATAATTTCTAAGTCAGAAAATGGTTTTGAACCTGAAATGTAATAATAATATGTATTATGTATTTTACAAAAAGTGGTGCTAACATTAAAACGAAAATTCGATTGTAAGTCATTAAAAATAACACAGAAATATCGAAAAAATATATTAATGAAATAATATATCTTTATTAAAAAATAAGGTAAATATGGGATAATAGTTTATTTCAGACAAAAAATAATGTGGCATACAAAAAGCTTTAACTAAAAGACTAAAAACAATCAAAAAAGTATAAAAATATACGTAATAACGTAAAATATGTGCCACTTGCCATATTGCTATTTTGTGCAAACTGAAGACACACTTCCAATTTATTGTTTTGTTAGATATTTACAATTTTATATCATTTAAAAAAAATAAAAAAAGTAATTAAGTAAAAAAAATGCCTTAGAATTTAATTTTATGATTATTAGTTTTAAATTGCATCAATTTCAAATAATACAAAGTAATGTTATTCTATAAAAAGTCCATCCATTTAAAAAACATTGTGAAACAAGTAAAAGTGATATTTTTGATGAATTTTATAACTATTTTAAGGATACAGATAAACATCAAGAAAATGTAAACATTTTACAATTTATTATGTAATATAAGAACGATAAATTTAGCTCAATATGTTGTTTAATTTTATGAATATAAATAACAATTACCTCAACATCATCAATATCTTCATACATACATACATATAATCACGCCTTTATCCCTAATGGGGTAGGCAGAGCAGAAAACGACCCAAACAAAGGTCGTTCCGCCACGTCTGACGTTTTGAGGGTTATTTAAGATGTATTTGTAAGTATATTGCTGTAGTGACAGGTTGTCAGCCTATCGCCTAAATTACAATATACTGAAACCCTCGGATCCCCTAGCTGGTTTTTACAGCATGCCCGGGAGGAAATGCAGCTGGCACATTGTATGTTTTTCTCTCGCTCCCCGGCCATCATGGAAGAAATAATATCTTCACAGGATATAAAAGGCATGACGAATGGGTGGTTAGATAAAATCCAAACTCTAAAACCGTGACTGCAGCGCTCAAAGAAAACATAAAACATACCCCCGCGGGGCATAGAGAGGGTTTTTTAATTAATACATACATACATACATAAAATCACGCCTTTATCCCTTACGGGGTAGGCAGAGCGTTAAACGCCTCGTAAAAAGCGCTTTCGCCGCGTCTGACAAAAATTGAGGGCAATTTTAGATTGTAATGTGTATTGCTAATGTGTAGTGACAGGTTGTCAGCCCGTCGCCTAAATTACAATACACTGTAACCCCCGAGTCCCTTTTGCTGTCTCCTACAGCATGCCCGGGAGGAAGGGCAGCTGGAACATTCTATGTTTTTCTATCTCTCCCAGTCCAGCATGGAAGAAATTAATTAATTTTTAATTAATTAATTTATCTTTATTGTAAACTTCACAGCACATATTCTTAAATTACATTACAAATGTTATAAACTAATCTAGCCAGTTACGAAGTTTAACATATTAAAAGCAGAATTTAGGTAGGTTACAAAAAGTTTTAAACAATATAATAATTAATGTTTACAATTTAGAAGTTGAGACCGAAAGATAACAAGAAAAAAATACTAACTATAGATGAAGTGCTACAAATGTGTGTGTGGAGTGTGAATGTGAAATAGTGTCGCTATAGCTGTGTGTGTAGTATAGCTGATGTCTTAAAAGTGAGTTATTGGATTTATGATAGGTATTAATATTAATGCATTACTTCCATGATGGACTGGGAGCGAGGGAAAAACATAGAATGTGCCAGCTGCATTTCCCCTCGGGCATGCTGTAAATACCAACTAAGGGAACTTAAGCAACACCCCTTCCCCTCTCTGCCCCGCGGGGGTATGTGTCGTGTAATCTTTGAGCGGTGGAGTCGCGGTTTTGCACTTGATGGCTAAATATTGTGGATCTCATTAATTTTATCATTTTCAATAATGTACACATCACAACACACGCCAAGATTTAATCATTTACAAGTTATTTATCGACGCAAAAACAAAGTGTTCTGTGTGTCTTCTTCTGTCGTGTGGGTATCGAGTCTATCGACCCGATTAACCCTGGTGCCAGAGTTTTTAAACCGCCTAGTTGCACAACTATCAGGCCTCTGACATGGTTTTAAGTAACGACCACTATCAAAGACAGCGACCGGGACCGACGGCTGAACGTGCCCTCCGAAGCACAAAATCTTTTTCTTTTCGGACAATCAGGTGATTCAGCCTGCTGCAATGTCCTAACCAAACTGGGGAAAAATACCAAAGTGATAAATTCTCAAATATCAATTTTGTGTTTCCCCCTGGGAATCGAACCTAAGACCTCTGGATCGGGAGTCCATGGCACTAGCCAATAGACCTGTTCTGTTCAGTTCTGGCCTGTATACAATGGGTATAAAAATATATATATAGCTTCCATGCTGGACTGGGAGCGACCGAAGAACGTAGAATGTGCCAGCTGCATCTCCTCCCTGGCATGCTGTAAAAACCAGCTAAGGGATACGAGGGTATATTGTAATTTAGGCGATGGGCTGACAACCTGTCACTACAGCAATATCCAGTTCTATCTTAAACAACCCTCAAAACTTGTCAGACGTGGCGGAACGACCTTTGTTTGGTTTGTTCACGCTCTGCCTACCTTATTACGGATACAGGCGTGATAGTATGTATGTATGTATGTATAAAAATATATAATCGTATCCCAAATCATATAAAAGCTGAAGAAAAAGATATCACTTTCAATAATACGCTTAATTATCTAATTCAAAAATGTTTCTATAACTTAAATGAGTTTTTTGATACTGAAATATTTTATTAATATTTTTATAAATTATATTACTAAAGTTTTAAAAACCTTGTGTTGAGTAGTTGTTAGGTACTTATGAAATATTTAATGTAGGGTACTTGATCTCATTGTTATTTTGTAGTCTCCATAGGGTAAATATAGGATATTGTTACGAGTTACTTCATTATTAGATTTATCTAAATATTACTTTAATGTGGCAGTGCCCTAACAGGGTTCTTGTTGAACTAAGAATATTATACCATAAGACCTATTTGTACAACAAGAAAGCAAATAAATATATTGAGTATTGACCACGGAGGCAATTAGTTGTGTCTGAAAATATTTGAAAACTACCGCCAAAATCATTTCAAAATCAATTTCTTCCATGCTAGCCTGAGAGCGAGAGAAAAACATAGAATGTTCCAGCTGCATTTCCTCCCGGGCATGCTGTAAAAACCAGCTAAGGGATTCGAGGGTTTCAGTATATTGTAATTTAGGCGATGGGCTGACAACCTGTCACTACAGCAATATACTTACAAATCTATCTTAAATAACCCTCAAAACTTTGTCAGACGTGGCGGAACGACCTTTGTTTGGGTCGTTTACGCTCTGCCTACCCCATTAAGGATAAAGGCGTGATTATATGTATATATGTATGTATGTACCGCCAAAATCTCCGTTGCAGAGAGGGGAAGGAGAGAGAAATGTTTGAGAATCCCTTCCCCTCTCTGCACGCTTGGGAATATTTCGTGTAATCTTTCAGAGCAGAAGTCACGGCTTTACGTAACGAAACTCCGTGTTATTCCCCAGTGCTCCGTGTCAGTCAAGTCAAGTCAGCCCTCTCCTTTGCACGCTGCACGAGCGAGCAATTGTGACTGTGGGAATCGAACCCGTAACCCACTGCGTAGCTGGCAGATACCTACACTTATATTAGGTTGTGTATCCACAGGCGCCAGAGGTGTGCTAATCATCCCATAAGTAGGTACTAATATCCATTGAATAAGTTTAAACGTTGAAGCAAGCAACGAAGCAAATATTTGAAATAGCAAGCCAAACAACATAATTTTCGCGCTATTATTGCAAAACTCAAACGCAGCTGTGCTGTCATTTGTGATTGTGACGGTTAGAAGTTTTCATTGCTCGATTGGTTGGACGGTGGATTTTGAGGTTATCTAGTTTCCCAGCGTTTTCGGTTGGCTACAGTAAGTTGTGTTTTTCTTTAACTCCAATAAAACCTCTTCCCATTGACAGATCGCGTCAGATCAGTGAATAAATGACAAAATAAACGATTTTACATAATCGAAGGACCAGTTACTCGTTTTGTTCGATTCACAAAATATTTTAGGTTAGTTACTTATCTAACTATCTACCTACGTTGTAAATAACTACTCAAATAAGTAGTCAATACAGAAAGAAGCAGTAAGTAAGTCGCCACAAGAGTGTCCTTGAATTTGCTTCAGTATTGCGTATGCGGCTGATGATGACCGTAGGTACATAGCTACCGGCTTAAATCGAGATACGCTATTCCAGTTAGTTACCTTATTTATACCTAGCTATGCAGTTTATTTACAAACATTAGTCTGATATTTGATAACCGGGTATCAGAAGATAAATCAGATATCAGAAGCTTATTGTGCAATAAAATAATTATAGAGATGTTATGTAACGCATCTACTTACGTAGGTACTAGTTGGTGATTTATATTCTCTCTGCTACGTACGTACGTAGTATAGCTTCTATTCAATGCATTGTGTGTGGATTAACGATATTTAGCAAAACGAACATGGTGAAGTGAACCCCGGCGTGAGCTGTGTTTGCGGTGCAATTCAAACAATAGCACATTTGAACATCGTGCCCTAATACCTGCACGCAAGCGGATCTAATGGTTGCCAATCGATCCGCAATTGTAACATTTCTGTCCTGTGTTCCATCGACACGATAAGAAGATCGATATCTTATTTTGATCGTTGTCTTTCCGTTACAATGAAGCTGACTTATCTCGAAAAAGCTGGCTCCTTATCTTATCTCAAGGGTAGTGTTATATCCAATTTTCAATAGTCAAGTCAAAATGTGCCGATGCACAGAACATCGATGCGGTATCACGGCGGCTTTGGGACATACGCAGGTAAAAACCCTTGCCCAAATCCACATTGCACACAACAAATCATTGAAAGTATCTATAAGAATGCAACATTTGAAACTTTTCTAGTTTATTTATTTATCGTATAGCATTTATTTTAGTTCTAGTTCATAAATAAGTATGCTAAAAAATCGGGAAGTATAGCTGTTTTTATTAATAAATTTGATATTCCTTCTAAACAATTAGGAGCGCTATCACGGTCCATTCGGGAAAATATCCGATTATGATTATCTGATTTTTTTTTTAATACGACTCGTAGTTTTTATGAAATTAGCTTTTTTGATCGTTCTTCGCACATTTTTGACGCGGCCACCGACGTTACCGATACTCCATAGCGCGCGCTGATTTGAACTATATTCTAAGGCGCCCGTAATGCCTTAGAATATCGTTCAGATCAGCGCGCGCTATGGAGTATCGTCGTATGGTTGCATAGCTTGAAATCTACCAGCTCATCTGCCGTTGGGATACACCTTAATTGCATAGGATACGCGTCTAAAATTCATTTTTTATTTATTAGGTTTCATCTCGCAAATCTACATCTGAATGTGAGCGTCTATCTACCGATTCTTTAATTTAAGCGAATCCTATCGAGAGAATGAACGCTGTTTCATGCGAATTTTGTCACGCACAATTTCACAACGAAGTGGAATTGTTAGTACATATTCAAGAAGAACATACAAAATCTAAGAAGGTCACTAACAACAGTTGTCCATCCACATACACGGAAGGTCAGAGCAAGCATCAAAATGATGATGTAGATGTTTCTACTAAGACCTGCTTCGTTCCTGGTTGCAAGTCTACAAATGTTGAACACCCAGACAAAATATTCTTCCATGTGCCTTCAAACTTGGAAAAACGGGAGGAATGGTGCAGGGCTGTCAACAGAGATCCGAGTTCTCTTCCAACGACCGGATTGTTTTGTTGCGAGAATCATTTTGACGTGAGTATTCCTTATGACTTCCATGCTGGTCTGGAAGCGAGAGAAAAACATAGAATGTGCCAGCTGCATTTCCTCCCGGGCATGCTGTAAGATCCAGCTAAGGGATCCGAGGGTTTGAGTATATTGTAATTTAGGCGATGGGCTGACAACCTGTCACTACAGCAATATACCTAGAATTCTATCTTAAATAACCCTCAAAACTTTGTCAGACGTGGCGGAACGACCTTTGTTTAGGTCGTTTACGCTTTGCCTACCCCATTAGGGATAAAGGCGTGATTATATGTATGTATGTATTCCTTATAGATTATTCTTTTCTTCTTTCGTGTCATCAAGAACACGCGCTAAATTACAGCTTATTGCAATTTTGTAGAAGTTACCTCACATTTGATATCCATATTATATACAACTACTAATTGGTAACACATGTTCTTGTAACATAGGTATTCTTCCATGCTGGCCTGGAAGCGGAAGAAAAACATAGAATGTGCAGCATCAGCTACATTTCCTCCCAGGCATGCTGTAAAAACAAGCTAAGGGACCTGAGGGTTTCAGTATATTGTAATTTAGGCGACGGGCTGACAACCTGTCACTACAGCAATATACGAGTAGCTACCAATCCTACAAATCTACCTTAAATAACCCTCAAAACTTTATCAGACGTGGCCGAACGATTTTTGTTTAGGTCCTTTACACTCTGCCTACCCCATTAGGGATAAGGCGTGATTATATGTATGTATAGTTATTTTTTATTAATCTTCCCCTTAATAATTAACATAATTCCCCTTTTCGTATTCCAAATTAACGTGCACGTTATCAAAGATTTCAGATGCTTTTGCCTTGTATTAATCGTTGCTGTATAATTTTATATAATTATGTTTTATAATTCTGTGCAGCTGAAAAACTACAAAAATGATTTAATGGAACACAAGCTATCAGGTGGTTTTCGAATGCGTCTCAAAGAGGACGTAGTACCTCACATATTTTCCGAGGAACCTACAGACTATGACGTTACAGAACAAAGCTCTAAAAGAAAAAGTATGGAAGGCATCGTTCAAGGTACCGAAGATTCTTTAAATGTGGATTCCAATAAAATACTATTGTTTTCAATGGGACAATACTTAATTAATTATTTAACTTTTAACAGAAACGAAGCAATCCTCTATCTCGACGGAAACAAAGGATGATCTTCAATGTGCCAGTAAGCTCGAAAGTCCATTACAGATTTTGTTTCTTAGTCATCTTACAAGATTTCCCGTTGATGTACAGATAAAAATCGAAGAGAGTGATTCTGTAGATGAAAGCGATTGGTGTATTGATACTGAAAATGCGAATATACAGAATTTAATACCGCATGATGCCAATTCAAATGGGTCAAATCGTAAATGTATTGACATTGAGAATTTAAAAACCGAATATACTATTGATATTGTAGAGAACGATTGTGCTTTGAATAAAGAAAACCAGAACATAGCAAATAGTATAATAGAGAATGAAGAAAAAGTTTTGTTAAAGGAAAGAATTGAGATAGTTCCGTTTGATAATAATAACTGTTTAAATCAGAAAAAAATACAAAAGTCCCTTTTACCTAACGAGAATAACGATGAAGTGTTAGTGCAAACGTTTCAATGCAGTTTATGTCTATCTTCTTTTCTTAAAGTAGATGATTTGTTACAACATATACGCGTTTGGCATGGGACGACTAATCAAAATAAGTCATTAACATCTGAAAATGTAAAAGAGTTGATTAATGTTAAAAATAAAGATCATCTAACAGTTGACAAAGATTTTGAAGAATCCCCTCTACCGTTTGATAGTTTGCCATGTATGACCAAACGCAATCACACTTGTACAATTTGTAATAAAGAGTATAGCTATAAGTCATGGAAGTCGCACATAAAGGAAGTGCACGGCGATGAAAGATATTACTGTACGATTTGCGGAGCGCTATTTAAATGTATAAGGTATTTGAGAAGACATACACTGTATAGTCATCAAAATGGCATCAAATCTTGTGAAAAACCTAAAAGACTCTCTTGTCCAGAATGTCCGAAAACGTTCAAAAATAATGACTGTCTCGCTCACCATATTAAGAATTGTCACGCAAATGCAGTTGAATGTCAACTATGCTTTTCAAAATTGAGAAGCAGTTCATACTTAAAGACTCATATGAGAAGAGTTCATTATGACGATGGGGAAATCCACAGATGTAAAATATGCTGCAAAAAATTTAAGTCCCCTAGACAGGTATGCATCATTGCATTTACTTAGAATGTTTTTAAATGCTGGCAAAGTTTTACTTAAGTTCGAAATTTTAATTCCCTGATGTTTAAATGATTCATTTTTGGGATTTTAGGTAAAGATTCATATGATAAATGTACACCCTGAATCGCTGCATCCATGTCCTAATTGCATCAGGCTATTTTGTAACACCGTTCAGTTGAAGATACATCTCAAGAAATGCAAGCCAAAGAGTGAACTAACAGAGAGTGTCGATAATAAAGGCAATAATGATGTTGTCGTTAGTGACATAGATTTAACTGTAGATTGAAAATATAAAATGTTTTGTTATAAATATCTGCCTTTTATTGAGTTTGGGATAATCTGACTTGAGGTAATAATGATCGTGTTATATCTTTTAATAGATAGATCATAAATTAAACCCTGATTATCATTAATTTTGATACTATACTAGGAAACCGACAGAATCAGATAATTGTTGTATGTATTAAATAGAGTTGGGCGAAAACAGCTTCCTTGTGCGACACCTGTTTCCACGTATACTTATAGAAGGTTGGTTGATACTTTTGTATTCAATAATTTGTACACAATAGTGCCTGGTATTACTTAAACCACGTTTAAACCTATTTAATTTTCTGATTACAGTGTCAAAAGCTTATGACAAATCAAATATTTTTATCTAAAAGACGAATTGTTTGGAGATTAATAAAATACTTAAAATGAAATATAAAATGTATATTGGTATTGGAAATCCTACTGAGATACAGCAATTCGATATATTCTTACAAAAGTATCACTACCACAGCTCGCTAACATTATTTCTTTGTTGTTTACCGCTTCCCTTTTGAAGGTTAGTCGCCTTACCGTCAGATGATGGCCAGTGCTAGAAAAGAGATGAAAATTATAAAGTGGATTTCTAAATTTAGGATAATTACAGCTTCACTACATAGTATAAAACAAAGTCGCTTTCTCTGTCCTTATATCCCTATGAATGTTTAGATCTTTAAAACTACGCAACGGATTTTGATGCGGTTTCTTTTAATGAATAGAGTGATTCAAGAGGAAGGTTTATATGTATAATACATGCATAATATAGTAGAGAAACACTGATGATTTCCGTGCGAAGCCGAGGCGGGGCGCTAGTTATTTATAAACCACTCGGCTATTCACTTGTGGCTTTTACGGAGGCCTTGACCTTGTTCTTGACATTTAGACATATTTGATGGTCCTCATCAGGAGCACGAATTTAACACACCACATTAAACGGTACTGATGACGACCATCATATATGGTCGAAACGTCGAGGTCAATACCTCCGACATACCCACAACTTGGTAGCTGAATCATCTCCTTAGACTACTCAAAAAAAATTCAGGGTTGGCTACCTAATCTAGGGGATTGAACGAGGATACTGGTTTTTACAGGAAACTTTTTTTAACTGGTCGAAAAGACAGTGTTGCCACTATTTGTGTACACTCCATTATTCCAAGCTGTTCAAGATTGTTGATGCAGCAAGAGCTATTGTAAGGATTTCAAAAGGACCTAGTTGAATGAGGATACCTACTGGTTTTTACAGAAAACATATTTTATTGGTTGAAAAGAAAGTGGTGCAACTATTTGTTTCCAATGCATTATTCCAAGCTTCATTCCATGCTGGCCTGAGAGCGAGAGAAAAACATAGAATGTGCCAGCCGCATTTCCTCTCGGACATGCTGTAAAAACTGGCTAAGGGATCCGAGGGTTCAGTATATTGTAATTTATGCGATGGGCTGACAACCTGTCACTACAGCAATATACCTATCGTAAATAACCCTCAAAACTTTGTCAGACGTTTACGCTCTGCTACTCCATTAGGGATAAAGGCGTGATTATATGTATGTATATATTATTCCAAGCTGTTTAAGATCGTTCATGCAGCTAGATTTTTGTAAGGGTTTCAGAAGGACCTGGTTACTCACCTATTATCCAACTCATGAAGCAAACTCCAGCCATCCAAATCGAACTTATACAATCTGATCTTCCCACTTTCAAACCCTGTAGCTACTATCCTAGCTCTCTCCAAGTCTACAGGGGCGAACGCCAGGGCAGTCACTGAGGTATTGGCTAGGTCTAGTGGCTTGCTATACAGAGCGTAGCTGCCTAAGCTGGATTCTGGTTGAGGAGATTCTGCGGTGGTCCAGAGGCAGACCTGGAATAAGAGTTTGGTAAAGTAAAAAAGTAACAAGTAGTTTATTGTACAAACGTCTTGCCAAATTATAATAATAATAATAGTCCTCCAACCGATTTTCGGTGATGGCGGCCAATCTCCCGAAGATGGGCCAACTGCGCAGGACTTGTTTTTAGTGCCCAAGTGTTTGCGCTACACACAGGTGCACTCTCTGTTACTTCAATCTCTTATTCTAATGGGACAGACTGACTGACACGACCAGAGAGAATTCAAGCGCAGGACCGTCTATTTACATGCCCATCCGACGGCATGAATCATCTTACTGTTCGGACAATCAGGTGATCAGCCTGCAATGTCCTAACCAACCTAGAAACAACAACACAAAGTCATTGTCCCCCACCGAGAGTCGAACCCGAGAACTCCGGGTCGAGAGCCCATGGCTCAGACCGCTAGACCACGGAGGCAGTTGCCAAATTATATTAAAGGTACAATTTAGTTTCTTCCATGCTGGACTGGGAGAGATAGAAAAACATAGAATGTTCCAGCTGCCCTTCCTCCCGGGCATGCTGTTGAAGTCAGCAAAAGGGACTCGAGGGTTACAGTGTATTGTAATTTAGGCGATGGGCTGACAACCTGTCACTATAGCAATACATATTACAATCTAAAATTGCCCTCAATTTTTGTCAGACGTGGCGAAAGCGCCTTTTACGAGGCGTTAAACGCTCTGCCTACCCCGTAAGGGATAAAGGCGTGATTTATGTATGTATGTATGTACAATTTAGGTGGTTTAAAAAGGCCACAAGAAATAGTAGTATAACTCACTGCACTAGTTTGCACTGTATCGCAGCGGGAATCATTTCCAACATTTCCTTTGGTCAATACAGGGTGTTAAGAATTAGTTTAGGGTGTGAATAATGAAACAATAACTTTCCACAAAGAATATAATACAATAAGAAAAAAATATTTGAGAGTGAGGAAGTGAAATTTATTTTTTGTTTTTTCGGTCTATGTTCCTTGCTGGACTGGGAGTGATAAAAAACATAGAATGGGCCAGCTGCATTTACTCCCGGACATGCTGTAAAAACCAGCTAAGGGATTGATTGATTGATTGATTGATTGATTAAAGCTTTTATTGACTGACACAAAACAGATACAGGAAATGGTACAGACAAGAGAAAAAGTTACAATAAGGAACAATGAGGACAATAATATAACGAACTTAACATTAACAAACGTAACATGACAAAAATACAAAACAAACTTAATATGTAACATACAAAACAACAGTGCCAGTGTACCACACTGTCCACATTGTGTCAGTCAACTTGGCGCTGACTCAGCATTGTGCTGTAGTTTAATACTACAGCGCTGATATTCTGCCAGTACCAAATTAACTGTGCGCGCAGTTTGGGAAACTAACCCATTTTGTAATTATAAGTAAATATATATATATATATAAGCAATATATTATTATATCTAAAGATGATAAATAAGATAAAATATACTAAGTGGGAGTAATGTGGGTATATGCCAATAATAGTGTGTATAAAATAAAAAGAAAAAATAATAATAATAAAAATACATTACGTATGAAACTATCGAGGGTAATTCAAGTATTTGAGCGTTGTGTTGAAATGAGGTATTTACGATATTCCTTTTTAAACGTTATCTTATATTTAATACTTCGTAAAGGAGGAGGAATATCGTTCCAGCATTTTGAAGCCGCATACCTGAAAGACCCTCGAAAAAGAGCAGTTTTGTGGTGAGGGATGGAAAATACGTCAGAGCATGTGCGTGGCTTGTATCGATGTGACGAATATCTCCATTTAAGCTTATTATGAAGATACTGTGGCTGACCAAACTTCATAACATCAAACAGCAGATTAGCCAAGTGTAGTTTTATTCTACCTTCCATTTTCAAAATATTGGCTTTGTTGCAAAATGGCGTTACGTGAGTTCGCGGTGGTATGTTGAAGCAATATCGGGCGCAGGCATTTTGTACACGTTGTACAAGTACAAGTGATTTTTTTAATAAACATGGACCATACACAACGAGACAGTGATTTAATTTAGATAATACTAAAGTCTCGCAAAGCCTAATTCGCATATCCGTACTCAAGTATGGTCGAATTTGGTACAGAACTCTCAGCCGGTAGAAGCAACTACGCACAAGTTCGAGCACATGGTCATGGAACCGAAGGCGGCAGTCCATCAACACACCCAGATTACGGGCGGTATTCACTTCTGCGATGGGTTCACCGTCTACCAGAACGATTGGGTTATACTGCCTTACAATTTCAATTTTCTGTTCAGTGCCAATTACCATAAATTTTGATTTTAAAGCATTCAGTACTAGCGAGTTTCGTTTAGACCAATCACTGACACGACCAAGATCACGATTCATGGCCTCAAGCGCCTCTCCACAGCTACCTGGATTGAAAGATAAATAGACTTGTACATCATCTGCATACAGATGGAATTTGCAAGATGAGATACAGTCGGCAATGTCGGCACTGTAAATTATGAACAAAAGAGGACCCAAAATGGATCCTTGGGGCACTCCTCTAAATACAGGCTTTGAGGCAGATACCAGCTTTGAGCCGTCTGTCCTATCAATGACCACTTGCTGATTACGTGAGGTAAGATAGCTGTTAAACCAGGCAACTGCAGATGGACCGAATCCATAATACGAGAGCTTAGATAGAAGGAGTGTAACATTCAAGGTATCGAACGCACGACTAAAATCTAACAAAGTAAGAATACTACTTTTACCACTATCCATAGCTGCTAGGAGATTATCAACAACGTCCAGCAGAGCCGTATTGGTACCACGCCCTTTTCTAAAACCCGACTGAATGTCAGGAAGGATTCCATTTCGCTCACAATAATTGGACACTTGTTGGTAAACAACTTTTTCCAATATCTTGGAAAGGAAGGGCAGTATACTTATAGGCCGAAGATCCTTGATTTCTGTTGGGTTATTCTTTTTGGGTGTGGGGCGGATAAGTGCTGCTTTCCATAACTGAGGGAATATTGACGAAGATAAAGAACGGTTAATGATCGCAGTTATTATATTAAGCGTGCGGGGCAAAGTGAGAATAATCATGTCGAGATTTATGCCATCCAAACCTGTAGCTTTAGACTTGAGAGAGGTAATAATTTTACCTACTGCGTAGTCACTTGTTGGTTGTAACTGGAAAACAGTTGATCCATACCTAGAGAACTCGTAATAGGTTAAGTGCGATATAGAAATTATATCATCGCCGGGCACATTAAGAAAATGATCGTTAATTCTGTCCGGGTCACCGAAATGTTCAGGGAGAGCACAATCTGTTTTAAAATCAGGTAGCACATCAGATTTAAGATTTTTCCAAAGAGTTGTTGGATTATTTATATTATTGTTGATATTTTGATTGAAGTAAGCTGTCCTTTCAAAGTAGATACTACTAGTCACCAGATTTTTAAGGTCCTTATATTCCTTCCTATGAGCGTCAAGCTGCGACCTTTTGTATCGTTTATGTGCCTCGTCGCGTAAATGCATCATGAACAGAATATTACTGGTTAGCCATGGTATAGTCTTGTTTTTAATAACTATTGACTTTTCAGGCGCATTTCTATCAAACAAGGCTAGAATATTAATACTCAACAACCTGACCATCTCATTTACATCCTCAATTTGTAGTATGCATTCCCAATCAATTGACTCCAGGTCTATATTAAATGACGCAATATTAATATCCTTGATTGGACGATAGATTATTGTTTTATTAGGTATAACAGGTTTCTTAATTTTAAGTTCTGCCGTTATAATGGCATGCCCACCGAGTCCAATAACATGATTGACTTTACAGTTACTCAAGCTAGCGTTTGTACAAAATACATCAATCAGTTTAGCACTATGAGATGTGAAATGAGTCGGTTCAGTAACATAATTGGTTAGATCAGAGTACTGCAAAAATTGGTTAAATCGCCTGGTGTCATATTCAGTAGGTACCAACAGATCAATATTGAAATCACCAACCAGGATTATGTAATCATAATTTCGAAATGATGTTATTGATTCTGTGAGCGCATCAAGAAAAGTCTCAACATTTACCCAAGACGGTCTATACGCCGTACCAATAATGAAACGTACTGTTTTTGTGTTGTATCTTATCCACATTTGTTCAACCGCACCGTGAATGGTTGGATGTGGACATGTACGCACTGTGATACCTTGTTTTATGTAGAATCCAACGCCACCGCCACACTGACGCAAGCCATGCGAGCGAGGCGAGTGGCGAAGTTTATACGATGGAACATTAGGGGCTTTAGCTTCTTCACCAGCTACTAGCCAGGTTTCATTTATAGCAAATATATCGAACGATTCCCGAAGTACAGCCGCTTGAAAGTCTGTATGTTTAGTGCCCAGCGAACCTACGTTAAGTAATCCTACTTTAAAATGTTTTGTGCTAGCCATGGTAGAAAACAAGAATCGTATATGTAACCGTGCGCTTTAGAAGTGTAGTGAGAGATGCACATACTGCTTTATTCATATAGCTCATAGTAGTATTACATGACATAAGTACAATATAAAAACATTTCAAAGACCAGTACTTCGTTCTCCAACGTGTTTTGCTTTTGACTGTACCTCTGACTTTAGTATGGGTAAAAACTAATAGTGTTAGGCCACCCAAAAAATGCGCCGGTATTAGCAGGGTGTGTAAGTCTTTTGTGTAAAAAAGTATGTAGATAAGCAGATATTTTCTAGTATAGTACATAAATTTACCATAAATAAATAAGTCAAACAAAATAAAAAAAATGTATAAAGACATTGTATTAGTAATATAAATGACAATAAATAAATTATATGCTATTGCAAAGTATGAGTTTGATTTTATGTAAAAGTGGACCGTTTTATAAAAAGTATGTGGGTAGCGCGACAGCATGGTGCAACTGCACTGGGACGGAAAACCGGGAACAATGTAAACAAGTAGCAGTACCGCGTGGGCCGGCATTGAGCGCGTTACAACGTGCCGCAATACATTTTCAAAAACAAAAAAATCCGGATAAAAATATATATTTGAAGTGGCACAACCATTCAAATACAAAGTAGCAAGCTGAATAATATAATTTATACAAGTTTTCCATGAAAGTACATAGTGGATCGCTAGTGTAAAACAAAGTATTTTAACTTCGACTAATCGGATAGTTATCATTCCGTGTTTTTCGTAAAATATACTGAGTAACCATGCATCAAAAGAATAATTTGTGCTATAAAACAGAGTGGAAAAAAGTGTAATAGTGAAAATTACAATAAAATAACTCATGCATATCCGAAAAACGATATTATTTAGTAGTGTCATTACGAAATTTACCAAAAACACGTTCCAAGTCGCTTTCGTCACGTAGGCGGTGTACGGGGCAACCAGGCAAATCGCTTTGTTTAGCATAGATTTTGCCATCCTTAGACCAGACGTATCTCCAGTTGAGGACTTTTCGCGCTGCGCGTGCTTTAGCAAGAAGGACTCTGTTCACCTTCGTGAGCCTTTCATTAAAGTACATCGGCCGAGGGTCATGTACTTGAAGCCCCAGGCCAGCCGTGGTGACGTCACGTCGAACCCGCGCCGCACGGAGCAGCTCGTCACGCAGCGCGCGGCGGCTCAGTCTTACAACCAGGCGACGCGAGGGAGACGAGCCTGACCTGGAGGCCTGCTCCGGCATTTCTTCAGACTCGGGCACAGTTTCCCTCCGCTGCCCGACTCGGACGACGTCCACGATATCCCGGGGCTCCAAAGCTACACCCAGCTTCACAGCAGCAGAAGACACAATGTGGATTGCAGATTCTCCCTTAAACTCAGGTACACCCACTATCTCTAATACATTGGACAACTCAGCCTGTTCTCTTTCATTCATGTCTGACTTGAGTTGACTGAGTGTGCCACGGGCATCCTTAAGACCTGCTGAATCAGACTTAATTACTGTAAGTTCTGCCTTCAGATTGATGTTTTCCGTCTCTATTGATTTAATTTTCAGAGTAACGGATACAAGTTGGCTTTTTAGATCCTTAACCTCCTCTGCAAGAAAGTCGGTCGTCTGTGTAAACTCTTGTTTTAGGTTAAATATTACTCTATCAACCTCTGACTTCACATCTCTCATAATGCTCTTACCAATATCATCCATCTTCGCATCTAACTTGTTAAAACGTGCATCAAAATATTGATAAAGCGTACTAGAGGCCCTGCCCGTACTTTCATGTGCAGGTAGGGTTGTATCAAGCATCGACGACATCTCACCATTAAAAGTGTCGTCTTGTGGTCTTACTATGGTGTCATCATTCCTGATGCGACGATTAGCATTAATATTCCTGCATTTCTCACAGAGCCACTTTGTGAGATCACTGTCCTTAAAACACGCAGTAATACAAAGATAGTGATAAGGCTCCTGGCATTTTATGCAAGTAGCAACTCTGTCATCTTGCTTTATTTCATCATTACAAGCCCCACAGCTCATGATAGCGTAAATTTAAGCTTTAAGGTGCAGAAAATTCAAGCAAAGCGGTTAAACAGACAGATCGACGCCAGTCGAACGTCAGCTGTGATGCCAGTGCGAGTGGGACACGACAACGTGTTAGAAGCGTCAAGCAGTAGGGTGAATGACCGACAGTGATACTTTGGACCCGATCATATGAGTGAATTTGAACTTAACTGTTACGATACGAGTCGAAGCGGAACACTTTCTTCAATTACAAGCGATACACTTAATCAATCACTTATTAATCACTGTTTTCAGGAAGTTTATAACTTCAGCTTTAATATGATATAAAATATATGCATATATCTTCACTTTTGCGCACGTAATAAATTAAAGAGAGAGAGACGATTCAAAAACGGTGTTAGCTCCACAAACCGCGAGCGGGCAGTGTGTTGCAATTTTAGGTGATGGGCTGACAACCTGTCACTATAGCAGTATGCATCATAATCAACTGTAATAATCCTCAATACTGAAAACCGCATCAAAACTTTGTAAGACGTGGCGGAACTACCTTTGTTTGGGTCGTTTTCGCTCTGCCTACCCTATTAAAGGATAAGGGCGTGATTTTATGTTGTGTGTTCCTTAGAGGGGTCGGTTACTTTAGGGCCTAAAGTTTGAATCGAAATCTATGTTGGAAGCTCGCTCATTTGGATTCGCTCGCATACTTATAAAAAAGTTGATTATAAAACCCATTTAAACTTATTCTCAAGAAGTACAATGGTAAATACTGGAAAACCTGATTTTCCTACAAGTCTAAAAATAACGCGAAGTCAAATTCCAAGAAATTACGTCACTTCGATTGATTAATTAACAGAGTAATGACGCTACATGCCCACGTAAGTATTAGCATTACTATGACGTCACTATTAGGGCGTTTGTGCACTCATCATTTTCTGATACGAATTGGATAAGAATCTAATATGGGATGAATGTACAAACGCCCTTATTCTTGGAAAAGAAACAGTGGAACAAACCAGATACGGGGTGTGAGGGGCAGCGTACCGCAAACTGATAAGGGTTGCTCAGATAATGACACTGAACAAGCATCAGCAGGATTCTTTTCCAGGAAGTGAAAAAAAAACAAAAAGTCTTCCAATCTGGCCTGGGAGCGATAGAAAAACATAGAATATGCCAGCTGCATTTCTTCATGCTGTAAAAACCAACTAAGGGATCCGAGGGTTTCAGTATATTGAAATTATTGCGATAGGCTGACAACCTGTTACTACAGCAATATACATACAAATCTATTTTAAATAACCCTCACAACTTTGGTTAGGGATAAAGGCGTGATTATATATATGTATGAATGAAAAAAAAAAATGCTTTTCCATACAAATTGTCTGATCGAGGTGGTACGGGAAGGTCAATATTCTTTTCACTTTCTGAAAAAAATTCTGCTGATACTTGTTCATTGTCGTTGACTGAGCGATCCCTACAGGGTATACAGGGCAACTTTGTGCCGAGGAAAATAATCTCTTTCTAACGGGAAACCTCGCAAGGCGCGGGTAAAATCGCTACCTATTTAAAAAGCCAGTTTGCTACTAAGTATGAAAATCTGTTGTGGCAGTGACACTAAGATAAACAAAATTGTTATGGTAAAAACCCAAGAAACCGCATCGTTAATTTAAAATAGCAGTTATTTATTTATTACCCTCAGTGATTCATTGGCATCTTTCGCACTGTCAGTGTTATCACAAGATCCATGTCCTTGAGAATGAAAAAAAGACCTGTCATAGAGAAGACCAGACAATGAATAAGAGGTCGTTTAATTCTGTCTCGTCAATACTCAAGGTCATGGATCTTGCGATAATACTTAAAAAGTTTCAAGTTAAACTCGATTTTCGAACAGTAATATGATATGATGATATTACCTATTTAGATAGGGCATTGAACTCGAATTTTATGACTCCAAAAGAAAAAATGCCGGATCTCGATCTCATAATTTCCATAGTAAAAAAAGCTTTATGATTCATAGCTCGTTGTAGTAACAGGAAGAAAAAATGCTGATACCAAAACGAACTATGAATCGGTAATTTATAAGGTTCTAAATCACCTGAATTACTATAACTTGATTCTGTTGGACCGGTGTTTTGACTTCCTGCTAGTTTTTAGTAGATTATGTTTTTATTTTCTAATGCCACTTGGCTAGTATCGTCACCTTAAAAATATATATCAGAGGCCTATTAACTGTTATGTTACTAATAGGAGAAGGGTTTCTTAAACATTTCCCCTCTCTACCCCGCGGGGGTATTCTTCGTGATTTCTTTGAGAGCAGGAGTCACGGCTTTAGAACATTGTCGTGTAATTTATCAGGTTCTACAACCCAATCAAGTCATCGAGTCCACAAACGACCCAATGGATCCTGGTGTCATAGTTTTTAAACTGCCTATTAGTCACATAACAGTTAATAGGCCTCTGATATCTAATTTTAAGGTAAGACGATATTAGCTATGTGGCGCCCCCATTGGAAAAAAAAAACATAATTCACTATTATAAATTCGGGATAGAGATGGGAAGGGATTTTTTTTAAACATTTCCTTAACCCCTCTCTACCCCGCGGGGGTATGTTTTGTATTTTGTTTATGCGCTGGAGACTCGGCTTAATAGATTTAGCACTCACGTCTGACAGTGCTATTTTATTCATAAAAATATGAGAAATAACAACTCCACTTATGACGAGTAATAGATAGCCTATAAACTGCCTCCGTGGTCTGAACCGTGGGCTCACGATCCGGAGGTCCTGCGTTCGATTCCCAGGGGGACGACGACACACAAGTTGATATTTATCAATTTATGCGATTTTCCCCAGTTTGGTTAGAACAACCTGTCACTACAGCAGTATACCTACAAATATCTTAAATAACCCTCAAAACTTGTCAGACGTGGCGGAACGACCTTTGTTTAGGTTGTTTAGGCTCTGCCAAACCTATTAGGGATGTAGGCGTGATCATATGTATGTATATGAGAAGGGCACGTTAAGCCGTCGGTCCTGGTCGCTGTCTTTGACAGCGGTCGTTACACAAACCATATCAGAGACCTATTAGCTGTGCTGTTCGGCGGTTAAAAACTCTGACTTTAGGGTTAATCGGGTCGATTGACTCGATACCCACACGACAAAAGAATAGATAGCAGATCACTAATTCGTCGCTCGGGATTGGGCCGTTGTAGCTTAGTCGGTTAAAGCGTTGGGCCGGTTTACTAAAGACGCGGGTTCAAATCCTGTCAGCGGTAAAATTTTTGATTTGTTACTACTAATTTTTTTACACGATAGTGGTTAATATCTTACCTGAACTGCCTCCGTGGTCTAGTGGATAGTGCCATGGACTCCTGATCCGGAGGTCCTGGGTTCGATTCCCAGGGGGGAAACACAAAGTTGATAATATTTGAGAATATATCACTTTGTGAATTTTTCCCCAGTTTGGTTAGGACATTGCAGGCTGAATCACCTGATTGTCCGAAAAAGAAAAAGATTTTCGTGCTTCGGAGGGCACGTTAAGCCGTCGGTGCCGGTCGCTGGCTTTGATAGTGGTCGTTACTCAAAACCATGTCAGAGGCCTGATAGTTGTGCTACTAGGCGGTTTAAAAACTCTGACACCAGGGTTCATCGGGTCGATAGACTCGATACCCACTCGACAGAAGAAGAAGAACATCTTACCTTTCCATCCCTAGATCCAGTCCCGAACATGCTCCCATCATGTGTCCAAGCGCAACACCATATAATCCTACTATGTACCCCATTACTCTTATCCGTGAAAGCCTCAATATCAAACAGATTGGAACCCTCTCGCCCCTTGTATAAGAACCATTTTCTGTCGCGAGATACTGAGAGTAATTGTTGGGAGTTTGGTGAGAATGATAGTTGGGTGACGGTTAAAGAGTGGGAGGTCAGCTTTTGGATTTGTTGCCAGTTTGCTGTTTCCCTGTGGAAGAAATTTAATGTTAAGTTTTCTGATATCACATATAAGGCTTTATTTTAAATCAAGTGCAAATATTAAAACGTGTATATCTACCAATGAAACTGAACAACTTTCAACTTTATCTAAAATAATATATTATTTATTATATATTAAAATATGTTCTATGCAATATAATATGTTCCTTAGGGAAAGTTGTTCAGTTTCATTGGTAGATCAAATCGGTGATTGAGAAGAAGAGTCAGATACAAGAGACATACCAGACTGAGTAAAGTTACCTGTTTCCAACTCGCTGCAGCCAAACCTCTTTTATACCCTTTTTTGTATGTTTTTTTTTTATAAATGTTACCTTATAGATGCTTGCTGTCAGTAAAGTAATTTTGTTCGCAAAAAACTAACTCGTATTTCTCCAAAGCCCTAATAAAATCTTAATTCTTGCTTCATTTTACAGTACCGCTCAAGTATTTACTCTACAAGGTAACAAAGAGTGTTGACTCAAGTCTAAGTAAAATAGAGTCAGCAATGTAGCGAACCCTCACGACAGAAGAAGAAGACTTCTAATTATCCTAACCACTAAAATAACTAGTTTGGAGCCCGCCTCGAGTGGGAGCATGAGCAATTAAATTAATAGTTAACATAGTAAAACGTTTTCCATGCTGGCCTGGGATCGTCAGAAAAGCATAGAATGTGCCAGCTGCATTTCCTCCCGAGCAGTAGAAACCAGCTAAGGGATCTGAGGTTTTCTGTATATTGTAATTTAGGCGATGGGCTGACAACCAGTCACTACAGCAATATTCCTACAAATATATCTTAAATAGCCTTCAAAACTTTGTCAGACGTGGCGGAACGACCTTTGTCTAGGTTGTTTTCGCTCTGTCTGCCCTATTAGGAAATAGGCGTGATTATATGTATATATGTAAATAATAAATATATAGTTACCATAGTAAAACAGCGGCGTGTTCCTGTACAGTGGCCTTACAAGCCGACGCTACCAGACTACCGTCGGGGCTTGCATCTAACGAATAAACCTCGTATCCATGTCCGTATAGCTTTTGTACTTCTGGCCAGAGTGTGTTTTGCATTAGCGTTTCTTCTGTTGGCGGCTCTGTAGAGACAAAAATGCATCGATAGATGAATGATTTCTTACAATGGTGCCGAATTGCCATACCTGTATTTTTTTCATATCAATAGATTATTTTATAAGGATTAAACGAATCATCTTCTACAAACACTTAGACGATTGATACCCTCTCACATCATGACTAAAATATCCTTATATTATTGAAAAGACAGGATCATTATAAGTGCGTCTATTCTATATTGGCGTTGTCCCTTTCTGTTATTATTCTAGGTCACAAAACTACAAAATGATAATAATTTATTGGTTAAATTAATTCCAAATATTCTGCACCGCTAAAGGCCATTGGCGTTGCTACAACAGGCCTTATCTTCGATAGCTTCCAAACTTAGCCCTACAATATAAAGATATGTTTCTTTAGTGTCACTAACCTTTTAACTGCACTGGTACGAAATACCCATCAGTATTATCTTCCAAGTCCGGTTTGCCCTCATCTCCCGTGAACACAGCTTTGTTGGAGAGACCTAGAGATGGAACTGATGCGCCTTCGGGACCTGGTGACAAAATGTTCTTATATTTATTGTGTTTGGAGGAGCCTGATGGTGTAGTGGATAGGGCCGCTGCCTCCTAGGCGGGGAGGTCGTGGTTCGAATCCCACCACGTTCCAATGTGTTTTTCGGTTTTCGAATTTCATATGTACGTTTATTCGGTGCTTTTCCGTGCTTCGAAAGGCACGTTAAGCCGTTGGTCCTGGTTAATATCTTTTAATACCGTAGATATTAGCCGTTAAGCCATATCAGAGGCCAGTGCTAAGCATTGGCGGCTTGAAAACTCTGACTTAATCTAGGATTGGGTCTGGTTTCCCTTCTGCGGCTCTGTGTAAAAACCAGTACCCTCGTTCAATCCCCTAGATTAGGAAGCCGACCCCGTGAGATACGGGATAAGGCTAGGGAGATGATGATGATGATGATTTATTGTGTTTGGCACTCAGTTGTTAAATTCTAAGCACATTGTAACTTAGAACACAAAAATGAAACCAAAAAGTTTGTCTCTGCGTTCGTATCCTACTTCTGACACTATAGAAAAAGTGCAACGCAGCAAGCAATGAGATCATTAACTACAAACAACACCCATAGGCTAAGTACCTTATTTTCTAGAAAAACAGACGAATTAGGTTTCGAGACTAATTTAGGTGTCAATTCTTACCTCCACTATTTTCCTCTCCTAAGGTCAATCCAGTAATATTATCAAAATTATGCGTAAAGTTGGCCGGAGCTCGGAACACCCTGATCACTTTTTCTTCAGCCGCCGAAGCGAAGGTAGTTGCTGATACAAGTGCTAGTGAAGCCATGTCGTAGCCGTGGACTTGCGGGCGAGCTATCTCGTGCCATTCCGTGCCGAGACCTGGAGGGAAAGAGAATGCATACATACATATAATCACGCCTTTATCCATAATAGGGTAGGCAGAGCGTAGACGACCTAAACAAAGGTCGTTCCGCCACGTCTGACAAAGTTTAGAGGGTTTTTTAAGATAGATTTGTTGCTGTAGTGACAGGTTGTCAGCCCATCGCCTAAATTACAGTATACTGAAACCCTCGGATCCCTTAGCTGGTTTTTACAGCATGCCTGGGAGGAAAAGCACCTGGCACATTCTATGTTTTTTTCTCGCTCCTAGGCCAGCATGGAAGCATGTGTTGAAAGAGAATGCAGGTATTGCATAAACAACGACTACTCGATTTTTAATACTACAGTGACTGAAATAAGTCTACTGTAATAAATAAGCCGTATTTTCTATATTCACTCCGCTTAGCAAACTGATTAGTAAACAGTACATAGTGGATTTTTAAGTACGGCTAAAAGATCCCACATAAGCGGTGGGAAGAAAGGCTCTGCAAGGTTCTGCCTGGCTTGCGACCATAATCCCATCCAAACAAGGAATGGCTTATTGGTATATTCATTCCATCATCAATTCTGTTTAGTTCATTTCTGGAGTTGACTGCAAAAATACTGATAATGAATCATCCTTAGCAAATGTAAAAATCTTATCTCTATCATACGGCATACCAGCAGCTCGCCTCCAAGGCGCATGGACCCTGGTGGTCTGGTCAGCAGACACGCTCATGATGAACCGGCCCTCGGGTTCCCATCTAACCTCTTCAGCTGCATTGAAATGCCCCCCGCACACTACTGATGGCTCCCATTGAAGAGTTCACTTCATCTTACCATCAGCTCGCCTCCAAGGCGCTAGACCCTGGTGGTCTGGTCAGCAGACACGCTCATGATGTACCGGCCCTCGGATTCCCATCTAACATCTTCAGCTGCATTGAAATACCCCCCGCACACTACTGATGACTCCCATTGAAGAGTTCACTTCATCTTACCATCAGCTCGCCTCCAAGGCGCTAGACCCTGGTGGTCTGGTCAGCAGACACGCTCATGATGTACCGGCCCTCGGATTCCCACCTAACATCTTCCACCGCGTTGAAATGCCCCGCACACTACTGATGGCTTCCATTGAAGAGTTCACTTCATCTTACCATCAGCTCGCCTCCAAGGCGCGTGGACCCTGGTGGTCTGGTCAGCCGACACGCTCATGATGTACCGGCCCTCGGATTCCCACCTTACATCTTCCACCGCGTTGAAATGCCCCCCGCACACTACTGAAGGCTCCCACTGATGGGTTTCCTGTTGTGACAAGTTTGTACAGAATGTTAAAGATACTCAAACAAATTAAATCGGAAAAACTGCTACTATAAATGAAAATTGTTTTTACTTTTATGCTGGATTAAGAGTGGTACAGTAACAAAAATAAAACAATTGACTAGCTGCTTCGTTTTGAGCAGCATACTGTAATCGACAAAAAAAGGATTCAAGCGTTTCAGTGTGTTGCAATGTATGCGACGGTTTGGTTGCCCATCACTACAGCATTGTAAAATTACCCCCAATATGTATCAAATTAACAAAAAGGGCTATATTAGACTGATGACGCTCTTTCATCTGCGTTTTGCTTACCTTATTCAGCGTCCAGATATGGAACGAGCCATTATACCCGTGTCCCAAGAAGCTCTCCCCCTTGGGCCCGAACCGGCTCCCGTAGAATCCCAGTCCGTTACCCCCCACTTCCCCTACCCTAACTCTCTCCACCCAGGCCCCGGTGGAGTCCCCCTCCCCCTCGCCGTGAGAAGGCGCGTCGGGCTCCCAAATGATTAGCGTCTTGTCCAGGGATGAAGAGAGGAGGCGGTAGACGGGTAGTTTCTTCTTGGTTTCTGTAAAAGTTTGTTCAGATGAATAAGAAAAGTGGCCAAAGAATTCAAAAAAATATGTTTCATGTACCTACAATATTGACTGCCTCCGTAGTCTAGTGGCTAGTGCCATGGACTCCTGATCCGGAGGTCCTGGGTTCGATTCCCAGGGGGGAAACACAATGTTGATATATGAGAATTTATCACTTTGTGAATTTTTCCTCAGTTTGGTTAGGACATTGCAGGCTGAATCACCTGATTGTCCGAAAAACAAAAAAAGATTTTTGAAGAGAAGCCGTCGGTCCCGGTCGCTGTCTTTGATAGTGGTCGTTACTTAAACCATGTCAGGGGCCTGATAGTTGTGCTACTAGGCGGTTTAAAAACTCTGACACCAGGGTTCATCGGGTCGATAGACTCGATACCCACTCGACAGAAGAAGAAGAAGACCTACAATATTAACTTATTTACGAGTGTAGCAAGCGCGTTTCGCAGTACGCAGCTGAGCGAGGAATATTAACTGAAATGGTGAGCATAGCGAGCGCGAGCTTTCTTCAGATTTCACTCTATTAAATAAAGTATATTAATTTACATCGCGAGCGGAGCGAGCGCGCCATATCAATGTTCCTAATACAATTAGTTTCAATGTTGTTGTTGTAGTCCTAAGGCACCTTGCTGGTGCAGCATACCATGTGAATAAATGAATATTTAGCTTATGGCCATGTTGCAGGATGAGGCAAACGCCCCACCTAGCCATAGCATAGGTAAGTCCGTGCAACTAACCTTTATCATACACCCAGGGATGCCACTGCACTCCATACACCCAGCCCTCATGGCCAGCCAACACCGCATCCAGCTTGACAGCCCACAGCTTCTGATATGCCGGAAAGACCTGAAGAATAACAGATCAGTTTGCAACTTCAGTTATTCCAGTGCAGTACAAAAAAACATGCATATGATTGTATGTAACACAAACACTATTTAAAAAAAGAAAGGTAGCAGTTGCAGCGATGTAGTCAGTGTGCGAGTTTCTTAAACTGCTTCTTCTAGTAATAGATTTGTATGACAGTCAATAACTATTCCATGGAACCTATGTTGAAAAGTAAATTATTCATTATTTCACCTTCTGTTCAACCTTGATGCCAGGGCCGCATTCCTGGTTTTCGAACAAGTGGATACGCCATAGGCGGATGTAGGTGTCTTGCGAGGCGGAGGCTAGGAGGATTGTGGAGTCGTCTGTGGAATAGCAAGTGGATTTTAAAGATAAATAAAAGGAAAATTGAGAACAATATACTAAACTTCTGAAATCAAACAGTTTCTAAGGAAAAAAAAAAATTTAGTTTTTAAAAGGTTTTTGAGGATTGATTTAAGCATGATTTAAGTCAGTATTGTCAGAGGCCTGATAGTTGTGCTACTAGACGGTTTAAAAACCCTGACACCAGGGTTTATCGGGTCCATACACTCGATACCCACTCGACAGAAGAAGAAGTCGGTATTTTCCAAATTAACAGTGAATGTTCACAAGTTTTTGTATGTGTCTAAAAATAGCCATTATGAAATATTCAAACTGTAGGGCTAACATGCGCGCCGTGTGATAATTTTGCCATCGCATTTTCTCGTGCGCGCTTTAATTCACTATGCCCACGGGAACGCATTATTCAGTGAAGTATGTAGCGTGCAATGACGAAATTATGTCGTGGCGTGCATATTACTGGCTATCTCTCCTGAAAATTATTCACCATAGTATATATATATATAAAAAAAACAATATACCTAATCTCCATAAAAAAAAATATTTATATTAGTTGATTGTAGACTTTTTTTTTTTTGTTTTTCCATAGCTGATAAAAACTTTGTTTATCCCAGCTTACCTACATCCAAAGCATCCAATCCCCTCACCCAATCCTCATGCCCTGACAGAGTGTGTACCCGATGGAACTCTTCTCCAGCAAAGATGTGGATCTTGTGGTCATCCAACGCACAGAATAACACTGGCTTGTTGACTATAGGCATCATGTGGGCGTGAAGGGTCAGGCAGAGACCGGTGTTGAGATTTATAATCTGTTTGTCTGTTGTTATTCCTGAAAGATGAGAGGTATTTGAGAGTTTAGTAATAAAAACAAACCTTGAGATAAATACATACATACATATAATCATGCCTTTATCCCTAATGGGGCAGGCAGATAGATATATAAAAGATGTTCATATTAAATTTTGAAACAATTTCTCAGATTTGCTAAAGACATTTTGTGTCCCCAATAAATACACAAACTTAAATACAGAAATGATTGCAAAATATATTTTTAGCTAATTAATTGGAAATGGATAGTTGGAAATGAATTTAGGTCATACATAAATAAGTAATCATAGCATTTATTTATGTATGACCTAAATAATGCGGTCTTCAAAGAAGAAAAAAAAAGATGCTTACCATTTTTTCTTACCCAAACTCTAATCATGGAATCAATAGACCCGGTGAAGACCACAATATCATCACCGTTGGTATAAATTCCGTGGATACATGTTATTCCTTCAGTATGTCCTTTCAAACTACTTGTGACAGTCCACTGGTCATCAACCAAGGACCATATGGCAGCGGTCTTGTCTGCCGAGCACGAGACAAATTCTGTGCAAGTTCCATCCGGCTTTCGGAGCCATTTCACAGAGTTAACTTTGGAGCGGTGGTGGTGGAGGACTATTAAAGGGTTTGTGCCTTTGACGTTCTGTAATGTAAGAAACACTTTTCTTTTTAGTTTTAAGCATATGGTAGGACCTAAATCTTATAAGATATTTTCTATTATGATGGTATTTGGTATGATTGCTTAGATCATATTCTAAATAAGTAAGTATAGGAACTCTGATCTATACGAATTTAGTATCTTAAACCATGTAAAACAGATTGTTTCCTACCGTATCGTAAATAACAACAGCATTTGAAGCACCAAAACAAATGAGTCCTTGTGCGTTCCAATCAATTATTTCAGGGATACGGTTGCAGGCAGCCGACGTATACACTTGGTCCACGGAAACCTTCATATTTATATCGTATTCACATAGAAAATCACCAATTTATTGATGTTTATTGAATAAACAAACGAGAAACAAGAAGGCGACGTGAGTTTTGAGGTTATGTCATATGTTTTTCATGAACTGTCAAATGTTCGCATCGAGACGCACTTGCAGCTTACTTCAGACTCCTTCATATATTTTACAAAACAAAAAATAATTGATATCGGTGTTATTCCTTTGGGATTCGTACAAAACAAACAAATGGTAGTAAATTATTACATGTTTATACACCTTACAATATTTAAAGTTATTTTTCAAGACAAAATTATCGTTATTTAATCGACGAAATAAAACGCTTCATTTGGCGGTAAAAAGCGTCTGTCAATTTTCCAAAATGTCAAATCCGGGATTTGCAACTGCATATTGTAAATAGAAGTTTTTAATGGTTTTTTATTTATTTTTAGTTGAATAAGCAAAGTAATTCACAATGCCAGAAGTTATGATATTGGGTATACCGGTCAGTTTCCCTTTTGAACCATACGATGTACAGAAAGCATACATGGAGCGAGTTATCCAAAGCCTCCAGAACAACACGAATGCCTTACTGGAATCTCCCACAGGAACAGGTAAAACATTGAGTTTACTATGTTCTTCGTTAGCCTGGCTCATGGTCAAAAAGGCCCAGCTACAAATGAACGCACAAGTAGGCAATTTTTCAGAACACAGTGGCTCTACGGGTTTCAGTGCAGCTTTAGGTGACAAACTGAAATCTGGAGCTGGTAAGAAAGATAACATGACGTGGGGAATGCCTAAAATAATATACTCATCAAGAACGCACTCTCAATTGACTCAAGCTATGCAGGAATTGAAGAGGTCTAGCTACAGGCATGTTAAAGCCACTGTTTTGGGTTCAAGAGACCAAATGTGCATCCATCCAGAAGTGTCTAAAGAGACCAACAACATGAATAAGGTTCATATGTGTCAACTCAAAGTAAAATCAAGAACTTGCTACTTCTACAACACTGTTGAATCAAAGAAAGATGACCGAGCAGTGAAAGGTGATGAAATATTAGATATTGAAGATTTGGTTGCTGTTGGAAAGAAATTGAAATGCTGTCCTTACTATTTATCTAAAGAGCTAAAGCAAGATGCTGATATCATTTTCATGCCTTACAATTATTTGCTTGATCCGAAAGCAAGAAAAGCAAATGGTGTTGAACTTATGAACAACATCATTATTCTAGATGAAGCTCATAATGTTGAGAAGATGTGCGAAGAATCTGCTTCGTTACAAATCAGAACCACAGATGTTGCTATCTGTATAGATGAAATTACTCATGTGATGAGAAGTTTTAGTGAAACCAGTGAAGAACTGCTAGATGCAACTGTTGACTCAAATCAACCAAAAGACTTCACTTGTGATGACTTGTGCATACTCAAGGAGATGATGCTGGCATTGGAAAAGGTTATTGATGAGATCCCAGTGGGCAGCGAAGGGGCTACTTTTCCTGGAGGCTACATCTTTGAGTTGCTTGCAAAAGCTGAAATAAAAGATCAAAATCAAATGACTGTGATTACTCTGATGGAGAATCTTATCCAGTATTTGTCAACTGCAAGTGCATCACCATTCCAAAAAAAAGGTGTAGGATTACAGAAAATCTTGGATCTGTTGAATGTGGTTTTCAGTGGAACCACATATGAATATAAGGAAAGAGTTAAATTGTGTTATAAGGTTCACATTAATATTGAAGATAAAAAGAATAATAAGAAATCTGATGGCTGGGGTGCTCTAAAAGCAACAACTTCAAAGACAGCTGAGAGAGTTTTGAGTTACTGGTGTTTCAGTCCTGGGTTTGGTATGAAACAACTCTTGGATCAGAATGTCAGAAGCATTATACTTACCAGTGGTACCCTTGCACCATTGAAACCTTTAATATCAGAACTGGGAATCCCTATTGGAGTACAACTGGAAAATCCACATATTGTCAAAGGAAATCAGGTTTGTGTCAAAATTATACCTCAAGGCCCAGATTCCACCCAGTTAAATTCAAACTATCAGAACAGGGATAATCCAAAATATATTTGTTCACTGGGCAGAACAATATTGAGCTTTTGCCGAGTAGTACCTGATGGGTTGTTAGTGTTTTTTCCATCATATCCAATCATGGCAAAGTGTCAAGAAATGTGGCAATCAGAAGGAATTTGGTCAAGCATCAACAGTATAAAACCTGTATTTGTAGAGCCCCAAAGAAAAGACACATTCAATGCTATTATGAATGAGTACTACAGCAAAATAAGTGATCCAGGTACCAAAGGAGCTTGCTTCATGGCTGTGTGCAGAGGAAAAGTTTCAGAGGGTCTAGATTTTGCTGACATGAATGGAAGAGCTGTCATCATCACTGGTTTGCCATTTCCACCATTGAAAGATCCAAGAATCATTCTCAAGAAGAAATATTTAGAAGAATTAAGAGTCAAAGATAAAGACTTCTTATCTGGAGATGAGTGGTATTCCCTAGAGGCAACTAGAGCAGTAAATCAGGCTATTGGAAGAGTAATCAGACATCAGAATGATTATGGAGCAATCCTGCTATGTGACAGTAGATTTAATAACCCCAAACTGAAAGCCCAACTATCTGCTTGGTTAAGAGGTCACATTAATGTGTCAAATAAGTTTGGAGAGTCAGTCAGTGAAATCTGTAGATTCTTTAAAAATGCTGAGTCAGCTTTACCAGCACCAAGGCTCAAGCCATTAATGCCTTATGAAGCTAATGCTGGATACAAAGAAAACTCTGCTAGTTATGCCAATCGTAGTGGGGTATCATTCCCTGTTGCAAATACTAGAGCAGTAAACAAGACTGAAAAGAAATCTGTTAGCCAATATCCAAATTCAAATGAAGTTTATGCTGACTTCTCAATGGATTTTTATAAAAAAGCGCAATCTTCAGCATATGTAAATGAATTTAAACCTAAGGAAACCAAAGATCTATTCAAAGCTTTGGATACCAGTCAATCCTCACAGAGCAGTTCCCAATCATTGGTGACAATCCACAAAAGGAATGCTGATGATGGAAGCATTTCTGCAGCAGTATCCAAGAAGAAAAAACTGAAAATCAAACCATTTGGTTTTGAAGAGAATCTCAAGAGTAATGGGGAATCTTCTGAAGTTGTGGAAAAAGTTGCACCAACTTCTCTGATAGACTTTGTTAAAGAAATCAAGACATTACTTCAAGCTGAACAATACAAACAGTTTCAGCTGGCTATTTCAAGTTATAAGAAGGAAGGAGATTACTTCTTGTTTTTAAAAACCCTGAAAGAGGTTTTGGAAAATAGGAAATTGTTTTATTTGATGAAAGGCATGAAAAGATTTTTGAAGGAAGAACATAAAAGTAATTTTCAAGAATACTGTGATAGTGTGAATTTCAATAATTAATGACTAAAATGTTAGATTTTAATTGTAGGAAGATAATATAAATAAAATTGTGATATTTATAGCATAACTTGTTTTATTAACTACATTATTATAAACAGTAAACTAAATGAAACTAAAACTCCTCCTTCCTCACGGATTCATTAATCTTATTCTGGATTTCAACAGAGTTGATCCGGAGCATAGTTTGCTGGGCTCTTTGGAAGTTGATTCTCAAATACTGCTTCCTCCTCTTCTTCTTGAAATGCGTCCTTGTGTGGGAAAGGCCTTTGGATATAACTGTAGCAGTCACATTGACTAAACCTGGCTGGACCAGTGGCCGACCAATGAGTGAGAAATCATTGTTTGCTGCCAGTAATACTTTTTCTAGTTTTATTTTGTCTCCGATGTTTGGTGGCCAGTATCCTTCAACGACGAGTAAATCCCCGTCTGTAACTCTCCACTGTTTGCCTAGCAAATGTACTATGGCGAAGTTACGCGATGGTGTCTGTTGTACTATTTTGTTGCATGTTGAAATAACGTCCTTTGTTGTTTCTTCGGGTGATTTGTGCTCTGCTGGGGCGAGATTTGTGATAAATCTTGATAGAACACCACCTGAAACAGAAATATATATATATCATAGAAGAATTGAACCAAACTCGGCAACCAGTTAATTATTTTTATGTGAAAAAATATGTTTTACTGACCTTGTCCACTAGTAAAAATGCTAGAAAGCCTCTGCAGGCCAGCTCTGATCAAAGACATTTTGATTTTATAATAAAATCAAGCTAAAAACACATTATTTTACGCTCTCAAAACATAACCTCAAACCACTTTGTCTCAGAATGACAGCTGTTTGATAGATTTCGTTCAGAAATATATATTTTTAATTACACTTATGGCTTGGATTCAAGCCTTTTGAGCCGAGTCTAGAGCATTTTTTTTTATAGCCTATTAATTGTCCCACTGCTGGGCAAAAGCCACCAGCACCAGTCTAGAGCATACAAGTTTTTTTTCTGAAAGCATTAATTCATTTATAACATCATGCATTCACTGCTTCAATTCAGTTTGGCAACTTGATTAATAAAATAATTAATGAACCTAATTATAAAAAACAGTTTACAGGTAATATTTCTTCTTTTTCCATACTGGACTGTGTGCAATTTCCTTAGTCATTGGCTGGGTGCCATAAAAACACATAGAATGTTGCAGTCTCATTTCTTCCCAGATTCGAAGGTTTTGGTATTATAATACCGGTGACGCTCTGCTAAGCTCCTAAAGGGATAGAGGCATGATTGACACCTGTATCGAGTGTTTACATTCCTACTACTATCTACAAACTTACCTTTTTCACGAATGCTGAATATCTTATAAGATAACACTGCGCTGCGTATTATTATCATACATACATACACAAAATCACGCCTTTGTCCCTAATGGGGTAGGCAGAGCGAAAACATCCTAAACAGAGGTCGTTTCGCTACGACTGACAAGTTTTCAGGGTTATTTTTATTACAGATGATTATGATACATATTGCTATAGTGACAGGTTGTCACCCCATCGCCTAAATTTGCATTACAGCATGCCCGGGGGGATATGCAGCTGGCACATTCTATGTTTTTCTATCACTCCCAGTCCAGCATGGAAGGTTTTTTTTTTAATTTAATTTATAATTTAATTATCATATTTCAGTTATAAGGCGGGTGTCCTAGTAGGTGGTTTCAAAACTCTGACACCAGGGTTCATAAAGTTGTTTATCGACTTGAAAACCCCACTCGTGAAGAAGTTATAAATTCTTGCAATAGTGGGTACATTTTTTATTGTCTTCCTATCTTTTAAGCGATAAAATATGAACATATTGTATGTGTGAAACTTGTCAGCACCATTTCAAAAATCCAGGTCCAGCGGTTCAGCCCAGCTCCCGGTTTGTACAGTCCAGACCACGGCAACCTTATACCCCAGCGCCACACCGATTCCTACAGTGAATAGAATAGGAGCTGTGGATAGACCAAAGGGTAAAACTTGAACTGATATGGACCGTACGAGATCGTGAGAGGTCGTGCGTTTTCGCCGGCGTCTGGAGCTGGTTGCCATGGTAGCCATGCCGGCGGGCGGGCACGCGGGCGCGCTCCTCCGCTGAAAATAAACACAAGAGGTGGGGGCGCTAGAAGAGACATACTTACGTATATTTTGCAGGTGTAACTACCCATTCTGAAAGGCTTTTGATTTTGCGTTCATATTAAGACTGAGTGCCACTTAATTACTTTTACTATTATAGTAGTTTGACAAGCAATAAAAACGCCATATTTTTATGTGGTAGGTGTCTGCAATTTATAGGTGCCTGGAACATGGACAGGTCTACCTGATTCTCTTAAACTAAGTTTTAACTGACAAATTTTTCGATACGACGGTCTCTACCTGGAGTGGAACGTTATTTTAATCACCATTTTGAATTTTCGATAGTATCAAAACAACCGTTGCTTATCTACATCACTTCTAGTACTACATGAATGTATTGCATATATGACACATACATAACGTGCAGCATCCACGATCCAGCAGCACTGGGACAGCTGAGCAACTTAAGTAGTAGCTGTGGATTCTGTAGAAGTCCCTTCGTCTAAAAACGGCGTCGTCTGATTGGTGCGTTCTTGGGCGTATTTCAGGGCACGAGACTCGAGAGTTCAGGCACCGACGGTTCTCGGAATGTTGACGTATCCAGGCTGCGTGAGCCGGGGCACCGCCGCGCGCCCGGGGGAGGCTGGGTTGCCAGGCTGTAGGATGGAGTTTCGACGGATTTGGTGGAAAAGGAGGATGAAGAATTTGCCCACTGGTGTTTCGAATAAGACGATGTTTGTGCTACAACATGAAAGTTAATTGTAAGAATTTGAATAGTTCAGTTACAATGCAACCTTATTTTAACAACACAATAATAGTATCGTTTGGTAGTATTCGATGTTGGTGCATGATGTCTGTGCAAAACTTATTTATTTTTTGTCTTCTGAAGCGTGGACTGCATAGAATGATGTGGATAAGGCACAGTAACATAGAAACACTGTTATCATTTTTTTGTTCAGTTTTCATCCTACGTGTTTCCTATATGGCCCGCACCTCACCCGAAGAACCAAAACGTAGCATCGTCCAACACCCTCCTCGTTTGGCAACACCGCTCTGCTCTCAACGCGGGCGCGGGGGAGGGCTCAGCGGGGGCGCGGGGAAGGGCTTGGCTGCGCGCGCAAAGCTCTCGCGTCAGTCGCAGGGCGGCGCGCGGCCGGCACCGGTCGATAGTAGCACGAGCAGCACGGCCATGCGCGAACCGTGCACGCGCGAGCCGCCTCGACGCGCGCCAGTGTGAGTGAGTGAGTGACCCCCCTTGAGGCTGAAGGGTAACGCTGGCAGAACCAGTGGTCACGTGCTCCGGCCGCTCCGGGCGCTCGCTAACCTCCAGGTACAGACATGCGCTGATCTCCGGCTGGAAAACAGGTCGTTCGCAAGTATTTACGCTTGGACGGCCGACCGTGATTGACATCGAGATTTGCGTCCGCAGGTATCAATTGCTACCTTCATCTGAGCATCCATTTTATTGATACGTGTAGTTACAGTTGCGTGACAGGCTGAGATAGGTTAGGGGTGAAGTATTGGCCGCTCGGTAGTTTATCATGTTGTAAACGTTATTGATGAATAGCCCGGGAGGTCAACAACCGGAGAGGGTACCTGACTGAACATTCAATCTGAACATTCCAGTTATCTTTTCATCTAAAGAGAGCTTCAATGTTGAGCGTTTTCCAATCTACGATCTATCGAGAGACGTAGCGGGTGCTACGCGGCTACGAACGGCGTATCCACTTTCGTAGCCCCTCTACGCCGCGCTGATAACATGATTGCACTTTTATTGTACAACTTGTCGGTCACAGTGCAAGCTAAAACAGTATAACATCTCCATTAATATAGTCATGCCTGTTTATCTTAAGAGGTAGGCAGTGCTTCAAAGGATTAATAAAAATCGTTCAAGCCACGCCTGTTAATTTGTTTAGGGCGATTTCAGAAAGACAGACGCATTGATGAAAGAAACGGAAACCCGCTTGTTAGTTACTTGAATACCGGGTGTTTTGTATACCGGCCGGCGCGAATCAAGATAGCTGGTAATACATACATACATATAATCACACCTTTATCCCTAATGGGGTAGGTAAAGCGTAAATGACCTAAACAAAGTTCGTTCCGCCACGTTTGACAAAGTTTTGAGGATTATTTAAGATAGATTTGTAGGTATATTGCTGTAGTGACAGGTTGTCAGCATATCGTCTAAATTACAATATACTGAAACCCTTGGATCCCTTAGCTGGTTTTCACAGCATGCCCGTGGGGAAATGCAGCTGGCACATTCTATATTATTCTCTCGCTTCCAGTCCAGCATGGAAGATTTAAAGTATCTTTCTCTGTCCCTATATCCCTATATATGCATAAATCTTTAAAACTATGCAACGGATTTTGATGCGGTTTCTTTTATTGGACAGAGTGATTCAAGAGGAAGGTTTATATGTATAATAAATGCATAATATAGAAGAAAAACACTGATAATTTCTGTTCGAAGCCGGGGCGGGTCGCTAGTAAGCCCATAAAATAAACAAATAAGTTTTACTTAGGCTCATATTTATAAAGCGATCTCAAGACTGAGAGCAATATTAAGTACGGATTTGACAGGCCGTTTTGTACTATTATACGAACTCAATGTCACTGTCAGTCTCAAGTACTGTTTATTAATACGGGCCTTAGGCTCGTATTTATAAAGGTATCTCAAGATCGAGAGCTATATTAAGTACGGATTTGACAGGCCGTTTTGTACTGTAATGTCATTTCTCATACGAACTCAATGTCACTGTCAGTCTCAAGTATTGTTTATTAATGCGACCCTTACTTATCTTTTGCCAATGATTTACATGAACTCTGGATCACTGTGCGATGTGGAATGTCACAGTGATTAAATGGAAAACTTCGGTCCGTATAAGGAAAAAAAATAATAGGACTGGGAGCGAGAGAAAAACATAGAATGTGCCAGCTGCATTTCCTCCTGGGCATGCTGTGAAAAACCAGCTAAGGGATCCGAGGGTTTCTGTACATATCAATTTAGGCGATTGGCTAACAACCTATCACTACAGCAATATACCTACAAATCTACCTTAAACAACCCTCAAAACTTTGTCAGTCGTGGCGGAACGACCGTTGTTTAGGTAGTTTACGCTCTGCCTCTCCCATTAGGGATAAAGGCGTGATTATATGTATGTATGTATGTAGGAATATATATATTTATTGACGTACGTCTCCATATCGGTAAGTAATTATACACGTATGTATGTATGTAATTATACACGTATGTATGTATGTAATTATACACGTATGTATGTATATATACGTCATGATCATTTGTAATAATCCTCAAAACTTGTCAGACGTGGCGGAACGACCTTTGCTTAGGTCGTTAACGCTCTGCCTACCCCATTAGGGATAAAGGCGTGATTATATGTATGTATGTATGTAAGCTCTTTATTGTACCTTAAAAATCTTAAAACTAAAATACAAGAAGATTAAGACAATAGTGGCACAAAGGCGGACTTATCCCGTTAAGGGATCTCTTCCAGTCAACCTTTGATACACCCAGAGGAGACAATTATGCTTGCAGGTAAACTGAGATAGGTACTTGAAACGATTGAAACGACATTAGATATCATAATTTCTAATATCTAATTTCTTCTTTGCTGGACTGGGAGAGATAGAAAAACATAGAATGTTCCAGCTGCCCTTCCTCCCGGGCATACTGTAGAAGTCAGCAAAAGGGACTCGAGGGTTACAGTGTATTGTAATTAAGGCGATGGGCTGACAACCTGTTACTATAGCAATACACATTACAATCTAAAATTGCCCTCAATTTTTGTCAGACGTGGCGAAAGCGCCTTTTACGAGGCGTTTGACGCTCTGCCTACCCCGTAAGGGATAAAGGCGTGATTTTATGTATGTATATGTATGTAAGATATCATATCAGGTTTTACTATCGACTAATGTTCATTATTGTTTTAGGTTGACATTGGATGGATGGACGTAGGTTCTCCTTTTAAGTTCTGACGATTGATAGAAGAAGATTATCATCGAAAGCCATCATGCTGGATGATAGCCATATATGCTGGGTAGGCACCAAAAGCTAGAATGTGCCTGCCGCCCGGCTGTCTTCCATGCTCGTGGCTTCGATTCCTCCGGGAAATAAAATACATACATACATAATCACGCCTTTAATGGGGTAGGCAGAGTGTAAACGACCTAAATAAAGGTTATTTCGCCGTTTCAAAGGTTATTTAAGATAACGTATTTGTTGTAGTGACAGGTTGCCAGCCTATCGCCTAAATTACAATATACTGAAACCGACTAGATCCCTTAACTGGTTTTTACAGCATGCTCGGGAGGAAATACAGCCACATTCTATGTTTTTTTCTCACTCCCAGTCCAGAATGGAAAAAACTAGAAGAAGGATATAAAATTAAAACAATAAATTTGTACTCATGTGCGTCAGTCACTAATATCAGAGATTGCAGTTTTAACAAACTCTGACACCAGGGTTCATCGGTTCATTTGACTCGATAATCTATATGACAAACCCTAGTTAATCAGCGTAGTGGTTGTCGAAGCGAGCTTATGCAGTTGTGCTTACTCGTGCCCCGATTAGATATTAAACTTGCTTTGTAGACCAAGTTCGATGAGCCATTTGTCAGACTAACGGAATTACCTAGCTCAACTTCATCAGAAATCTGCCACCAAGGTCTAGTAGTTTGAGCCATGAACACCCGATACTAAGGTCATGGCTTTGATACTTCCGGAACACAGACCAAATTAATATTACGAATATTTTGTCACTTCGTGAGATTGTTACCAGTTTGTTTAGGACAGTGCAGACTGAATCCCATACTTACACAGTGGCTTCTAAAGCTGTCGGTCCCACCTGTTTAAACACTCTTAAATCGAGGTTTATCGGGTCTATAACCTATATGGCACCTGATTGAACTAAACATGATTAGATATTAAACTTGCCTCGCTTTGTGGACCAAGTTTGATGGGCCATTTGTCAGACTAACGGAATTACACAGCTCAACTTCATCAGAAATCTGATACTGAGGTCTAGTTGTCTGAGCCTTGAACGTCCGATGCGAAGGTCGTGGCTTCAATTCCCCCGGGATATAAAATACAAACCATAGTACTCTTCATAAGATTGTTACCATTTTGTTTAGGACAATGCAACCTGATTGACAAGTAAGATGAGTCCATGTTTCAAGTGCCGGTCGCGGGTGCGGTCTTTACACGCATGTGCGTCAGTCACTAATATCAGAGATAGCCGTTTTAAAACTCTGACACCAGGGTTCCTCGGTTCATTTGACTCGATAATCTATATGACAAAACCTAGTTAATTAGCTTAGTGGTTATGCAGTTGTGCTTACTCGTGCCCCGCTTAGATATTAAACTTGCCTCGCTTTGTGGACCAAGTTCGATGAGCCATTTGTCAGACTAACGGAATTACCCAGCTCAACTTCATCAGAAATCTCATACTGAGGTCTAGTAGTTTGAGCCATGAACACCCAATTCTAAGGTCATGGCTTTGATACTTCCGGAACACAGACCAAATTAATATTACGAATATTTTGTCACTTCGTGAGATTGTTACCAGTTTGTTTAGGACAGTGCAGACTGAATCCCATACTTACACAGTGGCTTCTAAAGCTGTCGGTCCCACCCGTTTAAACACTCTTAAATCGAGGTTTATCGGGTCTATAACCTATATGGCACCTGATTGAACTAAACATGATTAGATATTAAACTTGCCTCGCTTTGTGGACCAAGTTCGATGGGCCATTTGTCAGACTAACGTAATTACACAGCTCAACTTCATCAGAAATCTGCCACTGAGGTCTAGTTGCCTGAGCCTAGACCGTCCGATGCGAAGGTCGTGGCTTCGATTCCCCCGAGATATAAAACACAAAACCATAGTACTCTTCAAAAAATTGTTACCATTTTGTTTAGGACAATGCAGCCTGATTGACAAGTAAGATGAGTCCATGTTTCAAGTGCCGGTCGCGGGTACGGTCCTTACACGCATGTCCGTCAGTCACTAATATCAGAGATAGCTGTTTTAAAACTTTGACACCAGGGTTCATCGGTTCATTTGACTCGATAATCTATATGACAAAACCTAGTTAATTAGCTTAGTGGTTATGCAGTTGTGCTTACTCGTGCCCCGATTAGATATTAAACTTGCTTCGCTTTGTAGACCAAGTTCGATGAGCCATTTGTCAGACTAACGGAATTACCCAGCTCAACTTCATCAGAAATCTGCCACTGAGGCTTAGTAGTTTGAGCCATGAACACCCGATACTAAGGTCATGGCTTTGATACTTCCGGAACAGCAAATATGTGTCAGCATGTGACAGCAAATAAATGAATTATGAACACAGACCAAATAAATATTACGATTATTATAATATTTATCACTTCGTGAGATTTTTACAAGTTTGTTTAAGACTGTGCAGACAGAATCCAATACTTACATAGTGGCTTCTAAAGCTGTCGGTCCTACCCGTTTAAACACTCTTAAATCGAGGTTTATCGGGTCTATAACCCACATGGCCCCTGATTGAACTAAACATGATTAGATATTAAACTTGCCTCGCTTTGTGGACCAAGTTCGATGGGCCATTTGTCAGACTAACGGAATTACCCCGCTCAACTTCATCAGAAATCTGCCACTGAGGTCTAGTTGCCTGAGCCTTGACCGTCCGATGCGAGGGTCGTGGCTTCGATTCCGCCTGGATATAACACACAAACCATAGTACTCTTCTTGAAATTGTTACCAGTATGTTGAGGACAATGCAGAGTTATCAATTGAGTGTCAAATAAGATGATTTCATGTTTCAAGTGCCGACGCGAGCTTATGTAGTTGTGCTTACTCGTGCCCCGATTAGATATTAAACTTGCCTCACTTTGTGGTCCAAGTTCGATGAGCCATTTGTCAGACTAACGGAATTACTCAGCTGAACTTCATCATAATCTATTAGTCAGCATCTTAACACCATAACGTGACGAGAGAACATAAAATCAACTTTTTCTTTTCCCGGATTGATCTGTACATTTCCAAGCTGGCATAGAAGGATAAAAAAAAAGAGCCGATATTTTCAGGGTATTTCAACTTTGATAATAGATTCACAACCTGAAAGTTTATTTCTAAAGTTACCTTAATATTCGTCCGTTATTGACTTTGACGCTTTGTCTACCCTGCGGGCGTGTTGTACGTATATAATTAAAAAGGGTTACCAATTTTCAATATTTCGGACATTACATTACCGACGACCTTAAAGACGATATGGATGTTGAGAGGGAGCGCAGGGCGTTGGCGGTGCGAGCGAACATGTTGGCGCGCAGGTTTGCCCGATGTACAAGTGACGTTAAAATCACGCTTTTTAAAGCATACTGTACATCCTTGTACTCGGGCGCCCTGTGGATCAATTGTACGTGAAAAGCTCTTGATGCCCTGCGCGTCCAGTACAACAATGGCTTCAGGATGTTGTTGGGGCTGCCGCGTTTCTGTAGTGCTTCGGCAATGTTCGCTCAGGCCCGCACTGACAGCTTTGCAGCGGTCTTGCGGAAGAAGCAAGCGTCCTTGCTGAACAGAATACGGGACAGCTCCAACAGTATCCTCAAAATCATTGCTGATAGAGATGCTTGCCCTGTAATGCGGCATCTTATTAAAAATACAATGTCTTTACGTAAATTTACTTACTAACATAGTTATAAGTATTTTGATTGTTACTAACAAAATTGGATCATTGTTATCTGAAATAAATAAATTATTATTATTATAATATGGTACAGAAGAAAACTCTGACTTTCTTCCATGCTGGACTGGGAACGAGAGAAAAACATAGAATGTGCCAGCTGCATTTAATCCCGGGCATGCTGTAAAAAACAGCTATGGGATCCGAGGGTTTCAGTATATTGCAATTTAGGCGATGGGCTGAACCTGTCACTACAGCAGTATACCTACAAATCAATTTTAAATAACCCTCAAAACTTTGTCAGACGTGGCAGAACGACCTTTGTTTACGTTGTTTACGCTCTGCCTTCCCCATTAGGGATAACGGCGTGATTATATTTAGTATGTATGTAGAAAACTCTGAAGCAGATCACTTTCAATTCCTCTGAGTTTATTAAGTTACCCGAGTTTCGTAGGGTTCTTAGGTTTCACGAAAACTGTCTGTCGTAGTTTCCATCAAACACAGTTGGACCTGATAAAACTGTATTTGATTACAAACACACATACATATAATCACGCCTTATCACTAATGGGGTCGGCAGAGCGTAGACGACCTAAACGAAGGTCGTTTCGCCACGTCTGACAAAGTTTTGAGGGTTATTTAACATAGATTTGTAGGTATACTGCTGTAGTGACAGGTTCAGCCCATCGCCTACATTGCAATACACTGAAACCCTCGGATCCCTTAGCTGGTTTCTACAGCATGTCCGGGAGGAAATGCAGCTGGCGCATTCTATGTTTTTCTCTCGCTCCCTAGCCAGCATGGGAGGAACGACGACTCCTAAACCAGTCGCTGATCATTAGAAACCCACATAGGGAGGGTAGGTAATTCTTTTAATATGAAAGAAAGAAAATAATAAATACGCAGGTTCGAGTCCGAATAACGAATAAATGGTTTCTTTATTACATACATACATACATACATATAATCATGCCTTTATCCCTGATGGGGTAGGCAGAGCGTATACGACCTAAACGAAAGGTCATTCCGCCACGTCTGACAAAGTTTTGAGGGTTATTTAAGATAGACTTGTAAGTATATTGCTGTAGTGACAGGTTGTCAGCCCATCGCCTAAATTACAATATACAGAAACCCTCGGATCCCTTAGCTGATTTTTACAGCATGCCCGGGAGGAAATGCAGCTGAAACATTCTAAGTTTTTCTTCCGCTCCCAGTCCAGCATGGAAGTTTCTTTATTTACACACAAAAATATAAAAACTAACATTTTTTTTTACTGTCATATTATACAAGGTGTAAGGGACAGCGTCCCGCAAACTGATAGGGATTGCTCAGTCAATGTACCTGAACAACGTTAACCAGGAAATTCTTTCAGGAGATGAAAAAAAAAATCCTAAACAAAATGACCACCTCGATCAAGACAATTTGTAGCAAATATTTCTATTTCACTTACTGAAAGAATATCCTGCTGATAGTTGTTCTGTTTCGTTGACTGAGCATCTTCTATCAGTTTGCGGGACGCTGTCCCTTACACCCCGTTTGAAATAAAAAGTGCATTGTGAATGCTAGAAAACTAAATAACATAGGTATGTAATTGTCATTCTCGCCACGCTTGGCAAGTGGGCTGGCAAACGCAAACCAAGGATGGTGGACGGTGCTGCAACATCCCTGGAAGTGTGTAGGTATATTCCACAATCAATTCCTGTGCAGCTTGCGTCCATGCTTGTCTGGGAACGAGGGAAAAACATAGAATGTGCCAGCTGCATTTTGTCCCGGGCATGCTGTAAAAACCAGCTAAGGGATCCGAGGGTTTCAGTATATTGTAATTTAGGTGATGGGCGGACAACCTGTCACTACAGCAATACCTGGGAATCGAAACCAGGACCTCCAGATCGTAAGCCCATGGCTCTGACCATTAGACCACGGAGGCAGTTATAATAAAACTATAAATTGCCATTGCCAATTCTTTCATGCTAGACTGGAAGTGAAAGAAAAACATAGAATGTGCCAGCTGCATTTCCTACCGAGCATTCTGTAAAAACTAGCTAAGGATCTGAGGGTATATTGTAATTTAGGCAATGGACTGACAACCTGTCACTACAGCAATATACGTACAAATATATCTTAAATAACTTTCGAAACTTTCTCAGACGTGGCGGAACGACCTTTGTTTAGGTCGTTTGCGCTCTGCCTACCCCATTAGGGATAAAAGCGTGATTGTTTGTATGTATTGCTGATTATTATTTATAGTATCTGTTATGAGTTATGAACGTTGGTAAAACCCTCTGGGACGTCTTTAATCCATACCGTTATATAATAAATCTATGTTTAATCCCGTGGCAAGGACGCAAAGGCCTTGATAAGTTGATAACAAACACGTTTGCAAATGCCGGTAGATGGCAGCGTCGTGCGTGGTACCTCCTTAGTAGTAGTGTTGTCTTCATACCTGTGACACAATGATATTTTAAGAAAGATACGTTACGTTCACACTGCACGCACATTTTAATTGTTCCGCGACACATATTCATACATATTTATAACAAACGCTGAATGCGACACAAAATAGGCAAAGCGTAAGAGTGAAACAGATAGCTATTTGTAATCAGTGCAGCCTTGAATATAGTTTAACTTTTTTTCTCACTTCGCAGCTCGCAGCACGACTGCCTAAAATGATCACAATTAGGACCATTTGACGGCATGAGTTTCGCGCGTTGGTCATGTATCTACCTATATATAATATCATTGTCTGTGACAGATAGGAGAACATACATATATACATACTATCACGCCTGTATCCTAATGGGGTAGCAGAGGGTAAACAACCTAAACAAAGGTCGTTCCGCCACGTCTGACAAATTTGGAGGGTAATTTAAGATAAATGAGTAGGTATATTGTTGTAGTGAAAAATCCAGCTAAGAGATCCGAGGGTTTCAGTATATTGCAATTTAGAGGCGATGGGCTGACAACCTGTCACTACAGCAATATACCTACAAAACTATCTTAAATAACTCTTAAAACTTTGTCAGACGTGGCGGGCGGAACGACCTTTGTTTAGGTCGTGTACGCTCTGCCCACTCCATTATCGATAAAAGCGTGATTATATGCATGTATGTTCTTTTTGTGTTTCATAAAATGCAGGACTTAAAACGAATAGGAAGGAATGTGCCAGGGATATGACGTTAAATACTCCCATTCAGAGTGACAAAAAAAACATATTGTTAAAAATAAACAGTTGTTTATCAATAAGCTTATGCTGAGGATACTAACAGATAGATATCTGACAATTCATAGGTACAAGTTGTTTTAAAGAAATACATACATATAATCACGCCTTTATCCCTAATGGGGTAGGCAGAGCGCAAACCACCTAAACAAAGGTCATTCCGCCACGTCTGACAAAGTTTTGAGGGTTATTTAAGATAGATTTGTAGGTATATTGCTTTAGTGACAGGTTGTCAGCCCATCGCCTAAATCACAAAATACCGAAACCCTCGGATCCCTTAGCTGGTTTTTACAGCATGCTTGGGAGGAAATGCAGCTGGCACATTCTATGTTTTTCTCTTGCTCCCAGGCCGGCATGGAAGAAAATTAAAGAAATCGATGTCTTATAACATCCATGCTGGCCTGGGAGCGAGGGAAAAACATGGACTGTACCAGCTGCGTTTCCTCCCGGGGATGCTGTAAAAAGCAGCAAAGGGATCCAAAGGTTTCTGTATATCGTAATTTAGGCGATGGGCTGACAACCTATCACTACAGCAATATACGTACATGTCTCTTAAATAACCCTCAATACTTTGTCAGATGTGGCGGAACGACCTTTGTTTAGGTCGCGCTCTGCCTACCCCAAGGGATAAAGGCGTGATTATATGTATGTATAAAAGGAAACTAGGAGAATATATTTGATAACATGTTCAAGTCAAGTACGTTGTGTAACATAAAGCCGCGACCAATGAAGAAAAACAGTTCCCAAAATCTGTAAGCGCGTTTGTCAACGTCATACGTTATTCCAAGCAAATAAATCAAGATGTCCAAATCGATTCTGCTAAAAGTCAAGTGCTCTATAAAGTTTGCTGTAAAACTCGAGATATCTCTGTTTCTATTTAGATGCCATCAATACCACGTCCACAGTTTGACCCATAAAATATAGTGGCCCCAAGAGTGGCCCTGTGGTCCAGGGGTGTAAGACTTGAGCTTTTGATTTGAAGGTCCTGGGTTCATTTCCCATGGGATCTATTTTATAATGAGTGTTAGAAAATATGACTAAACTTTAGGGTATGAACGTACTCATGAAACTTAGGTTTCGAGAAAAAAATGGGACTTCCATTCCACAGAGGTCTCAGGCAACTGGAATTTTCCGTGGGAGACTCATTTTTACCCGACTGCGCATCGCAAAGGAGGGTAATGAGTTTATCAGCCTATGTATGTTTGAACCTGTGTGGCGCTCTAGAGACCAAACGCTGGGCTGATTTTGATGATCGACGCGACTGAAGTAATTTTTTTGATCAAAATTAAATATGGCGCCAACCAAAACCTATTTTGTAAAAAATAAAAAAAATGCATTTTAACTAACTATGCCGAAAGGGGTATCATTGAATAGGTGTTTGCAAATCAGTTTTAGGTTTCTAACATCATTTTTCGGTTGGAATGACCATTTAGGATCTATAACGATTTAAACTTTTGAATCTCATGTCATACGCAGTTGCGTTTTTTGAACCATTTAAATTATTTTTATATCTCTACAAATGTTGTTCATTTTCTCATGGGTTTAGCTTCTACGTATAAAGTTCGTTGTAAAATTCGAGATATCTTCGTTTCTATTTAGATGCCATCAATACCACGTCCAGAGGGCGAACGCTTGTTTGACCCATAAAATGAGGAATGGTCTTGCAGTCCAGTGGTCCAGTTGGGTAAGACTTGGATTTCCGATCCGAGGAGCGCGGGTTTTATTCCTTAGGGTACGAACCTACCAATGAAACTGAACAACTTTCTCCAATTTATTTTACTCCAAGTATATTATCACTTTGTAAGATTGTTGCCAGATCGGTAAGGATAATGCATACAACTTATACTATGACAAGTAACTGCCCTACTACGCTCCCTACTTCACTAAAAGAAATAAGTCTAAATTTCTATTATTACCATTTATGTCATCTTTTTGTGTGTAAGAACTTCCTAGGTAAGAGCGAACCCATTTCGAATAAAAAAAAAGTTTTTTATAGTGCTCTCACATTATTTTATATAAATAATAGCGACCCGCCCTGGCTTCGCACGAAATTCATCCGTGTTTCTCTACTATATTATGCATGTATTATACATATAAACCTTCCTCTTGAATCACTCTATCCGTTAAAAGAAACCGCATCAAAATCCGTTGCGTAGTTTTAAAGATTTAAGCATACATAGGGATATAGGGACAGAGAAAGCGACTTTTTTCATACTATGTACTGATAATAAATAATCGACGTCCAGAAAAAATACGCTGTGAAGTGAGCAGCAAGTGACAAGTTGATGCATACTTTTTATTAAGGATTCGGCAAAGAGGCTGTATAACATGAAACCTTTGCTTCATTAGGAAAAGAAAGTTTTAGTTTAAGACTTTTTTTAAAGTTGTGGTTGTGTTGTGTATTTCTGTATGCAAATATATATAAAACAAATATTTTATTAAATAAGTACCTCATTTCAGCTTTAAATAAGTGTTATATGTGTACATTGGTGTCGTTCAGGGTCGGTGAAATAGTTAAGTGGTAAGTAACCTACTAAAATCTTAGACAAGTATTTCAACAACATGGTTCAAATTACTTTCTAACTAAAAAATTTGGCGTCCCATATATTTTTTTTGTGAGATAGTACATATTGGATAATAGGTATCTAACACCATGAAATGTATCTAGCTGTTTAGGTTAGTTAGACACCGTGCTAAAGATTTTATACATACATAACACATATAAAAGATAAACTACCTTCCGTTCGTCTGTTGAGTAAAAAAATAACAAGTCAATAAAATAAACACAATTATTATTTAAGAAAAACTCGAAATAGTCGTAACATACATACATAAAATCACGCCTTTATCCCTAATGGGGTAGGCAGAGCGTAAACGACCTAAACAAAGGTCGTTCCGCCACGTCTGACATAGTTTTGAGGGTTATTTAGATAGATTTGTAGGTATATTGTTGTAACAGGTTGTCAGCCCATCGCCTAAATTGCAATATACAGAAACCCTCGGATCCCATAGCTGGTTTTTACAGCATGCCCGGGAGGAAATGCAGCTGGCACATTCTATGTTTTTCCCTCGCTCCCAGTCCAGCATGGAAGTAACAGTCGTAATCCTTAAGCAAAACACGAAGATGTTGTCCACACCGCTCCCTGGCTCTTACACGGGCGATTGACACATTAAACCATGTCATGTACCGTACTTTACTTCAGGCAAACATTATCTTAATACTAGTGTAAGTGAAGGCACTGCTTTATATCTTAGTTTTACTGCGGTTTCAACCGCGAATCAAAGATATAGAACCGCATCAAAATCCGTTGCGTAGTTTTAAAGATTTATGCATACATAGGGATATAGGGACAGAGAAAGCGACTTTGTTTTATACTATGTAGTGAATATCTTCTTAAGAAATGTTTAAATACTTCTACGATGAACGTGTGAGCAATAAAAGATAAAATTTGCTTTTTTTCCTGATAAACTTTAGATATAAGAGCTAAGAAACGCCGATTCTTGTTGGTAGTTATACTTACATACATATAATCACGCCTTTATCCCTAATGGAGTGGGCATAGCGTAAACGACCTTAACAAAAGGTCGTTCGAGCCACGTCTGACAGGTTGTCAGCCCATCGCATAAATTGCAATATACTGAAACCCTCGGATCCCTTAGCTGGTTTTTACAGCATGCCCGGGAGGAAATGCAGCTGGCATATTCTATGTTTTCTCTCGTTCCCAGTCCAGTATGATAGATCTTGATGGAAAATGGTCGATTTCCAAAATCAAAACATTATATATCAAAATAAAAACGACAATCTCTAGTATTCTGATTCTGCTAAAAGCGAATATACGTAAATATGACGTTTCAAGGACGTATCTCTTTATCCGCCGACACAGACATCATGTTTTGTCGAGTGATTGGTCCATAAAACGAAACGTGGATGACGTCACAATTTATGATACTCAAAGAAGATAGGATGAGGCAAATAAAATCTTCTTTCTTCTGTCGAGTGGGTATCGAGTCTATCGACCCGATGAACCCTGGTGTCAGAGTTTTTAAACCGCCTAGTAGCACAGCTATCAGGCCTCTGACATGGTTTGAGTAACGACCACTATCAAAGACAGCGCCCGGGACCGACGGCTTAACGTGCCCTCCGAAGCACGAAATCTTTTTCTTTTCGGACAATCAGGTGATTCAGCCTGCAATGTCCTAACCAAACTCGGGAAAAATTCACAAAGTGATAAATTCTCAAATATCAACTTTGTGTTTCCCCCCTGGGAATCGAACCCAGGACCTCCGGATCGAAAGGCCATGGCACTAGCCACTAGACCACGGAGGCAGTTAAAATGAGACGCCGGGAGCTCAAAAACGTCACAGTCTGAGCTGGAAACTACTGGAAATTGTTGAGTGGATTCGGTTTGCTATAAATATTGGAATAGCTATCTTGTCGGTTAGAGAGCCCGATGGTGTAGTGGATAGGGCCGCTGCCTCCTCAGCGGGAGGTCGTGGTTTGAATCCCACCACGTACCAATGTGATTTTCTGTGTGTTTTCGAATTTCATATGTACGTTTATTCGGCGCTTTTTCCGTGCTTCGGAAGGCACGTTAAGCCGTTGGTCCCGGTTAATATCGTTAAATACCGTAGATATTAGTCGTTAAGCCATATCAGAGGCCAGTGCTAAGCATTCGCGGCTTGAAAACTCTGACCTAATCTAGGATTGGGTCTGGTTTCCCTTCTGGGTTGCGGAGGTCAGATGTCAGTCGCTCTGTGTAAAAACCAGTACCCTCGTTCAATCCCCTAAATTAGGTAGCTGACTCCGTGAGATACGGGATAAAGCTAGGGAGTTGATGATGAGCTATCTTGTCGGTTCTTTAAAGATAAGACCATGATCAAGTAGGCTATGATTTCACTATGATAATGTAGATGTAGCATAGGCGTAGTTATTTTACTATACCATGGCTTAGGTTTAATAATAAGTAAATTCTTCCATGCTGGACTAGGACCAAGAGAAAACATAGAATGTGCCAGCTGCATTTCCTCCCGGGCATGCTGTAAAAACCAGCTAAGCATTCCAAGGGTTTCTGTATATAGCAATTTAGGCGATAGGCTGACAACCTGTCGCTCCAGCAATATACCTATAAATCTAGATTCAATAACCCTCAAAACTTTGTTAGACGTGGCGGAACGACCTTTGTTTAGGTTGCCTACGCTCTGCCTACCCCATTAGGGATAAAGGCGTGATTATATGTATGGATGTATGTATAGGCATAATAAAATATGACTCTACTTGTTCTTCTTCTTCAGGGTGACTTTTTCTAGTTTCGAATCGCATCACTCTACTGATTCAACTGGACTTCAAAATGAGGCAACTGGAAAATTGTAGGTTTTTCGATCCTCCCTCCCCTCCCCTCCTCTAAACGGAAGATTAAGGTCCATATTTATAATCAGCACTTGAAACTGACAGTGAGTTTGCGATCGTATCAGAGAGGTAATTTCAGTACAATGTCACATCCATACTTAATATCGCTCTCAATCTTGAGATAGCTTTATAAATACGAGCCTAAAAATACTGGTATAAATGCCTCGACTCGATTTCGTCGAATATGACGAAATGAAGACAGACAGTCGACACTCACGTCAGATTCACAAAACGAACAGTTTAGCATTTCCCATTGCTAGACGGGGTCGCGGGACGTTTTATGTCCATCGTGTTGTGCTGTGACGTCATTTTATGGGTCAATCTTGCGGCGTGCTCGGCCCGTGATTCCTGAATACTGAGGTATTTATGATGAATCTTTAAGCATTGTCTATGAACATACTATCACGCGTGTATAGGGATACAAAATGGCGAAAGCAGAACGTCAACGATCCAAACAAAAGTCGTTCCGCTACAACTGACAAGTTTTGAGGGTAATTTAAGATAGATCTGTTTATTGCTGCAGTGACAGGTTGTCAGCCCATCGCCTAAATTACACCTTACTGAAACCCTCGAATCCTTTAGTTGGTTTTTACAGCATGCCCGGGATGAAAAGCAGCTGGCACATTCTATGTTTTTTTCTCGCTCCCAGTTCAGCATGGTCACAGTCGACCAGTTTAGCATTCCTCATTGCTAGTCGGGATCGCGGGATGTTTTATGTCCATCGTGTTGTGCTGTGACGTCATTTTATGGGTCAATCTTGCGGCGTACTCGACCCGTGATTCCTGAATACTGAGGTATTTATGATGAATCTTTAAACATCACTACATAGTATAAAACAAAGTCGCTGTCCCTATATCCCTATGTATGCATAAATCTTTAACAACGGATATTTGCTGTTTCTTTTAATAGATGGAGTAATTCAAGAGGAAGGTTTATATGTATAATACATGCATAATATAGTAGAGAAATACTGATAATTTCCGTGCGAAGGCGGGGCGGGTCGCTAGTTGTCTATAAATCTTTTTGGGGCGATCTCTGTACTAAACGACCTTTGTTTAGGTTGTTGACGCTCTGCCTACTCCATTAGGGATAGGCGTGGTTGTATTTATGTGTGTATGTACCATGAAAAAGTACTAATGAAAATTAGACTTTACTTCTCTTCATATAAATATCTAAGTATATTTAACCTAGAGTGACTTTCTCTAGTTTCGAACTGCATCAATCTACCGATTCAACTGGACTTCAAAATGAAGCAACTGGAAAATCCACATATATACATATAATCACGCCTTTATCCCTAATGGGGTAGGCAGGGCGTAAACGACCTAAACGAAGGTCTTCCGCCACGTCTAACAAAGTTTTGAGGATTATTTATGATAGATTTATAGGTATATTGCTGCAGTGACAGGTTGTCAGCCCATCGCCTAATTTACAATATACTGAAACCCTCGGATCCCTTAGCTGATTTTTACAACATGCCCGGAAGGATATGCAGCTGGCACATTCTATGTTTTTCGCTCGCTCCCAGGCCAGCATGGAAGAAAACTACTTAGAACCACCCAACATTTGAGCTTCCTTCGTCTAATCTCAGTTATAAGTAGTTTGAGGCAATTAACTTGACTAAGAATGTCACTAAATGAATGAAAATTGGCCCTTAAAATCAAGCGCTAAAATGTGAAAAAGGCAAAATTTCTTAACCTTTTGCCGAAGATTGCCCAATAGTGAACCTCTATTAACTAGAGTCACGAACAAATAGAACATACATACATCACGCCTTTATCCCTAAAGGAGTATTATTTCATTTTATTTTCTTAGGAAGATTTAGATACAAATGTATATAATATAGAAATATGTGTGACTATATCTATGTACTAAGTAGTAATTCCTCTCATCAGGTCGGCACCTGTAGAGTTTATCGTTGGTCAACCCGACTTGTCCACAAGAAAGCCTTGTCATGCCTTTGGCTAGGACAGACCACTAAGATAGAGTTTCACACCCTATTTGAAGATGATTGGCATACGTACCCTTAACTTACTACTATAGTAAGTAAATAAGAGACGTAGCTGCTAGCAGTCAATACCCTCGACTGGCTCCGTGGTATAGCGGTCTGACCCATGGGCTCTCGATTCGGAGGTCCCGGGTTCGATTCCCGGCGGGGGACAATAACTTTGTGTTGTTGTTTCTAGTTTGGTTATTGGACATTGCAGGGTGAACATCTAATTGTCCGAAAAGTAAAAAATAAAGATGATCCATGCTGTCAGGTGGGCATGTAAATAGTCGGTCCGGCGCCTGATTTCTTTCTGGTCGTGTCAATCAATCTGTCCCATCAGATTAAGATATTGATGGAATAGAGAGTGCACCTGTGTGTAGTACAAAACACTTGTGCACTAAAAACTAGTCCTGCGCATTCAAACTATTTAAACTTAACAGAGACATTCTAAATAAGATAAGCAGCCGACAAACTCAACCTGATGAAGGAACTCCGAATGTCCCGAAACATGTCGTGAAGTACGCGACTTATATTCCAAAGTGAGTGCCCGTTATTAAAATCTTTATTTAGTCCTGCGCAGTTTGCCGATCTCTGGGAGAAAGGCCGCCATCACCCAAAACCGGTAGGAGGACTATTATTATTATAAATACCCTCGAACCATCCCTCGAAAACAAAAAAATAAATTCAAGAAATAACAATCATAAGCAAACCCACTCGTTGTCAATCTAAATCACGTCCCGCCGCGAACCCTTTATTTATAAGTCAACAAAACTACCTCCCACTGTACCGTATCATTTTCGGCTTGCTCAAGTGGAACCGTCATGAATAAACCGCATGCAAATCCGAGGGTAGATACTAGATAGTTTCCTACCTATATGACAGTGGTTCTCAAAACTGGCTGGACCGTGATGGGCCCAATGAACCAAATATTCGAAACCTACGATTTCTTCCATGCTGGTCTGGGAGCGAGAGAAAAACATAGAATGTGCCAGCTGCATTTCCTCCCGGGCATGCTGTAAAATCCAGCTAAGGGATCCGAGGGTTTCAGTATATTGTAATTTAGGCGATGGGCTGACAACCTGTCACTACAGCAATATACCTAGAATTCTATCTTAAATAACCCTCAAAACTTTGTCAGACGTGGCGGGACGACCTTTGTTTAGGTCGTTTACGCTCTGCCTACCCCATTAGGGATAAAGGCGTGATTATATGTATATGATTATATGTATGTCGTAACCCACTCCCATATTGTATAGCTAGCATGAAGGGTTTTTTTGGAATAAGTTTTGAATTTCACAGTTTCAAGGTCTCTAACCCTACTTTCACATTCGTCAACATTTTGAAGAGCTCTCATACACAACACAGCGATGACTGATAATTGATGTCGCTTAACAGGAAATTAAGTCATACATACATATAATCACGCCTTTGTCCTTAATGGGATAGGCAGAGCGGAAACGACCTAAACAAAGATCGTTTCGCCACGGCTGACGAAGTTTTGAGGGTTATTTAAGATAGATTTGTGAGTGACAAGTTGTCAGCCCATCGCCTAAATTACAATATACTGAAACCCTTGGATCCCTGGATTAGCTGGTTTTTACAACATGCCCAGGAGGAAATTCAGCTGGCACATTCTATGTTTTTCTCTCGCTCCCAGGCCAGCATGGAAAAAGTAAGTCATCATCATGAAAATGACAACCTCACTGGAAACAAACTTATAAACAACATCAAATTCGCGTGTCCAAATAGGAATCGAATCGATAAGTTTCGAATTGAAATCCCAAGTTTTAAACAACATGGAGTTCATATTTTATTTCCCGCTTTGGCTTTCCCTTTAATCCCAGCGCCCACCTAATTCACTCACTACTCACACTTTGAGAACGACTGGTCTAAACCGTCCTTTACCTCCCTCGCCGTAAAAAGCTTGTAAAGAATCAGCCCGATAGTAAACACGGAGCGAGGTTTGGATACACGATCGGTAAAAAGGTAGCCATGTTGATTTTGTTCTTAGCATTTTCTATGCTGAAAATTTGCGTTTTTTTTGTACCTACATGATGCGACGTAAGCTGATTCGCTGCTTAACATGTGTGCAACAACTCAATTTTTTTTTTACATTCTTTTCTAGCAGCATCGATCCGTTGAAAAGAGAGTCATGTCTGTATTCAGTTACAAGGCAGGCAGAACTTTAAGCATAACATTTACAGCATCATCATCATATCTAGCCATATCCCGTATCTCACGGGGACTGCTACTTAATCTAGGGGATTGAACGAGCGTACTGTTTTTTACACAGAGCGAACATTTAAGGTACAGCACCTATTTAAAAAGAAATCTCTTACAGCCGATCTACGAGAGTGCATAAATGAGACAGCTATACGACGTTTAATTGTGTTATTGAAATATGTTTTAACAAATTTTATTTAGATTGTTATTCTTTATCTTTCCTAGTACTACAAGTAAAATTAAACACTGCAAAATCAAATCGTCTGTGTACATAGACACTCTAAGTTTAATTTACTGTGAAACAACTTAATAATTGTGTGACACATTTCTGTTATTTACGAGTGACCCTTTAGGTCCTCCGAGTTCAGATCCGAGCTAAGTAACATTAGAAGCATTAACACTATCACTGCTGACGGCTGTTTCGATTTAGCGAACCTCCATGGGAATTCTCAAGCAGAAGTACGTCCTTCCATTTGGGTGACAGCTGAAAATCAGTGTTGCTCTTTATGAGCTACTAGCAGCCCGTCCCGGCTTCGCACGGGGTAGACAATTATTTATTTTTGGAAATTTGGATATAAAACACTTGTTTAATAGCATGGTTTGAATTTGGTTAGCATTTTCATTAATGTTTAAAATGAAAAAAAGTTGTTGTAGTGACATAACTAAAATAGTTGGAAATATGCTACCGCGGAGTTTTTTGTAGACATTATGATGTTCTTCAATATTATTGTACATTATTTTGTTCTATCGCTAATAGTTTCGGCAGCGCATTCGACGAAAGACATTTTAAGACTCATTTTTCTACACTTCGGTTACATTGTTCAAATTTTACTAAGGATCCCTAATTTTTTTCTAAATGAAATGTAGCCTATGTCAAATTCGAAGAATGTAGCATTCTATTGGTGAAAGAATTTTTTAAATCGGCCCAGTACTTTTTGAGCCTATTCATTACAAACATACAAACATACAAAAATAGGTACAAATCTTTCCTCTTTATAATATTAGTGTAGATAATACACTGAGTTTTGACCCTCTGCATCACTTCAGCACATATTCAACAGAATGTAGGCACTTGTTTGTCTTATTTGTGTCATGTCATTATTTATTTTCATGTGTTCTTTCTTTGTGTTTACGTTTTGTTTTATGTGTGATGCTTATTATGCAATAAACTTTTATCTATCTAAGTAGTCGCTAGGTAGCCGAGGGTATCACTCGGAGTATAGCAATTTATAAGGATGTGCTGACTACCTTTCACATACATATATATAATCACGCCTTTATCCCTAATAGGGTAGGCAGGTATAAAGGCATAATTATATGTATGTATGTATGTGTATGTATTAGAAGATATATGGCATATGTCACACAAACAAGTGTTTTAACAGTGCGTGCGACTCTCTTAAAACATACTTGATATAAATAAAAACAGTGCCTAGTTACTAAAGCGCTCCTCGCAGTAAAAGTGTTAAGGTCATTGAACCTGAAGTATCTAACATCGTTTTGAACAATTAAGTAAGATCTAATGATAATGTACCTCCTTCAAGTCTAAACCTTCTGTTGATTTACGAGTATCTTATGTGTATTTTGATCTTAGAATTTCAATGTGTCTGCAGTAAATCATGTTATTTTTCGCAGGTTTCTTTAAATTACATGTTATTTTGTTATTTTATAATTAAAAAACATGTCAAAATACAATATGATGTTTCTTTAAATGAAACTTTTGATAGTACTTATTTCAAAACTGCTGATACATTCTATGTTCAGTTAGATGATTGTATAATCCAAAACTTCCCATAAACCTTCTTTTCAATTCTTCAAACAATTGCCTCCGTGGTCTAGTGGCTAGTGCCATGGACTCCCGATCCGGAGGTCCTGGTTTCGATTCCCAGGGGGCAAACACAAAGTTGATATTTGAGAATTTATCACTTTGTGAATTTTTCCCCAGTTTGGTTAGGCTGAATCACCTGATTGTCCCAAAAGAAAAAGACTTCGTGCTTCGGAGGGCACGTTAAGCCGTCGGTCCCGGTCGCTGTCTTTGATAGTGGTCGTTACACAAACTATGTCAGAGGCCTGATAGTTGTGCTACTAGGTGGTTTTTAAACTCTGACACCAGGGTTCATCGGGTCGATAGACTCTCGATACCCACTCGACAGAAGAAGAAGAAGAAGAAGAAGAAGACCATGATATACTTTATTTCACTTGCGAACTCGCGGCAGACACCACACATGACTAATAATAGTGTGAGATACCTAAGATACAGGTAAATATTTACTTAGTTCAGGTATCGAAACACTATTTTTTATTACTTATATGTGTTAAGTACTAACTATAATTATATAGCCAATTGTTTCTCTTCTATGAAATAAATTAAAAAAATAAAAGTCCTACACCCGATTTTCGGTAATGACGGCTAATCTCCCACAGATCGACCGTTTGCACGGGACTACCTTTTAGTGCCCGAGTGTTTGCGATACACACAGGTGCACTCTTTATTCAACCTCATATTCTGGTGGGTCAGATTGACTGATACGACTATAGAAAAATCAGGTGCAGGACCGACTATTTACATGCCCAACTGACAGCATGGATCATCTTACTTTTCGGACAATCAGGTGATCAGCCTGCTATGTCCTAACCAAACTAGAAACAACACCATAAAGTCATTTTCCCCCGCTGGGAATCCAACCCGGGACCTCCGGGTCGAGAGCCCATGGCTCAGACCGCTAGACCACGGATGCAATCAATACATGACGACACCATCATCCGCCTTGCATCCATCACTTAAGAAAGGACAAAATTGCTGTAGTGATTGGTTTTGAGGTGTCAGCCCTTTGCCTATACTTTAATACACTAAAACCCTCGTTTTTATATACTGACTTCTATAGTTCGCCTGATAAAGAAGATAAAGATAATTTATTTGTAAAACAAAAGTAAAATTAAGATACGGATGTCAGTGTCTTGCGAAATACAAATTAAAAATTTAATTTAAGTGCTGGGATAAGAAGCAGCTTAAATATTATATGTTTTTGTCTTTCCCAGCCCAGCATAAGGCTTCATAGGCGGGTTAAACCAATACAGGTTCATCTGTTTGAGCGACCCGACAACCCACTTGAAATAGGAAGACCACAAAAGAACACCTGTCCTACACCATGACCATATTCTATTTTACTTGCGAAATCACGGTAGACGCTGAGCAAAACAGATTCGGTCCCCGGTTGCGATTCACTGGGCTCCCAGTTACACTAGACATACCTTAGACTTAGATTAGAGTAGATTACGCAAGTCAACGCACAAAAACTGCTATAGGTTCATCTGTTACCTTCAAAAACATAGACAGGTTCATCTGCTCGATCGACCCGACACACAGTGAACTAATGAACCATTGTGTACTACCTTAATAGACCAACAGTCTACAATGGACCCATAACAAATAGTAAACCAATGAACCATTATGGTCCATATAAGTCCACAGTGGACCATATAACCATAGTAGTCCACTGAACCACAGTATACCAAAGAAACATATTGGACCAACGATCCACCCACTCAACAGAAGAAGGCCTAGCACAAAGCACACCTGTCCTACACCATGATATATTCTATTTCACTTGCGAAATCACGGGCATTACAGGTTCGGTCCCCGGCTGCGATTCACTGGGCTCCCAGTTACACTAGACAGACCATGGACTTAGATTAGAGTAGATACGCAAATTGTCGCACAAAAACTGCTACAGGCACATCTGTTACACACTCGACACAAAGTGGACCAATGATCCACAGTGCTAAAAACCACACAACAGAAGAAGACTTAACACAAAGCACACCTGTCCTACACAACGACATATTCTATTTCACTTGCGAAATCACGGCAGACGCTCAGTATAACAGATTCGGTCCCCGTTTGCGATTCACCGGGCTCCCAGTTACACTAGACAAACCATGGACTCAGATTAACGTAGATTACGCATGTTAACCTACCATGCGTGTACATAAAACTCCGACTATCGGACCATTGACTGCAGTTAACGGTCTTTCAGAAAACAACTCCGCAAGACGCTACTTATTGCTACCACAAAAATCACAGTTAAGAGTTGCCACTTGACGTAAGCCAGTCTGTTTCATTTGCTATCGATTGTTGTTACGGTTGACTAGATTTTCCATGCACCTAGATCGGTGATAGATCAAGCAATCCTTGCAAGTTTGATTTCAACCTCAAAACTCCAGTATCGAAGTTAATCAGTACATGTAGGTCGAGTTGGGGGATCTACCTTAATTTTGGTCTGTGCTTCCCCTGTTTCACTAGACACTCTAGACAGACTTTTCTAGCGCGCCTCTTCCGGGAATAAAGTACGAGTAGTAAGTAATGCTTGCTGTGGTTAAATTTTAGATAAATGGTTGGCAACCCCTACTTATGCGGAATGGTTCAACAAGACTTATGTTTGTCTGTGAATTTTACGATCTTGGAGATTGTCTAGGGTGTAATACGAGATTGCATATTTCAATGCAACACTTTACTGTATTTTTGAAGAGCAACTTGATTCTCCGGCTCTTTCATATGTTTAGAGTATTTATTGCACTCACAGTTTGGTATATTTGAAATACGAGATAAAATATTTTTTATTTAAGACTTTCATGCTTTGTATTTTATCTTTAACTAGCGACCCGCCCCGGCTTCGCACGTAAATTATCAGTGTTTCTCTACAAAATTATGCATGTATTATACATAAGAACCTTCCGCTTGAATCACTCTATCCATTGAGAGAAACCGCATCAAAATCCGTTTCGTAGTTTTAAAGATTTATGCATACATAGGGATATAGGGACAGAGAAAGCGACTTTGTTCTATAGGTACTATGTAGTGATAGCAATCTTTAACAAACCGTGCTTCCACCCGATACACTTATACTAAAGAAAATTAATCATTTGCACCTGCGTCCAGAATACCGTTCTTGATTTCCTTTAACTAATTGAGCTATGAGAATGTCCAAATTGAAAATGTTTAAAATCAGGAAATTTACCGTGGTTTTCCATTTTTGGGCGAGTGCTAGTTGTTAAGTTGCTGTTATATATATTCTTTCTTGCGTACAAAAAAATTACAATAAATAAACAATTTTCAATTTAGTTCACAAAGGTGAGCTTATCTCTATAAAGAGATCTCTTCCAGCCAACCTGTAAAACTGAATATGAGATAACAATATATACGGGGACAAGACTGTACACGCAATAGAATTTGCTGTTGGGAGAGTTTAAAAAAAACTATGTCTAAATTTAACTAGTAGAAGAATGTGCTATAAAGCTGAGTCACTCCCTTTTGCCTGATTTGATAGTTTTAAGTTAGGTTAAGTCTGAAATGTATTTGGTTTTTTTTTATAAGGCAATAAATTATTTTTTATCTTATCTTATGTATATGTATAAGGAGCAGTCTTTTCAAATACGTAGGTTCAAATATCGCAGGTTCTTAAAAATCTTGTTTTATAAATGGCATTAATCTTGGTTCCATGAAATTTACATTAAAATCAAAATTACATCTAGAATACCAAAATTACACCTGAAAAACATGGTACTAGAATTAATCCAAAAAAATATGGTGCTTGCTTACAGAATAAACCCTAATCCTACGAATAAGGAGATAAGCCCTAAGTTTACAAATCATTTCAGTACAATACAATAGTTTCCGGAAAATGTGTCTCTGGAATGCCAGCGATCGTGGAACGAAATGAATATGTTATACACGTCTGCCTCACGGAATGTCTACCACGAATTCACCTGTAATCTCTATCCTAACTGTGGTCAGGACGGGCTTGTACCCGAGCCGGCAAGGTTTTAAATGAATATGGCGAAAAAGGAACTAACTTCACCAACATGGCCGCCTTTTGACAGCTCTCCTTCTGAGGTCTGGTGGTCAGATGGGCTCACGATCTGGATGGAGATCATGGGTTCGATTCCCACGGGGAAACACAAAGTTAATATTTGTCTATTTATAAATTCAATTTAACTGCCTCCGTTGTCTAGCGGTCTGAGCCATGGGCTCTCGACCCGGAGGTCCCGGGTTCGATTCCCGGCGAGGGACAATGACTTTGTATTCTTGTTTCTAGTTTGGTTAGGACATTGCGGGCTGATCACCTGATTGTCCGAAAAGTAAGATGATCCATGCCTGCCTGCCATCATGCCTGATTTCTCTCTGGTCGTGTCAATCAATCTGTCCCATGAGATTACGAGATTGAAGGAATAGAGAGTGCACCTGTGTGTAGCGCAAACACTTGGACACTAAAAACAAGTCCTGCGCAGTTTGCCGATCTCCGGGACATTGGCCGCCATCACCGAAAATCAGTGGGACGACTATTATTATTATTTTTATTATTTATAAATAGACAAACAAACCTATGAAATAGCCATTCTACAATACTGGCCATTTAAACACAAAATATTTTTTGTTATCACTCTGTGATAATATATTTTCCACAGTCTTGAAGAAGAAAAATATTCCGTGCGGCACGGCACGTTAAGCCGTCGGTCCCGGTCGCTGTCTTTCATTGTGGGCATTACACAAACCTTGTGCTATTATGCCTTTTAAAAACTCTTGACACCAAGGTTCATAGGGTCGATCGACTCAATACCCACACGACAGAAAAACAACCCCGAAATACAGGTTAAATCCAAGTTTGGGTGTCAGGGCTCCTCTTAAATGTTCAAATAACAGTTTTGTCACATCTATTGTTAAATTAATATTTTAGTTAAATTTAGTTAATAATATTGTTCGCTCCAATAGGCTTTGAGACGATGGGCCCTTGGGGAAGCCAAAAAGATTATTGCAGATCTTTCGGCGCGTCTCAACGAGACCACGGCGATCGCAGAGCTGGCGCTTACCTCGCCCAGCGAATCAGCTTGGCCATTCAAAGAGGAAATGCTGCCAGGATGCTGGGCACCATGTCTCGTAGAGACGGGCTGTATGATCTCCTTGTTTTATGATATTAGGTAATAATGACTGTGTATGACTTATTTTTAAGTTATATATAACTCTAATAATATTGTTAAATTGGAAGATAAACAACTTTTTTTTTACAAGAAGCTTTCCCTATATGCAGCGCCCTGGCTCACGTTCACTTAAACCCTTGACGTGATGCATTTACGGTACGCCTGCTCCCGTCAGGAGACTTAGAAATATTTTATTTGGGGGCATGTCTTGCTTCAACTTCTGGTCTGACAGTATTTGTGTTCGAAAAGTTTAAAGGTAAAAGACGGCTCCTTATTTAAAAGGTAAATAGCTCTTAACATGTTTCCAAGCCAAGGGATTCTTTTCATGCTGGACTGGAAGCGTAAGTCTGTATTCGGTAAGGCTAGTAAAAGACCCGAAGGTTTTTAACTTTGGTTAAGGTAAGTATTGCAATTTAGGCGAAAGGCTGGCCAGTAGTTTTTTCAGCAATACTACACACCATCTCCCTAGCCCAATGACTAAGGAAAGATAGCCCTAGCCTTATCCCGTATCTCATGGGGTGGGCTACCTAATCTAGGGGATTGAACGAGGGTACTGGTTTTTGCACAAAGCGACTGCCATCTCACCTCTGCAACCCAGAAGGGAAACCAGACTCAATCCTAGATTAGGTCAGAGTTTTCAAGCCGCCATTCCTTAGCACTGGCCTCTGACTCTGCCATGGCTTAAGGACTAATATCTACGGTATTAAACGATATAAACCAGGACCAGGTCCGAAGCACGGAAAAAGCACCGAATACACATACATATGAAATTCTAAAACCGAAAATCATATTGGTATGTGTTTTTCGGTTTTAGAATTTAATATGTACGTGTAATACTACACACAATCTTGATAAAAATGCATTTGAAGTCAGATGCCGCCCAACGGATTTTAATTGAGCCACTGTCTCGCTGCCAGCCCCAATAAGGGACATAAATAACTACGTTACATAATAATTATGTTTATTAATCCCTTTCAACAATATATTTAATTGTCCTCGTCTTCCTCACTCCAGTTTACTGCATTTTTACTGCTCCGGTTTTCCGGTAGGTTTCAGACTCCGGTTGTCCGGTTTTCCGGACCCGGGCCGTACCGGACCGACTTTATGATGGCAATCACCGGCTTTAAAAAGCGAATAAAATAAAATTTACGACCTTAGAAAAAAAGGACTGTTTCTGATGCTGTCCAACTTGTGGGGCTTAAAACGACATTTTGGTAAAGCCTAAACAAAGTAGTCTTGTACGCCCTCTTTTGTAACTTAACTAAGCATTTTTTGGGCTATTTTTACCCGACTGCGCAACGGAGGTGTTTATCAGTCAATGTATGTTTGATCCTCTGTGGCGCTCTAGAGACGAAACGCGTGGACCGATTTTGATGACTTTTACGTCAATCGATTCGTCTTAACCATGCGAGTGTCACCACAGACATGATTTTATCAAAATAATAAATATGGCGACAATCAAACGCCGTTTTAAGAAAATGAAAATAAAAGTAAGTCGACGAACTATGTCGAATATCATTAAACAGGTATTTGAAAATCAATTTGAGATTACTTACATAATTTTTCGTTTTGAACAATCGCTTAAGATCTATAACGATTTAAAGTTTTAAAGCTCACTTAGTATTCTATGCAGTTGGGTTTTCAAACTTTTTAAATGACTCATGTCTGTAAGTAGATGTGTCACCTGATGATATAGTGAATAGATAAGATATAATTTCTTCCATGCTGGACTGGGAGTGATAGAAAAACATAGAATGTGCCAGCTGCATCACCTCCAGAGCATGCTGTAAAAACCAGCTAATGGATTCGAGGGTTATAGTATATTACAATTTTAGGCGATGGGCTGACAACCTGTCACTATAGCAATATACGTCATGATCATCTGTAATAACCCTCAAAACTTGTCAGACGTGGCGGAACGACCTTTGTTTAGGTCGTTTACGCTCTGCCTACCCCATTAGGGATAAAGGCGTGATTATATGTATGTATGTATGTATAAGATATAATATCCGATGAATACTACCCGTCTACGTGCAAAAGCAATGCTCCTATACTGTCTTATAGGTCCGTTTCTTAAATCATGAAACTCGGATTGTTCTAACCAAACTGGGATCCGAAAGAAATAATTATTTTGGTTTGGGTATCCCCATGAGACACGAGCCATTCTGGTTCGATAGGTCAAAATTCATACCACTATACTACAGATGCAAAACCTACCATCATCTCCCTAGCCTTATCCTGTATCTCACGGGGGCGGCTACCTAATCTAGGGGGATTGAAAGAGGGTACTGGTTTTTACACAGAGCGACTGCCATCTGACCTCCGCAACCCAGAAGGGAAACCAGACCGGTCAGAGTTTTCAAACCAACAATGCTTAGCACAGGCCTCTGACATGGCTTAACTACTTACATCTACGCTATTAAACGATATTAACCGGACCAACGGTTTATCGTACCTTCCGAAGCACGGAAAAGTGTCGAATAAACGTACATATGAAATTCGAAAACCGAAAAACACATTGGTACGTGGCGGGATTCGACCACGACCTCCCCGCTCAGGAGGCAGCGGCCCTATCCACGACACTACCAAAGACACAAATTTGTTGCCAAGTATCCATCGCACACTAACTAAAAAACTACTAACTGCCTCCGTGGTCTAGTGGCTAGTGCCATGGACTCCTGATCCGGAGATCCTGGGTTCGATTCCCAGGGGGGAAACACAAAGTTGATATTTGAGAATTTATCACTTTGTGAATTTTTCCCCAGTTTGGTTAGGACATTGCAGGCTGAATCACCTGATTGTCCGAAGAAGAAAAAGATTTCGTGCTTCGGAGGGCAAGTTAAGCCGTCGTTCCCGGTCGCTGTTTATAGTGGTCGTTACTCAAACCATGTCAGAGGCCTGATAGTTGTCCTACTAGGCGGTTTAAAAACTCTGACACCAGGGTTCTTCGGGTCGATAGACTCGATACCCACTCGACAGAAGAAGAAGAACTAACTAAAATCCATGCCTCTATTTGTACATACGTGGGACACTCAGAAAGTTTTGCGACACTAAAAAAAATTGTTCTACAGGTACATATATTTTTATTAAATCTTTTGAAAGTACTCTCCACCAGCCTCTATACAAAGATTCATGCGTCTGAACCAGTTTTCAAAACACTTTTTCCAGTCCGCCGTAGACACCTCGTTTACAGCCTGCTCGAACGCAGCCAGCGCATCTTCCGGCGACGAAAATTGTATCCCCTTGAGCTGATTTTTTATTTTTGGAAATAAAAAGAAGTCACACGGTGCTAGATCAGGGCTGTAAGGAGGGTGACCCAGGAGTTTGACTGGTGTACTGTCCAGGAAGTCCCTTGTTTTGAGCGCGGTGTGTGCAGGCGCATTGTCGTGGTGGAGCAGTAGTCCGCGGAGCCCTGTGTTTGGTCGCTTGTTGCTCACAACAGAAAAAAACTTCTGGTAAACATTTGGTAGTATACCATTCGGCGTTAATGCTTCTTTGATCTCGTAAGGGAATTGAGGCCAAGTGGCCAGTCAAATTAAAAAAAGCTGGCGATCAAAATCTTCCCCCCGCTTCGAGATCGCTTCACTTTGGTAGGCGTTGGTTCATTTTGAAACACCCAAACTGTCGACTGGCGCTTGGTTTCTGGATCGTATTGATAAATCCAGGACTCATCACCTGTTACGATGTCGTAAACACGCCGAGACGAGCCTGCTTCAAATTTGTTCAGCATATCACGGCACCATTCCACCCGGGCCTGCTTCTGATCGTCGGAGAGGTAGTGCGGCACCCAGCGCGACACTATCCTCCTCACGCAAATATGCCCATGTAGAATCTCGTGAACGCTTCCCGATCCAATCTTTAATATGTGCTGAATATCCTGATATGTAATTCGCCTATTATCTTGGATTAAATTTTTCACTGCTAGCACGTTTTCTTCCGTAATAGCCGTCAAAGGGCGACCGCTTCTTTCTTCATCCCCCAAGGTTGGTCGACCGCGCCTAAATTCGTTATACCAACGATACACGGTTGCCTTGGAGGGGCTTTCATCCATAATTTCAGGCGACACTTGAAATCGTAAAAAATCATAGCTCTAAAATGTTCCCGGCGCAGATCCATTTTTCAGTAAGACACGATACTTTGAATTGGCTCGCAAAAAATATGGAGGGAAATTTTGAAAATGGAACACACATATTTTTACTTACAAGTAATCATATTTTCAAAAAAGATTCTAACCGGCCAGTCTGCCATATATAAAAACTATTTATCGCAATACTTTCTGAGTGGCCTGGTATGTACATACATACATATAATTACGCCTTTATACCTAAAGGGGTAGGCAAAGCGTAAACGACCTGAACAAAGGTCTGACAAAGATTTTAGGGTTATTTAAGTTCAATTTGTAGGTATATTGCTGTAGTGACAGGTTGTCAGCCCATCGCCTAAATTGCAATATACTGAAACCCTCGAACCCCTTAGCTGGTTTTTACGGCATGCCCGGGAGGAAATGCAGCTGGCACATTGTATGTTTTTCTCCCTCTCCCAGTCCAGCACGGAAGAAACATATGTACATTCTTTAAAAACTCTTTAAATAATTTAGGAAAAAAGCATGCAGTAAAACACGTATGGGTTGAAATTTTGCAGCCAGCGTTGTTTGGAAAAAAAGAAGAAAAAATTACTCGTCGTCGTGTGATTAGCATTCCGCGCACTGGGCGCATTTTCCATGGGACGCATTTTAAAATCGCCCACCACGTTCCGTGGGCAAAATTACGTTATTCCAAGCGGAAAAAAAACGTAAATATCGTTGTGACAGGCTGCTCTAATGAGTGAGTAATGATAAAGACATAGCTACAATTTGTACAATCAACATACATTTTACAAAACCTTGTACCTTACGGGTTAGGTAGAGCGTCAACGGTCTCATAAAAATAGCGATTTACATAACATAACATAAAAATACTTTATTGCACGTAAGAATACAAATCATACAACACAACACATAACAACAAAAAACAAGTACAACATAGGCGGCCTTATTGCTAGGGTAGCAATTTCTTCCAGGAATTAAAGAAATGCGTAACGGTAAGCTACCGAAGTAGCTGTAGCTGGTGCGATTTACCGAGTTTGGCTTTGAGAGGAATTTTGGGTAGACGGATTAGCAGTCTTTAAATACATTAAAATCCACAACAGTATGCTCTGGAAAGCTATAGACATATTAAAAGGGAAGTATTGTAAGTGGTACCTTCTATATTTTATTAACGCATTCAGTCCAGTATGAAAGACTAAATACTTAGACATGAAAGTATTAATTAATGCAAGTTTATAATGCCTCCTCACCACCCTTGTTATATTTACGTTCAGCTCGTGACGTAACAAGTTGTCCGGATTGGAGTGCAGATGACGCGCCGACAAGTCGAGACAACTCCGCGCTTGTCGCTGCTGTCCTGTCCCGGTAGTACAGTCAGGGGCATGGGGGGCCGCAAAACGAAAAGGGGGCCGCAAAGTGCGAGTTTCTCATGCTTCTTCTTCATTGTAATATATTTTGTTTTTGTGACATAGGCATAATATTCTTTGTAATAGACTCGCTTGTGGCTTTCTAAAAGTGTTCTTAGGAATCTATTTGGAAATAAATGATTTGACTTTGAGGTGTTTACACAATCACTAAAGATATGTTGAAAATATTTGCTAATTAAGTAACTAATTAATGATGGATGATGTAATTTTCTATCCTCTTATGATGGTCCACTAACCACTCTTGTTTTATTTAGCTTGTGACGTAACAAGTTGTCCGGATTGGACTGCAGATGACGCGCCGACAAGTCGAGACAACTCCGCGCTTGTCGCTGCCTGTCTTGTCCCAGTAGTACAGTCAGGGGCATGAGGTGTTTATACAATCGTCAAACATTAATTGAAGAAAAAAGAAAATAAAGTAGCTGTAGCAAGGTACTTGATGCAATTTTCTATCCCTAAATGACAGCCCTCTAATCACACTTGTTATAAGTGTTTATATTTAGCTTGTGACGTAACAAGTTGTCCGGATCTGACTGCAGGTGACGCGCCGACAAGTCGAGACAAATCCGCGCTTGTCGGTGCCTGTCCTGTCCCGGTAGTACGGTCAGTGGCATAGGGTGTTTATACAGTCATTAAATATTATTTAAAGATATACGTAAATTAAGTAGATACGATAAGGGGCAGTAAATATTGCACATCAACACTTAAAATAGATGTTTGCCAGATGTTGTACAAGTGCAATAGATATAACGCTCTACAAAGCCAAACTTGACCAATTCCACAAACAAAACTAATTATTTGATTTTAATTTGTGCTACAATAAAGCTTTATTGGGAAAATTAATCAATGAAGTTAATAAATTTAACAAATTTATTTCCTGCTCTGCGGTTTTACCTGTGGTTTGATGGGTTTTCCTGTTGAAATGTTATATCTACACTACATATTTATCTCCAACCAATTTAGTCTTGGTTATAATCATTGAAAGTCTATTATCAGTATACAAGTAGATTTATAGTTAAAAATAATTATTAATACATACATATAATCACGCCTTCATCCCTACAAATCTTAATCTATCTTTAATAACCTTCAAAACTTTGTCAGACGTGGCGGAACGATCTTTGTTTAGGTCGTATACGCTCTGCCTACCCCATTAAGGATAAAGGCGTGATTATATGTATATGTATGTATGTTCAATATTCATCCCTAATGGGGAAGGCAGATCGTAAACAATTTAAACAAAGGTCGTTCCGCCACATTTGACAAAGTTTTGAGGGTTATTTCAAATATATTTGTAGGTACTCGTATATTGCTGTAGTGACAGGTTGTCAACCAAAAGCCTAAATTACAATATACTGAAACCCTCGGATCGCTTAGCTGGTTAACAGCATGTCCGGGAGAAAATGCAGCTGGCACATTTTATGTTTTCCTTTCGCTCCCAGGCTAGCATGGAAGAACTAATTTAGTCTTGGTTATTATTTATCATTCTCATATCACAAACTCTCTATTATCATTTAAGATTTATTGATAGAAACAATTAAGACATTCAATAATTATAAAAAGACGCGACACTGCACAAGAACGTCTGAATACTACTTGGCGTTTTAATTTTTCTTATGAAGGTATACAACACCCATGTCAAGGACCGTACGGCCCTGTTCCCTGTCCGGGTCGGTCGATACCCAATAACGAAGTTTAATGGAATCGCCGATTATGCTTAGCACCTTATTATCTTGCTGACAAGCCGTGTACCATATACGATACGGAAGCAAATGCATTTAGAGCAATAAGGAACCTTTAAATGTAAAAATTATACTAACTTTTTTTTTCTGCCATGCTGGCCTGGGAGCGAGAGAAAATCAAAGAATGTGCCAGCTGCATTTCCTCCCGGGCATGCTGTAAAAACCAGCTAAGGGATCCGAGGGTTTCAGTATATTGTAATTTAGGCGATGGGCTGACAACCTGTCACTACAGCAATATACTTACAAATCTATCTTAAATAACCCTCAAAACTTTGTCAGACGTGGCGGAACGACCTTTGTTTGGGTCGTTTACGCTCTGCCTACCCCATTAGGGATAAAGGCGTGATTATATGTATGTATGTAACTTTTTAAAGATTTTTACGGTATCATGCAATTAGAAGTATCATTCCAGCTCAACGTATGTTTTCTATTTCGTTAGCATGTAGTTGATGATCAAAATTCTTTCTATGGTAAGTTTTAACCTGTAATTTTTGCATTCGTTTAATTCACGGCACACGGAACACGGCATCTTAAGATCGTAAAATATGAAGAAACAGTTAAATTTCGTTTTCTATGAATATTATTCTTCCATGCTGGACTGGGAGCGAGAGAAAAACATAGAATGTGCCAGCTGCATTTCCTCCCGGACATGCTGCAAAAACCAGCTAAGGGTTTCTGTATATTGAAATTTAGGCGATAGGCTGACAACCTGTCACTACAGCAATATATCTTACACAATAATGTTGTTATTAAAAACACTTGTACTTGTTTCACTGGATATAATTTAATCCTACCGGTTTCGCTAACTTATAACATCATCAGGGATTTTATACATATCATACATAACACATAAAACATTTTTAAATAAACCGTTCATATTTAGCGAACGAAGTGCATGTGTTTTTAATAACAACATTATAAATATGGAGTTTCACCAAGTGCCGACAATCGCAAGTATAAATTGTATCTTACACAAATTTATCTTAAATAAATAAAATAAATTACCTTTATTTATGTCGTTTACGCTCTGTCTATCCCATTAGGGAGAAAGACGTGATTATATGAATATATGTATAATCATAAACTGCAATAAATCTAGACATATTCACCAACGAACTGGCACGTCGCACACGTGCTACGGTTTGACAAAAAAATGCTGTGTGCAGTAGCTGCGGCGGCGTAGTAACGGCTACGACATACGTAACAAACGCTACGAGAGACGTAGAATTCTACGAGAGTCGTGGCCGAGACGGGACTATTGTCGCTATTTTTGTCTCATTTTGTTGTGTAAATTAGCACCTATTAAGTTCCTTTTGTTCACATTCTTCCATGCTGGACTGGGGGCGAGAGAAAAACATAGAATGTGCTAGCTGCATTTCCTCCCGGGCATGCTGTAAAAACTAGCTAAGGGATCCGGGGTTTTCAGTATATTGCAATTTAGGTGATGGGCTGACAACGTCACTACAGCAATATACCTACAAATCTATCTTAAATAACCCTGAAAACTTTGTCAGACGTGGCGGAACGACCTTTATATATGTCGTTTAAGCTCTGCGTGATTATATGTATGTATGTATTTTAATATTCACATGAATATACCTAAAGCCTTTGAAAGGGACGGAAACTATTGTATCTGAATCAATTTGTTATGTTCGACTGTTCAAATTTCCGGGAAGTACAAGGGGTCCGCAATTTGTCCCAGATATTGGCGTTGGTTCGGGCGAATACATTAAATTTGCAAATAAATTAAATTGTTTGTTGTTAATCTCAAATTAGAACTAATATAGAAAGACAAGCCGATTAAAACTGTGTAAAGTTAGATGAAAATAAGCGTCATTTTAAGCTTTAACGTCACTTAGAAATAGAATAGAATAATAATGCTATTATTATTATAATGGGGTAGGTAGACTGTAAACGACCTAAACAAAGGTCGTTCCGCCACGTCTGACAAAGTTTTGAGGTTTATTTAAGATACATATGTTGGTATACTGCTATAATGACAGGTTGTCAGACCATCACCTAAATTACAATATACTGAAACCCTCGGATCCTTTAGCTAGTTTTTACAGCATGCCCGGGAGTAAATGCATCTGGCACAATCTATGTTTTACTCTCGGTCCCAGCCCAGCATGGAACTGATTGTTTTGAGTTGTATATTTTATTGACAAGTGTATTAACGTGGTCGGAGATCTCCTAAACGTTTAGGCCTTCTATCGTGGGCTACTTGAGAAGGGCGTAAAGGTAAGCCTTGCCTAAGAGCTTTTGGTAGTTTCGCCACGCCCCGCCCATCTCCTAAAGTGCAGTACTTATAACTATAGTGCTTAACATTATAAGCCTTTCACTATGTTATTACTGCCTCTGTAGTGATAGTCTGACATTTAAGCTCTACAGCAAAATACCTGACTAATTAGGTGGTTATAGACACAACTAGCGACCCGCCCCGGCTTCGCACGGAAATTATCAGTATTCCTCTATTATAGTATGCATGTATTATACATATAAACCTTCCTCTTGAATCACTCTATCTATTTAAAGAAACCGCATCAAAATCCGTTGCGCAGTTTTAAAGATTTATGCATACATAGGGATATAGGGACAGCGAAAGCGACTTTGTTTTATACTATGTAGTGATGATAATTAATGCAACGTCTGAAATATTGACATAATAGGGAAGAAAAAGGAACCTTAATTATCAATCCTTTCTTACATACATATAATCACGCCTTTACCCCTAATGGGCGTCCCCATAGTGTAAACAACCTAAACAACTCGTTCCGTCACGTCTGACAAAGTTTTGAGGGTTATTTTAGATAGATTTGTAGGTATATTGCTGTAGTGACATGTTTCAACCTATCACCTAATTTGCAATATACAGAAACCCTCGGATCCCTTAGCTGGTTTTTACAGCATGCCCGGGAGGAAATGCAGCTGGCATATTTCACGTTTCCTCTCGCTCCAAGCCCAGCATGGAAGAAATATCAATCCTATCTTTTCTGGTTTAAATAGGTATTTGTCACCTCCAGTACTATTACTGGAGCTGACAAATGTGGAAAAGAGAAAAGATCAAAACAATGCAATTTTTTCTTTAATGTACTTCCACGCAGTCAACTAAATACAACAGTCAGAGTAATTTATTTTTATACACATGAAAAGAATCAACGTTGCGTCATTTATTTTTATCGAATATGGCCTCGCGGACGTAAATCTTCAGAATAAGCCTCCGATTCGATTGAAAAGAAAGCAATTCCGATCGGTGCCGGTGACGACCCTTAACGATAACGATTACGATCGTGACGTCATTCACGACATATTACACTTCGTTTTATTCGGAAATGTCATTTGCATCGGTACTACATTTTGATCAGTGTTTCAATGATATTTGAACCTTTTATCTAAGAACATAGGTCATATTTATCTTACTACTAGTAAATTTTGGGGTGGGATGGGTTCTATCTCCTAGTGGTCCACCCCGGGCAACGGCAACACAGGTTTACCTGTGAATAAGTTTTGCTAAACCATCCCTACAATGCGGTGGTAGACTCCGCAAGGGGCCGAATGGCTCGCAACCACCCTCTCACCGGAGTCCGGCGCCAAACAGCTTGCTGTGTTCCGTCGATGCGTGAGATTGCCAGTGCCATAACAGGCAACTTCTGGGTGAGCTCGCTCCATCGTCGACTCTATTACGATCATCCCTGACCTAGTGTCTAGAGTCAAGAGAAAACCCATTTCTAATAAATAAAAACATGTAAACTACGAATTTGTGTGTCAATGTTACCGTTGGCCCCAACTCCAGTACCGTTCTAGAGATATCTGGATGTAGAGACATCTCTTGTAGCGTCTGCTACATATCTCGTTGCGTATGCTACGTCGTGGACTAGAGGGATCTTACATACGAACTTACATACACACATATGTTTACGCCCTTATCCCTAATGGGGTAGGCAGAGCGTGAACGACATAAACAAAGGCCGTTTCGCCACGTCTGACAAGGTTTTTAGGGTTATTTAAGATAGATTTGTATGTATATTACTGTAGTGACAGATTGTCAGCCCTGAATTACAATATACAGAAACCCTCGGATCCCTTAGCTGTTTTTTACAGCATGCCCGGGAGAAAATGCAGCTGGCATATTCTATGTTTTTCTCTTGCTCCCAGTCCAGCATGGAAGAACATACGAACTTACAGTCACATTCATACAAAAAATAAGCTCCATGATGGTGCGATTTGTTGAATATTCAATCAATTTGACAGGATTTTTCCCTGGCATAAAATGATTCTTCCATGCTGGACTGGGAGAGATAGAAAAACATAGAATGTTCCAGCTGCCCTTCCTCCCGGGCATGCTGTAGAAGTCAGCAAAAGGGACTCGAGGGTTACAGTGTATTGTAATTTAGGCGATGGGCTGACAACCTGTCACTATAGCAACAAACATTACAATCTAAAATTGCCCTCATTTTTTGTCAGACGTGGCGAAAGCGCCTTTTACGAGGAGTTTGACGCTCTGCCTACCCCGTAAGGGATAAAGGCGTGATTTTATGTATGTTTGTATGCATAAAATGAAAACATTTATTACGCTAATCAATAACGTTAATATAGGTAATCTTTGTGGTACCCCAGAACCAAATAAATTCTTACTCAGTAAATTTAGGAGCAGAAAAAAATATACGTGAAAAATATTACCCATATTGCCTTTCGCTCTAACACGTATCGCATCTAATTGACCGATAACTCGCTCTACACGCGGCTCGCCAAATCCCGATTCAAGGGTCATCGACCTTGATGCACACCTTTTTGCTTATTTTTAAATCCATCAAGCATAAAAGACAGCGTGAAACCGAAAACATCAACCGAAACAGGACTAATTCGTTTATTTTTTATTGATATATGAAGTAAAATAAATGAAGTCTATTGCGTGTACAGTCTTGTCCCCGTATATATTGATATCTCACATTCAGGTTTACACGTTGGCTGGAAGAGATCTCTTTATAGAGATAAGCTCACCTTCGTGAACTAAATTTATATTTCTTTATTTCTTGTAAACATTTTGTACACAATAAAGAATAAATAATACAAAGGACCAGCTGGGTCGGGTCATTTAGTATGTGGTGTCTAAAATTTAAAATATATGCACAAAATTGAAAAGCAGAAGCAAAAAATACACAATAAAATCGTCACCCGAACACATATCGTATCTAATTGACCGAAAGCTCTACACGTGGCCCGCCAAATCCCGATTCAAGGGTCGTTGACCTTGATTCGTACGGTTTTAAATGGAGGGAAAAGTCCCGGTACAATGTCAAGAGCTGTCAATGCAAATCGATGTTCGAGCATGAGATGGGATTCTAATGAGCTGAAGGTTTTGGAAGTTACAGGGTGTTAATGTAAGAGACATCGTCCCACAAACTGATACGTGTTGCTCAGTCAACGACAATGAACAACTTTCACCAGAAAACTCTTTCAGGAATAAAAACATTTTTTGTCTGTTCCATACAAATTGTTGAATCTATGTGGACGTTTTGTACAAAAAAAATACAGTTTAAAGAATTTGTTCAGTGTCGTTGACTGAGCACGTGCCAACTTCCTTAAATCAGCCCTTGAGTTGACTCATTCTATATGTGCTTCCAGTTTTATCACTTTAACATTAAAGTACAGTATTATAATACAGCTTTTATAAAACATAGTAAATTACAGCTGATAAGCTCTCATAATTACCAACTGTATAATTCACGATGTTAGCCGTTAGCACCCCATCGCGTTCCGTTACTAAAAATTTAACTAGATAAGCTTTTATAACCAACGGTTTATTAGCTCTAACCCCGGGTTAATGTTTTAAGTCTCGCTCATAGAATTTTCATCATACTTACTCAAATTATGGTTAGTGTTTTAGAATGAAGAATAGGAGCTGAGAATGGAGAGTGAAGTTACATACATACATAAAATCACGCCTTTATCCCTTACGGGGTAGGCAGAGCGTTAAACGCCTCGTAAAAGGCGCTTTCGCCGCGTCTGACAAAAATTGAGGGCAATTTTAGATTGTAATGTGTATTGCCATAGTGACAGGTTGTCAGCCCATCGCCTAAATTACAATACACTGTAACCCTCGTCCCTTTTGCTGTCTTCTACAGGATGCCCGGGAGGAAGGGCAGCTGGAACATTCGATGTTTTTCTACCTCTCCCAGTCCAGCATGGAAGCTTTAGGAGTGAAGTTTTAGGTTTTAAAAAAGATTACTGCTTTAAGATAGAAGAAAGAATCTCGTCTTTATAGGATAGGCAGAGCTTTAATGGACCATTGAATACATCTTGTAAAATTACAAACATACATACATATAATCACGCCTTTGTCCCTAACAGAGTAGGCAGAGCGTAAACGACCTAAATAAAGGTGGTTCCGCCACGTTTGAACTCTCAACACATGGTTCTTCTTCTTCTATCGAGTGGGTATCGAGTCTATCGACCCGATGGACCCTGGTGTCAGAGTTTTTAAACCGCCTAGTAGCACAACTATCAGGCCTCTGACATGGTTTGAGTAACGACCACTATCAAAGACAGCGACCGGGACCGACGGCTTAACGTGCCCACCGAAGCACGAAATCTTTTTCTTTTTCGGACAATCAGGTGATTCAGCCTGCAACGTCCTAACCAAACTGGGGAAAAATTCACAAAGTGATAAATTCTCAAATATCAACTTTGTGTTTCCCTATTGGGAATCGAACCCAGAACCTCCGGATCAGGAGTCCATGGCACTAGCCACTAGACCACGGAGGCAGTTGGTAAAAATGGGATAAATAAACTTATTAAATGTCAAATGTAATCTATTGATTTGGACCTAGATATTCAAATGTAACTTTACTAATAATAATGAACCGGTTGATCATTTTAATTTATTGACTTAACTAAGTCACATAGGCTCAACAGGCAAACATAGATAGTTAAAATAATTTATCCGTAAAATCACCGATTATCACAGAATTCATCATCTCCCTAGCCATATCCAGTATCTTACGGGGTCGGCTACCTAATCCAGGGGATTGAACGAGAGTACTGGTTTTTACACAGAGCGAATGCCATCTGACCTCTGCAACCCAGAAGGGAAACCAGACAAAATCCTAGATAGGTCAGAGTTTTCAAGCCGCCAATGGCCTCTGAAATTGCTTAACGACTAATATCTACGGTATTAAACGATATTAACCGGTACCAACGGCTTAACGTGCCTTCCGAAGCACGGAAAAAACGCCGAATAAACGTACATATGAAATACGAAAACCGAAAAACACAGTGGTACGTGATGGGATTCGAACCACGACCTCCCGCTCAGGAGGTAGCGGCCCTATCCACTACACCATCGGGCTCTCACCGATTATCACAGAATTATCACCAGGAAATTGGTTACCGACATTTTCGAATTTAATGCGAAACTTTTGGAGCGAATAACTTAGAAAATTGTAATTTAAATGCGCCGAACGATTACCCAGAAGTTACACCACGGCTCACCAAACACAGTCAAATTGATTTATTTGTATCGATGCTAGGGTGGTAGGTTTGAGGGTCTGTCTCCATTATACTTATACGGAAATCAAATAGTTCTCCCACAGATTTTCGGTGATAGCGGCCAATCTCCCAGAGATCGGCCAACTGCGCAGGACTAGATTTTAGTGCCCAAGTGTTTGCGCAACTTATACATCACTCTATTTTTTCAATTTCTTATTCTGATGGGACAGATTGACTGACACGAGTAGAGAGAAATCAGGCGCAGGACCGACTATTTACATGCCCATCCGACAGCATGGATCATCTTACTTTTCGGACAATCAGGTGATCAGCCTGCTAACTATTAAACTTCCTTCTAATTTTGTCTGTCTGTTATCGAAACGTCGGTTTACCACTTTGTGAGGTTTTCCCCAGTTTGTTTGATTTGATTGTCCGAAAAAGATTAAGGATTTAGTGCTTCGGAGGGCACGTTAAGCCGTCAGTCTCGATCGCTGTCTTTAATAGTGGTCGTTACTCGAACCATGTTAGAGGCCAGGCAATAAACATTTTTATTTATTTATTTATTTTTTATAATGGAAACAAGCCGTAACTGTTTATTAATTATTATTTTACTAGCGGACGCCATGCTGTTATATTATTGTGATTAATAGCGTAGTAACGGATCGTGATCAGAATTAGTTATTGGAAATTTATGTTAAACTAGCGACCCGCCCCGGCTTCGCACGGAAATCATCAGTGTTTCTCTACTATATTATGCATGTTTTATACAGATAAATCTTCCTCTTGAATTATTTTATCCATTAAAAGAAACCGCATCAAAATACGTTGCGTAGTTTTAAAGATTTATGCAGGGATATAGGGACAGAGAAAGCGACTTTGTTTTATACTATGAGTGAGTAACTAATAGCACTAAATCATAGGAAATATTCCATAAATTGTACTAAATTTAATGGTAAACCTGTTAAAGACTTAAATGTTTAAACTTTAGTCGTTTGAAACCTGTAATAAGTTACATATATGATGTACGAATACTCATACCAGGTGTAAGGGACAACATCCCGCAAACTGATAAGAAAAAAAATATATAATTTCAGGAAGTATAAAAAAAAATGGCTTCTCTATACAAATGGTCTGATCAAGGTGAACATTTTGTAAAGAAAAGTCATATTATTTTTCTGTGGAAGTTGTTCAGTGTTCAGATTTAGCAACTCCTATCAGTTTGTGGAACGCTTTCCCCTTACACCCTGTATATGTCTCAGTAATATTGACAATGCCGTGAAATCATAATTTAACTGGCGAAATTAATTATTATTTTCTTAGTTATTTTATAATATTTCACGTATTCGTCAATTTCTAATCTACCATGCTGGGCTGTGAGCGAAAGAAAAACATAGAATGTGCCAGCTGCATTTCATCCCGAGCATGCTGTACGAACCATCTAAGGGGTACGAGGGTTTCAGTATATTGCAATTTAGGCGATGGGCCGACAATCTTTCACTACAGTGATATACCTACAAATATCTCTTAAATAACCCGCAAAACTTTTATAGACGTGGCGGAAGGCTCTGCTTACACAACTTAAAGATTAAGGCGTGTTTTTATCACTACATAGTATAAAACAAAGTCGCTTTCTCTGCCCCTATATCCCTATGTATGCATAAATCTCTAAAACTACGCTACGGATTTTGATGCGGTTTCTTTTAATGGATAGAGTGATTCAGGAGGAAGGTTTATATGTATAATATATAATACATGCATAATATAGTAGAGAAACACTGACAATTTCCGTGCGAAGCCGGGGCGGGTCGCTAGTGTATGTATAAATGAGAACTTATATATGTCGTAATGGTATTGACAATGCCGTGGCATCATAATTTAACTAGTAAAAGTAATAATATTTCAATTGACGACCTGCGCAGTCTAGTTGGCAGTGTACCTGCCTGCTACGCAGAGGGTCCCGGGTTTGATTCTCGGCCAGGGCAGACATTTAAATGATGAGTTTATCTGTCTGTTTTGGGTCTGGGTGTTCTTTGTAGTTGTTTCTGTGTATGTCCATGACACCCCGATACAGGGAATCCTAGTGGGGGCTATGAGTGTGATCGTGTAATAATATTTTTCTTAGTTATTTTATATTTTCACAAGGTTCACAATATCACTGCGACAAATACTTATATAACAGTTTCTCTCACTATTTCTGCTGAAGTGGAAATAAGTAAATGATACAGCGGATCAGCAAACAGAGCGAGGTAAATCCTCTCAAAGGCTCTCTTCTATACGACTAGTCACACGTGAGTTTTATAAACGAACGGAAAAATAATATCTTGAGTCTTTAGAACAATTATGCCAGCAGCTTTCTTCCACGCTGGACTGGGAGCGAAAGAAAAACATAGAATGTGCCAGCTGCATTTCCTCCCGTGCATGCTGTAAAAACCAGCAAAGGGATGCGAGAGTTTCAGTATATTGCAATTTATTTGATGGGCTGACAACCTGTCACTACACCACAATATACCTACAAATCTATCTTAAATAATCCTCCATGATCTTCTATGCTGGCCTGGGAGTGAGAGAAAAACATAGAATGTGCCAGCTGCATTTCCTCCCGTGCATGATGTAAAAACCTGCTAAGGGATCTGAGAGTTTCAGTATATTGCAATTTAAGCGATAGTCTGACAACCTGTCACTACAGCAATATACCTACAAATCTATCTTAAATACCCCTCAAAGCTTTGTCAGACGTGGCGGTTTGTTCAGGTCATTTACGCTTTGCCTACCCCGTTAGGGATAAAGGCGTGATTATGTGTATGTTTGTATGCCAGCAGCTGTATTGTGTTGGTACAGAACACGTAGTTGTACATAGAGATACATAATTTTCACTCTAACATGTTGTGAAATAAATACATACATACATTACAAGTATCACGCCTTTATCCCTAATGGGGTAAGCAGAGAGTAAACGACTCTCACATTTCTTATTTTTCAATTTTCTTTAGTCACCTATTGAAAGTTGACATACATACATATAATCACGCCTTTATCCCTAATGGGGTAGGCAGAGCGTAAACGACCTAAACAAAAGTCGTTCCGCCACGTCTGACAAAGTTTTGAGGGTTATTTAAGATAGAATTCTAGGTATATTGCTGTAGTGACAGGTTGTCAGCCCATCGCCTATATTACAATATACTGAAACCCTCGGATCCCTTAGCTGGATCTTACAGCATGCCCGGGAGGAAATGCAGCTGGCACATTCTATGCTTTTCTCTCGCTCCCAGACCAGCATGAAAGTTGACTGCTATGTTAAATATTCCGAAAGGCATTCGCAATGATCCTCGCGAAAGGTCATTTACATCCCGCATAAAAATAACGCAGTTGTACGTACGAGTAGTTGTAAAACTCCCACGGAAATACTGTGAAACGCCCACTCGAAAGAGTAATAGTAGTAACACAGATTGTAGAAACTACTAGACATGAAGTTGATATAACTTTGGCACTTTATGAGTTTTACTTATATGCCAGTTCGCCATGTAAGACGGATGGGAAAAGGGTAGACCGCTTGGCGAAGTGTTAAGACTTGGGGACCGAGGTCTAATCGCACATATTGCAAATTATTTAAATGATAACTTTCGTTGCTGGACTGGGAGCGAGAGAAAAACGAAGAGTGTGCCAGCTGCATTTCCTCCCGGACATGCTGTAAAACCAGCTAAGGGATTCGAGGGTTGCAGTATTGCAATTTAGGCGATGGGCTGACAACCTGTCACTACAGCAATATACCTACAAATCTATCTTAAATAACCCTCAAAACTTTGTCGGACGTGGCGGAAAGACCTTTGTTCGGTTCGTTTAAGCTCTGCCTACCCCATTCGGGATAAAGGCGTGATTATATGTATGTAACTCTATGGCAGTTTAAATAAATAAACCCGTTGTAGTAACGCAGGGGCCGATGCACTGCGTGGGCTCAGATCCGCTTTCCGTTTTACAATAAAAATTATTTTTGGAAAAATAAGATAGAAAAAACTGCCCTTTGCTATTCGCTTCGTACATAGGGGTTGCTCGCCAACGAAACTGAACAACTTTCACCAGGATATTTTTTCCTTCCCATACAAAATGACCGCCTCAATCTGACAATTTGTATAGAAAACCACTTTTTTCACTTCTTTAAAAAAAACTAGCTGATAATAGTTCAGTTTCTTTGACTGAGCAACCCCTATCAAATTGCGGGACGCTGTCCCTTACACCCGGTATAGTAGGTACTAATAATACTTTTTATTAATGTATACTCTTGAACAAGTGACAAATGTATTTGATTTATGACGAGTGTTAATGTTCCTTCCATGCTGGACTGGGAGAGATAGAAAAACATAGAATGTTCCAGCTGCCCTTCCTCCCGGGCATGCTGTAGAAGTCAGCAAAAGGGACTCGAGGTTATCGTCATTTACGCGATGGGCTGACAACCTGTCACTATAGCAATACACTTTTCAATCTAAAATTGCCCTCAATTTTTGTCAGACGTGGCGAAACCGCCTTTTACGAGGCGTTTATCGCTCTGCCTACCCCGTAAGGGATAAAAGCGTGATTTTATGTATGTATGTATGTATGTTATAAATAAATTAAGGAATCCGAGTGCAATTTAAGCGATGGGCTGACAACCTGTCACTACAGCAATATACCTACAAATCTGTTTATTTATTTATTTTTATTTGTTTAGAACACCTACAGGTAGATTACAATAACAGATACATAAAAATATATCAACTGATCCATTTACAGGTGCCCGCAGATAGATACAAAATCTGGGTTGAGACTTAAAATCTGGAGAAAGAGACTCAATTATTGACAACTGATTTTAAAATATGTAGGTATACGTAACAATAATTTGATTATAATGAGTGATGCTGCGCTTGCGACCGAGTGTAGACAAAGAAGTTATTATTAAATACTCGCCTTATTTCCGAGGGTTTTAAATAAAACAAATCTAAGCTATAATATTGTGTTACAAGCTTATTAAATGAGTTACTGACTCTTAATAAAAAATAATCTAACTTAAATAACCCTCATAACTTTGTTAGACGTGGCGGGACGACCTATATTAAGGTCGTTCACGCTCTGCCTATCCATTAGGGATAAATGCGTGAGTACATGTATGTATGTATATTTTTTTTTCATTTTCCATATCGCTACTCTCGTAGCACTCAGCTACGCGCATAGCAGATAGCTACGAGCGTAGCGGTTACGAATGTGCTACGGCTCAGTGATTTTGTAGCTAATTTATTCTGCGTCCTCTAATGAAGCTTTAGCTAGCGTGTTTATAAATCGGTTTACAACGAAATTTTAACGTTAATTTATTCAAACTGCTTCATTATGGAATGATAATATTTTTGACGTGAATAATAAATTAAGTTTTTTTTATGTAGATGGTTTTTTCATTTGATAATCGTAATCTAAAAAAGTGCTTCTGTTGATAAAAAATACTTGACCGAAATTTTGTAAATAAAAACTTCAAACTATTTATATTCTAAATGAAATACACAACTCCGCAACCTACGCACTCAATCTGATGAAGAGACTCCGAATGTCCCAAAACAAGTCGTAAACCAAAACTTATAAACCAAAGTGTGTGCTCGTTATCAAATATTTTTTTTAAATCAAAACGTGTCTTGTACGTTTAGTTCTAACCACCCTGTACGATACAAAAGCGTGATTATATGTGTGTATGTGGTTAGGTTTGCCTTTCAAAAAGTAAAAGGCTTTTAAAACAACAGCTTGCAAACAAAGCTTAAACGTAAACAATACAGGAATAACAGTGTAAAAATAAATCAGTTCGCTAGATTTACAATGGCAGCTAAATATATATACATACATATAATCACGCCTTTATCCCTAACGGGGTAGGCAGAGCGTAAATAACCCAAACAAAGGTCGTTCCGCCACGTCTGATAAAGTTTTAAGGGTTATTTAAGATAGATTTGTAAGTATATTGCTTTAGTGACAGGTTGTCAGCCCATCGCCTAAATTACAATATACTGAAACCCTCGGATCCCTTAGCTGGATCTTACAGCATGCCCGGGAGGAAATGCAGCTGGCACATTCTATGTTTTTCTCTCGCTCCCAGGCCAGCATGGAAGTACAAATCACAACATAATCATAGAAAAGTATACAAAAGATCTTAAATTTCACCCATCGTATCGATTTCTACTCCTATTCCTTTACTATTCATGCTGTCAGATTATGGAACTCTCTTCCACCGACAGCTCGTGATAGCTCGTCTATCGCCATCTTCAAAATACGAGTTAAAGAGCATTATCTTCTTAATAGTATATGGTAAGGTATACTATACATCATTACGTGAAAAGACGTAGCGTAAAAGACCTAAACAAAGATAGTTCCGCCACGTCTGACAAAGTTTTGAGGGTTATTCAAGATGGTTTTGTTGGTATATTGCTGTAGTGACAGGTTGTCAGCCCATCGCCCAAATTGCAATATACTGAAACCCTCAGATCCCTTAGCTGGTTTTTACAGCATGCCCGGGAGGAAATGCAGCTGGCACATTCTATGTTTTTCTCTCGCTCCCAGTCCAGCGTGGAAGAAACAATAACAAAACATAAAAAAAAACACAGTAAAAATAAACAAGTGCTCAGGTTTAATGTCAGTTAAATATAGGCTTTGTAGAAACGGCTGCAGCTAGCGTCGCCAATAATAGCACACTCTCACTTTATAGCCGGCTTTATAGTTGATTCAATTCTATTTATTTCTATTCTGTGGATTACATGCATATATACATATAATCACGCTTTTATCCCTAATCGGGTAGGCAGTGCCGGTAAACGGCCTAAACAAGTGCATTCCGACACGTCTAACAAAGTTTTGAGGGTTTTTAAGATAGATTTGTAGGTATATTGCTGTAGTGACAGGTTGTCAGCCCATCGCCTACTTTGCAATATACTGAAACCCTCGGATCCCTTAGCTGACTTTTACACCATACCCGGGAGGAAATGCAGTTGGAATGCAGATTCTATATTCTTCTCTCGCTCGCAGTCCAGCATGGAAGAAACGTAACAATAACAAAACACAAAAATAGACGAAGTAAAAATAAATAAGTGCTCAGGTACAATGTCAGTTAAATATAGGCTTTGTTGAAACGGCTGCAGCTAGCGTCGCCAATAATAGCACACTTTCACTCCTCAACCGGCTTTATAGTTGGATCAACATACATACATATAAACACGGCTTTATCCCTAATGGGGTAGGCAGAGCGTAAACGATCTAAACAAAGATCGTTCCGCCACGTCTGACAAAGTTTTGAGGGTTGTTCAAGATAGATTTGTAGGTATATTGCTGTAGTGACAGGCTGTCAGCATGTCGCCTAAATAAGAATATACTGAAACCCTTGGATCACTTAGCTAGTTTTTACAGCATGCCCGGGAGGAATTACAGTTGGAATGCAGAGTCTATGTTCTTCTCTCGCTCGCAGTTCAGCATGGAAGAAACGTAGCAATAACAAAACACAAAAATAGCCAAAGTAAAAATAAATAAGTGCTCAGGTACAATGTCAGTTAAATATAGACTTTGTAGAAACGGCTGCAGCTAATGTCGCCAATAATAGCACACTTTCACTCTACAGCCGGCTTTATAGTTGGTTCAATTCTATGTATTCCTATTCTGTGGATTACATACATACATACATATAATCACGCTTTTATTCTTATGGGGTAGGCAGAGCGTCAACGACGTAAACAAAGGTCGTTTCACTACGCCTGACAAAGTTTTGAGGGTTGTTCAAGATAGATTTGTAGATATATTGCTATAGTGACAGGCTAAATAGCTTTTAAAACTGGTATCAAGAGCTGCAAACAAAGCTTAAACGTAAACAATACAGGAATAACAGTGTAAAAATAAATCAGTTCGCTAGATTTACAACGGCAGCTAAATATAGACCTAGTTAGATCGGCTCTAGGTTGCATCTCCAGTAATAGCGCACTTACACATTACTGTTCTTCTTTTAGTTAAGCAAGCCGTCATCACTCGGCCAACTGGCCTGAAAATGCTCCTAAAATAGTATTACTTCGTAAAAATACGTTTATTTTCCTAACGTAATAATAATAAAACACAAAAATAGCCGAAGTGAAAATAAATAAGTGCTCAGGTACAATGTCAGTTAAATATGGGCTTTGTAGAAACGGCTGCATCTAGCGTCGCCAATAATAGCGCACTTTCACTTTATGACCGACTTTATAGTTGGTTCAATTCTATTTATTTCTATTCCGTGGATTACATACATACATACATATAATCACGATTTTATTCCTAATGGGGTAGGCAGAGCGTAAACGACCTAAACAAAGATCGTTCCGCCTCGCCTGACAAAGTTTTGAGGGTTGTTGAAGATAGATTTGTAGGTATATTGCTGTAGTGACAGGTCGTCAACCCATCGCCTAAATTGCAATTTACGGAAACCCTCGGATCACTTAGCTAGTTTGTACAGCATGCCCGGGAGGAAATGCAGTTGGAATGCAGATTCTATATTCTTCTCTCGCTCGCAGTCCAGCATGAAAGAAGCGTAACAATAACAAAACACAAAAATAGCCGAAGTGAAAATAAATAAGTGCTCAGGTACAATGTCAGTTAAATATAGGCTTTGTTGAAACGGCTGCAGCTAGCGTCGCCAATAATAGCACACTTTCACTTTACAGCCGGCTTTATAGTTGGTTCAATTCTATTTATTTCTATTCTGTGGATTTAAGAGTCAATGTACGTCGATTTCAATTCATTCATTTAGTGATATTAAGACTCCTAATATTAGAGCTATTTTTGATTTGTTCAGCAAAAACTATCAAAAAGAGTGACTAGTGGCAACATTTCAATATGTAAAGAGCAATGAAAAATTAAAATATTTATTATTTACTTCATAAACAAAATATACTTAAATGTAGCTACAATTTGTGAAATGAATTATAATCAATTACTCACCTTTTCATTATTTGTCAGACAATCAGGTGATTCAACCTGTATTGTTTAGCTTAAGATGACGATACCAGCCAATTGACACCTCCTTTAGTATAAAAAAACATAATTAAAAAAGTAATAATTTAGAACCTTATAAATTAGCGATTCATAGCTCGTTATAGTAACAGTAACAAAAATTGCTCTTGGTGACCAATTGGTGTCAATTTTTGTTCCTGTTACTACAACGAGCTATGAATCGTTAATTTATAAAGTTCTAAGTTATCTTAATAACTATAATTTGATTCTGTTGGACCGGTTTTTCGATTTGCTATATTTTTAGTGAATTATGATGTTTACTAATGAGAGCGCCACTTGGCTAGTATCGTCACCTTAACTGGAAATATTAGAAATTTGGTTTCAAGATTCGGAACAAATTCCATGACCTGATCAAAGTCTTCAAACCATATCTAAAGTCTGAGCCATGTGCAATACGAAGTAATAGGTTTCGCTGTAAAAAGACTACACAACCGCATTATTTGAAGCTCAAGGCTTGTTGTTATTAGACGTAAATTTTGATATAATTTTATTTATATGATAAACAAGGAAATGGCCTCAAAACTACTTGCTTATTTATATTAATAGCTAAAGATAACTTATTCCATTTAATACAAATAAAATAAAGTTTCAGTAAACTCGGAGATATTCCAGGGATATAGCCTCTAGCGTCAGGGCCAGTGTCGCAGTAGAAATAGCTTCCATATAATGAGACGTTATTCGTTTGAAAGTTTTCAATCTAGCTGTCTTGCAAGTGGATTTTTACATAGTAGTTCGTTTATTTTACGTTGAGTTATCGGTTAAAATCCTGTTTAACCTTAAAAAACAAACTACAGTAGGTTTTACTGAACAAAGATTGTGTTTGTAACGTTGAAATTGACTCTAAAGGCCAAAATTATCGAATTATTTAGACAAAGTACAAACCTGCGGATTCACAACGCGTGTCGAAAAAGCCTTTTACTGGGGGTTTGACGCTCTGCCTACCCCATCACTACATAGTATAAAACAAAGTCGCTTTCTCTGTCCCTATATCCCTATGTATGCTTAGATCTTTAAAACTACGCAACGGATTTTGATGCGGTTTCTTTTAATGGATAGAGTGATTCAAGAGGAAGGTTTATTTGCATAATACATGCATAATATAGTAGAGAAACACTGATGATTTCCGTGCGAAGCCGGGGCAGGTCGCTAGTAAGAAGAAAGGAGTGACTATATATATGTCGGTAAACATGAGTACTCTATTTCTCATATCCTTGTTTTCCCATAACAAGGAAAATGTTTTTCAAAAGCGCACCTTCTGGCTGAGTTATTTAGTGACGTAAAATTTATAGACTTGAATTTATGCATAGAATAAGACCGATGAACTCGTAAAACCATACGAGTTTATACCGCGTTCGTAAAATATTCCTTATCAGTGTATAAACAAAAATGGAAGATCGAAAATAATTAACTATTTACATATATATCACACATAATCATAACTATTAAGGAATTCGAAGGTTTCAGTATATTGCAATTTAGGCGATGGGCGGTTGTCAGCCCAGCAATATCACTACAGCAATATACCTACAAATCTATCTTAAAAAACATTCTAAACTTTATCAGACTTAGCGGAACGACCTTTGTTGAGGTCGTTTACGATCTGCCTACCCCATTAAGGATAAACATACATACATATAATCACGCCTTTATCCCCATTAGGGTAGGCAGAGCATAAACGACGCAAACAAAGGTCGTTCCGCCTCGACTGACAAAGTTCTGAGGGTTATTTAAGATAGATATGTAGGTATGTTGGTGTAGTGACAGGTTGTCAGCCCATTGCCTAAATTGCAATATACAGAAACCCTCGGATCCCTTAGCTGGTTTTTACAGCACGCCCGAGAGGAAATGCAGCTGGCGCATTTTATGTTTTTCTCTCGCTGCCAGGCCAGCATGGAAGAACATTAGGATAACATACATACATACGTACATAACGTCACGCCTATTTCCCGGAGGGGTAGGCAGAGATCACATCCTTCCATTTGCTACGATAAAGGCGTGATTATATGTATTTATGTATAATTAAACTTCATCCCCTAAGTCAAGGCGTGATGAAAGCTGTTTTTATCAAGTCCGTCCTTATAGAAAGAACTACGAAGACGAAAGAAGTGTCTATTGGTGATTGGTGTAGTGACAAGTGGTCAGCTTGTCACATAAACTGCCTCCGTGGTCTAGTGGTTAGAGCCATGGACTTACGATCCGGAGGCCCTGGGTTCGATTCCCAGGTTCACAAAGTTGATATTTGTCAATTTATCACTTTATGAGGCTTTCCCCAGTTTGGTTAGGACATTGCAGGCTAAATCGCCTGATTGACCGAAAAAAATAAAAAAGGAATTCCGTGCTTCGAAGATCACGCTAAGCCGTCGGTCACCGTTCGCTGTCTTTGATAGTGGTCGTTATTCAAACCATGTCAGAGGCTAAATATCTGTGCTACTCCACTCGCTTAGAAGAAGAAGACATGAATTACCTGGAATACCTTGAATATCTTACCACATCTCTAGGCTCTTACCCGTGAAGAAAAGCAACTACAAAGTGACAGCCAGTTCGTATCAGAAACGTCATTTGAGTACAAAATCAATACTTAATATGGCTCTCAATCATAACATATCCTTCCATGCTGGACTGGGAGAGATAGAAAAACATAGAATGGTATGCTCCCGGGCATGCTGTTGAAGTCAGCAAAAGGGACTCAAGGGTTACAGTGTATTGTAATTTAGGCGATGGGCTGACAACCTGTCACTATAGCAATACATATTACAATCTAAAACGGCCCTGATTTTTTGTCAGACGTGGCGAAAGCGCCTTTTCCAAGGCGTTAAACGCTCTGCCTACCCCGTAAGGGATAAAGGCGTCATTTATGTATGTATCATAACATAAAAATACTTTATTGCACGTAAGAATACAACATACAACACAATAGATAACAATAATAGACAAGTACAACATGGGCGGCCTTATTGCTAAGAAATTAATCTTGAGACAGCTTTATTAATACATACATATATATAATCACGCCTTTACCCCTAATGCAGTAAGCAGAGCGTAAACGACCTAAAAAAATGTCGTTTCGCCACGTCTTACAAAGTTTTGAGGGTTATTTAAGATATAATTATAGGTATACTGATGTAGTGACAGGTTGTCAGCCGATCGCCTAAATTGCAATATACTGGAACCCTCGGATCCCTTAGCTGGTTTTTACAGCATGCCCGGGAGGAAATGCAGCTGGCACATTCTATGTTTTTCTCTCGCTCCCAGGCTGGCATGGAATTCAATTCAAGCGTAATATAATCCTGCTCGATTTATTAACACGAAGAAGCAGACGGTCTGTATTTTTCTAGCAAACTTTTACAGTTTTGCTTCGATAACCGTCCCGTGCCACATCCACCAAATCAAGGAGCCTTCAAATATAAATGCAGCAAAATCTCGTATTTCTCTCTCTCCCTATTTCCACAGTAGTGTGAGAGGAGCAGTATAAAACTGCCGTTGATTCTGGCTAACTATTTCTCAAATTACAAATGGATAAACCTTAACGACTATTTTATCACTAAACGATAAACAAATGTGATTCATAATTATAAAATATTCGGCAACTCATTTGTGAGTTTGATAGAGGTATTCACCTCTTTTTTCGTATAGGGTCGAAACGTCGAGGTGAATACCTCATCACAAGTGAGTTGCCGAATATTTTACAAATACCTTAACGACTGTCAAAGTTATATGATAAAAAGGAAGCATTTATAAAATACTTATATAATTGATTAGTTTCAATTTAAGTGACAAATTTTCTTTTTTTTTAGTTTAAACCAAAACTATCCTTGAATAAGCAATATCTGCTTGGTAGATGGTACCTACCAACCTAGATTTGGACTGATTTGTGTTGTTTCTCAAGGTTTGTACAATGATGCATTACTACTTCTTTGTCTTATACTGTGCCATTTCACACCCCCTTCCCTTACCTACCTACATTTCGACTGATTTGTCCGGTTTCTCAAGGTTTGTGTAATGATGCACAACTGCTCGTTTTTCTTATACTGTGTCATTTCACACCCCCTCCCGCCCGCCAACTGCGGCCCGTGACCCGCAGATTGCTATTTCCGCCGGAAACTTAACATAAACTTTACGTGCAAATCACACACATACTCGTACCTACATAAAATCACGCCTAAGTCCATACCTACCTAGTATTGAAAAGCATTAGGTATTAAAACTGTTTAGCCACATCTGACAGACAAGGCTTTTTCAGTTTTCATGCTCTGGAAGTACAATTTTTGTGCAGGGAGTTGCACGAAACTGAATTTTGTGCACTAGGCAAAAAACGTATCTACTCATAAATAAAATAAAAAAAATAGATCTTTATTTCAGGCTTCTACGGGGCCCATATAAAATACTAATTACAACAAATACAAATTACATAAATCTAAGGCAAAGACAATTTGGTCATACAGCCAAACACAATAAAAAGTTCATAGATAGAACTCGTTATTTTAAAATAATTATTTTATTTGCCTTTTTTTTATAACAAAAAACAATATTAAAGTTTAAATTGAATTACGATAGTGTAATTTCATTTATTATTACAAAATTAATTTAATAGTAGGCTGAGCTAGGCTGTATAGGTCTCCCGCCCAAGCCTAATATTTCATGACGACATATTTAAAAAGTTAAATGGCGGCTATGAATTATTTAGTTTGCATTATTTTTGTAGAATTTCCTCAATTTTCCTCGCAATCTAAGTGAAAAGCAGAGTTTATAACTCGTGCACAAACCCATTTTTGACCTCAACTTAATATCCAAATCTCGGCCAAAATCGAGTTGTTTTGTGCACTCGTCGTAAAATCTATAGTTTTTAGGTAAGTGCATCAAAACCCTTCATTTTAGATAATTACTTATGTCTGGGATGAGACGCAGCTGGACTATTTCATGTTTTTGGCGCTCCTTTTATGTACATTTTTCTTGCGAATGTGGCGAAAATGCCATTTTCCAGGTCGTTGACGCTTTATATTTTTTAGGAAAGATTTTTCAGGTAACCCAATGATATTATATATAGTTAGATACGTGACCAACGCGCGAAACTCGTGCCGTCAAATGGTTCTAATTGTGATCATTTTAGGCAATCGAGCTGCGAGATGCGAAGTGAGAAAAAAAGTTAAATTATATTCAAGGCTGCACTGATTACAAATAGCTGTTTCACTCTTACGCTTTGCCTATTTTGTGTCGCACTCAGCGTTTGTTTAGATATGCAATGTTATAAATATGTATGTATATGTGTCTCGGAACAATTAAAATGTGCGTGCAGTATGAACGTAACGTATCTTTCTTGAAATATCATTGAGGTAACCCATATTTGTGGTAATGGATACTTAATTAAATGCTGTTTTGAATTGAATTATGTTTATTGACTCAAATTAAACACAAATCACACAATGATACAAACACAAATCACACGATGACAAATGATAACTTACATTACTGCAAATTAATATTATTGTTGTCGAAATCGAAATGCTATGTTTGTTTATAAAGCCAGCTGTTCTAAATTTTAATCAGCCGCGAACGTACATAAATACATAAAATCACGCCCTTATCCCTTATAGGGTAGGCAGAGTGTAAAAGACATATACAAAGGTCGTTCCACCACGTCAGACAAGTTTCGAGGGTTATTACAGATGATAAAGATGTATATTGCTATAGTGATAGGTTGGCAGCCGATCATCTAAAATTGCAATACACTAACCCTTTGAGTTCCTTAGCTGGTTTTTACAGCATGAGGAGATGCAGCTGGTACATTCTATCCAGCATGGAAGAACGTAACCATTCTATATTAGTTTCAGCTAATAAAGAACCTTTCATATAACACTATTGACTACACTGCGCGTTACAAATAGGAGCTGTAACATGATTATGAACGACTAGTATTATATTACTCTACGAATAGTGTTGGGAAAGTATCGATAAAATTTTGCAAAGATGTTGTAGTTATAACTAAAACATGCTGTTGTAGTCCTAGCACTTACTTTAGTCTAATTGCTGGAGTAAGTATGTCAAATTTATTGGATAAATTATTTATATATATCATAGAATAAATGTGTGTCAGTCTTCTTCATTCGAGTGGGTATCGAGTCTATCGACCCGATGAACCCTGGTGTCAGAGTTTTTTAAACCGCCTAGTAGCACAACTATCAGGCCTCTGACATGGTTTGAGTAACGACCACTATCAAAGACAGCGACCGGGACCGACGGCTTAACGTGCCCTCCGAAGCACGAAATCTTTTTAACTTTTCGGACAATCAGGTGATTCAGCCTGCAATGTCCTAACCAAACTGGGGAAAAATACACAAAGTGATAAATTCTCAAATATCAACTTTGTGTTTCCCCCCTGAGAATCGAACCCAGCACCTCCGGATCGGTAATCCATGGCACTAGCCACTAGACCACGGAGGCAGTTAACGTCAGGTACTCTTATCTGTATTCGTCTTAACTAAATTTTAGATTGGTAAGTAAAAATTAGACTATTACTCTTTATAGAGATTCTATCCATGGATACTATATTATTTGTCATTGGTGCACTATTAGTCTCAATATCATACATACATATAGTCACGCCTTTATCCCTAATGGGGTAGGCAAAGCGTTAACGACCTAAACAAAGGTCGTTCCGCCACGTCTGGCAAAGTTTTGAGGGTTATTTAAGATAGATTTGAAGGTATAAGGTAGGTATATGTAGGTTGTAGGTCCCAATATCCTTGTAGTTTTATACCAAAAGTGTGGATTAGCGAAAGCTAACAATATTTTTTATCGATAGGATATATATTTCCGTCCATGGACAACACAAGCAGTCAACGTCATCAGTGGCGTATACGATTTGTCGTTACCTCTGTTCACAGCCAGTCGTTAATGTAAATTAATGTACAGTACGTAAATTAGAGCTACTAATGTGGCAGTCTTTGTTAACAAAGTTTGATGGATTTAAAATCTTTGTTCTACTATTAGATATCGTTTCAAATTTTGCTAAAAAATCTATTGGATTATTAAATTGACTTGTGAAGTATATTCCAAGACATTTACCATGTTCAATCGAATGTAACAGAAGTTTTTAAAAATCTTTCTTATCAGTTTGCCTGGGTAAAGAAATAACTGCAGATAAGTTTATATTTAACCTGCCTACCCTATTAGGGATAAAGGCGTGATGTATGTATGTAAGTTTATATTTATAACCACGGTAATAATCTTATTCAATTTTAAACGATACACAAGTGTTATTCATAATTAAAACTGATCGGCTTACTTGTTTATATTGTAAGGAGGGTTAGCCCTCGACGTTTCGATCCTATACGAGGATCTTCATCAGGAGAGAAGAAAGTCACACTCCACCGCCCGCCAAGTGCAACCTTCGACTGTTTTCATAATAAATCTTCTTCCATGCTGGACTGGGAGAGATAGAAAAACATAGAATGTTCCAGCTGCCCTTCCTCCCGGGCATGCTGTAGAAGACAGCAAAAGGGACTCGAGGGTTACAGTGTATTGTAATTTAGGCGACGGGCTGACAACCTGTCACTACACATTAGCAATACACATTACAATCTAAAATTGCCCTCAATTTTTGTCAGACGCGGCGAAAGCGCCTTTTACGAGGCGTTTAACGTTCTGCCTACCCCGTAAGGGATAAAGGCGTGATTTTATGTATGTATCTTTTTCAAAATATAAATCTTATCGTAAAATAGATTTTCCTCTCGATCCAGCATGCAAGTTAAAATGAAATCAGCAATCGTATTTCACCCCGTTTCACGGGAAACAAGTATGACGTCACTCTCCTTCAATGTTCGGAAGCGACTCGTCAAAACAGGAGTTATTAGAGCATCCCTCAATCGGCCGTCTCGAGCCATCAAGATCAGAGGCTGGCTCTCTGAAAGCTATACACAAGCTAGATTGATTTGGATTCCGTAGCTATATTTTTCTCTCAATCCCAGTGCTTTTAAAATAAGGAAGTTAGATCAGGCCTTACCCAACAACCTACTAAAGAGGTAAAAAGGTCTAAGGTTCATATCCTGGAGGTTTAAAAACTCTGACATCGGGTCGATGGACTCGATACCCACTCGACATAAGATATATCCTGTCCATAAAATACCGGGTGTAAGGGACAGCGTCCCCCAAACTGATAGGGGTTGATCAGTCAATGACACTGAACAACTTCTACTAGGAAATTCTTTAAAAAAAAAAATAAGGCTTTTCTATACAAATTGTCTGATCGAGGTAGGCATTTTGTATGGAGAAGCCAATTTTTATATTCACTTCCTAAAGGATTTCTTGGTGAATTTTTCGTTGTTCAGTATCGTTGACTGAGCAACTCTTATCAGTTTGCTGGATGCTGTCCCTTACATACATACATAAAATCACGCCTTTATCCCTTACGGGGTAGGCAGAGCGTTAAACGCCTCGTTAAAGGCGCTTTCGCCGCGTTTGACAATAATTGAGGGCAATTTTAGATTGTAATGTGACGGGTTGTCAGCCCATCGCCTAAATTACAATACACTGTAACCCTCGAGTCCCTTTTGCTGACTTCTACAGCATGCCCAGGAGGAAGGGCAGCTGGAACATTCTATGTTTGTCCCTTGCACCCGGTAAGATTTGAACCTTAGACCTTTTTACCTCTATAGTAGGTTGTTAGGTAGGGCCCAACTGATCTATTTTCCTATTTTTGTCGAGTGAGTTTTTCAAGTCGAAAAACTACCTATTTTTCTATTAATAAATTAAATAATAATACACACACGCACACAATTAAATTTTCAGTTACTACGTATTATTATTATTTTATGACGGTTACATTAAGGAATCATGGATTATTTTTATTAGTTTGTCATGGATTTTTCTTCTGTAAATTACTTAAACTTTGTTACTTTGCAGGCTATACGTTCTTTGCAATTAATATATTTAGTAAATCAAGAAGTTTAATAGCCATAAACTTAGTAAAACTACACAAATTAATCATGTTATTTTCGTATTTTTACTAGTCGTTTCATTGAAGATTGATAAGTGCACAGAGAAATGACCTTTGCTCCTAGTTACATAAGGGTGTTGACTACGCGAACCCGGCGAGGGGGGCGTATGACGTCACGCCACGCCTCCGTGACGTCACTCGGAAAGTGGGCCACGCAGACCTTGCGGCGGCGCAGTGTTGCCAGGTGCACGGGAAATGACAGATGTTGATATATTTTTTTTAAAGATTTATTGCTCACAGAGTAACTAAAGGCAGTCGCTCTGTGTAAAAACCAGTACCCTCGTTCAATCACTTAGATTAGGTTGCCGACCCTGTGAGATGCGGGATAAGGTTAGATGATGATGATGAGAGTAACTGTAAAATATCGCAAACATTATGATGTGAATACTTCTTTACTATACAGAGTGTAATTACGATTTAATTACAGTTTAGGAATGGATTTATCTTCCATGCTGGACTGGGAGCGAAAGAAAAACATAGAATGTGCCAGCTGCATTTCCTCCCAGGCATGCTGTAAAAACCAGCTAAGGGATCCGAGGGTTTCAGTATATTGCAATTTAGGCGATGGGCTGACAACCTGTCACTATAGCAATATACGTACAAATCTATCTTAAATAACCCTCAAAATGTTGTCAGACGTGGCGAAACGACCTTCGTATATGTCGTTAACGCTCTGCGTACCCCATTAGGGATAAAGGCGTGCTTATATGTATGTATGTATGTATGTAGGAATGGAAATGTAACCGATAAACGAGAAAAACAAAAATCAATTTATTTAATAACTACCTTCCTACATTTTTTTAATCAAATAAAAATATATGTATAATAAATATTCTCACCTAGATCACCTTAGATTTGAAAAATTATCAACAAAAATTATATTCAGTTTTAAAACTGGTAACAATCAATCAAAAACCATAACAACTTTGCATTTCAATGTCCTTTCATTACTTTTGTCTATCCTACCCTATCACAATATTTAAAGCAAATAATATGTCAGCCATATTATTTGCTTTAAATAAAATGGCTGCTAAAATTTGCTTCGGCGCTTTTTCCGTGCTTCGGAAGGCACGTTAAGCTGTTGGTCCCGGTTAATATCGTAGATATTAGTCGTTACGCCATGTCAGAGGCCAGTGCTAAGCATTGGCGGTTTGAAAACTCTGACCTAATCTAGGATTGGGTCTGGTTTTCCTTCTGGGTTGCGGAGGTCAGATGGCAGTCGCTCTGTGTAAAAACCAGTACCCTCGTTCAATCCCCTAGATTAGGTAGCAGACCCCGTGACATACGGGATAAGGCTAGGGAGATGAATATGTCAGCCATTTTTGTCTGAAATTGATTCATATCGTCTGGCAACCCAACGCCGGGCTATTTCAGTCTCTATTGAATTGTCGCTGCATCTATCTAGGTAGGATATGACGTGCATCGTATATTACCGCTACAGGTTATGTAAGGTTCAATTCACTTACATATAATCACGCCTTATCCTTAATGGGGTAGGCAGTGCGTAAACGACCTGAACAAAGGTGGTTCCGCTACGTCTGACAAAGCTTTGAGGGTTACAGGTTTTCCGCCAATCGCCTAAATTGCAAAATACTGAAACCGTCGGATCCCTACAGCTCGGATTTTTACAGCATGCCCAGGAGGAAATTCAGCTGGTACATTCTATGTTTTTCTTTTGCTCCCAGTCTAGCATAGGAGGACTCACTTAGCTCAATAATAAAACATAGCTTACTTCCATGCTGGACTGGGAATGAGAGAAAAACATAGAATGTGCCAGCTGCATTTCCTCCCGGGCATGCTGTAAAAACCAGCTAAGGGATCCGTGGGTTTCTGTAAATTGCAATTTAGGCGATTAGCTGACAACCTGTCACTACAGCAATATGCGTACAAATCTACCTAAAATCACCTTCAAAACTTTATCAGACGTGGCGGAACGACCATTTTATTGGTCGTTTACGCTCTGTCTACCACATTATGGATAAAGCCGTGAGTATATGTATGTATATAGAAACATCAATAATTATAACATAACCTAAAATACAAAACAAACAGTTACCAAAACTCCAACCGCTATTATGCTAAGGTCTAGGTTACAGCCCCGATGTTTGCGCTAAGCGGAACAGGTTTACCCCAAACCGGATTTACATGATAATTCGCGAGAGAGTTCACGCGTCTTCACTAACCGAATTTACATACTTGCTCTATGATATTAGCACAACAAATATACGTACGTCTACATCTAGCTAATTTTTAAATTAATTTTAAATCGGTATTCTCGGTTTCTTATATTTGTCGGCTATTGGGCTTGATTCTAGATTTGCCTTATAAAAATAATATTAAAATCTATTTGTCACTTACAGACTAAAAGCAATGGCAATGGACAGGAGAGACTAATCTATTCGATTATTGATTCATTAGTCGGTGGTTTTATCCGCCGTCATATGATATGGCGGATAAAATTGACAGAAATACTGGGGAAATGTGCAAAAGCGCGTCAAAATCTTGCAGACAATGTGTAAAACCATACACATATAATCACGCCTTTGTCCCTAATGGGGTAGGCAGACTATAAACGATCGAAACAAAGCTCGTTCCGCCACGTCTGACAAAGTTTTGAGGGTTGTTTAAGATAGATTTGTAGGTATACTGCTATAGTGACAGGTAGTCAGCCAATCGCCTAAATTGCAATATACTGAAACCCTCCGATCCCTTAGCTGGTTTTTACAGCATGCCCGAGAGGAATTGCAGCTGGCGCATTCTATATTTTTCTCTCGCTCCCAGTCCGGCGTGCAAGATCATTGTGTAAAACCATAGAGTATAAATCGCTTATCATTTTTCCATTTATTATTTTGAAAATGACATATAAATTTTATTTTTAACCGGTGGAATCTAGAATTGAGCCCATTTTCGTCACGTTCGGCCATCGTATGCATTTTAACGCGTTGTCAGTCCATCACCCTATTTGCAACATCAAAACCACATTCTGCATTTATGTATGTTCTATATTTTTGATCGATCCTAGTAGTCTTGGAATAGCTGTGATAGATTCGACGATAGAGCGAGCTCACCCAGAAGATGCCTGCTATGGCACTGGCACTCTCACGCACCACGATGTTAAGGATCTGCTGGAGTAGTCATCATAACGTATGGTAATCCTGGCTTGGATCAAATGTCTTCATCCCTTTTTTCAGCCAGCTTTCTGCGTCAGTGGTGAAGTTGTGCAGCTCGGCGATGCCGGAGTAGTGAAATCTAATACAAACGTAGTTTCGCTTTTATTCCCAAACTTCGTACTCCTGACCAAATGCGTCATATCTATGCCTCTAATTAGGTTTGGTTTGAAACTATAACGCGTAAACAAAATAAGACTGAAAACACGACATATGTAGACAAATTGAATTTAATTCAAACTAAGGAAGACAGCAATGCGGCTTGCAATTCTGTTTCTATAAAGAGAATTGCTAAGATACACTTAGATACTTCCTAATGTTAGCTTTAGTGGTCACGTGCACATCCGATAATGTTCTATCTTAGAATTTAAAAGTGGTTCTTGTGTTCTAGAAACTTCATTCCAAATGGCAACCAGTACACGGTGGTTTAACTACACTAAATCAACTTTTAACCAAGTACAAAATTAGAAAACTAATTTCGTTTCGTAAATCGTATTTTCGGTCTTATTTTATTTATGCGTTATATTTTCAAACTAAACCTAATTAGAAGCATAGATATGATGCATTTGGTAATGGGTACGAAGTTTGGTTAGGTTTGGTTTTACTGTTTAGGAATAAACTTGAAACTACGTTTGTAAGGGATTTTAAGACTTACTTACCTTTGAGGAAAAAAACACGACATATGTAGATAAATTGAATTTAATTCAAACTAAGAAAAACAGCAATGCGGCTTGCAATTCTGTTTCTATAAAGATAATTGCTAAGATACACTTAGATAGTTCCTAATGTTAGCTTTAGTGGTCACGTGCACGTTCGATAATGTTCTGTCTTAGAATTTAAAATTGGAAGTCTTAGAAAATTCATTCCAAATAGCAATACAATATACGTGGTGTAAGGGACAGCGTCCCGTAAACTGATAGAAGTTGCTCAGTCAACGAAACTGAACAACTATCAGCAGGATTTTTTTTCTGGAAGTAAAAAGAACAATTTGGTTTTCCATACAAATTGTCTGATTGAGGTTGTAATTTTGTATGGCAAGGTATTTCTTTTTTTCATTTCCTGTAATTATTTCCCGGTGAAACTAGTTCAGTTTCGTTGGTAGGTACTTCATACCAAAGTCATTGTGGTATGAAATCTTATCAATATTCATTAATTTTATGAAATACATTCAGTGTGCCATACCACGCCCAGCCGTGATGAAATCATTAATTAAAAAAATAAAAACTACAATTTATACTTGCGATTGTCGGCATTTGGTGAAATTCCATATTTATAATGTTCTCATTAAAACACTCTTAGTTCTTTCACTTAATATTATTTAATCCTACCGGTTTCGCTTACTTATAGCATCATCCGGGATTTTATAAAATATAAAGATTGTATAAAATCCCTGATGGTGCTATAAGTAAGCGAAACCGGTAGGATAAAATTATATTAAGTGAAACAAGTACAAGTGTTTTAATAACAACATTAAAGACTACAGTCAATTTGGTTTGCCGCCAGTCTAGCAATAGCATCGAAAGCTATATAGTTAGTCCATAACTACAGACACTACTCCACCCTGAAAGCCTTATAATGGAGTCCATTCCGAGTCGGAACACGGCGAGATCAAGCAACCCAATCAGCCAGGTTCCAGGTTAATTAATAATGTATTGAGGTGAAGCGAATGAATATAGTAAGTAAATAGTATTGCAAAAGTGGGGGTTGAGGTAAATGGGGGTTTGGGAAATTCGTCAATTCGTATGTGCCCAAGGTAGTGAAGGTAGGCTAAATAGAAGGAAAGGGAAAATTTGATACACATTTTGCTTTCTCAGCTAAAACAAAGTCCATTCGCAGTATGCAGGCTATATATACTTGTTTTTTTTAAAATAAGTCAATTGTTTTAGGGTTTTGTACACATTTTGTTTTCGCAATAGGTTTGTTTTATTGACTAGCAGCTTATCTGCTGGTTCATTCATATAAAAATACACAATGAAAATAGAGATTCTTCCATGCTGGACTGGGAGCGAAAGAAATGCGGCAAGAAATGGGCATGCTGTAAAAACCAGCTAAGCGATCCGAGAGTTTCTGTATATTGCTATTTGGGTGATAGGCTGACAACCTGTCACTACAGCAATATACCTACGAATCGAAATTAAATAACCCTCAAAACGTTGTCAGACGTGGTGGAACGACCTTTGTTTAGGTCGTTTACAGTCTGCCTACCCCATTAGGGATAAAGGCGTGATTATATGTATGTATGAAAATAGATAAATAGTTTCAAGCCTTACATTTTGCAACGAGAAGCTACTTTTAGAAGGAAACAACACTTATGCTTTTTCCGTAAACTTTACTGCAACTTAAATTTATTACAATTTCCTCTTAAACGGAGTGCCAGAAATACTCATAAAAATTATTCCTGTCCACAATTATAGGTATGATTTAACTGGGCCCGTCACTCAGACCCCGGTCGCGCAGAGTCCTATAAGAAATCTAGTTTCCACTACTACCTAGATACACTTCTATTCACATTAAATCCACTACAATTCCCTCTTAAACGGAGTGCTAGAAATACTCGTATGAATTATTCCTGTCCACAATTACGGGTATGATTTAGCTGGGCCCGTCACTCAGACCCCGGTCGCGCAGAGTCCTATAAGAAATCTAGTTTCCACTACTACCTAGATACACTTCTATTCACATTAAATCCACTACAATTCCCTCTTAAACGGAGTGCTAGAAATACTCGTATGAATTATTCCTGTCCACAATTACAGGTATGATTTAGCTGGGCCCGTCACTCAGACCCCGGTCGCGCAGAGTCCTATAAGAAATCTAGTTTCCACTAGTACCTAGATACACTTCTATTCACATTAAATCCACTACAATTCCCTCTTAAACGGAGTGCTAGAAATACTCGTATGAATTATTCCTGTCCACAATTACGGGTATGATTTAGCTGGGCCCGTCACTCAGACCCCGGTCGCGCAGAGTCCTATAAGAAATCTAGTTTCCACTAGTACCTAGATACACTTCTATTCACATTAAATCCACTACAATTCCCTCTTAAACGGAGTGCTAGAAATACTCGTATGAATTATTCCTGTCCACAATTACGGGTATGATTTAACTGGGCCCGTCACTCAGACTCCTGTCGCGCGGAATCACATAAGAAATCTAGTTTCCACTTGTACCTAGATACGTTTCTTTTCAAATTGAATCCACTACAATTTACTCTTAAACGGAGTGCCAGAAATACTCGTATAAATAATTCCTGTCCACAATTATGGGTATGATTTAGCTGGGCCCGTCACTCAGGGCCCGACCGCGCGCGAACCCATTTCGCGCTTCGAGGGGTCCGCAGCGGCTCTGCCCTCGGATTTTGTTTAATACTTCGATTATATTTCCAAGATATAAGGAGGATTTTATTCGCTCAAATTTAGAAGAATGTAATTTCGATATCAGGCATGGATGACATCGTACATACAGATAAGGCAGTAGCAGGAAAAATGCACAAAAACAAATACCATTTTAGTATTTAGTATTTATTTATTGCATTGTCACAAATAATAATGTACAGTCTTAAATTAAGAGTAAATTAGATGGTAGTTTAAATTAGATGTGGCACACTGTCAGGGCATCGCAATATTGCGCCAGAGGGCTTACATACTTCAATTACATGCTTTCTTAAAATTATTTTATGCTTTAATTCAAAATACATTATGAATAAAAGAAACTCAAAATTCTTATAACACTAAATCATTTTAAAAGTAAAAGTAAAATTCGATTAATGGTTTTAAATATCAAATTCATAAAAACAACTAATTTATACTATAACAATTTCATTTCAATTAAAATATCATATGCGAATTCCTACAAATTAATGTTTCAGTAAAAAAATAATTTAATTTAATTTAAAGCTGCCTTCTGCCATACAATACTATACAAGTCATAACTGATCCAACAGGACTTCCCTTTAGCCGAAACAGGGACCATTGCGCTCGATTTTAGATTTGCCTTCAAAAAGTAAAAATAAAATATATTTGACACTTTCAGACTAAAAACATAGGAAAAGAACAGAAGATCTTTTCTCTCCGGTTTTTCATTTAAAGTCAGTGGTTTTATGAGTTATCTGTATTTTTTTCCCGCCGTCATATGATATGGCGGATAAAATTGACAGAAATGCTGGGGAAACGTGGAAAAGCGCGTCAAAATCTAGCGGACAAAGTGTAAAACCATAGAGTATAAATCACCTGTCATTTTTCAATTTTATTATTTTGAAAGTGTCAGATACTAAAGAAAATGCTCAAGGATTTTTTATTATCATAAACCTGAATTCATTTTCTTCAGTAGGTACAGGATACATACAATACATACTTATAATCACGCCTTTATCCCCAATGGGGTCGGCAGAGCGTAAACGACCTAAACGAAGGTCACATCTGACAAAGTTTTGATGGTTATTTAAGATGGAATTGAATGTAGTGACAGGTTGTCAGTCCATCGCACAAATTGCAATATACTGAAACCCTAGGATCCCTTAGTTGGTTTTTACAGCATGCTCAGGAGGAAATGCAGCTGGCTCATTCTATGTTTTCTCTCGCTGCCAGTCCAGCATTGAAGTATTTTTTTTTTGGATTCAGACTGAAATTGTTATCTTTTACACAGGATGCATACAATACAATACAGCAATACTGCATCCGAATTCAACAGAGACAATCTATCTCTAGAACAAAGCTGTATATCTGTAGTAAGTATTCTGTAGTGTTTCTGATTCCGAACGGAGCGAACGGCGCAGACAATCCGGCTTGTTGCCCCGCCGGGAATCGAACCTCGAACCTCTGCGTCCTAACCTCACTCACATTGTTCTTGTGGATAGAACAGATTATGTAGCCGAATAAGATGAAATAGCTGTGAAACTAGTGACGTCATACAATCATACTTTGTGGGGGTAAAATGAGTGCCTTATAATATGAATACTTATTAATTAATTCATATATTCACGCCTTTATCCCTAATGGGGTAGGCAGAGCGTAAACGACCTAAACAAAGGTCATTCCGCCACGTTTGACAAAGTTTTGTGGGTTATTTAAGATCAATTTGTAGATATATTGCTGTAGTGACTGGTGGTCAGCCCATCGCCTAAACTGCAATATACAGAAACCCACGGATCCCTTAGCAGGTTTTTACAGCATGTCCGGGAGAAAATGCAGCTGGCATATTATACGTTTTTCTCTAGCTCCCAGACCAGCATGGAAGTTGTTAACCTATCGCTTAAAATAGATTTGAATAGTTAAATATCTAGGTACATATTTTGTTAGCCTTTCAGAAATATCGCAACTGATCGCGACTTCAAGTTTCTGTGAAATATTACATTCCAATTTCAAAATCCTCTCAATCATTTCTCGATTTTTCGACTTCCTCCTCCTAAAATACCCAACACACCAATCTGTCATGCCAGGACTGAATTCGGACGCGAAAAGGAATCGACCTGATTTCTGCGTTCAATACTTTCAAACTTGCCTCAGCTGAACCGATTGCTGATTTGTCATCTTTGCCTGACAACGTGAAGCAAGAAAGTAGTAGGATAAGGGTTTTTTGATAGCTTGGATATTAAAAGGGTTTCCGTACAAGCGCAAAGAAAATATAATTTTAGCTAACACCTCGTCTCCACCGCGCCAACGGGTACGCGAGCCGGTTTAAATAGGTGGCAGCACGCACACAAACCCACTTCAAACCTGTACGAACACGTGATTGCGCATGTAGTACAAAAATCGGCGGCTTGTATGTAGTGCATGCCCTGGACAAAGGTAACCTTTAGACTCCTAAAGGTTAGAGGCATTACCATGAAATTGACTTGCAGAATTGCATTACTGACAGAATCACCGAAGACACATCATAAATAGAAACACACAATAACTCATAAAGTGACAAAGTAAATAGACTTTACTATGACAATGATATATTACCCTTCAGATAAAGCTTCATACACAGTACACACACGTCCTAAAGGTATTTTCCCTTTCGCAGATAAATCGCAGCGGATCGCGCAGAAATTGTGCAAATTTAGACGGCGGTGATTTTTAATCCTAGGACCCGATGTCAGAGATATCTGTCTATCAGCTGACGGTGACGTATTAGGTACAGTTTGTCTAAGAAAGGTCTAGATTGTTTTTGAAAAAGAGATGGAATCCTTTAAGCTTGAATCGACAAACACCTTTAGGCAGAATGTGCGTGTTAGAATGGAGCAAAATTACCCCCGTATTGCGTTGTTTTTTGCTAAAATATCGTTTTATTGACTTTAAATCATATCCCCTGAACAATTCAGAAATTCTGGGAAATCTGTAGGTACGTGGTATGAAAAAGAAAAACGCTTAACTCATGGGAATCTATCACGGTATTCAGTTGATGTAAAGCTGCCAGTACACTGCTCCGAGAGCGGGGCGTGGCGTGGCAAAGGCAGTTTTTTGTCGTACGTACAGGAAAAAATACGCAGTTCTGAATATTATGAACAAATAAAATACGGTGTATGTAAACTACAAAAAATGAAATTGAAGACTACGTACGTACTTAGAAAAATATATATGAAAATAGGAATAATGTTATTTTTTTGTACTTACATACATACATGTAATCTCATCTTTATCTCTAATGGGGTGGGCAGAGTATAAACAACCTACACGAAGGTCGTTCCGCCACGTTTGACAAAGTTTTGATGATTATTTAAGATAGATTAGTAGGTATATTGCTGTAGTGACAGGTTGTCAACCCATCGCCTAAATTGCAAAATACTGAAACCCTCGAAACCCTCGGCTGGTTTTTACAGCATGCTCGGGAGGAAATGCAGCTGGCACATTCTATGTTTTTCTCTATTTATTCATATAGTAATGTTTTTTTGAGTACGTGATAAAAAATAAAAGGTTTTATCCATTGTGAAATTTGATTGATAATCGCATCATTTTACTTGCCTTGTACGGAATGCGCATGTTTATATGGTCAGCCTAACGTGATACAATGTTATCTTCTTAAATAAACAAATATTTCCCCACAAGTGCACTCAGGAAGATATCTACACGCCCTTACGTTACGTTACGTATACGGTTTGCCACCCTTTCCTGAGAAGGATACAATTTGTACGAAAAATTGATTCAATTTACGTATCTCTCCAAAACGATTTTAGTTTTCGCCTCCCGTGCCACACCGACGATTTATTCCAACTTTAGTTTTTCGAATATCATTTACAAATTCAATAAGAACTTTCTTTGTATTACCGGATCGGTGAATAAGGAAGGCCTTTTACGTGCGTAGTGTTTTTCATAGGTTTAGTTTTTTGATTGAAGCTGGGGATCGGGCTGGTTTTTCTTTTTATTTGAAATGGGTTTGCTCTTGACTCTAGACAAAAAGGTCAGGGATGACGGTGACAGAGTCGACGATGGAGCGAGCAAACTCAGAAGATGCCTGTTATGGCACTGGCAGTCTCACGCACCGACGGAACACAGCAAGCTGTTTGCGGAGCCTATACTACCGCTTTTTTAGGATCGTTCAGCCGGACTTATTCACAAGCAAGCCTATGTTGCCGTTGCCTGGGGTGGACCACTAGGAGGTAGATCCCATCCCACCCTAAAATGGATAGTACCATAGTTGTTATATCTCACGACTGAAACACAGATTACTTATGACCGCGGTGGTTCTTCTTGGCGAGTGGATTCTCGACGGGGGCGGTGACTGAAGCTTAGCCATGCACGTGTGTGTAAATTTACCTACAAGCCCATTCTCTCAGTGTGTAGTTACGCACACAAGAGCACGAGTGTGTACGCACAACCATAAGCCAACTGTACCTCTTATATAATATGAAATAACATACATACATAAAACATACATACATATAATCACGCCTTCATCCCTTATGGGGTAGGCAGAGCGTTAAACGCCTTGTAAAAGGCGCTTTCGCCGCGTCTGACAATAATTGAGGGTAATTTTAGAATGTAATGTGTATTGCCATAGTGACAGGTTGTCAGCCCATCGCCTAAATTACAATACACTGTAACCCTCGAGTCCCTTTTGCTGTCTTCTACAGCATGCCCGGGAGGAAGGGCAGCTGGAACATTCTATGTTTTTCTATCTCTCCCAGTCCAGCATGGAAGTAATATGAAATAAAGAAAACAATAAATTCGTTTAAGGCAGGGCTCGAACCTGCGTCTCTGGAATGCCGGTCCATCGCTCTACCACTAAGCTACCGAAACGGTAGTGGGAGTGACGAAATTATCGTAGCCTTTCTTTATATTCACGTCATAGCGACTGCCTGAATCGAATTTATTATTTTCTTTCTTTCATATTATATGGAATAAAATAGCATTGTGAGTTCTAAAATCCTCAATAATATTATGTAGTACCTCTAATGTTTTTATACGAGTGACCAAAACTACGCACACCTTTAAACCTTGTTAAAGTCTTGTTTTCTCTAGCCATAAAAATATGAACTTAAAGTTATTTGCTGATATTCTATTAGGTACTATATTTTTTGAAATTTAAAAAAGCGGCAGAACTGATTTAGATTTTTAGCCAGAATTGAAAGGAGCGTGGTAAAAACGCTCAAATATATTATTGACTCAGAGTTTTCCTCCTTCTGAGTAAATATCAAACGAAAATAACGCTAGATGAACAAACAAACATTTCAAACTGATGTAATAAAAAAAAATAGAAAGGAAAGAGAAAAAAAAAATTAGAGATGAAATATTTGGGATTAGATTTAGCTGAGGTCTATTAATCTAGAATCTAGATCAAGACACCTAAGCTAACTTCTCTGTCTCTAGATTCTAGATGCTGAAGATGATTCAATGTCCAACGAGAGGACACAGAGTTCATGTTATCGAGATTGTTTCTAAATTGGTTAGGACTATGCAGGGTCAGCATTCCCGTTGATTGGTAAATAACCCAGAGTAATATAATAAGTAAAATGTGTCGAAAATAAGAAAACTTTATTTCTTGCGCAAATTATTATTTAAACGACAAAAAAGTTGATTTATCTACGTGGTAAGAAGTTCGGAAGTTATGCCTCAGACGAGAATAATAAAAGAAATGTGGGTAGGTCCGCCTTTAATTATTACTGACGGCTGAGTTTTGAAGGTTACGAAGTACTTTCCTAAAGCCTTTTACAAAGCCAAAGATGGTTTCAGTGAAGCCCAAGAAATTGGCAAACCCTCATCAACACCAGCCACAACGGTCCACTGCTGGACATGGGCCTCCCCAAAATTGGGGGTATTTGCCATACTCACCACGCTTGGCAGGCGGGCTGGTGAGCGCAGTAGACGTTTTCCATTCACAGGGAACGCTGCTGCCCATTCCATGGATTTACCCACAACCCTATTTTGAGAAAAAGGAAGGCCAAAAGTAAGAGCAGACAAAACGAAGTGGGGGCCTTAAAGTGCAACTTTCTCATGCTTCTTCTTCATTGTGATATATTTTTATTTTCATTTGTGACATAAATATAATATTCTTTGTAATAGATTCGCTTGTGACTTTCGAAAAGTGTTCTTAGGAATCTATTTGGAAATAAATGATTTGACTTTGACTTGATACAAATATATTAGGTACGCTATATTTAAGCTAACAATTACCCTTCCCTACCGAACGGGCCCGATTTGATATACATTAGTAGTGCACAACAGTGTTTTACTCGAAATTAACTACCAAAGATAAACAGACGCACTGTAGTATACCATCCAAACCTGGTTGATATTCCACCAATACGGACTAAGCGCTTCTAAAATTTATTCATAATGCGCACGGCAAAACAGTGGAACTTAGTACCAGAGTCTGTATTTCCGAATGCATTCAACCCAACTCTTCAAAGTTAGAGTGAACAAGCATCTTCTGGGTGAGCACGCTCCATCGTAGAATCCGTCTAAGTCGCTCTCGATATTCTTTATTGCTTTAAAAAATAAACATACAGTTCAACTTAAAAAGTAGGACAACAGGCAAGCTTATCTCTATAAGAGATCTCTTCTAGCCAAACTAATGGGGATAAAAGATGGGAAATTCACGGGAACAGATACAGTTAGTATAATTTAATTACAATTTATGGGATTATAGTAATACCAATACACATATTAACATACTATAATAAACTAATACATATAAATATATTTAAATGATATATAAATGATAAGATAAAATATAATTATAAATGTCATAGAGAGGTAATAAAATGTTCTTTCAGTCTCTTCTTAAAAGTGTTGCTCGAGGGACTGTCTTGTATAGTTTTCGGCAGTTTGTTCCACAGTTGAATGGCTCGAACAGTGAACGAAATAAAAAAGAATTTGGTGTTCGATCCAGGAACCTCCAACACCTTTGTGATGCAAGCGCAAAAAAATCAAAATCGGGAGCGAAGATATTCAGGAGAAAATGGATCGTTAAGGATTTTGTACAGGACTGTTAGGATGTGCACATCACGACGAAGTCGGATAGGGAGCCATTTTAGTTGAGCGCGAAATGCAGAGACGTGATCAAATTTACGAAGACCGAAATGAATCTAATAGCTAGGTTTAGTAAGCGCTCAAGTTTGTTTAGCAGCTCCTCGGTCGCATCCAGATAACAGACATCAGCATAATCGAGGATGGGAAGGAGAAGTGCTTGTGCAAGCATGATTTTAGTGTGAAAAGGAAGGAAATAGACTAGACTGGAGTCAAGAGCAAACTCAAATAATAAAAAAAAAAACAGAAATGTGTATCAGATCGGGCCCAATCTGCGAAGAAGTGTAATCAGAACTTGAGAGTCTACCATGAAAATTATTGTTTTCTATTCTACACATGAAAAGACGTGGTTACCTTAAATAATATTGAGTTGTTTTCTAGCATAATAATAAGCGAGCATTGTTTAAAAAATATATTTTTGTGTTATGTTATGTTTAACTTCCATGCTGGCCTGGGAGCGAGAGAAAAACATAGAATGTGCCAGCTGCATTTCCTCCCGGGTATGCTGTAAAAAACAGCTAAGGGATCCGAGGGATTCAGTGTATTGCAATTTAGGCGATGGGCTGACAACCTGTCACTACAGCAATATACCTACGAATATATCTTAAATAACCCTCAAAACTTTGTCAGACGTGGCGGAACGACCATTGTTTAGGTTGTGTACGCTCTGCCTACCCCATTAGGGATAAAGGCGTGATTATATGTATGTATGTATGTATATATTCTTTTTTGTAGTAAGCTCAGCATTCTGGGGTCGGATCAGAGTTTTAAGCCTGTTAACATGGTCTTGATGGATAGTTTTTCCATGCTGGCCCGAAAGCGAGACAAAAATATAGAATGTGCCAGCTGCATTTCCTCCCAGGCTTGCTGTAAAAACCTTAGCTGGTGTCCGAGGGATCCGAGGGTTTCATTGTAATTTTTATACTAGCCTTACGAACAAAACGTATTTAAATCGAGTCCACGACCACGACCTTCAGACATAGAGCCTTAAGTTTACTAGAGTACAGACTATAAAAAAGGGGTTAACCGGAAGCACGATCACCATTACAATGATGGAAGCTGCTCAACCCTCAATCCACAAGTCGTAAGTGACCAAGAAGCAGTAAAAGTAAATTTTTATTCGCCTTTACTGTCTCGGCGACATTTCTGTTGCTACACCAGTTTAACAGGCAAGGTTTTATTAAGTACCTCGTAAACTGGCATATGTTGAGACATGTGTCATCCTCTTCATGGGTTTCGCTATAAAATGACAACTTTTTAACACTTTTATTAGTTGCTTTCTATTGGGGTATAGAGTGTTGTGGTATATTAAGATGTTCAATGTAAAATTCGATTTTAAAAGTGGTTCATTAATTCATATAATCACGCCTCTATCTCTGATGGGGCCACGTCCGACATAGTTTTGAGGGTGATTTAAGATAGAATAATACGTATATTGCTGTAGTGACAGGTTGCAATCCATCACCTAAATTGAAATATACTTTAACCCTCAGATCCCTTAGCTGGTTTTGACAGCATGCTCGGGAGGAAATGCAGCTGGTACATTTTTTTTTCTCACTCCCAGTCCAGCATGGAAGGACAAAAGTGGTTGAAGATTATAAATAAGGTGCCTGGCTCACTGAAAGCGTCTAGGCGTCGTAATTTTTGTCAGATTTTCTATGGAAATTTATGTCAACGCGACAACTGCAGATTTGAAGCTATATGTATATGACATTTATTTATATGTTCCATAGAAAATCTGTTCGTCGTTGCCTCATTTCTTCCAATATGCCAAGCACCTAATGTCACCATCACCATTAAAAACGCTTTACGTACTGATTCCGTAAGAAATACATACATACATACATACATATAATCACGCCTTTATCCCTTATGGGGTAGGTAGAGCGAAAATAACCTAAACAAAGGTTTTTCCGCCACGTCTGACAAAGTTTTGAGGGTTATTTAATATAGATTTGATGATATATTGCTGTAGTGACAGGTTGTCAGCCCATCGCCAAAATTACAATATACTGAAACCCTTGGATCCCTTCGTAAGAGATAGAAGAATGATTATACCAATAACATTAAATAGTAAGTGCTGATTGTTAGTTTCCAGGTTTAATTATTATTATACACACACGCAGACTTAATATACATCCAAGAGAGGTTGAATTATTGTTAGCTCTTTATTATTTTCTAGTTTCAAAAATGTGGATACCAACAGATTAAAAGTATGTCTCCTGACTCATGCAAGGGACACATCAGTATCTATACTGTTTATAATGCCCATTATGCCCCAAGTAACTACATATCTATTAAGTACAAGGTTTCATTACCTACCAATTTGTACAAATTTTAACTACTATTTAGGTAGTTTCTGTGTTTATTTACGATCATACTTCCATGCTGGCCTGGGAGCAAACAAAAAAACACAGAATGTGCCAGCTGCATTTCTTCCCGAGCATGCTGTAAAAATCAGCTAAGGGATGCGAGGTTTCAGTATATTGTAATTTAGGCGATGGGCTGACAACCGGTCACTACAGCAATATACGTACAAATCTATCTTAAATAACCCTCAAAACTTTGTCAGACGTGGCGGAACGACCTTTGTTTGGGTCGTTTACGCTCTGCCTACCCCATTAGGGATAAAGGCGTGATTATATGTATGTATGTATGTATTTAGGTAGTTTCTGTGTTTATTTACGATCATACTTCCATGCTGGCCTGGGAGCAAACAAAAAAACACAGAATGTGCCAGCTGCATTTCTTCCCGAGCATGCTGTAAAAATCAGCTAAGCGATGTGAGGTTTCAGTATATTGTAATTTAGGCGATGGGCTGACAACCGGTCACTACAGCAATATACGTACAAATCTATCTTAAATAACCCTCAAAACTTTGTCAGACATGGCGGAATGACCTATGTTTAGGTCGTTTACGCTCTGCCTACCCCATTAGGGATAAAGGCGTGATTATATGTATGTATGTATGCATACAAATTGGAATTCCATCAAATCGGTAGGTATCGGCTAGTTGACTGATGCTATCATGAATGCATTTGTATTACGGTGCGATGACATGGCAACTCCCACTGAATTTTATTGCTTTTCGATTCATTGATCCATGCATATGCTCTATTCTTGTTTGTTACGTTTATAATAATAATCCTGGCTTTGTTAAAATTATAAATATGGGACAGAAATTCAACAGCAGACATAGTGCCAGTATGAACTACATACATACATACATATAATCACGCCTTTATCCCTAACGGGGTAGGCAGAGCGTAAATGACCTAAATAAAGGTCATTTCACCACGTCTGACAGTTTTGAGGGTTATTTTAGATTTGTAGGTATATAGCTGTAGTGACAGGTTGTCAGCCCATCGCCTAAATTACAATATACTGAAACCCTCAGATCCCTTAGCTGGTTTTTACAGCATACCCGGGAGGAAAAGCAGCTGCCACATTCTATGTTTTTCTCTCGCTCCCAGGCCAGCATGAACTGGTTTTAAAAATAGTTCGAAAGGGGTCTGTATAAAATTCTTTGATCTTTGGTCACTTCAGATACAGAGAGAAGGTCATCATACTACTATACTTCATATGCAATTCCAAATCGTCGTTTCGCGACCGAAACCTGTTATGTAACAAAATTGAAATTTAACATGAGACAAAACTGACTTAATAATTTTCGGGCTTACTGTTCATACATACATACATACATATAATCACGCCTTTATCCCTAATGGGGTAGGCAGAGCGTTCTTACTGTTCAGAATGTTGATATTTTGAACGTCTATGATAATGATTAGTGGTCGTTACTCAAACCCGGTCAAAGGCCTGACAGTTGTGCTACTAGGCGGTTTAAAAACTCTGACACCAGGGTTTATCGGGTCGATAGACCGATACCCACTCGACAGAAGAAGAAGAATGATTAGTTCCTTTATTTTCACAATAAGTAATTTAATTGATTACATCTTAAAAGATAAACAAACAAGAATTAGGAAATTATCATCCACATGGCAGATTAAAAAATGTTACAGAGCAGGTTTTGGACGCGCAACGACGAAATATAAATCTATCAAATACTTCCTCAGTTAACTGCAATCGCCATTCCGACTACACGGCGACTGCAGCTGAATTTTAGCGTCGTCATAAAAATATGACGTCGGGCGCCTGCACGCTTAGTCTAGTTTACGTCTACGGGACACGTGAACGTTTAGAATATTTACGTGCTTTAAATATATTTAGGACGGCATTTAAATGGGTTTCTATCTTCCATGCTGGCCTGGGAACAAGAGAAAAACTTAGAATGTGCCAGCTGCACTTCTCCCGGGCATGCTGTAAAAACCAGCTAAGGGATCCGAGGGTTTCAGTATATTGCAATTTAGGTGATGGGGTAACAACCTGTCACTACAACAATATACCTACAAATCTATCTTAAATAACCCTCAATATTTTGTCAGACGCGGCGGAACGACCTTTGTTTAGGTCGTTTACGATCTGCCTACCTCATTAGGCGTGATTACATATATGTATGTATGTTAATTGAAGCAAATCTCACGATGTGACAAATATAATTTTTCTGTTATTCTCGCAGAGATAGAACCCACGTCCCCAGGATTGGGAACCACTACACTAGACCATTGAGGCAGCTGCAGCACGATTTTAGCGTCGTCATAAAAATGTGACGCCGGGCGCCGCCACACGTAGACTAGTTTACGTCTACGGGGCGACGTGTACGATGTCCGGCACGTAAACGTTGAATATTTACATACATACATATAATCACGCCTGTATCCTTAATGGGGAAGGCAGAGCATAAACGACCTAAACAAGGGTCGTTCCGTCACGTCTGACAAAGTTTCGAGGGTTATTTAAGATAGATTGGAAGGTATATTGCTGTAGTGACAGGTTGTCAGCCCATCGCCTAAATTGCAATATTTTGAAACCCTCGGATCCATTAGCTGGTTTTTACCATGCCCAGGAGGAAATGCAGCTAGCACATTTTAGTTGAATATTTACGTGTTTTAAATATATTTAGGTAGGAAGTTTGGTTTGGTTTCTTCCATGCGGGACTGATCAATTCCTTTCCAGCGCCATACATATAGCATCCATCATCGCTTTGGACGCGTTTCTTTTTTGACACATTAAAGGTTAAGGTTAGACCGCATAAGGACATAGCAGCAGCGGCACGGCGCGACGCGGCAATATCAGTTCATACATTTTGACAGATTTTATCGCGCAGTGTCGCGCCGTTGCAGTGCCGTGCCGTGCCGCTCCACGTCATTGTCTTTTTCTTCTGTTGAGGTGGTATCTGTTGAAGTAGCACAGATTATATAATAGTACTACATATTTTGCCAGTAGTATCTTCCACGCTGGCCTGGGAGCGAGAGAAAAACATAGAATGTGCCAGCTGCATTTCCTCCCGGGCATGCTGTAAAAACCAGCTAAGGGATCCGAGGGTTTCAGTATATTTTATTTTAGGCGATGGGCTGACAACCTGTCACTAAGCAATATACCTTCAAATCTATCTTAAATAACCCTCAAAGCTTTGTCAGACGTGGCGAAACGACCTTTGTTTAGGTCGTTTACGCTCTGCCTACCCCATTAGGGATAAAGGCGTGACTATATGTATGTATGTATGACACCAGGGTTCATCGGGTTGATAGACTCGATACCCGACCCTGGTGTCAGAGTTTTTTAAACCGCCTAGCACAGCTATCAGGCCCCTGACATGGTTTGACTAACGACCACTATCAAAGACAGCGACCGGGACCGACGGCTTAACGTGCCCTCCGAAGCACGAAATCTTTTTCTTTTCGGACAATCAGGTAATTCAGCCTACAGTGTCCTAACCAAACTAGGGAAAAAATCACAAAGTGATAAATTTTCAAATATCAACTTTGTGGTTCCCCTCTGGGAATCGAACCCAGGACCTTCGGATCGGGAGTCCATGGCACTAGCCACTAGACCACGGCGGCAGTTGTACGTACGTCATACCATAACCTTAAAAGCGTGGCCACCGACCACCGGTACCAACATCCCTGTCTGAATACATACATACATATAGTCACGCCTTCATCCCTTACGGGGTAGGCAGAGCGTGAAACGCCTCGTAAAAGGCGCTTCCGCCACGTCTGACAAAAATTGAGGGCAATTTTAGATTGCAGTTTGTATTGCTATAGTGACAGGTTGTCAGCCCATCGCCTAAATTACAATACACTGAAACCCTCGGATCCCTTAGCTGGTTTTTACAGCATACCCGGGAGGAAATGCAGCTGGCACATTCTATGTTTTTCTGTCGCTCCCAGGCCAGCATGGAAGAACGCATTAAAGCATACATGACTTAAATATTTCGGTTATTAATTTGAAGTAAGTATACTGGGTGTAAGGGACAGCGCCCCGCGAACTGATCGGGGTTGCTCAGTCAACGAAACTGAACAACTATCACCAGGAATTTTTGCATACAAATTGTCTGATCGAGGTGGTAATTTTGTTTGGGATATTCAAACGACTTTTGCATACATACATATAATCACGCCTTTATCCCTAATGGGGTAGGCAGAGCGTAAACGACCTAAACTAAGGCCGTTCCGCCGCGTCTGACAAAGTCTTAAGGGCCATTCAAGAAAGATTTGTACGTATATGGCTGTAGTGACAGGTTGTCAGCCTATCGCCTAAATTACAATTTACTGAAACCCTCAGATCCCTTAGCTGGTTTTTACAGCATGCTCGAGAGGAAATGCAGCTGGCACATTCTATGTTTTTCTCTCACTCCCAGTCCAGCATGGAAGAGAACGACTTTTGCATCTCCTGAAAAAAAATCCCAGTGAAAGTTGTTCAGTTTCCCTATCATTTTGCAGGACGCTGGCCCTTACACCCAGTATGACCTAAAGTAGTCGTTTATTAATTTGTATTGGTAAATAAGGGCATGACTATATACTTTCATTGTGCGAACAAACTCGCAGAAGCGAACTTATTTGGCGTAAAGTAAACAGTAGGCCTTGTCCTCAATCTCTGCTTTTACCTTCCTATACACAAGAGTATAGTACGGTAAAGAATATAGGGTCTTATTCGGAAGAAATTATAAGAATGTAAATGTCTGAACACCACATATACATACATACATATAATCACGCATTTATCCCAAATGGGGTAGGCAAAGCGAAAACGACTTAGCGCGCGCTAGCAGATCCCGCTCCTACGCGCGGAGAAGCGTTTTAAGTATGTTCGACACTGCGTGTTTTCAATTCAAACTTGGGTACTTACTCAATATTAGAATGGTTGCGTGATTATTTCTAACGTAGGCTGGCCACCAGGTAATTAAAAAAATCCAGTTAAATAATTAATAAAAAGTCCCTGTAAGATCGGTTAAAAACGATTAGAGTTCAATTTCCTGCCTACCCCCTAAGTCAGGTGGCGTAATTATTGGTATCGTAACTTTGAGTTAACACTCAATCAAAAAAAGAAGTTTCATCAAAATCGGTTAAACACAACCGAAATTCAATTTCCTACCTACCTCCTAAGTCATGAGGCGTGACTATTTGTATTGTAACTTTGATTTTAAATAATGTTCAGTCGAATAAAAAAAGTTCTATAAAATCGGTTAAGAAAGAGCCCAATTTCAATTTCCTGCCTACCTCCTAAGTCAGGTTGCGTGATTTTAGGTATCCTATGTATTATACATATAATCCTTCCTCTTGAATCACTCTATCCATTAAAAGAAACCGCATCAAAATCCGTTGCGTAGTTTTAAAGATTTATGCATACATAGGGGTATAGGGACAGAGAAAGCGACTTTGTTTTATGCTATGTAGTGATTAACTTTGCTTGCTGTTCTGACTATTTAAAATTTTGTCCTTTACGTCCGTAGCTATACTGTTCAATATCTGCATACTTGGGGATATAGGGACAGAGAAAGCAACTTTGTTACTATGTAGTGATAATGCCTGCTGCAATTTTATTTTGTAAAAATATTAAATATGCAGACACGACCCTTCTAGAGATTAATATACATACATACATACATATAATCACGCCTTTATCCCTAATGGGGTAGGCAGAGTATAAACGACCTACACAACGGTCGTTCCGCCACGTCTGACAAGGTTTGAGGGTTATTCAAGATGGATTTGTACGTATATTGCTGTAGTGACAGGTTGTCAGCCCATCGCCTACATTGCAATATACTGAAACCCTCGGATCCCTTAGCTGACTTTTACAACATGCCCGGGAGGAAATGCAGCTGGCACATTCTAAGTTTTTCTCTCGCTCCCAGGCCAGCATGGAAGTTAATAAATGTATAGATTTAAGACTCTGTATAGTATGTTCGCTATATTGTTTCGGGCAACTCTCAGCTCCGTGATTGATCGCTCCCGAGCCTCTGAAGATGGTATACATACATACATATAATCACGCATTAATTCACAATGGGGTAGGTAGAGCGTGAATGATCTAAACAAAGGTCGTTCCGCCACGTCTGGCAAAGTTTTGAGGGTTATTTAAGATATATTTGTAGGTATATTTCTGTAGTGACAGGTTGTCAGCCCATCGCCTAATTTGCGATGTACAGAAACCCTCAGGTCCCTTAGCTGGTTTTTACAGCATGCCCGGGAGGTAATGCAGCTGGCAGATTCTATGTTTTTCTCTCGCTCCCAGTCCAGCATGGAAGTAAAGTAAGTCCAGATGGTATACCTTCCTTGGTATACCGCTTCTATACCTGGTTGTTTGAATATCTGAGGATAATGAACGCACGGCAGTGAACGTATTAAATAACTAGTATATTGCTTTCCAGTTCGCTTATTCTTCTTAGCGAGTGGATTCTCGAGTCGAACGACCCGATGAACCCTGGTGTCAGAGTTTTCAAACCACCTAGTAGCACAGCTATTAGGCCTCTGATATTGTTCGAGTAACGACCTGGAACACACGTCCAAACGTGCCCTCCAAAGCACAGAATCCTTTTTATTTTCGGACAATCAGGTGATGCAGCCTGATGTCCTAACCAAACTGGAGAAAACCGCTCAAAGTGATAAATTGACAAATTTTATCTTTGTCCCTCCTGGGAATCGAACCCAGGACCTCCGGATCGTAAGCCCATGGGTCTGACTACTAGACCACGAGGTAGTTATAATGTTTGAACCAAAGAAGCGCTGGCTAGACGTCGTAAAAGCGGATATGGAAGAGAAAGATCTCACACCAGCTGATGCTGAAGACAGGGCAAAGTGGAGTAGAAAAATCCGGAAAGCGGACCCCAGCATCAGGCCGGGAAAACGCTAAGCAGAAGAAAACTGAACTTAATTTTCCGACAGGCTTTCTTGCTTGAGTTATATGTAAGCTACCCTCTGTCTACCCGTGAGATACAAAGGCGTGACTGTATGCACTTCAAAAATAATTAACCCCATTCACTCGCTCGTCACAGTCTTACTCCTCAGACATCGACTATCCCATTCGTTCATCGATCTTAAACACTAATTGCAAAGAAAACTTCACTCAAAAGTCCATTCATTCATCTTCATTAGAAGGCGACGTGCCGTCTGACTGAGATTGTAAACCAGTACTACTAGGGACCTTTCATTAGACTACAGTTTACTACTTTTTGATGTACATTGCGTACCCAGAAGGCTTTCAGGAGATTGATATTGTAACGAAATACGCAGAGCCAAATACTAGAGCCCGATGGTGTAGTGAATTGGGCCGCTGCCACCTGAGTGGTTCGAATCCCACCACGTACCAATGTGTTTTTCTGTTTTCGAATTTCATATGTACGTTTATTCGACCCTTTTCCGTGCTTTGGAAGGCACGGTAAGCCGTTGGTCTCGCTTAATATAGTTTAATACCGTAGATATTAGTCGTTAAACCATGTCCCAGTGCTAAGCATTGGTGGCTTGAAAACTTTGATTTGCCTCTTGACCTCTGGCACTCGCTCTGTGTAAAAACCAGTATCCTTCATTAATCCCCTAGATTAGGTAACCGCCGCCGTGAGATACGGGATAAGGCTAGGGAGATGATATTCTAACCAAATACGCAATGAAAATCTAATGGTACTTGTGGTATGTAAATTGTAGATTTATGAAATGGGCACCAGTAGTGAATCCTTTGGCTTAGATTAATCAGGTGAAACTCGAAAACCATTTCTATTTTTACATGGAAATGCTAAAGGGAAGTTATTTTCTGCTGCTAAGTTAATTTTAAGCTTTGTATTTAACGTATAATGTAAGTAATAATAATAAGTGTAAGTATAATGTAACACTTCGTTCGCTAAATATGAACGGTTTATTTTAAATGTTTTATGTGTTGTGTATGATATGTATAAAATCCGTGATGATGTTATAAGTTAGCGAAACTGGAAGGATTAAATTGTATTAAGTGAAACAAGTTCAAGTGTTTTTAATAACAACATTATAAATATGGAGTTTCACCAAGTGCCGACAATCGCAAGTATAATTTGTATTTAACTTTGTGGTTTTCAGCGTCTTGTCATGCGTTACTTTCATCCATAAAAAGAACTGTTGTTAAACACGCTTTTATTAGGTCGACCGGTATGTCACTATGTAATGGTATCTAAGGTAATTAATTTAACCATCTTCAAAGGATCGTAGCGTCATGAAAATAGTTCTGATGACAATAGAATAATATGGTACTGTCTCTTCCATGCTGACCTGGGAGCGAGAGAAAAACATAGAATGTGCCAGCTGCATTTCCTCCCGGGCATGCTGTAAAAACCAGCTAAGGGATCTGAGGGTTTCAGTATATTGCAATTTAGGCGATGGGCTGACAACCTGTCACTACAGCAATATACGTACAAAATACAAATCCATCTTGAATAACCCTCAAAACTTTGTCAGACGTGGCGGAACGACCTTTGTTTAGGTCGTTTACGCTCTGCCTATCCCATAAGGGATAAAGGCGTGATTATATGTATGTATGTATGGTACTGTCGAATGATCTGATGATGGAGCCGGAAGATATGAACCGGAACTTCATGATGGAACATCGTATCATAGCTATGTTTGGATTTGTTAGAAAAGTACATACATACATACATATAATCACGCCTTTATCCCTGATTGGGTAGGCAGAGCGTATACGACCTAAACGAAAGGTCATTCCGCCACGTCTGACAAAGTTTTGAGGGTTATTTAAGATAGACTTGTAAGTATATTGCTGTAGTGACAGGTTGTCAGCCCATCGCCTAAATTACAATATACAGAAACCCTCGGATCCCTTAGCTGATTTTTACAGCATGCCCGGGAGGAAATGCAGCTGAAACATTCTAAGTTTTTCTTTCGCTTCCAGGCCAGCATGGAAGAAGTTCCGATGACAATAGAATAATACGGTCTTCTCGAATGATCTGATGATGGAGCCGGAAGATATGAACTGGAACTTCATGATGGAACATCGTATCATAGCTGTGTTTGGATTTGTTAGAAAAGTCTTGTAATTAATTTAGACCACGATTAGGTTTCAAGGTCTGATGATGAAGCCGGAAGATAGGCACTGGCATTCCATGATTGAAAATATATCATATCCGTGTTTGGACTTGTTAGAAAGGTCTTGTAATGGTTTTTATGTGAATTTATAACAGCGTGTTTTTCTTGTGTTTTTTAAACTATTAATTTATTTAATGATGAAAGTATTTTCTACATACATACACATACATACATAAATCACGCCTTTATCCCTTACGGGATAGGCAGAGCGTTTAACGCCTCGTAAAAAGCACTTTCGCCGCGTCTGACAAAAATTTAGGTCAATTTTAGATTGTAATATGTATTGCTATAGTGACAGGTTGTCAGCCCATCGCCTAAATTACAATACGCTGTAACCCTCCAGTCCCTTTTGCTGACTTCAACAGCATGCCCGGGAAGGGCAGCTGGAACATTCTATGTTTTTCTATCTCTCCCAGTCCAGCATGGAAGTTTTAAGCATTTTCTTTTTAGAAATAATGTTAATCAGAATCGACTTCAATACCATTACATTTCATGTGTGTCGACACAAATTCAATATACGAAATCAAACCATAAACAAACTTAAGTGTAGTTTCAGTAAATAACGTAGATAACGTTAACCATCGTGTTAACCGCATTAAAATGACTCTCGAAACGTAAACATACAAGTTATAGTTTCCAATAGACCTAGACTGGAGTAGATACCGCAAGTTGACATAATATCTAGTCTGAAAATAGGAGTTTTGATTCCAAGCAACGTTGGGCTGTTATTGGTTGTTGGTGCGGTAATACGTCTCGACTGGGGACAAATTGGTGTAAATTTTGAAATAGGTATATTTTTGGTAATATTGAGTTAATTATGAATTTGTTTACAGTTTGAAAAGGTTACATGATACTTGCGTTTACCCTTTCTGGAGAAGAACGTAACAGCCTGGTTTTTAATACTTTTTTTCAATATTTATCATTCCAGACCCTTATTAGCAATAAAATAGACAGGGTGGGTTGTTGTTCTTCCATGCTGGACTGGGAGCGACAGAAAAACACAGAATGTGCCAGCTGCATTTCCTCCCGGGCAAGCTGTAAAAACCAGTTAAAGGATCCGAGGGTTTCTGTATATTGCAACTTAGGTGATAGGCTGACAACCTGTCTCTACTGCAATATACCTACAAATCTATCATAAATAAAATAACCCTCAAAACTTTGTCAGACGTGGCGGAACGACCTTTGTTTAGGTCTTACTTATATGTATGTAGAGTTGTCATGTCACGAGGCGCGTTTTTCGTCTCACAAATAGGTACAGACCACACCCAGTATTGAGTGTTATTTCAGGTGGAAATTCTGATTGCGTTGTCTACAATAATTTAAATCTACGTAGGTACCTGTAAATTGCTCTGAAGCAAACTCACACTAAATAGACATTAGCGAACGCGTTGTTGCAATCATTAACGTTATTACTTTACATACCGGAACGGGTAAATAAACTAGTTTAGAGTAGATTACATTTGTAAATTTGATACCCATTGTGCTGTGCTATTTTATGGTTTTAACTTAATATTATTCAAAGCAATTTTGTTTGTACATAAACATAATTAATTTCCATGATTTTTACATACATAAATACATTTAATCACGCCTATATCAGAGCAGAGCGTAAACGACCTAAACAAAGGTCGTTCCGCCACGTTATTTAAAATAGATTTGTATTGCTGTACTGACAGGTTATCAGCCTATCGCCTTAATTGCAATATACAGAAACCCTCGGATCCCGTAGCTGTTTTTTACAGCATGCCCAGCAGGAAATGCAGCTGGCACATTCTATGTTTTTCCCTCACTCCCTGCATGCGCATGAGCATGGAGGCATTTTTTAAGTTATGAGTACGCAAGTCGGCCGGAGCAAAGTATTAAAAAATAAAATACCAGGTCCTGTCATCGACACGATAGAAGAAGAGAAAGAAGGATCAGAATTAATTTACTGGGTGTAAGGGACAGCGTCCCACAAACTGATAGGGGTTGCTCAATTAACGAAACTGAATGACTATCACCAGAAAATTATTTCAGGAAACGAAAAAAAAAAATACCTTACCATACAAAATGACCACCTCGATCAGACAATTTGTATGAAAATGTAATGTTGATTTCACTTCCTGTCAAAAAATCCTGCTAATAGTTGTTCAGAATCGTTGATTGAGCAACCCCTATCAGTTTGCGGGACCCTGTCCCTTACACCTGAGCTCGACCCTGATTTCTCAGCCAGGTAGCTAACTCTTGTGTAGTAGTAATATTTTTGTATGTGAAATAATCCCTAATCTAGATTTTTCATTTTGTTTCAGGATTTTTTTACAATAATGCGGCAGTCATATGGAGTGTAGCTTAGGCGAAGATAAAGCCGGTAAGTGTAATTATATTATATATCTCTATGTACCTCAAGAAGAAACATGGTTCATAGAAAATACTTTTTACTCCCTGGACGAATGTCTGTTTTTTTAAGGAAAAATCAACATAAACAATGCATATATGAGTACGCCATCAATATTTTTAAAAGGCTGATATTTTGATTTATTGTTATGATTAGAATTTTCGTATTATTTTAAATGCAATCGTATTATTATTTCATTTTTTGACATTTTGTAATTTTGCATGCTATTTAGCAATATTAGCTAAGCAGGCATGATTTAATGCACATTTGTAACACCTTAATGTAACCCTGTTTATGGCAAATGAATGATTCTCAGCAGCTGCCACATTCTATGTTTTTCTCTCGCTCCCAGGCCAGCATGAACTGGTTTTAAAAATAGTTCGAAAGGGGTCTGTATAAAATTCTTTGATCTTTGGTCACTTCAGATACAGAGAGAAGGTCATCATACTACTATACTTCATATGCAATTCCAAATCGTCGTTTCGCGACCGAAACCTGTTATGTAACAAAATTGAAATTTAACATGAGACAAAACTGACTTAATAATTTTCGGGCTTACTGTTCATACATACATACATACATATAATCACGCCTTTATCCCTAATGGGGTAGGCAGAGCGTTCTTACTGTTCAGAATGTTGATATTTTGAACGTCTATGATAATGATTAGTGGTCGTTACTCAAACCCGGTCAAAGGCCTGACAGTTGTGCTACTAGGCGGTTTAAAAACTCTGACACCAGGGTTTATCGGGTCGATAGACCGATACCCACTCGACAGAAGAAGAAGAATGATTAGTTCCTTTATTTTCACAATAAGTAATTTAATTGATTACATCTTAAAAGATAAACAAACAAGAATTAGGAAATTATCATCCACATGGCAGATTAAAAAATGTTACAGAGCAGGTTTTGGACGCGCAACGACGAAATATAAATCTATCAAATACTTCCTCAGTTAACTGCAATCGCCATTCCGACTACACGGCGACTGCAGCTGAATTTTAGCGTCGTCATAAAAATATGACGTCGGGCGCCTGCACGCTTAGTCTAGTTTACGTCTACGGGACACGTGAACGTTTAGAATATTTACGTGCTTTAAATATATTTAGGACGGCATTTAAATGGGTTTCTATCTTCCATGCTGGCCTGGGAACAAGAGAAAAACTTAGAATGTGCCAGCTGCACTTCTCCCGGGCATGCTGTAAAAACCAGCTAAGGGATCCGAGGGTTTCAGTATATTGCAATTTAGGTGATGGGGTAACAACCTGTCACTACAACAATATACCTACAAATCTATCTTAAATAACCCTCAATATTTTGTCAGACGCGGCGGAACGACCTTTGTTTAGGTCGTTTACGATCTGCCTACCTCATTAGGCGTGATTACATATATGTATGTATGTTAATTGAAGCAAATCTCACGATGTGACAAATATAATTTTTCTGTTATTCTCGCAGAGATAGAACCCACGTCCCCAGGATTGGGAACCACTACACTAGACCATTGAGGCAGCTGCAGCACGATTTTAGCGTCGTCATAAAAATGTGACGCCGGGCGCCGCCACACGTAGACTAGTTTACGTCTACGGGGCGACGTGTACGATGTCCGGCACGTAAACGTTGAATATTTACATACATACATATAATCACGCCTGTATCCTTAATGGGGAAGGCAGAGCATAAACGACCTAAACAAGGGTCGTTCCGTCACGTCTGACAAAGTTTCGAGGGTTATTTAAGATAGATTGGAAGGTATATTGCTGTAGTGACAGGTTGTCAGCCCATCGCCTAAATTGCAATATTTTGAAACCCTCGGATCCATTAGCTGGTTTTTACCATGCCCAGGAGGAAATGCAGCTAGCACATTTTAGTTGAATATTTACGTGTTTTAAATATATTTAGGTAGGAAGTTTGGTTTGGTTTCTTCCATGCGGGACTGATCAATTCCTTTCCAGCGCCATACATATAGCATCCATCATCGCTTTGGACGCGTTTCTTTTTTGACACATTAAAGGTTAAGGTTAGACCGCATAAGGACATAGCAGCAGCGGCACGGCGCGACGCGGCAATATCAGTTCATACATTTTGACAGATTTTATCGCGCAGTGTCGCGCCGTTGCAGTGCCGTGCCGTGCCGCTCCACGTCATTGTCTTTTTCTTCTGTTGAGGTGGTATCTGTTGAAGTAGCACAGATTATATAATAGTACTACATATTTTGCCAGTAGTATCTTCCACGCTGGCCTGGGAGCGAGAGAAAAACATAGAATGTGCCAGCTGCATTTCCTCCCGGGCATGCTGTAAAAACCAGCTAAGGGATCCGAGGGTTTCAGTATATTTTATTTTAGGCGATGGGCTGACAACCTGTCACTAAGCAATATACCTTCAAATCTATCTTAAATAACCCTCAAAGCTTTGTCAGACGTGGCGAAACGACCTTTGTTTAGGTCGTTTACGCTCTGCCTACCCCATTAGGGATAAAGGCGTGACTATATGTATGTATGTATGACACCAGGGTTCATCGGGTTGATAGACTCGATACCCGACCCTGGTGTCAGAGTTTTTTAAACCGCCTAGCACAGCTATCAGGCCCCTGACATGGTTTGACTAACGACCACTATCAAAGACAGCGACCGGGACCGACGGCTTAACGTGCCCTCCGAAGCACGAAATCTTTTTCTTTTCGGACAATCAGGTAATTCAGCCTACAGTGTCCTAACCAAACTAGGGAAAAAATCACAAAGTGATAAATTTTCAAATATCAACTTTGTGGTTCCCCTCTGGGAATCGAACCCAGGACCTTCGGATCGGGAGTCCATGGCACTAGCCACTAGACCACGGCGGCAGTTGTACGTACGTCATACCATAACCTTAAAAGCGTGGCCACCGACCACCGGTACCAACATCCCTGTCTGAATACATACATACATATAGTCACGCCTTCATCCCTTACGGGGTAGGCAGAGCGTGAAACGCCTCGTAAAAGGCGCTTCCGCCACGTCTGACAAAAATTGAGGGCAATTTTAGATTGCAGTTTGTATTGCTATAGTGACAGGTTGTCAGCCCATCGCCTAAATTACAATACACTGAAACCCTCGGATCCCTTAGCTGGTTTTTACAGCATACCCGGGAGGAAATGCAGCTGGCACATTCTATGTTTTTCTGTCGCTCCCAGGCCAGCATGGAAGAACGCATTAAAGCATACATGACTTAAATATTTCGGTTATTAATTTGAAGTAAGTATACTGGGTGTAAGGGACAGCGCCCCGCGAACTGATCGGGGTTGCTCAGTCAACGAAACTGAACAACTATCACCAGGAATTTTTGCATACAAATTGTCTGATCGAGGTGGTAATTTTGTTTGGGATATTCAAACGACTTTTGCATACATACATATAATCACGCCTTTATCCCTAATGGGGTAGGCAGAGCGTAAACGACCTAAACTAAGGCCGTTCCGCCGCGTCTGACAAAGTCTTAAGGGCCATTCAAGAAAGATTTGTACGTATATGGCTGTAGTGACAGGTTGTCAGCCTATCGCCTAAATTACAATTTACTGAAACCCTCAGATCCCTTAGCTGGTTTTTACAGCATGCTCGAGAGGAAATGCAGCTGGCACATTCTATGTTTTTCTCTCACTCCCAGTCCAGCATGGAAGAGAACGACTTTTGCATCTCCTGAAAAAAAATCCCAGTGAAAGTTGTTCAGTTTCCCTATCATTTTGCAGGACGCTGGCCCTTACACCCAGTATGACCTAAAGTAGTCGTTTATTAATTTGTATTGGTAAATAAGGGCATGACTATATACTTTCATTGTGCGAACAAACTCGCAGAAGCGAACTTATTTGGCGTAAAGTAAACAGTAGGCCTTGTCCTCAATCTCTGCTTTTACCTTCCTATACACAAGAGTATAGTACGGTAAAGAATATAGGGTCTTATTCGGAAGAAATTATAAGAATGTAAATGTCTGAACACCACATATACATACATACATATAATCACGCATTTATCCCAAATGGGGTAGGCAAAGCGAAAACGACTTAGCGCGCGCTAGCAGATCCCGCTCCTACGCGCGGAGAAGCGTTTTAAGTATGTTCGACACTGCGTGTTTTCAATTCAAACTTGGGTACTTACTCAATATTAGAATGGTTGCGTGATTATTTCTAACGTAGGCTGGCCACCAGGTAATTAAAAAAATCCAGTTAAATAATTAATAAAAAGTCCCTGTAAGATCGGTTAAAAACGATTAGAGTTCAATTTCCTGCCTACCCCCTAAGTCAGGTGGCGTAATTATTGGTATCGTAACTTTGAGTTAACACTCAATCAAAAAAAGAAGTTTCATCAAAATCGGTTAAACACAACCGAAATTCAATTTCCTACCTACCTCCTAAGTCATGAGGCGTGACTATTTGTATTGTAACTTTGATTTTAAATAATGTTCAGTCGAATAAAAAAAGTTCTATAAAATCGGTTAAGAAAGAGCCCAATTTCAATTTCCTGCCTACCTCCTAAGTCAGGTTGCGTGATTTTAGGTATCCTATGTATTATACATATAATCCTTCCTCTTGAATCACTCTATCCATTAAAAGAAACCGCATCAAAATCCGTTGCGTAGTTTTAAAGATTTATGCATACATAGGGGTATAGGGACAGAGAAAGCGACTTTGTTTTATGCTATGTAGTGATTAACTTTGCTTGCTGTTCTGACTATTTAAAATTTTGTCCTTTACGTCCGTAGCTATACTGTTCAATATCTGCATACTTGGGGATATAGGGACAGAGAAAGCAACTTTGTTACTATGTAGTGATAATGCCTGCTGCAATTTTATTTTGTAAAAATATTAAATATGCAGACACGACCCTTCTAGAGATTAATATACATACATACATACATATAATCACGCCTTTATCCCTAATGGGGTAGGCAGAGTATAAACGACCTACACAACGGTCGTTCCGCCACGTCTGACAAGGTTTGAGGGTTATTCAAGATGGATTTGTACGTATATTGCTGTAGTGACAGGTTGTCAGCCCATCGCCTACATTGCAATATACTGAAACCCTCGGATCCCTTAGCTGACTTTTACAACATGCCCGGGAGGAAATGCAGCTGGCACATTCTAAGTTTTTCTCTCGCTCCCAGGCCAGCATGGAAGTTAATAAATGTATAGATTTAAGACTCTGTATAGTATGTTCGCTATATTGTTTCGGGCAACTCTCAGCTCCGTGATTGATCGCTCCCGAGCCTCTGAAGATGGTATACATACATACATATAATCACGCATTAATTCACAATGGGGTAGGTAGAGCGTGAATGATCTAAACAAAGGTCGTTCCGCCACGTCTGGCAAAGTTTTGAGGGTTATTTAAGATATATTTGTAGGTATATTTCTGTAGTGACAGGTTGTCAGCCCATCGCCTAATTTGCGATGTACAGAAACCCTCAGGTCCCTTAGCTGGTTTTTACAGCATGCCCGGGAGGTAATGCAGCTGGCAGATTCTATGTTTTTCTCTCGCTCCCAGTCCAGCATGGAAGTAAAGTAAGTCCAGATGGTATACCTTCCTTGGTATACCGCTTCTATACCTGGTTGTTTGAATATCTGAGGATAATGAACGCACGGCAGTGAACGTATTAAATAACTAGTATATTGCTTTCCAGTTCGCTTATTCTTCTTAGCGAGTGGATTCTCGAGTCGAACGACCCGATGAACCCTGGTGTCAGAGTTTTCAAACCACCTAGTAGCACAGCTATTAGGCCTCTGATATTGTTCGAGTAACGACCTGGAACACACGTCCAAACGTGCCCTCCAAAGCACAGAATCCTTTTTATTTTCGGACAATCAGGTGATGCAGCCTGATGTCCTAACCAAACTGGAGAAAACCGCTCAAAGTGATAAATTGACAAATTTTATCTTTGTCCCTCCTGGGAATCGAACCCAGGACCTCCGGATCGTAAGCCCATGGGTCTGACTACTAGACCACGAGGTAGTTATAATGTTTGAACCAAAGAAGCGCTGGCTAGACGTCGTAAAAGCGGATATGGAAGAGAAAGATCTCACACCAGCTGATGCTGAAGACAGGGCAAAGTGGAGTAGAAAAATCCGGAAAGCGGACCCCAGCATCAGGCCGGGAAAACGCTAAGCAGAAGAAAACTGAACTTAATTTTCCGACAGGCTTTCTTGCTTGAGTTATATGTAAGCTACCCTCTGTCTACCCGTGAGATACAAAGGCGTGACTGTATGCACTTCAAAAATAATTAACCCCATTCACTCGCTCGTCACAGTCTTACTCCTCAGACATCGACTATCCCATTCGTTCATCGATCTTAAACACTAATTGCAAAGAAAACTTCACTCAAAAGTCCATTCATTCATCTTCATTAGAAGGCGACGTGCCGTCTGACTGAGATTGTAAACCAGTACTACTAGGGACCTTTCATTAGACTACAGTTTACTACTTTTTGATGTACATTGCGTACCCAGAAGGCTTTCAGGAGATTGATATTGTAACGAAATACGCAGAGCCAAATACTAGAGCCCGATGGTGTAGTGAATTGGGCCGCTGCCACCTGAGTGGTTCGAATCCCACCACGTACCAATGTGTTTTTCTGTTTTCGAATTTCATATGTACGTTTATTCGACCCTTTTCCGTGCTTTGGAAGGCACGGTAAGCCGTTGGTCTCGCTTAATATAGTTTAATACCGTAGATATTAGTCGTTAAACCATGTCCCAGTGCTAAGCATTGGTGGCTTGAAAACTTTGATTTGCCTCTTGACCTCTGGCACTCGCTCTGTGTAAAAACCAGTATCCTTCATTAATCCCCTAGATTAGGTAACCGCCGCCGTGAGATACGGGATAAGGCTAGGGAGATGATATTCTAACCAAATACGCAATGAAAATCTAATGGTACTTGTGGTATGTAAATTGTAGATTTATGAAATGGGCACCAGTAGTGAATCCTTTGGCTTAGATTAATCAGGTGAAACTCGAAAACCATTTCTATTTTTACATGGAAATGCTAAAGGGAAGTTATTTTCTGCTGCTAAGTTAATTTTAAGCTTTGTATTTAACGTATAATGTAAGTAATAATAATAAGTGTAAGTATAATGTAACACTTCGTTCGCTAAATATGAACGGTTTATTTTAAATGTTTTATGTGTTGTGTATGATATGTATAAAATCCGTGATGATGTTATAAGTTAGCGAAACTGGAAGGATTAAATTGTATTAAGTGAAACAAGTTCAAGTGTTTTTAATAACAACATTATAAATATGGAGTTTCACCAAGTGCCGACAATCGCAAGTATAATTTGTATTTAACTTTGTGGTTTTCAGCGTCTTGTCATGCGTTACTTTCATCCATAAAAAGAACTGTTGTTAAACACGCTTTTATTAGGTCGACCGGTATGTCACTATGTAATGGTATCTAAGGTAATTAATTTAACCATCTTCAAAGGATCGTAGCGTCATGAAAATAGTTCTGATGACAATAGAATAATATGGTACTGTCTCTTCCATGCTGACCTGGGAGCGAGAGAAAAACATAGAATGTGCCAGCTGCATTTCCTCCCGGGCATGCTGTAAAAACCAGCTAAGGGATCTGAGGGTTTCAGTATATTGCAATTTAGGCGATGGGCTGACAACCTGTCACTACAGCAATATACGTACAAAATACAAATCCATCTTGAATAACCCTCAAAACTTTGTCAGACGTGGCGGAACGACCTTTGTTTAGGTCGTTTACGCTCTGCCTATCCCATAAGGGATAAAGGCGTGATTATATGTATGTATGTATGGTACTGTCGAATGATCTGATGATGGAGCCGGAAGATATGAACCGGAACTTCATGATGGAACATCGTATCATAGCTATGTTTGGATTTGTTAGAAAAGTACATACATACATACATATAATCACGCCTTTATCCCTGATTGGGTAGGCAGAGCGTATACGACCTAAACGAAAGGTCATTCCGCCACGTCTGACAAAGTTTTGAGGGTTATTTAAGATAGACTTGTAAGTATATTGCTGTAGTGACAGGTTGTCAGCCCATCGCCTAAATTACAATATACAGAAACCCTCGGATCCCTTAGCTGATTTTTACAGCATGCCCGGGAGGAAATGCAGCTGAAACATTCTAAGTTTTTCTTTCGCTTCCAGGCCAGCATGGAAGAAGTTCCGATGACAATAGAATAATACGGTCTTCTCGAATGATCTGATGATGGAGCCGGAAGATATGAACTGGAACTTCATGATGGAACATCGTATCATAGCTGTGTTTGGATTTGTTAGAAAAGTCTTGTAATTAATTTAGACCACGATTAGGTTTCAAGGTCTGATGATGAAGCCGGAAGATAGGCACTGGCATTCCATGATTGAAAATATATCATATCCGTGTTTGGACTTGTTAGAAAGGTCTTGTAATGGTTTTTATGTGAATTTATAACAGCGTGTTTTTCTTGTGTTTTTTAAACTATTAATTTATTTAATGATGAAAGTATTTTCTACATACATACACATACATACATAAATCACGCCTTTATCCCTTACGGGATAGGCAGAGCGTTTAACGCCTCGTAAAAAGCACTTTCGCCGCGTCTGACAAAAATTTAGGTCAATTTTAGATTGTAATATGTATTGCTATAGTGACAGGTTGTCAGCCCATCGCCTAAATTACAATACGCTGTAACCCTCCAGTCCCTTTTGCTGACTTCAACAGCATGCCCGGGAAGGGCAGCTGGAACATTCTATGTTTTTCTATCTCTCCCAGTCCAGCATGGAAGTTTTAAGCATTTTCTTTTTAGAAATAATGTTAATCAGAATCGACTTCAATACCATTACATTTCATGTGTGTCGACACAAATTCAATATACGAAATCAAACCATAAACAAACTTAAGTGTAGTTTCAGTAAATAACGTAGATAACGTTAACCATCGTGTTAACCGCATTAAAATGACTCTCGAAACGTAAACATACAAGTTATAGTTTCCAATAGACCTAGACTGGAGTAGATACCGCAAGTTGACATAATATCTAGTCTGAAAATAGGAGTTTTGATTCCAAGCAACGTTGGGCTGTTATTGGTTGTTGGTGCGGTAATACGTCTCGACTGGGGACAAATTGGTGTAAATTTTGAAATAGGTATATTTTTGGTAATATTGAGTTAATTATGAATTTGTTTACAGTTTGAAAAGGTTACATGATACTTGCGTTTACCCTTTCTGGAGAAGAACGTAACAGCCTGGTTTTTAATACTTTTTTTCAATATTTATCATTCCAGACCCTTATTAGCAATAAAATAGACAGGGTGGGTTGTTGTTCTTCCATGCTGGACTGGGAGCGACAGAAAAACACAGAATGTGCCAGCTGCATTTCCTCCCGGGCAAGCTGTAAAAACCAGTTAAAGGATCCGAGGGTTTCTGTATATTGCAACTTAGGTGATAGGCTGACAACCTGTCTCTACTGCAATATACCTACAAATCTATCATAAATAAAATAACCCTCAAAACTTTGTCAGACGTGGCGGAACGACCTTTGTTTAGGTCTTACTTATATGTATGTAGAGTTGTCATGTCACGAGGCGCGTTTTTCGTCTCACAAATAGGTACAGACCACACCCAGTATTGAGTGTTATTTCAGGTGGAAATTCTGATTGCGTTGTCTACAATAATTTAAATCTACGTAGGTACCTGTAAATTGCTCTGAAGCAAACTCACACTAAATAGACATTAGCGAACGCGTTGTTGCAATCATTAACGTTATTACTTTACATACCGGAACGGGTAAATAAACTAGTTTAGAGTAGATTACATTTGTAAATTTGATACCCATTGTGCTGTGCTATTTTATGGTTTTAACTTAATATTATTCAAAGCAATTTTGTTTGTACATAAACATAATTAATTTCCATGATTTTTACATACATAAATACATTTAATCACGCCTATATCAGAGCAGAGCGTAAACGACCTAAACAAAGGTCGTTCCGCCACGTTATTTAAAATAGATTTGTATTGCTGTACTGACAGGTTATCAGCCTATCGCCTTAATTGCAATATACAGAAACCCTCGGATCCCGTAGCTGTTTTTTACAGCATGCCCAGCAGGAAATGCAGCTGGCACATTCTATGTTTTTCCCTCACTCCCTGCATGCGCATGAGCATGGAGGCATTTTTTAAGTTATGAGTACGCAAGTCGGCCGGAGCAAAGTATTAAAAAATAAAATACCAGGTCCTGTCATCGACACGATAGAAGAAGAGAAAGAAGGATCAGAATTAATTTACTGGGTGTAAGGGACAGCGTCCCACAAACTGATAGGGGTTGCTCAATTAACGAAACTGAATGACTATCACCAGAAAATTATTTCAGGAAACGAAAAAAAAAAATACCTTACCATACAAAATGACCACCTCGATCAGACAATTTGTATGAAAATGTAATGTTGATTTCACTTCCTGTCAAAAAATCCTGCTAATAGTTGTTCAGAATCGTTGATTGAGCAACCCCTATCAGTTTGCGGGACCCTGTCCCTTACACCTGAGCTCGACCCTGATTTCTCAGCCAGGTAGCTAACTCTTGTGTAGTAGTAATATTTTTGTATGTGAAATAATCCCTAATCTAGATTTTTCATTTTGTTTCAGGATTTTTTTACAATAATGCGGCAGTCATATGGAGTGTAGCTTAGGCGAAGATAAAGCCGGTAAGTGTAATTATATTATATATCTCTATGTACCTCAAGAAGAAACATGGTTCATAGAAAATACTTTTTACTCCCTGGACGAATGTCTGTTTTTTTAAGGAAAAATCAACATAAACAATGCATATATGAGTACGCCATCAATATTTTTAAAAGGCTGATATTTTGATTTATTGTTATGATTAGAATTTTCGTATTATTTTAAATGCAATCGTATTATTATTTCATTTTTTGACATTTTGTAATTTTGCATGCTATTTAGCAATATTAGCTAAGCAGGCATGATTTAATGCACATTTGTAACACCTTAATGTAACCCTGTTTATGGCAAATGAATGATTCTCATTCTCATTAACATACATACATACATACATATAATCACGCCTTTATCCCTAATGGGGTAGGCAGAGCGTACACGACCTAAACAGAGGTCGTTCCGCCACGTCTGACAGAGTTTTGAGGGTTGTTCAAGATAGATTTGTAGGTATATTGCTGTAGTGACAGGTTGTCAGCCTGTCGCCTAAATTGCAATATACATAAACCCTCGGATCCCTTAGCTGGTTTTTACAGCATGCCCGGGAGGAAATGCAGCTGGTACATTCTATGTTTTTCTCTCGCTCCCAGTCCAGCATGGAAGTAAGAAGAAATGGATGTGGAATTCTCATTAACACAAGTCCTAATACGCGATATTAACGTTTTTTTCGGCGAACTATTGCAGACAATTAAAAAGAAACAGTACAAAGTAATACATTTTGTTTATGCTTACCTTAACCTACGCTAAACCCGACATTGGGTTCATTTGAAGCAGGTGCAAGAATTTCATAAAATTAGATGCTGTTTCATCGGTTTTGTAGGTAGGTAATTACAAAGTGGTTTTTTAGTAAATATTCTGACACCGCTGACGTTGTTTGACTCGAGAATCCACTTGCTAAGTAGAAGTAAATATTTACATTGATTGCTGTTCTTACTATTTAAAATGTTGTCGATTACATCGGTACGTATACTGTTCATTATGTTAGGGAGCGCATATGTTTATAAAATTACTAGCGACCCGCCCCGGCTTCGCACGGAAATCATCAGTGTTTCTCTACTATATTCTGCATGTATTATACATATAAACCTTCCACTTGAATCACTCTATCCATTAAAAGAAACCGCATCAAAATCCGTTGCGTAGTTTTAAAGATATAACCATACATAGGGATATAGGGACAGAGAAAGTTTTATACTACGAGGGGCGGCTGATATAAAATCTACTTTGTTAAAGAAAGTTTTGAAAATCGAACTGGCCATTGCAAAATCATATTCTATATTTATTCCTTTTTCAAAATTATGACGCTTATTTTTTTTCGCTTGCTTTTGTTTTTTTGGCGCGGCTTTGATTTCACCATGTCGAAAGAAAATTGCAAAATGATGAAATTTGAGCATCGAGCAGTGATTAAATTCCTAAGTAAAGATGGAAATACGCCTACGCAGATCAGAGAGCGCATGTTAAAGGTGTTTGGTGATTCAAGTCCTTCTGAATTCGTCATAAAGTTTTGTTCGAAGCAATTTAAACATGGCCGTGAGAGCCTGGAAGACGACACACGTAGTGGAAGGCCAATTTCTGCTGTTACCGCAGATAATGTTGAAAAGGTGAAGAACCTGATTCTTGCAGATCGGCGAATCAAGCAGTGGGAGATAGCCAGAGATGTGGGCATTAGCAAGGAACGAGTTCATGAAATTATTCACGAACATTTGGGCATGTCCAAGGTGAGCGCGCGTTGGGTCCCTAGAATGTTGACCCCCTTTGACAAACAAAGGCGAGTAGAATGTTGTCAGGCATTTCTAGACCTGGTCAAAGGTAAAGAAGAAGAGACTATCTCTCGAATTGTGACCTGTGATGAAACTTGGATTCACCAGTGGGATCCGGAAAGCAAACAAGAGTCAATGCAATGGAAATTTAAAGGAGAAAAGCCGCCAAGGAAGTTCAAGGTTCGGCCGTCGGCTGGAAAACTAATGGCCACCGTATTTTGGGATGTCGAAGGGATTTTGATGATAGATTATTTTCCTAAAAATACAACAATGAATGTTGAATATTATGCAAACTTGCTTGACCTGCTTCGTGAACAAATCAAAGAAAAACGGAGAGGCAAACTCAGCAAAGGTGTTCTGATTTTACAAGACAATGCTCCTGTACACACAGCCTCGGCGAGGTCAGCCCTGAGCAAAAAAGGCTTCACAGAAATTAACCATCCACCCTATAGTCCAGATCTGGCTCCCTGTGACTATTTCTTATTCAAAGATTTAAAGAAAAAATTGAGGGGTCGCAGATTTTCGACGGACGAAGAAATGAAAGAGGCTGTGACTGACCATTTTGACGAGCAAAATAAAAACTACTTTTATAACGGCATGATTTCACTTATTTGCAAATGTCATAAGTGTATTTCACTTGCAGGAGACTATATAGAAAAATAAAAAATAAACTAGCCATCAAAGTCTTTTCTTTCATAGTTAGGTAGATTACTTATCACCCACCCCTCGTATGTAGTGATTTCTATTGGTGAAAACCTTACAGGTTACTGGCTGTTTGTCTTGTATTAATTTTAAGTATTCTTATATTAATAGCTATTGGTTTTCCTTGAAATACAAAATAAAATTATATGAAAGGTCTTTCATGCTGGACTGGGAGCAAGAGAAAAACATAGAATGTGCCAGCTGCATTCCTTCCCGGGCATGCCGTAAAAACCAGCTAAAATATCCGAGGGTTACTGTATATTCAAATTTAGGCGATGGGCTGACAATCTGTCACTATAGCAATATACCTACAAATTTATTTAAATAACTCTCCAAACTTTGTCAGACGTGGCGGAACGACCTTTGGTTAGGTCGTTTACGCTATGCCTAACTCATTGGGGATAAAGGCGTGATTATATGTATGTATGTATGAAAGTACTTCCATGCTGGACTGGGAGCGAGAGAAAAACATAGAATGTGCCAGCTGCATTTCTTCCCGGGCATGCTGTAAAAATCAGCTAAGGGATCCGAGGGTTTTTCTTTATTGCAATTTAGGCGATGGGCTGACAATCTGTCACTATAGCAATATACCTACAAATTTATTTAAATAACTCTCCAAACTTTGTCAGACGTGGCGGAACGACCTTTGGTTAGGTCGTTTACGCTCTGCCTAACCCATTGGGGATAAAGGCGTGATTATATGTATGTATGTATGAAAGTTCCAAATTACGTCAGGTTGAACCTAGGTCTCCTGGTCATAACTCCTGAATAAGTGAGTAGCCTTTTTCCCATATATCTCTGCCAACTGTCTTTAGTATGAAACTCATAAACCACTTAAGGTATGTAGATGTTTGGTTATGTCTGTTTGATGTCCAGCTAATGACACTACCATCAGATGACCTATAATTCCCTTAATGACCACAACAATTTCCGAGGTCAATGCCTCACAGTATGTCATTGACTTGTATGAGACAAAGCTCCATAGAACTATTACGCTGAGAGAACAGACTAGTTAGATACGCGACTGGATGACGCACAAAAACACAGATGAACTACTTTAACTGCCTCCGTGGTCTAGTGGTCAGAGCCATTGGCTTACGATACGGAGGTCCTGGGTTCGATTCCCAGGGGGAGAACAAAAGTTGATGTTTGTAAATTTATCACTTTGTGAGGATTTCCCCAGTTTGGATAGTACATTGCAGGCTAAATCACCTGATAATCCGAAAAGAAAAAAGGTTCCGTGCTTCGGGGGCACGTTAAGCCGTCGGTCCCGGTCGCTATCTTTGATAGTGGTCGTTACTCAAAATGCCTCCTGTCGCAGACCCCAATTACTTGGCAGATACCTCCAGCGCGCCCTAGACTCCGTCGGGAGCTGGTTCCGCAAATGGAGGTTCGAAGTCAATCCCGAGAAGAGCACCGCCGTGCACTTTACTCGTGCCAGATTACGTCGTACCCTCCCAGCTGTAAAGCTGTACGGTCGACCCATCCCATGGTCCAAAGACGCCAAGTACTTGGGGGTTACTCTTGACTCCCAGCTTAACTTTGCGAAGCACATCAGGAGAGTCCGAAACCGCGCCAAATTTGTCATGGGCCGGCTCACCCCAATCATACGCAAACGCAGTAAACTCTCCCTTAGAAATAAGGTGAGGCTTTACACTACATGCGTTCGACCCATAATGACCTACGCCAGTGTGGCCTTCAGCCACACCTACCCCACTTATCTGAACACCCTCCAAGTAGTTCAAAACAGCTTCTTGCGGAGGGCAACCGGGGCCCCCTGGTACCTCCGCAATTCTGACATTCACATCGATCTCGATGTTCCGTCTCTCAAAGAGTTCATGAAGCAAGCGGCCATACGCTTCTTCGACAAAGCCCATCACCACCCTAACCCTCTTGTAGTTAGCGCCTCTAACTACGTTCCCCAACCTGCGACTCGTTACAAACGAAGGCCTAGGCATGTCCTTACCGACGGCGATGACCAAATTACCCTTGCGATTAATGCTGCCAATATTAGTCGAGCCACACTCTGCACAAGCTCTTCCAGCAACCGCGCACCCCGCCGGCGGGGGCGCGGAGGTCCCTCCTTTGCTCCCCACTTTGGGGTTTACCGGCACGTACCGGGCAGATTCTCTCCGATAAGGAGTCCCCAGGCAACGCCATAAGCCGAGGTTCGAGCCCTAGTGGGCGCCCTTAGGCAGTTGCCATTTCATTAAGGGTGTAGATTGCGTGTAGCAACTCCCCGCCTTAGCCCGGTGACGCATTATATACACTTTGTAGTATTTTGCAAACAGGTCCATTCAAAAAAAAAAAAAAAAAAAGGTCGTTACTCAAACCACGTCAGAGGCCTAATAGTTGTGCTACTAGGTGGTTTGAAAACTCTCACACCAGGGTTCATCGGGTCGTTCGACTCGAGAAGACTCGCTAAGTAAAAGAAGACTTCTTTATCAATCACTAGCCTTTTACGCCGCAGTTTCACCCGCGGCTTACTTAATGAGTTTCTCCGAGGGAATCAGATACTTTCCTGCGGTAAAAAGTCTATGTTACTCAAAGTGAACGTAGCTTTCGAATGGTTAAAGAATTTTTGTAATAGGTTATGTAGTTTTTGAGTATACTCCTTACAAACGTACACTCAAAGATACAAATCATCATCATCTCCCTAGCCTTATCCCGTATCTCACGGGATCGGCTACCTAATCTAGGTGATTGAACGAGGATACTGGTTTTTACACAGAGCGACTGCCATCGGACCTCCGCAACCCAGAAGGGAAACCAGACCCAATCCTAGATTAGGTCAGAGTTTTTTAAGCCGCCAATGCTTAGCACTGGCCTCTGATATCGCTTAACGACTAATATCTACGGTATTAAACGATATTAACCGGGACCAAGGGCTTAACGTGCCTTCCGAAGCATGGTAAAAGCGCCGAATAAACGTACATATGAAATTCGAAAACCGAAAAACACATTGGTACGTGGTGGGATTTGAACCACGACCACCCGCTCAGGAGGCAGCGGCCCTATCCACTACACCATCGGGCTCCTCACTCAAAGATACAAATCTGTCCTCTTTATAATATTACGAGTAGTATACGTAGAGTATAGATAGTATAGATTGGTAAAGATATTAGTATAAATAAGGGATCCGGGGGTTAAAGCATATTGTAATTTAGGCGATGGACTGACAACCTGTCAGTACAGCAATATATACCTACAAATCTATCTTAAATAACTTTCGAAACTTTGTCAGCCGTGGCGGAATGACCTTTGTTTACGCTCTGCCTACCCCATTAGGGATAAAGGCGTGATTATGTGTACGGGTGTGTGCGTGTGTATAAGTATAGATAACACAGTTTTCTATGATTTCTATCTCTACGGTTATTTATTCCTGTATTTTTTTTATGTAGGTGTGACTTTTATAGTAGTAAAGCCTCAAAGCCTGATACAACCAAACCAGACATGAACATACATACATATAATCACGCATTTATCCCTAATGGGGTAGGCAGAGCGTAAACGATCTGAACAAAGGTCGTTTCGCCACGTCTGACAAAGATTTGAAGGTTATTTAAGATAGATTTGAAGGTATATTGCTGTAGTGACAGGTTGTCAGCCTATCGCCTAAATTGCAATATACAGAAACCTTAGGATCCCTTAGCTGGTTTTTACAGCATGCCCGGAAGGAGATGTAGCTGGCACATTCTACGCTTTTCTCTCGCTCCCAGCGCAGCATGCAGCAACATCAGAACATTCTATGATTATATTCACTCCCAGTCCAACATTAACATTAAGATTATGATGCTGTGGGAATATCTAAATTTAGCATCATGAGGAAAAACCGCCGTAAGTAGCACAGAGGTGGAGTTAGGCTATACAAACTGAGAGAGATCTGGTTTCTTTTTCGTGGTCATTTCTGTCACTGCTAACCTAGACTAGGTCAAGACTCCAGAGCAAACACTAAGACACAAAAACGTTGAATTGTGTTCAAGGAGACTTCAAAATGAGCACGTGTTAAATGCATTAAAGATTTTGATCGTGGTTATTTATAATCTCAATTAAAATGTTTTTTTCTCTTTTACATAGTAGCCTATGAATCTTCGTATAAATATTTTTTTCTATTCTCATGCTCTGAAAGTGCTATTTTGTGCAGGCTGTAGGCTGCACAAAATTGAATTTTGTGTATAAGGGTTAAACGTATCTATTCATAAATTATTTTTTTCTAAGGTTCTTTGCCTTAGAAAAATTTTGATAAGAAGTTCATAGATAGTACTTGTTAGTTTTATAATATTTACTTTCTACATATATTATTTACCTTTTGTGTTTTTTATGACATAAATAGACAATAAAATTTAAATTCACGTACGATAGATAACTTTGTTTATTGACTAAAAATGACTTCTTTTGTGCACTTGTCGTAAAATCTACAATATTTTGTTTTTACAATAATTTCCCAAAAACCTCTGAGTCCATCCCTGCAAAGGACTCAACAGTAAATCAGGGCAGAACACAAAAGCCCTCTGACACTGACAGATGGATTCTTTGTGCTGCATATGTATAAGAGTGTTGTTTTCCTCTGATATCCGAGACCCGTGATAGCCCTCGATATGTTGATGGGCTCGTGATTAGGCCAGTGACCTTTACCGGAAACGGATGTGGTAACTAACCGTGAAAGTCTGAAAATAGAATTCAGGAGGATTTTACTAATGTACATTTATTAAGCGAATATAGATTCAGGTTTTATTCATTCCGTTAGAATAGAATAAATAGAATACAAAACGTTTATTCGTGAAACAATACAAAACTCAACATTCATTAAGTAGACTAATTATGTTACATACATGAAAACGTAACATTTTATTATTGTATGCTCTGATCTGTATTGCACAAGAAATGGAGAATGTGGCATATAAAAAAAAACTGTTCTAAATTTATATCTATAATTGCTCATATATTTATATTTTTTGTCATTTCCACATGCCCCAAGGTAGATTGGTGAATAATGCCTTTGGTTTTAAGTCCGCCCATGTAAAATTTGTGTGCATAAAGTTAAATAAATAAAAAAATATATATAAGTTTAGCTCTTGGAATAAGAGTTTTCTCGTAACAATAAGCTTTTTTCTAAACTGAAAACAACTGTACTGTTAAAAATTACAATTAGACAAGCGACAGTAACTTTGAATTCAAAAATACAAAAAGAAATACAAATATGTTTATTATCTTATGTTTATGTTACGTTTAATTCATGATCATGAGAAAGAAAAACTGCTATTCAAAAAACTATTTAAAAAAAATATATAATGAAACATTCTTCTGCTGGATTAGGAGCGAGAGATTATTCCTTGCTGGCATAGAGAAAAATATAGAATGTGCCAGCTGCATTACCTCTTGGGAATGCTGTAAAACCAGCTAACGGTTTTGAGGGGATTCTGTATATTGCAATGGGCTGGCAACCTGTCACTACTGCAATATACCTACAAATCTATCTTAAATAACCCTCAATAATTTGTCAGACGTGGTGGAACGACCTTTGTTTAGGGCGTTAACACTCTGCCTGCCCTATTTGGGTTAAAGCCGTGATTATATGTATGAATTTAAAAACTAATTTATAAGTACAACAAAGATGTGTTGTGATGCTCAAGTTAGCCCTTGTTGAGGTTCAAGCTGGATCAACGATTTCAAAGTGTCAACGTGTCGCATAAACGTCAAGTGCGGTATTTATAATTTGACAGCTCTCTCGGCAAGATGGCCGCCATATTGCGATCTGCGATCAATCATCCAGCTAGACGGTAAGCCTTAAAAATCCTGTCTAAAGTTCAAACGTGTCTTATAATGTTTTGTTAAAATTATAACATAATATTAATTTAATCCCAATAAAAATTACCACAAATTTATATTCTTTATATTCTCATTCAATATGACGCAGATTACTAATGTGCTAACGTAAGCTTTATTTTACATTCACTTGCATCTAATTTAATATACTCGTACATACATAAAATCACCCCTTAATCTCTTACGGGGTAGGCAGAGCGTAAAACGCCTCGTGAAAGGCGCTTTTGCCACGTCTGACAAAAATTGAGGAAAATTTTAGATTGTAATGTGTATTGATGTAGTGACAGGTTGTCAGCCCATCGCCTAAATTGCAATATACTGTAACCCTCGAATCCCTTTTGCTGACTTCTACAGCATGCCCAGGAGGAAGGGCAGCTGGAACATTCTATGTTTCTCTATCTCTCCCAGTCCAGCATGGAAGAAACTAAATCTAATTTAATGTAGTTTTTAAGTACGTGTACGGTTAAAGTTATTAATTTTATTACTAACATGCATATATACATATTAGCATGCCTTTATCACTGACATACCTATCCATAATACGCGATAATATGAGCCTTTGGTTTAAACGTGAAATAAGCACACTTTTTATAAAAATAATATTATGAAGGTCTTTCTTAAAGTCGACATTGTAGTAGATGATTGTTTTGGACGTCAAAGTCAAGGCTTTGAGGATGTTTTCGAAAGAAAATTACTTTCGCTCTTTTAGCTTCAGGGGTTAGGGAAGAATGATGGATAATACGGGGATTTTTTACTACAGGATAGCTCGGTGGGTAGTGACGCTATACCTGTTATGTGAACGTTGTCTGTTCGATACTACAAGCAGTACAAATTTTAATTATATTGTGTTGACTTACCGACAAATTCCTCCTATCCTATAATATGGGAGTGAGTGCAGTTGATTTTGGTCTAAGATTGGGACGAATCTATATTTTATTTTTTATTAAATGTCTGTTTGCTCTTGACTCCAGACACAGGAATGACCGTGACAGACTCGACCATAGAGCGAGCTCACCCAGAAGATGCCTGTAATGGCACTAGCAATCTCACTCCAGACGGAACACAGCAAGCTGTTTGGCGCCGGACTGGGGTGTGTGGGTGGTTGCGAGTCAGGCGGCCCCTTGCGGAGCCTTCCACCGCTTTGTTGGGATCGTTCAGCCGGATTTATTCACACTGTGTTGCCGTTGCCCGGGGTGGACCACTAGGAGGTAGATCCCATCCTACCCCATGCTATCCCAGTTAGAAAAAGAAGTGGATCATTTCTTAGGCCCGTATTGATAAACAGCACTAGAGCCTGACACCTATTTTCAGTTCGTATCACAAATGTCATCTCAGTACATAGTCTGTGAAATCCATACTAAATATTGCTCTCAATTTTGAGATCGCTTTATAAATACGAGTCTTAGTGTAGGATTGTATTCTTCTAAGACAATATCTATAAGACATAAGTACTTCAAACCACTCAGACTTCCAACAAAGCCTCACCAGGGTCGCAGCCAAAACGGGAGGAACAAGGAATAAAACTTGGGAACCAGCATCCGATCCGAGCACTGTCAATAATTGATAATGGATGACGTCATTATGTCAGCTGGTGATTGATTGGCTGTTCCCTGTTCCGGTGGGGGGAGGGGGAAAGCTCTTAAAGAGGGGGAAGAAAAAGATTTTATCTGGATTTATGGTTTAATATGCGTATTATCGTCTCCGCGAATTGTGTGTGCTTTATGACTTGAGACTCGAAAAAATGAGGGTTTGTTGAAAAATGTTGGAGAAGTTTAGAAAGTTAAGAATTTTTTAAGACGTTTATTGATGTGCATGTATCTTTGAATTTAATTTTTTTTAACCAAGGATTAGTAGACAATATCAATAGCATACGAGATAGTACACAATTGTTCGAGTATGCAATTGATGTTGAAACCCGAGGTAAGTACTATGATTTACATATTGTGTGAAAGACAACTTCAAATAAAGGAATATTTCACGAAAATTATAGTATGAAAATAATTGCCAACTGCCTCCGTGGTCTAGTGGCTAGTGCCATGGGCTCCCGATCCGGAGGTCCTGGGTTCGATTCCCAGGGGGTAAAACACAAAGTTGATATTTGAGAATTTATCACTTTATGAATTTTTCCCCAGTTTGGGTAGGACATTGCAGGCTGAATCACCTGATTGTCCGAAAAGAAAAAGATTTCGTGCTTCGGAGGGCACGTTAAGCCGTCGGTCCCGGTCGCTGTCTTTGATAGTGGTCGTTACACAAAACCATGTCAGAGGCCTGATAGTTGTGCTACTAGGCGGTTTAAAAACTCTGACACCAGGGTTCATCGGTTCCATAGACTCGATACCCACTCGACAGAAGAAGAAGTTAAAAAAGCAAGCAAAACAAACCACTATGAAGGATTTCATCCATCACAAAACTTCTACATTCGCGTAAGAAACATATCTAATTCGCAGTAGGCATTTCGTACATCATACAGATTGTTTAAATATTTTGATGTTTTATAATAAAATACTGAATAAAAAATCGACAAACTCTAATTTTGAGCTTATTATAAAACACACACAGATTAAATAGTAGATGTTATGCCGAGTGCATAAAGCAAGTCATTATTATCCGAGATCGTTATATGCCCGAGCCCCGGGCTCGGGCAGATGAAGAAGTCGAGGATAAAAATGATTTGTGCACGAGTTATAAACTCTGCTTTTCACTTCGATTGCGAGAAAATAAAACAGTAACATAACATACTAACATTTATTTAATTAAAATTCAAAGTAAAATTAGTACAATCCGAAAGTTTCACAGCTTCTTTCCCGCTACTTTACTTTTTTTAATTTTTGTGCGTGATTTTCGGGCAAAGAATAAAATATATACAGCCTACTCTTAAATTATTTTGGAGTATTGTTTTTTTTTGTGATGAATATGTCTTGATATTTAGTTACTTTTTCGTATTATCTTAATATAAACCAAAAATGCAAATAGGGAAGGATTTATAAATAAGCAAGTTTTATCCGTGCACAATTTATTATGTTTGGCTGCATGGTCTAAATGGTCACTGCTTTAGTATAGATTCATTTAAAAAGCTACTTTTTTGCCCTTGTGCATAAAGTTCAACTTTATGTCGCCTAGATTCTGCATAAAGTAGTACTTTTTCGAGCATGAGAAGTGAAAAATATATTTCATTTACTATGTTTCTTTTTTTGCTTCCATGCGACAGAAAAAATACTGGCCGGTTAGATATTTAAAATAAAATTTTCGTAAATTCCAATACAATTACGTTTCGAATTTCGATTTCGATTCGAGTAAATATGCTATTCCGAGAATAGAAGAAAAATAGAATAGGACTTTTAACTTTTTAAATTATAGTTTTGTCATCTAGCGAAATGACAGTTCTTTTTTCAAATGTCATTAATGCCCAAGTGTTTTTATGGTCTATAATAACCCAGCTTTTAGGAAAGCAATGGCCAATTATAGAGCAAAAGATATGTAAAATGTATTTTATTGCTGTATTTCACACCAGTCGCTCCCATTCCACACCTTTAGGCCTAATGCAAATCTAAGAACACATGCCTACTATTACCTACATGAAATTTACTCAGATCAATAAAATCATGTCCTTCTTATTAGATCTCTTTTCTCGAAAATCTAACTATATTTTAGTAGTTATTTTGATGGTTTTATAGACATGTAAACCATGTTCGCCGTTGTATGGCTGCTGTGGGTCCACAATGGGATCGATTCTAGATACCACCGACTGAAACAAAATTAAAATCTATCTGTCTCTTTCAAAATAATAAAATAGTATGTATACACTTTATCTGCTAGATTTTGACGCACTTTTGCACTTTTCCCCAGTATTTCTCACAATTTTATCAACCATATCATATGACGGCGGATAAAAAATACATATAATCGCCGACTATAAATCAAAAAACAGGTGAGAATAGATCTCCTGTCCTTTTCCAATGTTTTTAGTCCATACTGGACTGGGAGAGAAAGAAAAACATAGAATGTTCCAGTTGCCCTTCCTCCCGGGCATGCTGTAGAAGTCAGCAAAAGGGATTCGAGGGTTACAGTGTATTGTAATTTAGGCGATGGGCTGACAACCTGTCACTACAGCAATACACATTACAATCTAAAATTGCTCTCAATTTACGTCAGACGTGGCGAAAGCGCCTTTTAGGAGGCGTTTTACGCTCTGCCTACCCCGTAAGGGATAAAGGCTTGATTTTATGTATGTATGTATTTAGTCTGAAACTGACAAATGGATTTTAATTTTAGTTTTAGCCGGCAAATCTAGAATCGAGCTCAATTTTTAATGCATCACTTTGTTTTACTTTAGCACGCCCGTGTAATAAAACATCATCATCTCCCCAGCCGTATCTGATGGGGGGCGACTGCCATCTGACCTCCGCAACCCAGAAGGGAAACCAGACCCAATCCTAGATAAGGTCAGAGTTTTCAAGCCGCCAATGCTTAGCATTGGCCTCTGATATGGCTTAACGACTAATATCTACGGTGTTAAATGATTTTAACCGGGACCAACGGCTTGACGTGCCTTCCGCAGCACGGAAAAAGCGCCAAATAAACGTACATATGAAATTTGGAAACCGAAAAACACATTGGTACGTGGTGGGATTCGAACCACGACCTCCCGCTCAGGAGGCAGCGGCCCTATCCACTACACCATCGGACTCCTGTGTAATAAAACGTCTAACAAATTAAACACTTTATTCTTCTTTTTATATTGTAAGAGTTTAAACCCCTCCGGTTATCTTCTCTAACTTAATAAAGAGGAAAGATATGTATCTGTATGTTAGTTATGTAGTCCTCACTCCGATTTTCAGTTATGGCGGCCAATCTCCCAGAGATAGTCCAACTACGCAGGACTAGTTTTTAGTGCCCAAGTGTTTGCGCTACACACAGGTGCTCTCTCTTTTTCTTCAATCTCTTATTCTGATGGGACAGATTGACTGATACGACCAGATAGAAATCAGGCGCAGGACCAACTATTTACATGCCCATAAGATAGCATGGATCATCTTCCTTTTCGAACAATCAGGTGATCAGCCTGCAATGTCTTAAGCAAACTAGAAACAACAACACAAAGTCATTGTCCTCCGCCGGGAATCGATCTTGGGACCTCCGGGTCGAGAGCCTATGGCTCACACCGCTAGACCACGCAGTTATTATGAAGTTATGTATTGACCTATCATTTAATGAGTTTCCCGTTGGAACAAATATTTTCTCTCTTTTTCTCTTAGAGTCAGTCAGGTGATTCAGATTGCATTGTCTTAGCCAAACTAAGAAAAGTCTCCCAAAGTAATAAACTGCCGAATATCAACTTTGTTTGTGTCAGGTGATTCAGATTGCATTGTCTTAACCAAACTAAGAAAAGTCTCCCAAAGTAATGAACTGCCAAATATCAACTTTGTTTGTGTCAGGTGATTCAGATTGCATTGTCTTAACAAAGCTAAGAAAAGTCTCTCAAAGTAATAAACTGCCAAATATCAACTTTGTATGTGTCAGGTGATTCAGATTGCATTGTCTTAACCAAACTAAGAAAAGTCTCCCAAAGTAATGAACTGCCAAATATCAACTTTGTTTGTGTCAGGTGATTCAGATTGCATTGTCTTAACAAAACTAAGAAAAGTCTCCCAAAGTAATAAACTGCCAAATATCAACTTTGTGGGAATCGAACCCATGACCTCATCTTCACGAGCCAATGGCTCAGACCACTAGACTACGGAGGCAGTTGGCTTGGATACTGTAAACGGGCTATTATTCTTGGAGCCCCAGGGTTCAAGGTTACATCGATCGAGGCCGACTAAGATTAATTCTGTTCCTACGTGGTGAATACCGATGAAAGAGATAGTCGATTTTATTACTAGACTTTTACTGGTGCCTGATTGAATGTGAGTGTTTGTTTAAGGTACACGTTTAGATTATAAAAAATACACATACATACATACATATACATGTAATCACGCCTTTATCCCTAATGGGGTAGGCAGAGCGTAAACGACCCAAACAAAGGTCGTTCCGTCACGTCTGACAAAGTTTTGAGGGTTATTTAAGATAGATTTGTAAGTATATTGCTGTAGTGACAGGTTGTCAGCCCATCGCCTAAATTACAATATACTGAAACCCTCGGATCCCTTAGCTGGTTTTTACAGCATGCCCGGGAGGAAATGCAGCTGGCACACTCCACGTTTTTCTCTCGCTCCCAGGCCAGCATGGAAGTAAAAAATACACTTCTTCAATTAATCATTATTTTAGTAATGATTGTATTACGTATTTCTTCCATGCTGGTCTGGGAGACAGAGAAAAACATAGAATGTGCCTGCTGCATTTCCTCCCGGGCATGTTGTAAAAAACAGCTAAGGGATCAGAGGGTTTTAGTATATTGTAATTTAGGCGATAGGCTGACAACCTGTTACTACAGCAATATATCTACAAATATATTTTAAATAACCCTCAAAATTCTGTCAGTCGTGGCGGAATATGCCATAATATATTATCCTACATACATACATATAATCACGCCTTTATCCCTAATGGGGTAGGCAGAGTGTAAACGACCTGTGTAGGTATACCTACAAATATATCTTAATTAACCCTCAAAACTTTGTCAGACGTGGCGGAACGACCATGCATGGTTTAGGTCGTTTACGCTCTGCCTACCCTATTAGGGATAAAGACGTGATTATATGTATGTATGTTTGATTTGTAGGTATATTTCTGTTGTGACAGGTGTTAGATAGCCCATCGCCTAAATTACAATATACTGACTGAAAAACCCGGATCCCTTAGCTGGCTTTTACAGCATCCCCGGGAGGAAATGCAGCTGGCACTACGTTTATTCTATGTTGGTCCCAGCATGGAAGTAATATCATACATAGGCTTGGTAAATCCACGTTATCTATGGAGGTTAAAACCATGGATGGATTTAATTCCGCATGGCTAGCGCTGTACGTGACTAAATTGAGACCCGTGCTTCGCAATAACATCACGTCCATGTAAGCTAAAACTTGCCACGCTCTATTAGAGATAAACTTACCATTTCCCATGAAATCTAGTGAATTTCAACCAAAATTCATGAGAACTTTATGTGCTTTAAAATATTTTTAACATACATACATATAATCACGCTTATATCCCTAGTGGGGTAGGCAGAGCGTAAACGACCTAAACAAAAGTCCTTCCGCCACGTCTAACAAAGTTTTGAGGGTTATTTAAGATAGACATACATACATACATAAATCACGCCCTTATCCCTTACGGGGTAGGCAGAGCGTTTAACGCCTCGTAAAAGGCGCTTTCGCCACGTCTGACAAAAAGTGAGAGCAATTTTAGATTGTAATATGTATTGCTTTAGTGACAGGTTGTAAACCCATCGCCTAAATTACAATACACTGTAACCCTCGAGTCCCTTTTGCTGACTTCAACAGCATGCCCGGGAGGAAGGGCAGCTGGAACATTCTATGTTTTTCTATCTCTCCCAGTCCAGCATGGAAGTTTAAGATAGATTTGTAGGTATATTTCTGTAGTGACAGCCCATCGCCTAAATTACAATGTACTGAAACCCTCGGATCCCTTAGCTGGTTTTTACAGCATGCCCGGAAGGAAATGCACCTATCAAATTATATGTTTTTCTCTCGCTCCCAGGCCAGCATGAAAGTTTTATCATACATAGGCTGGGTAAATCCACGTTATCTATGGAGGTTAAAACCATGGATGGATTTGATTCCGCATGGCTAGCGCTGTACGTGACTAAATTGAGACCCGTGCTTCGCTATATCATCACGTCCATGTAAGCTAAAACTTGCCACGCTCTATTAGAGATAAACTTGCCATTTCCCATGAAATCTAGTGAATTTCAACCAAAATTCATGAGAACTTTATGTACTTTAAATTGTTTTTCAACATACATACATACTTATAATCACGCTTATATCCCTAGTGGGGTAGGCAGAGCGTAAACGACCTAAACAAAAGTCGTTCCGCCACGTCTAACAAAGTTTTGAGAGTTATTTAAGATAGATTTGTAGGTATATTTCTGTAGTGACAGCCCATCGCCTAAATTACAGGAGGAAGGGCAGCGGGATCATTCTATGTTTTCACTCGCTCTTGGCCGGCATGGAAGTTATATCATACCTACATAGGTTTGGTAAATCCACGTTATCTATGGAGGTTAAAACCATGGATGGATTTGATTCCGCATGGCTAGCGCTGTACGTGACTAAATTGAGACCCGTGCTTCGCAATAACATCACGTCCATGTAAGCTAAAACTTGCCACGCTCTATTAGAGACATGAAATCTAGTGTATTTCAACCTTAATTCATGAGAACTTTATGTCCTATAAAATAATTGACAATTGGAAGATAAACTTCTTCCATGCTGGCCTGGGAGCGAGAGAAAAACATAGAATGTGCCAGCTGCATTTCCTCCCGAGCATGCTATAAAAACCAGCTAAGGGATCTGAGGGTTTCAGTATATTGTAATTTAGGCGATGGGCTGACAACCTGTCACTACAGCAATATACTTACAAATCTATCTTAAATAACCCTCAAAACTTTGTCAGACGTGGCGGAACGACCTATGTTTGGGTCGTTTACGCTCTGCCTACTCCATTAATGATAAAGGCGTGATTATATGTATGTATGTATGTATGGAAGATAAACCAGACTCTGACTATACTTGTACCTACGAAATGAAACATTTATCAATGAAGCATATTTTATCTCATTCTATTGCTTTGCTGGACTGGGAGCGAGAAAAAAACATAGAATGTGCTAGCTGCATTTCCTGCATGCTGCAAAAACCGGCTAAGGGATCAGAGGGTTTTAGTATATTGTAATTTGGGCGATGGGCATGACAACCTGTCAATACAGCAATATATCTACAAATCTATCTAAAATGACCCCCAAAACTTTGACAAAAGTGGCGAAACGGCCTTTGTTTAGGTCATTTACGCTCTGCGTAGCCCATTAGGGATAAAGATGTGATTATATGTCTGTGTATACGACATTTCGTATACACAGACATATAATCACATCTTTATCAATAATAGAAATATGCTAAATTGATAAATCCTTCATTAAGCATTTATCAATTTAGCATATTTCTATTATTTATGTACTTAAGTAGTTTATTTATTTGAGTAGGTTTGCACTATCCGGCTTTCTATTACGCATTTTTCTTTCACCCGAAGGTTGCTTGGAAGAAATTGCTACTTTAGCAAGGCCGCCTATATTGTACTTGTCTTTCTGTTATCTGTTGTGTTGTATGAATATTTCTTATGTGCAATATTTTTTTAAATCTTATTTGATCATATTTAATTGCTCAATACATTACAAGAGCGCAATAAAAAGCAATGTAGCCACCTCATTTACACTCACTTGCTACATTATTATATACTCGCTACTTGCTACAATACTGAGCAACTTGTTACTAATGATAAATGCTACACTCGCCACGCCAACTTCGGACTTTAATTGATTCCAGCTTATAAGAGGCTTGCCACAGTATAAGTTGATAACAGTATACGATCTTCACAATTACAGCAATACTGAGAAACGTGCCACTAATGATAAATGCTACACCCGCCACGCCGACTTCGGACTTTAATTGATTCCAGCTTATAAGAGGCTTGCCACAAGATAAGTTGGTAACACTACCTATACCATCTTTACAATAGCAGCAATACGTGCACACAGTATAGAAAAGGAAAGAGCCCGATGGTGTTGTGGATAGGGCCGCTGCCTCCTGAGCGGAGAGGTCGTGGTTCGAATCCCACCACGTACCAATGTGTTTTTTGGTTTTCGAATTTCATATGTACGTTTATTCGGCGCTTTTTCCGTGCTTCGGAAGGCACGTTAAGCCGTTGGTCCCGGTTAATATCGTTCAATACCGTAGATATTAGTCGTTAAGCCATGTCAGAGGCCAGTGCTAAGCATTGGCGGCTTAAAAACTCTGACCTAATCTAGGATTGGGTCTGGTTTCCCTTCTGGGTTGCGGAGGTCAGAGGGCAGTCGCTCTGTGTAAAAACCAGTACCCTCGTTCAATCCCCTAGATTAGGTAGCCGACCCCGTAACATACGGGATAAGGCTAGGGCGATGATGAGTATAGAAAAGGAAAAGTGCCATGTATTTAAATACCTGCGTGATCAAGTTATCTAAGCATTAGGTTTACAATCCGGGGCTCATGGTTAGATTGCCAGCCACGGGATCAAGTTAATTTTGAATTTTACGAGATAATGAATGAATGATACGAGAATTTTCGGTCCCAGTCGAACTGTATCTGATAACAAACGTTAAATAACTGTGTAAAAGAAAATGTGATATCTACGTTTCCAGCAAAATCAAAATTCAAGTTTCAATAGTTTGTTATTTTTATATTTTATGAATTACGGATAAAGCATACGGCTACTTATTTGTTCGTTTAACGGAGGTTTTCACTTTTGACTTCAACGTTTACGATTATCATTTGATACATTTTTTTATTTCGTATATTGTAAACCATGTCCACTGGTTTTGTACATCTTACTGCTTCTTTTTGTTTTAGGGATAAAGGCGTGATTATATGTATGTATGTATATTAAAACACACATTCACTGCTCCTTTTCTTATACTGTAGTCTCTGCTAGGGTACTAAGACTGGGAGTATGGGAGTGGGGCAAGTGGGATGAACTTGTGTGATAAATCATGTAGACCAATGATCGTCTTTGTTGTTTGTTGTTATTGTGTGTTTGGAAAACGGTCGATTCTCTCTTTGGTTGCGTATATTCAAAGATATTTTCACAGTTTTCGATTTACGTGTATTGCTTAAATTTTCTTTATTTATTTTCCCAGTTTGGTGGCAGTAAGAGAGAGCCCGATGGTGTAGTGGATAGGGCCTCTGCCTTCTGAGCGGATCGCCGACCCACCAATGTGTTTTTCGGTTTTCGAATTTCATATGTAGAAAGAAAGAAGAAAATAATTTTATTTTGCTCCACAACACAATAACAACATGTTACAAAATTAAACTTATCCTAAATTAGAAATTATATTGTGTAATGGAAACAAAAATGGTCTCCACTCAGCATATGTGCAGGAAGCAGAAGCTACCTACAGCGCTGGTATTCTGTGAAGCCAAAAATGTACGTTTATTCGGTGCTTTTTCCGTGCTTCGGTAGGCACGTCAAGTCGTTGGTCCCGGTTAATATCGTTTAAAAGTATAGATATTAGGCCGTAAAGCATGTCAGAGGCCAGTGGTAAGCATTGGCGGCTTGAAAACTCTAACTTAATCTAGGATTGGGTCCGGTTTCCCTTCTGGGTTGCGGAAGTTAGATGGCACTCGCTCTGTGTAAAAACTAGTACCCTCACTCAATCCCCTGTATTATATTGTTTTGTATATGCCTCCGATAGCAACAGGGTCCGAAGTATTTTATCACTAAATGACGAACAATTATACTGATAAATTAACGACTACTCTTTTTTTGTTTAACGGAGGGGTTAGACCTTTACGTTTCGACTCTTTACGAGAGTCTTCTTCATGGAGTCGGCGCGAGCGCAGTCGAAGATCACACACGGCGGGCGGTGTTGTGTGATATTCCCCCTCCAAACAAAGCACAGCTATTAGGCTACTGACGTGGTTTTGAGTAACGACCACTATCAAAGACAGTGACCGGGACCGACGGCTTGACGTGTCCATCTACGCACGGCCTTTTTTTTCGGACAATTAAGCTTAAAATGTTCTAACCAAACTGGAAAAAACCTTACAAAGTGATAAATTGACAAATATCAACTTTGTGTTCTCTGGGAATCGAACCCAGGAGCACCGGATCGTAAGCCCGTAGCTCTGACCATTAGACCACGGAGGCAGGTTCACTTCGACTGTGACCACGAGCTGACATAACGTTTTCAACACCGCGGCAACCTCTTAAATTCCCTCTTTCCACCACATAAACAATGAACTTGGGGGAACAGCGGCGATTTAAATTTGAAAACAAACTCTCTGCGGCCAGCGGTACGACCTGCTAAACGCCGTGTCGACCAATCCGGATAAAACTGGCGTGAACCGGATGAGAGCGGTGTGAACAGGCTCGTATTAAGGTCTTATGCCATTGATTTTGGAGTTAGGCTAGGCTTTTGTTTTCCAGTTTGATGTGGTGGTCAGATTTATGGATTAAAGCGAACCATTTTATTAGTTTAATAGAATTCAGGCTTATACGTTTTCTGAGGGTTTCACAACTGTAACTCATATTAATAAAGCATTTTTTAACGGATTTAGAATAGAATAGAAGAAATTTTATTTGTTTTTTTTTTTTACAAATTATAAACTTATGCTGAACTTAAACAAAATTTCCAAGAAAATGGCTGTTACTCAGCATATTGTCGTGGGTTTTTTAAGGCCAATACGCTGGTCTTCCGTGGCCAACGGTTTAAAGCGCTTCAGAGCGCTGATAGACATTTCCATCTAAATAAGTAACTAACTTTATAAACAAGGTTAATTCTATCCATATTAGAATCGTATCCTATTCGTATCAAATAAATTCCATATGATACGTATATAGATGAGTGCACAAGCTGTCATACAACTACTAGAAAGGCATATTCGGATACGAATCTAATACGGATCTAACCTAATACACAAACGTCCTAAGGCTGTCAATGGGCTCGATTCTAAATATTATGGCGGCTAAAATTAAAATTGAAATCTATTTGTAACTTTCGGACAACTATTTGTAAGTTTCAGACGAGTTTTTAACATTGGAAAAGGACAGAAGTTCTATTCTTTCCGGTTTTTGATTTGTAGTCGGTGATTTTATGCGTTCTCTGTCATTTTTATCCGCCGTTATATGATATGGCGGATAAAATTGTCACGTTGGGGAAACGTGCAAACACGTGTCACAATCTGTGTAAAACCATAGGGTATAAATCGCCTGCCCTTTTTCAATTTTATTATGTTGGAAGGGACAGATAGATTTTATTTTAACTTTTAGCCGGTGGAATCTAGAATCGAGTCCAATAAAGGTTCAAGACGGAAACAATTTGTACTATAATGTCACCAGAAGAAAAAAATACAAATTCTATCCCACTCGGACTCCTTCAAATATCGGTATTTTATAGATTTTTATACCGTCGCCCGATCCTTCTGTGATGAATAGCCGCTATTGTGCACAAGACCGACAAGAATGCACAATTGAATGTGCCGCATTTCCGAATGTACGTCTCAGTTTGCGCTGAAGGACTTTTGCGTAGAGATTTGTAAGTCCGGTATTTTTGGAATGAATTTTTTTTTTTGGTAAAATTTACATATTTGTAAATGAAATGAAAAAATGCATACATTAAAACTGATCCCCTTGTTAGGGTATTATATCAGACTGACTGATAATTAAACTTAATGGTTCGATCTTACGTTTTCGCTCTAGCATGGATAAGCTATAAAGTGATTCGATCTACAGTTCTGTCGGTCAACCATGAATTGCTATACTGTTGGTCAACCTTAGGTTCTTGAACCTGACCCTTTGTTTCAAGGTTCAGGGGTTGGTGGGTTTTCTATGAGAGTATATAAATACGCCAAGGATAGGGTTGCTTAACAACTAACCCTTTAAAAAAAAAAAAATACATGCATTTGTTCCATGCTGGACTGGAAGCGAGAGAAAAACATAGAATGTGTCAGCTGCATTTCCTCCTGGGCAAGCTGTAAAACTCAGCTAGGGAATCCGAGGGTTTCAGTATATTGCAATATAGGCGATGCGCAGACAAACTGTCACTACAGCAATATACCTACAAATCTATCTTAAATAACCCTCAAAACTTTATCAGACGTGGCGAAATGACCTTTGTTTAGGTCGTCTACGCTCTGCCTACCCCATAAGGGATAAAGGCGCGACTATATGTATGTATAAAAAACAAAACTATTTAAAGGTAAGTACACAAAAGACATCCACAGCTCCCCTTGGCGGAGTCATTCATCACAATTCAGTGGAAACAATCAAACTTTAACTATAGTTTAACAAGTTCGTGATCCTGAAAACATGTTTACCGAGTGTTGGGTCTCGAGTTCTGAAGCCGGCGATGGGTCGCTCTACTTACCCCATGCGCTTTCAATAGATATGCAAGGCTAAGTGACGTTACCATCACAGATGTTACTTTCTTTCACGATGAAGTTTATTTATATATTTTTATTAGTAGCATTATTTTATAAGTAGGTATTAAATTTAGTGCACGTTTTATCCGCGTATTATTAAAAATTATCACTTCTGTAGGTCTGTTGTAAGAAATTTATTTTTAGAAATAAGCAGTGCCTGTTGTGTCTTTGTTTACAATTTCCTGTGTTTATGATGTTTTTGTGTACAATAAATGGTTAAATTAATTAATTAAATTATTTTTTAGCCTTTGTTGTATTGTAATAGCGATGTGTACAGATAAGCCGGTTTACATGTCAACTAAGTAGTGTACGTACCTAATAGTAAATGACAGAGGCCTAATAGCTGTGTTACTAGGCAGTTCAAAAACTCAGACACCAGGGTTCTTTGGGTCGTTGTTTGAGTCGCGAATCCACTCGCTAAGAAGAAGAAGAAGTCAATGAGTTCCTTCGACACACAGTAATAGAATGTGCATGTGTACGACAACATATATACATACATATAATCACGCTTTTATCCCTAATGGGGTAGGCAGAGGCCTAAACAAAGGTCATTCCGCCACGTCTAACAAAGTTTTGATTGTTATTTAGGATAGATTTGTAGGTATATTGCTGTAGTGACAGGTTGTCAGCCCATCGCCTAAATTGCAATGTACTGAAACCCTCGGATCCCTTAGCTGGTTTTTACAGCTTAGCCGGTATGAAATGCAGCAGATTCGGACGGTAATGTCCCTTTCGCAAAATGTCCCGCTTCTAAAAACAAGACCTTTTCGCGAAATGTCCCGTTCGCGAAATGTCCCGTTCGCGAAATGTCCCGTTCGCGAAATGTCCTGTTCGCGAAATGTCCCGTTCGCAAAATGTCCCGTTCGCGAAATGTCCCTTACACGAAATCAAACCCTCATATGGGTCAACTGGCCCCACATCTAACTTAGCCCGTGGGCTGAGTAGATCTGGAAGCTATAAAGTGTTAGGCAAATCCCGCGGGCTGAATGGGTTATGAATCAATTTACCCGAGGCAATCAACCCGTGTGCTGTATACCTATTAGCTCGTTTCCTACAATAAAAACCATATAATATGGACAAAATGTTTTATTAATTTTTCTGTAATCTTACCAACTTGCCTAATTAGATTATAAAAAAAAATAACTTAAACATACATTTATTCTTAAACTAAAAAGAACTAAAACATACTTTTGCACTAAAACATTAATTGTTAAACTAGGAGGGATATTTCCTTTCCATAAAAGTTATCAATATCCTGATGAGAGTCGAATGAATGTTACTCTTGTTATAAATTGTTTTACGGATATTTTTCCGCTTTCTAATTTGTTAAGAGCTTTTATATATTTCTTGTTGAATATTTGGTTGCGCTTCCTTTTATTTTTTTTCAATTTGCCAAACAAAAAATGGTTAATATTCAGGTCTTGGTGCTTTGCTTCTTTTTTAATTTTATGAATAAAAGAGAAAAGCGTTGGTCTTTTTTCGATACGAGTGTTTAAACGATGATTCCAACCTTCTACGACATTTGTGGTTCTGTGAGCTTCGTGGGCACAGCTTAATATTGATGGAGATAGATTTGGATACCAAGTCTTTTGATAATATTCAAGAAATTTGGTGACCTCATATGTTTTTGGAGCATCTTTGTGTATAATTTCCCATCCTTGGGCAATAGATTGTGGTGGTAACAATGCTAGGATAGCACATCGTCTTACAACTTTTCGACCACTGGCTCTGTAGGAAGTATTGAATTCTTTTGCCTTTTTCCATATCGCTTTGTGGTAGTGAAAGAAACAGCCGCTTAATTTTCCCTGAGGATATATTTTCAAATATGCATTCATAGCGGCTTTTTCATAATCACATTTGAATGAATGCATTGTTATACCCAATCTATTTTTGATGATTTCAAATAGCCTTGTATACGTGATCTCACTCTTATCGGGTAATAGAGCATATATTACCGGAATAATGTTGGTAGACTCAGAGTTCGAATATAAGTCTAAATGAATCGAATAAACCTGAAAACAAGGACGTGGAGCAGATTTAAATGTGCCATCTCCATAATATGAGCCATTTTTCAATGTATGCATAATTTTTCTGGCACTATTACTTGCAAAAACTAAAATTTTATCATCATCGCCGTCTTCAGCTATCAAAAAATGTTCCCCTAAACCATTTGGAACGTACACTTCCGATAACTTATTAAATACCAAGCGTTCTGAATTTAAATATTTTTTCCTTGCTCTGTATAGAGAGTCTTTTTTCGACAAGAAGTCAGGTATTCGGTCAGTATGCTCACGATATTTTTTAGATACGCCTGCCATACTTTCTTCATATATCTTCATTATTGGACCAAAATCTTCACATACTTTTTTTTTAATTTTGTCGATAGTTTGGAATACATGATTTCCAATTAAATCAGGCTCACAAGTATGATTCGTCCGGCGTATTATATTTTCCTTCTTTTTATCAATAGTGATAGATGCAGTACATATGTCTCTCTTGGTACATTTCCACTGAGTGGATTCATCTTTATTAATCCGATTTTTAGTGTAGCGAAAACCATCAATCATGATGGTTTCTTTTCCTTTTTGAGATGTGGCAAATTCCATAATTATCGCAGATTCGTTAATTTCTCACAAATAAGTATTTTCTAATAGCAGGGTTTACTATGAGAATGGGGAATGTGACTCATTGACAATATAAAGTGTCATTGAAACGTGAAGGATAATGTTATTGTTATTTATAGCCAGTATTAATCTAAGCAAAGAGGATCCATGTGATTCGTTTGGTTTCCAAGTGGGATTGTAATTAGGCTATATACAGATTCAGTCAGAGTAGAAATTATATATTTGGTAGTAAAACTGCCGAGAAGGTGGTGACCTGAAGGGTTTTGACCTTCAGGTCCGGAAAGTTCAATTTTCATTTCGATAACGGGCCGTTTTAATAACGGGCCATTTCGATAACGGGCCTTTTTCATAACGGGCCGTTTTCATAACGGGCCGTTTTGCTAACGGGCCGTTTTGCTAACGGGCCGTTTTGATAACGGGCCATTTCGATAACGGGCCGTTTTCAGCAAGCGGGACATTTTGCGAAAGGGACATTACCGTCCGAATCGAAAAATTCCCTGTTCCTATACACAACGTCTCATCCAGAATTCATTGCACCGTCCAACCTCCAATACACGAGGGACGGGTTGCTTCAGACGTTGTATTGTACATGCTCGCTGCACATACATTCGGATTGCACTATAGTGCTTTTCTATTTCACGTTGTGGGTTATTCATTGTAGTTTTGAGTTGACATGGGTTTCTTAGAATTTCTGAATTTGATTTACTTTATCGTTTCTCAAATTTTACTGGTGTATCTTGGAAGATAAGAGCCTTTCTAGAAGATATATCGGTCGATTGTTGCATAAGAATCTATATTTCAATCATAAATTCAAAACCGTCGTCACAGACAAAAGGGAAAACCTAATCAAAAAATATTTAGCTAAAAAACTACGAGAAACAGATACTATATAATTATTGACAATTCCATGCTTCCATGCTGGACTGGGAGCGACAGAAGAACGTAGAATGTGTCAGCTGCATCTCATCCCGGGCATGCTGTAAAAACCAGCTAAGGGATTCGAGGGTATATTGTAATTTAGGCGATGGGCTAACAACCTGTCACTACAGCAATATCCAGTTCTATCTTAAACAACCCTCAAAACTTGTCAGACGAGGCGGAACGACCTTTTTTTGGGTTGTTCACGCTCTGCCTACCCCATTAGGGATACAGGCGTGATAGTATGTATTTATGTGGCAATTCTATCGATCTACTCGCATACATCAAAGTAACAACGTCCAGGCGTTTCAATATTTAAATACGTTTTAAACAAATTCCAGTCCACGTAAAAGTTGCCATATATTCCACTGTTTAGCATCTGTGTCACACGTGACCGAATGGCATCATAACATGCGATGAGAGGACGCTCTAGCAAAAGGAAGGGTATCAAAAATTCACCTCTTACCTAATAAAATGTTCACTTTATGAACGAGGAATGGTGTTGGGTCAGACGTGCTAAAATGTTCGTCGGGCTGAAAAATGAGAGATGGCAATACTGGGCGATAACATATTCATCAAACGAGTTGTCGAAATTGAGTGGTCACCGTAGTATAGCAGTGTCCCATTTTTCCGTTCTATTTGGATATTCTGATTAATCAAATGACATATACGGGGTGGTTATAGGAAGTGTAAATAAAATCCATACAAATTGTATGGAAAAGCCAATTTTTATTCCACTCTCTGAAAGAATTTCCCGGCGGACGTTGTTCAGTTTCGTTGACTAAGCAACCCATATCAGTTTGCGGAACGCTGTCTCTTACACCCGGTTTGCCATGTCATAACATGTCGTTGACAAATTATGTCATTTAATGCAAATTTCTTCCATACTGGACTGGGAGAGAAAGAAAAACATAGAATGTTCCAGTTGCCCTTCCTCCCGGGCATGCTGTAGAAGTCAGCAAAAGGGATTCGAGGGTTACAGTGTATTGTAATCTAGGCGATGGGCTGACAACCTGTCACTACAGCAATACACATTACAATCTAAAATTGCCCTCAATTTATGTCAGACGTGGCGAAAGCGCCTTTTAGGAGGCGTTTTACGCTCTGCCTACCCCGTAAGGGATAAAGGCGTGATTTTATGTATGTATGTATGTATGTATGTTTGTAATGCAAATTCAAAATTCAAAATCTTTATTTCAGGAATTATAGTTCCATAGTAAATTAGTAGTTTATCTTAATCTATTACATTAGTCACACTCAAGAATAGGTGTTATAATAAAATTAATTATCTCGATCAAGATGCATAATTCAATAAAATACCATACAAGCCATAAAAGAAAAAGGTACCTATTTATGGTACCTACAGTCATTCATGTAGTAGAAACCAAAATATTACGAATAAACTTGTAGAGTTTGCTACAATCCAACGTAGCAAAATCGTAGCGATGAATGATTTTTGCTAAAGTAATATTCAACTTAAATTCTTATTACTTCCATGCTGGCCTGGGAGCGAGAGAAAAACAGAATGTGCCAGCTGCATTTCCTCGCGGGCATGCTGTAGAAACCAGCTTAGGGATCAGAGGGTGTCAGTATATTGTAATTTAGGCGATGGATTGACAACCTGTCACTACATCAATTTACCTACAAATCTATCTTAAATAACCCTTAAAACTTTGTCAGACGTGGCGGAACGACCTTTGTTTAGGTTGTTTACGCTCTGCCTACCCCTTTGGGGATAAAGGCGTGACTTTATGTATGTATGTAATATTCAACAAACTTTTAATTTATGCGATGTAGAGATTACTAAAAATAAAGTTATACAAAAAATACTTCAGAAAATCTCTGTAGGAAATCCTGTAAGGTGCAAGCAGAAGAAGTCAGAAAACTAGTTTACACTAATACAACAGAAGTATGCTTCAACTATGGCGCAAGTAAACAGGCTAGCAACTACCACATTGCATGGAAAAACTCAAGTTAATCCATACAAAAAGCGGCCACAAGTTTCACCGCGGCTTAAACTTGTACAAGGCGCGTCTTCATTTTTTTCTTAACCACCCCCCCTCGCCACTCCCCCCACCTTGAATGTGTTGCCAAAGTTGTGTGCTAAAAATAATACAAATGACACGTTAAGCCGTCGGTCCCGGTCGCTGTCTTTGATAGTGGTCGTTACACAAAACCATGTCAGAGGCCTGATAGTTGTGCTACTAGGCGGTTTAAAAACTCTGACACCAGGGTTCATCGGGTCCATAGACTCGATACCCACTCGACAGAAGAAGAAGAATACAAAAGTCGTGGTTTTCAGTTATTTGTAGGTTATTTGAATAAATATGGCTGCCATAAATCCAATGGCTATTGATTTCCTTTTCATATTTCTGAAGTTATTTACTATTTTACCGCGGTAAAACTGAAGTTAATCCATACAAAAAGCGGCCGCAAGTTTCACCGCGGCTTAAACTTGTACAAGGCGCGTCTTAATTTTTTTCTTAACCACCCCCCCCCTCGCCACTCACCCCGCCTTGCATGTGTTGCCAAAGTTGTGTGCTAAATATAAGACAAAAGTGGAGGTTTTCAATTATATATAGGTTTTTTGAGGTGTTAATCAATATGGCTGCCATAAATCCAATGGCTATTGGTTTTCTTTTCCATATTTCTGAAGTTAATTACTATTATACGAGTAGTAAGATAAAACGAAGATAAGGGCGCAAGGTGCGAGTTTCTCATTCTTCTTCTTCATTGTGATATAGTTTTATTTTATTTTGTGATACAGATATAATTTTCTTTGTAATAGACTCGCTTGTGACTTTCTAAAAGTGTTCTTAGGAATCAATTTGGAAATAAATGATTTGACTTTGCCTTTGACTAAAGTAAATTGATACAAAAAGTGGCTGCAAGTTTCTCTATGGCTTAAACTTGTACAAGCCGAGTCTTATTTTTTTTAACCACCCTCTCTTTGCCTTCCTTAGATTTGTACAAAATTGTGTGGTAAAAATAAGATGCATGTGGTGGTTTGCAAAATTTGTTGTGCATAATATCAGGCGTCTATCATTACTATGGCCGCTAATAATTCAGCGGCCAATGATTTTCTATCTTTTTTATATTTCTTAAATAAATTACTATTATCTCTTTAGATCAAGTATAGATTTTCCCGCAGTAAAAAGTAACCTATATATAAATCTTCTATGCTGGACTGGGAGTGAGAGAAAAACATAGAATGTGCCAGCTGCATTTCCTCCCGAGCATGCTGTAAAAACCAGCTAAGGTATCCAAGGGTTTCAGTATATTGTAATTAAGGCGATGGGCTGACAATCTGTCACTACAGCAATATACGTACAAATTTTCTTAAATGGCCCTCAAGACTTTGTCAGACGTGGCGGAACGGCCTTTGTTTAGACCGTTTACGCTCTGCCTACCCCATTAGGGATAAAGGTGTGATTATATGTATGTATGTATGTAAAAAGTAACCTATGTGCCATACTTATTTACGAGTAATGCATCCTAAGTTCCATCCCGATTCGTACAGTGTTTAATGTGTAATTGAGTTACAAACATTCATAAAAATACATATATACAAATAATCATGCCTTCATCCCAAATGGGGTATACTAAGTCGCTCCGCCACGTCTGACAAAGTTTTGAGGGTTATTTAAGATAGATTTGTACGTATGTTGCTGTAGTGACAGATTGTCAGCCCATCGCCTAAATTGCAATATACTTAAACCCTCGGATCCCTTAGCTTGTTTTAATAGCATGCTCGGGATGAAATGCTGGCACATTCTAAGTTTTTCTATCATTCCCAGTCCAGCATGGAAAGAAAATGTAAGTTTATTTATATTTACCTATGGGACCTTTCGTATTGTGGTGTCTATTTGTAGCATTTTTATAACAACAAAGCGCCATAACTAATGTTTTTCAAAATGCATTCCCTTCATCTGGCAACATTGCCCCCTCTACCGCCTTCCCGCTAAATAAAGGGTCTAACTTTTAATGGAGGAACTATAGACACGAGAAAAGTGAGAGTCATCGTCGATATAACTTGGAGTAATGCGACGCTTCTGGACTGCGGTAGGATATTATTTCAAGGCATTCTTTTTTCCATGTGGGGTAGGCAGAATATTATCACACAAAGGCGTTTTTGCCAAGTCTGATAAATTATTATTTTGTTACATATTTAAAATTGAGAGCCCGATGGTGTACTGGATAGGGCCGCTGCCTCCTGAGCGGGGGGTCGTGGTTCGAACCCCACCACGTACCAATGTGTTTTTCGGTTTTCGAATTTCATATGTACGTTTATTCGGTGCTTTTTCCGTGCTTCGGAAGGCACGTTAAGCCGTTGGTCCCAGTTAATATCGTTTAATACCGTAGATATTAGTCGTTAAGCCATATCAGAGGCCAGTGCTAAGCATTGGCGGCTTGAAAACTCTGACCTAATCTAGGATTGGGTCTGGTTTCCCTTCTGGGTTGCGGAGGTCAGATGGCAGTCGCTCTGTGTAAAAACCAGTACCCTCGTTCAATCCCCTAGATTAGGAAGCCGACCCCGTGAGATACGGGATAAGGCTAGGGAGATGATGGGAGATGATGATGATTTAAAATAACACACCAGTAGCAAAAATCAGCAGCGTAGCAGTTTCTTGCTTCAGGATGTAAGGGCTAATTTCAGTACGATTTATATTTAAACTAGCGACCCGCCCCGGCTTCGCACGGAAATCATCAGTGTTTCTCTACTATATTATGCATGTATTATACATATAAACCTTTCTCTTGAATCACTCTATCCATTAAAAGAAACTGCATCAAAATCAGTTGCGTAGTTTTAAAGATCTAAGCATACATAGGGATATAGGGACAGAGAAAGCGACTTTGTTTTATACTATGTAGTGATTGTACTATGTTGGATTGCCTGCAAATTTATTAAAGGTCGAACATATTAATTTACCTACTCTGAAACAAAAAGTACGAAGCAAAAATAATATTTCTGCGTATACTGTTTTTCCCAAAGCGACAGATACGAGTATGTTAGCAAAGCCAGTTTCTGCGAAAAGCGAATAGCAAATACGTTTTTGACAGCAAATAAAAAAAAACACCGGAATGCATTTAGTAACAAACAGGAACTACGAGTATTTTGTTAAATCTGTTCGTATTTTTTTACATTTTCAGATTTTCGTTTACTACTCTTCTATGTAAGATCCGAAGCGATAACATTATAAAATATCTAGTATAATTTTCTACTTAGAAATACTATGTAAGTCTGGAAAGGTAGCCCAAAATTTTCCAGTTTTATTATTTTGCAATTTACCCAGGACATGGGCTAAAGTCATTTTACCAATACTCATTATTTTCTGAAATCCTCTTTTCATTAGCATGTGGCGACCTCTTTTTACCCCGTACAGAATATGGGTGACAAAACGAGAATGAAAAATGTTGAATACATACATATAATCATGCCTTTATCCCTAATGGGGTAGGCAGAGCGTAAACGACCTACACAAAGGTCCTTCCGATACGTCTGACAAGGGTTATTTATGATAGATGTGTAAGTATATTGCTGTAGTGACAGGTGGTCAGCCCATCGCCTAAATTGCAATATATAGAAACTCTCGGATTCCTTAACTGGTTACATCATGTCCGGGAGGAAATGCAGCTGGCTCCTTCTATATGTTTTTTCTCTCGATCCCAGTCCAACTTGGAAGAATAGTTGAATGAATACTCAAAACAAATAATTAACTTTGTAAATGAACTAAAGAGCGGAGACGTTTTAAGCCATAACATGCACGAGTAGACTAAACCTGACTGGAATATCGAGCAGTTTAACATAACAAGATGAGCAGCACGCTGATTGGCTGAAACGGTTTAAACCCCGTGTTTATTACGTCACCTTGTGTGCTAAGCCGTGTAGTAAATTATCGTGGGAGAAGCGGGTTTAGATGCCATTTGTCATTCTCTAGACACGGGCGTCTAGTGTGCTAGTCTCCGTCACTTTGGATTGATCTGTGTGTGAAATATCATGGTAATACTGCTACTATATCTACAGTACACTGCTAGACATGGGTTAACTTTAGTGGCCTGTCAAGTTACTTGTAGTTTGAGAAACGCAGCGCAAGATAAACTGCTGCTTTCACAAGGAAAACTGCTTTTTTTGATAATACTTTTTTATACTTTTCATGATACATGCGCCAAAGAATCGGCTGCTATCTTGCAGCGCAGGAAGAAGTTTCCCTGAATATATTCATCAGTAAGTTTTTTAGCATCCGTGGGAAGCAATAGGATCGTGAGGAGAAGCAGGTTTAGACACCGGCGTGTATTGTCGCTTTGGATTGATCTGTATGCGAAGTAATGGTAATACTGTTACTATATCTACAGTTCACTGCTAGACATGAGTCAACTTTAAAGGCCTGTCAAGTTACCTGTAGTTTGACGAATGCGGCGCAAGATATTACATTCACAAGGAAAACTGCTGTTTTTCTTGATAATTCTTAATTTTAATGTATCGCGTCGAAGCATGCCCGACGTTATCAAAATACTTTTTATTCTTTTCGGAAACGGGTGTTATTTTGCAGTACAGGAAGATATTAGGCTAAATAACAAATAACAACTTTGGGTTCTCTGGGAATCAATCAAAGGACCTCCGGATCAGGAACCTATGGCTCAGACCACTAGACCACGGAGGCAGATGAGGCTCTAAGAGATGGAACAAGTACTATCTTTAGTCCTGTACGAACGAAGATAATCTACAAAGAATAAAAGGGTCAATGGATATCCCATTCAAGCAACAATGGTTACTACGAGGTCAAGTGGTGAACTATGACGGTGTCGGAACAGCCATCAGTCAACGCGATAACAACTGACCAGCCAATTTACAAATAGCAGTAATAGCGCCGTGAGGTGAAAGCGGTCGATTATTAAACCGAATCAGGGCTTCATGATTGTCTTGTAGGTATCAATCAACTGTCTACCAAGTGGGTTTTCGAATCGACATACATACATACATAAAATCTCGCCTTTATCCCTTACGGGGTAGGCAGAGCGTAAAACGCCTCGTGAAAGGCGCTTTCGCCACGTCTGACAAAAATTTAGGAAAACTTTAGATTGTAATGTGTATTGCTGTAGTGACAGGTTGCAGCCCATCGCCTAAATTACAATATACTGTACTCCTCGAATCCCTTTTGCTGACTTCTACAGCATGCCCGAGAGGAAGGGCAGCTGGAACATTCTATGTTTTTCTATCTCTCCAAGTCCAGCATGGAAGAATCGACTTCGAATCGACGAACGACTCAATAACTCCGGTGTCATTATATAAACCTATTAAATCTTCCATGCTGGACTGGGAGCGACAGAAGAACGTAGAATGTGCCAGCTGCATCTCCTCCCGGGCATGCTGTAAAAACCAGCTAAGGGATTCAAGGGTATATTGTAATTTAGGCGATGGGCTGACAACCTATCACTACATCAATATACCTACAAATCTATATTAAATAACCCTCAAAACTTTGTTAGACGTGGCGGAACGAACCTTTGTTTATGTCGTTTTTACGCTCTGCTTACCCCATTAGGGATAAAGGCGTGATTATATGTATGTATATCTACCAAGTGGGTTTTCGAATCGACGAACGACTCAATGAACCTCGGTGTCATTATACAAACCTATTAAACCCTGGAGTAGCGAAATCCCATATATACGTAGTTTCGCTTTTATTATTTACGGGTACAACCAAACTTAACCAAACTCTGTACACATAATCAAATACAACATATCAATTCTTTGTTTAGATTTGGTGTGAAAATATACTAATAATACACTTCCATGCTGGCCTGGGAGCGGGAGAAAAACATAGAATGTGCCAGCTACATTTCCTCCCGGGCATGCTGTAAAAACCAGCTAAGGGATCCGAGGGTGTCAGTATATTGTAATTTAGGCGATGGGCTGACAACCTGTGACTACAGCAATATACCTACAAATTGAACTAAAAAAACCCTCAAATCTTTGTCAGACGTGGCGAGACGACTTTCTTTTTAGGTCGTTTACGCTCTGCCTACCCCATTAGGGTTAAAGGTGTGATTATATGTATGTATGTGAAAATATTAACTAAGTACAATATTAGAAAGCAAATTTAATTTTAGGCAATTTTGACACAAGATTGTATTTTTGGACTTATTTTGTTCATGTATTCTGTTTTCAAACCAAACCTAATTAGAAACATTGATATGTTGCATTGATTATGTGTACAGAGTTCGATTAAGTTTGGTTGTACCGTTAAAGAATAAAAGGGAAACAATGTTTTGATGGAATTTCGACACTCCGGGGAAGCTTTACCAGGTTTTTGAAATGGTTTGTGTGAAGGCCATTTTTAGGCACGGCTTTTTTTCCTCCCTTGGAAATCGAACCCACGACGACTTATTGACGTAATGGTCAAGTTGTGAACCATGACTGTGTCCGAACAGCCATCAGTCAACGCGATAACAACTGACCAGCCAATTCATGTAATAGCTGCTACGAATACCAGTAATAGCTCCGCGAGGTGAAAGCCGTTGATTATTAAACCGAGTCAGGGGTTGGGTTTCATGATTTACATTATATGCCGTGTCAGCATATACTGATACATTTACCTTCACTACATAGTATAAAACTAAATCGCTTTCTCTGTCCCTATATCCCTATGTATGCATAAATCTTTAAAACTACGCAACGGATTTTGATGCGGTTTCTTTTAATGGAAGTGATTCAAGAGGAAGGTTTATATGTATAATACATGCATAATATAGTAGAGAAACACTGATAATTTCCGTGCGAAGCCGGGGCGGGTCGCTAGTAAAAAAGAAAAAAACGAAATTCGAGTTACATAAATAAGAATAAGATAATATTAGTCATTTTCTCAAAATAGAGTATCAAACATAAAATTTAAAATTGATTTTTAAAAATTTGATTAATTAAACATGCCGTGTTAGGATATACTGATACATTTACCTTCTGTTATAAATTAAAAACAATCCCTAAGTACATAAATTTATCCCATGAGGGCAATATCAGAAAGAACTGTATAGATTGACAGGTTTTCTATCATCCATACCTTGGACAAATAACAAGATCGTCCAAGATCCATACACGTTATGTTGATTTTTACCCGGGAAATGGTTTGTTACTAATAGTTGGGCGCGAAATTGAGACACTTACTTATAACAATGATTATGAATTAAATACACACATACATATAATCACGCCTTTATCCCAAATGGGGTAGGCAGAGCATAAACGACCTACACAAAGTTCGTTCCGCCACGTCTGACAAAGTTCTGAGGGTTATTCTAGATAGGTTTGTAGGTATATTGCTATATTGACAGATTGTCAGCCCGTCACCTAAATTGCAGTATACTAAAACCTTCGGATCTCTTGGCTGATTTATACAGCATGCCCAGGAGGAAATGCAGTTTGGCAACAACATTTCCAAGTCCGACTGTGAAATTCATCCCATGAACTAACTGTCTCAGTGCCAGCCCAGTCCCAGTGAGAAGATAAGATTAAGGATAATATCCGGAACGGATTACTGCGGGCTTCTCGCGGTTTATAATTGAAAAAACGTCAAAACTTCATTACGTGTCTTAATAGGGTTCAATATTTCTATTGATAAATTGAAGACATAAAATATAAAAACCAAAAAACCTGGACTCGAGCTACAAGCTATCGCAATATTTCGAGTGTCCTTCGATCTGTATGTGTGACGTCAGAACTATCATGCCTAAACTATTTCACCACAGAACGAGCTCAGTATATATTTTTTTGCTAAAAAAAATCGGCATTTTAAGTTTTTAATGATTTTTCAGTATTTAGATTTGTCAACAAAATGAAGAGTAATTTTTCACAAATATCAGGATATCTTAACCATACTGTTAACTAAAATTACCACACTATTTAAAAAAAATACCTAACTAATAATATCTTCTTCTTAGCGAGTGGATTCTCGAGTCAAACGACCCGACGATCTTAAACCATAGTCAGAATATTATGAACGTTGCGACTACGTATACTTATCCTCAAAATACCCTTAAGCTCCACCGATAGCCATTGCAACAAGAACACAGTCGCCATCGCGACACCTAATACATCACCCTGGGGACAGCCTTATCTGTCGCGCAACTTTGAAATAGAAAAACTTGCGTCGTTAGTGTGACCACAGCTTTATATATAGTCCGCGGGCACACTAGCCGTTTTGTTTACTAGACAGTAATGTGCACTTTATGGCTCTAGTGTAGGAAAATACAGAAATTATTCATCTGAGTTGCTTGTGAAATAATAAAAGCATAAAATCGGATAATCTATGTCATGCTTGGAGATGTAATGATTATGAGTAAATTTAATCAAAGTTATCTGTGTATAACACAAAATAAAATAATTATTTTTATAACAGAGTTACTCGTAAAGGGTCACTATTAAGGGGTATTTTTTTATTTATTTCCTCGCAAATACTTATGTTCAAAAACGTCGTATGACATACGTGCGCTTTGATAACTGCAGCTTCTGCTTTTTTGAAGTTCGAGCTGCAGGCGAGGGCTAGAAATATCGCCTCGGCTGTTAATTATCAACTTAGCGCACTTATATTATAATGTACTATTAATTTAATTGGTTCAATTGGGAAATTTATTCCATTAAAACATCGGCAATTGATTTGCGGAAAACATTACAATTCCATACTTTCCGAGTTCTTAGTTTCTTACTTTTTGTTCAATATATATCTACACAGAAAGTACTCCCAAATTCACACAGTTCAAAAATACAGTGGCAGATTTATTCACAACAAGAGAAAAACCACAGACAAATTGACATGACATCCCTTTGCAGTACACATAAAACTTCACGTATCGAATCCTAAAAACGCCGCTCAAATCGCCGATTCAGCTTCGGTTTAGCTCCGACTGGGAGAGACTGGGAGCATAAAAATATAGGGCTCAATAACTCTTTTGAGGCCGCAACAAATGTGCACCATAGAGTAATGATTACAGTAGGTGAAGTGTGGTTACGATTGTTTCGCTGTTGTTTTGGCTGGTTTATATTTAATGTAATGAAGTAACTACAGTTCATAGTTCTTTTTTTGATTCAATTAAGTGAGTAAGAACACTTTATTGTACCCAAAAGGCAAAAATACAAAAAATATCTTAAATAAACTTTGCACATAGGCGGAAAAGTATCAAGTTGTAAGTAAAATTCGAAGCCAACATAAAAAGCCGCTTAAAGAAAGGCGTTCACTACAATAAATATTGCCAATACTAAAGATTCCCTGAGAAGCAAAATTGAATAGGTACTTTTTAATATGGTTAATTATAAATTTAGCAATACGCGATTTTCGTTTTTTTTTGTATTTTGTCCTCAGTGAATGCGAATGTAGTATAACGATCCTGACCGTACTGAACAAAATCTCTTTATATAATTACTAATTCTGCTTATGCCCAAATAACATTAAATACACTTCATAAACCGCATCAAACAAGCGCACAGTCCAGAAGACGCCTTATCTAAATTAGTATTTTTTTATATTTAATGCTACATGCATACATAAAATCACACCGTTATCTCTAAAGGAGTAGGCAAACGTACGTACGCGACCTAAACAAAGGTCGTTCCGCCACGTCTGACAAAGTTTTGAGGGTTATTTAAGATAGATTTGCAGGTAGGTATATTGCTGTAGTGACAGGTTGTCAGCCCATCGCCTAAATTGCAATATTATGAAACCCTCAGATCCCTTAGCTGTTTTTTACAGCATGCCCGTGAGGAATTAACTACACATTCACAAACACATTCTATGTTTTTCTCTCGCTCCCAGTCCAGCATGGAAGACTATTAAATGCTTACCTACTGGTTTACTTATACTGTGGCTACATTTTTACTGCGGTGCATGGAATCAAGTTTGGTAGCGCGCCTGTCACTCAATCACCGATGCTGTGGTCCGAGTCTGTGTGCCGATTCGTGCTGGTCAATGGAAAGAAATTAGGGCTGATAAATCCTCTTGCAACTTTCAGTACCAAAGTATTTATTACCTACTATCTACCTTATATTCTTGTATATTATTATTATTTTATGTATTTTATAATTATTTATTTGATCATCATCATCTCCCTAGCCTTATCCCGTATCTCACGGGGTCGGCTACCTAATCTAGGGGATTGAACGAGGGTACTGGTTTTTACACAGAGCGACTGCCATCTGATCTCCGCAACCCAGAAGGGAAATCAGACCCAATCCTAGATTAGGTCAGAGTTTTCAAGCCGCCAATGCTTAGCACTGGCCTCTGATATGGCTTAACGACTAATATCTACGGTATTTAACGATATTATCCGGGACCAACGGCTTAACGTGCCTTCCGAAGCACGGAAAAAGCGCCGAAAAAACGTACATATGAAATTCGAAAACCGAAAATCACATTGGTACGTGGTGGGATTCGAACCACGACCTCCCGCTTAGGAGGCAGCGGCCCTATCCACTACACCATCGGGCTCTCTAATTATTTATTTGATGTAACTTATAATATGCTGGTATTATTTAAATATTATGCTTTATTTGTGCACGTCTTTCTTATCTGCTTCTCAATATACGTCTCACTTCCGTAGGTCAGCTGAACGAAATTTCTTAATAGAAATAAGCTCTACCTATTGTGTCATTATTTCTTGTGTATTGTCTTTCTCGTGTTACTTGTGTACAATAAACAGTAAATAAATACCTTCGTATGCGTGATGAAACCGGGATGTTATGTGATATTAAGCTTAATAACCCTTACAATAGGGTTTATCGGGTTTTTCCGCGACTCTAAAACTCACTCGGTAGAAGACTTAGTACTACTTTCTGGACAGGAGACCTTTGATGTAGACAATTTAGGCGATAGAGTGACAACACTCATATCTCTAAAACCCTCAAAATTAGTCAGGTGGCGAAAACTGCCCTAAGTAAGTCGTAGACGCTCTATCTACCCCAGAATGGATAATAACGTATTCTCTATATACAGGCAAACATACATATAATCACGCCTTTATTCCTAATGGGGTAGGCAGAGCGTAAACGGCCTAAACAAACGTCGTTCCGCACGTCTGACAAGTTTTGAGGGTTATTTAATATAGATTTGTTAGGTATATTGACCGCAGTAGGTTTCAGTATATTGCAATTAATCACTCTGTATTGATACTTATACAATATACTGAAACCCTCGGATCCCTTAGCTGATTTTTACAGCATGCCCAGGAAGAAATGCAGCTGGCACATTCTATGTTTTTCTTTCGCTTCCAGTCCAGCATGGAAGCTGTTCCCTGTATGCAGGTGCATAACTCCTATGCGCCAAACGTGCTCAGAATGTTGACTATCACTTGTATCTCCAAAAAACCTGGCAAATTCCACTCACGCTTGGCACAGGACCGTGTCACAGCAACCTTGAATAAAATACTCCCGTGGCCAAAGGCTGGAGGCTGGGGGAATTTGTTTGCCATATTCGCCACTGCAGACTGTACTGGTTGTGGTTCGAGAGCTTGTGATAGATTAGAGAAGAAAGAACTGCTGAACTTTGGGTAGAGCTTTTTTTTTAATCGTAGGGCTTTATTTGTTGCGAGTATAACTACCTCCGTGGTCTAGTGGTCAGAGCCATGGGCTTATGATCCGGAGGTCCGGGGTTCGATTCCCAAGGGGGAACACAAAGTTGATATTTGTCAATTTATCACTTTGTAAGGTTTTCCTCAGTTTGGTTAGGACATTGCAGGCTGAATCACCTGATTGTCCGAAAAGTCAAACGATTCCGTGCTTCGGAGGGCACGTTAAGCCGTCGGTCCCGGTCGCTCTCTTTGATAGTGGCCGTTACTCAAACCATGTCAGAGGCCTAATAGGCGGTTTGAAAAACTCTGACACCAGGGTTCTTTGGGTGGTTGTTCGACTCGAGAATCCACTCGCTAAGAAGAAGATTTGTTGCGAGGCCCAGAACACAGTGCAGCAGCCGGTTATGTTGCACCTTTAGCACCAACCGGTCACGTGTAGGGTTTTTAAGGTAGTTCCTACGAACGTGGAGCAACATCGACCTGTAACGACCGCTATTAGAAACAGTGACCGACGGCGTAAAGTGCCCTCCGAAACACGGAATCCGTTTTCTGCCAGACAATCAGGTGGATTCAGCCGGCATTGTCCTAACCAAATCTCACAAAGCGATAAATTGACAAATATCAACTTTCTGTGCCTCCCCTGGGAATCGAACCCAGGACGACCGGATCGTGAGCCCATGGCGCTAACCACTAGACCACGGAGGTAGTGGTTTTGAAAACCTGGCAAAGAATTTGGAGTCAGTGGGATGTGTTACCATGTTAAAGTATTTATTTACGTAGGTACTTATTGGTAACAGACAACACATAAGAACACTTTCCTGTGATACTTTTGAGTTTTTGTTAATAATAACATCTTATTTTGGGAAAGCAAATAAAGCCGCCTCATAAAACAACTACAATTTCAAAAAGTGAGTCAAGTTAAATTAAATAATAAAAATACCTAAACATAATATTTTTTTACGAATTAATTTTATAATTTATACATTTAGCTCTACAATACATACATACATACATACATACATATAATCACGCCTTTATCCCTAATGGGGTAGGCAGAGCGTAAACGACCAAAACAAAGGTCATTCCGTCACTTCTGACAAAGTTTTGAGGGTTATTTTAGATAGATTTAAAGGTATATTACTGTAGTGACAGGTTGTCAGCCCATCGCCTACTTTGCAATATACTGAAACCCTCGGATCCCTTAGCTGACTTTTACAGCATGCTCGGGAGGAAATTCAGCTGGCACATTCCAAGTTTTTCTCTCGCTCCCAGGCCAGCATGGAAGTTAGCTCTACAATTATGCCAATATAGCCACACTACGGTTCAAAAACCATATGTAACGAATACTACATTTAGGCACCCGATTCCTACGCTAGCTCTCTGCCCACACTTGCACTCTGCAGTGTAGGATATACAGGGTACTCAATAATGCATGGCACATGTGGCCAGAATTTATCTGCTGCGAGCTCGTGACGCCACCCTGTATAGGCTTAATTATAATGGAGGTCGGATGGAAATTGCTCTATTTTGTCGCAGATTATGCTAAAGATATTTACAAGCTTTTTGTGACTAGGATTATTATCTAATGTTTGCTATTAGTGGAACTTGCTAAAAAAAAAATCTAAATACTTGATGGGATTTATTAGAATAATATCGCCTCTATTATTTCGCAATTTTTAACTGCCTCCGTGGTCTAGTGGTCAGAGCCATAGGCTTACGATCAGGAGGTCCTGGGTTCGATTGCCAGGGGGGGAACAGAAAGTTGATATTTTTTCAATTTATCTTTTTGTGAGGTTTTCCCCAGTTTGGTTAGGTCATTACAGGCTGAGTTACCTGATTGTCCGAAAAGTATTCCGTGCTTCGGAGTTAAGCCGTCGGTCCCGGTCGCTGTCTTTGATAGATAGTCGTTACACAAACGATGTCAAAGGCCTAATAGCTGTGCTACTAGGCGGTTTGAAAACTCTGACACCAGGGTTCATCGGGTCGTTTTGAGAATCCACTCGCTAAGAATATGATTTCGCGAGGATGTCGAGTAAAGAAAAAAATAACAGTTTCTAAAGTTATTTTTTTTTACTTTTTAAGACCTACTTGTTAGAGACATGATGTTTTCATATTAAAAATTAAAGTATCAATCCTCTATCGGGAACACCATATACACGAGAAGAAGAAGTAGAAGTGGAATTCAGTTGTTATTTAATCAGCTGATCGACGAATTAGAATAGTTTTTTTTATATCACATTATGTTGTGTCAAGTATTTTTTTGTTTAGTTACAATACAATATGATACCTACAAATCTATGCTTAATAACCCTTAAAACTTTCTCAGACGTGGCGAAACGACCTTTGCTTAGGTCGTTTACGCTCTGCCTACCCCATTAGGGATAAAGGCGTGAGTATATGTATGTATGTATGTATGATACAACTCTACATAAAACAGTTAAACAAAAGATGCCCCATCCGGACTTTCGCCATTATCATTTGTCGTTGAACCGAGTAAATCATTTACAACTTTGTTGTTGGTATAAAGTCGTTTATCAACGACTTAAGTGTTGCAGGTCAATCGAACTTTCCACGGAAGAGGACTTAAGCTCTTTAGCAACTCCAGCTTTTTCGAAAGTGATAAATCTGAGACTGATCCGGTCGCGGACTTTTGGTGATCGTTGGTCGATTAGGACAAGAAAGTATGACAAGTTATTTGTAGGATTATTAGAAAATTATAATTTGAAAAGGAGAGCCAAGTTGGTGTAGACTAAGGCTCGTATTGGTAAACCGCACTTGAGACTGACCGCTAGTTTGAGTTCGTATCAGAAATGTAATTTCAGTACATGTGATCTGTCAAATCCATACTTATATTGCTCTCAAACTTGAGATCAATGACTACTAGGGCTCGTATTTATGAAGCGATCTCAATCTTGAGAGCAATATTAAGTATAGATTTGACAGGCCAGTTTGTACTGAAATGACATTTCTGATACGAACTAAAACTGGCTGCCACTAATAAGAGCTGATTTTAAACACGGCCCTTTTTGTTTGTAATCTGGGTGTTGTTTGAAAATCTTTAATGTTCTTGGCCCGTATTTGTAATCAGCACTCAAGTGACTGTCAGCGAGTTTGAATTCGTATCATAAATGTCATAATGACCTGTCAAATACTTAATCCGAGGGATCCGAGGGTTTCAGCATTTTGCAATTTAGGCGATGGGCTGACAACCTGTCACTACAGAAATATAGCTACAAATCTATGTTTAATAACCCTTAAAACTTTCTCAGACGTGGCGGAACAACCTTTGTTTAAGTCCTTTACGCTCTGCCTACCCCATTAGGGATAAAGGCGAGGTAATATGTATGTATGTTTTCTTTTATTTCATTCCATCTCGTGGACAGAACGAAAGGCGATAAACACAGCTAGAATCTTTTCTCTTTTTTGTTGAAATGATTTGTATTATAACTGCAATTAGTATAAGCAATGACTGACATCTCAACGTGCACTCCAAAACACAGATGAGCTTGCCATCACAAATTGGAATGAGACCATGGCTGGCCATTGCCTGGAATCAAATTATCGACACGTTTGGAAAGGAATAGGTAAAAATTCCATTCTCCCCAACAACACACGGTAACTAACTGCAACTAACTACAACTAACTAACGTGATCAGTCACTCAATGAAACAGTTAGTGAAGTTCAGTTAAGTTAAAAAGTTAATTAATTGCTCGGAAGCTTTCTGCTTTGTCAATTGCTCTGTCTTAAGCTTTGATCACTGTCGATAAAAACCAGTTTTAGTATATAAAGTCACGCCTTAGTTCTTTACTAGATAGGCAGAGCATAATACACTGACTAATATTAAGGGCAATTTATTTATTTATCGTATGGTATTACTATGCTATGGTATTTCTTCCATGCTGGACTGGGAGCGCCAGAAAAACGTAGAATGTGCCAGCTGCATTTCCTCCCGGGCATGCTGTAAAAACCAGCTAAGGGATCTAAGGGTTTCATATATTGTTATTTAGGCGATGGGCTTACAACCTGTCACTACAGCAATATACTACAAATCTATCTTAAATAACCCTCAAAACTTTGTCAGACGTGGCGAAACGACCTTTGTTTAGGTCGTTTACGCTCTGCCTACCCCATTAGGGATAAAGGCGTGATTATATGTATGTATGTATTACTTGCAGCCGGTTTTGTTGCACTCTTAGCACCACCCGGGGTCACGTGTAGGGTTTATAAGGTAGTTCCTACGGACGTGGAGCAACATCGACCTGGAGTCATATTTCTGAACCGCTCGTATCCAAATTCGCATACGAAATATCAACATTCGCATGGCAAATTGTATGAAAATCGCATGCAAAAGTTGCTCTTTCGTATGCGCATTGGAGTACGAGTGGTTCAAAAATACGACCCCTGTAACGACCACTATTAGAAACAGTGACCGGGACCGACGACTTAACGTGCCCTTCGAAGCACGGAATTCGTTTCCAGACAATCAAGTGGATTCAGCTTGCATTGTCCTAATCAAACTGGGGAAAATATCACAAAGTCATAAATTGGCAAATATCAACTTCGTGTTCTCCCCTGAGAATCGAATCCAAGACCTCCGGATCGTAAGCCCATAGCTCTGACCACTCGACGGCGGAGGCAGAATTATTATTTTAGATTGTACTGTTATTGTTTATTTATTTAAAGTGGTCCTCTTTCAGCTAAACTTCCCCTGTAGTTTAGTGGTGTGAGCTTTTCTTGTATCATGCAGAGGTCATTGGTTTGATTCTCTCGTGGGGACGAAGACACAAAATAAACAGTTAGTATGATTACTTTATAAGATTGTTTCCATGTTGGTTAGGACAGTGCAGTCTATAGTCTCATTATCTGGCAAATATTAGATGATTCCGTGTTTTGGAGGGCACAATTAGTTATTAGCAGAATAGTGGTTGTTACATGAACTAGTATATCAGAAGAATTTCTGTGTCAGAGACTTCAATAGGAAAAAAGTGACTGAGAATCAGTGTTATTCAACTCAAATAGAAATATACATACACATAATCACGCTTTTATCCCTAATGGGGTAGGCAGAGCGTAAACGGCCTAATCAAAGGTCGTTCCGCCACGTCTGACAAAGCTTTGAGGGTTATTTAAGATATATTTGCAGGTATATTGCTGAAGTGACAGGTTGCCAGCCCATCGCCTAAATTGCAATATACAGAAACCCTTGGGGACCCCTTAGATGGTTTTTACAGCATGCCCGGGATAAAATGCAGCCAGCACATTATATGTTTTTCTCTCGCTCCCAGTCCAGCATGGAAGTATTAGACTAGCAAAACTCTTAAAAGTTATCAGGAATACAGCAACTAGATAGTACATAGACGGGTGCAGCGCAGTAGAAGATGCTCGTTAAAAGTTGATTCCTCCTGCCTTGCCAGTGTTGCCAACTGCAAGGAAAATCTCTTATTTCTATGATTATTTTCAGTAGCATCATAATTATATTCCATATTGAACTAGGAGCGAAAGAAAAACATAGAATATGCCAGCTATTTTTCTTCCCCGGCATGCTGTAAAAGTCAGCAAAGGGATTCGATAGTCACACGATACTATGATAACCTGTCACTATTCACTACAGCGATATAGTCTAAACACATCTTTACAAGGCGTTTTATGATGTTTCTACGCCGTATTGGATAAAAGCGTGACTTTATGTATGTTACTAAGTATGATGAGGATATAAATTATATATATCATATAAACAAAGGTAAGCAGAGCGCCATCGGCCTAATAAAGCTGTTTAGTTCGCATACATACATACATATAACCACGCCTTTATCCCTAATAGGGTAGGCAGCATTAGTTCGCATGTAGCTAATTATGACTTTATTGCCTGCTATGGTGACGGAATGACAGATCAGAAAAACCTTAAAAAGTTGCGAGAGTGCCTTTTTTGGAATCGACATCTGGCAACGTTGTGCATTCGTTTACCTTCGGGGAGTTCAGACGAATAATGGGTGCCACTTCTAACGAGTTCCTATTTCTGTTGTAAAATAAAATTCCCTGGACAAAATAGCTAGTAGTGGAACTGTGATTGCAATATTTTACGTATTCTGGTTTCAATCGAAATTTTAGTTCAGTACTTTTCAAGATAGACTTTGATTGAAGTGGGTTGTATTTATAACATATTTTTAGCGTCCATCTAGATCCGCCATGTCCGACAAAGTTATGAGGGTTATTCAAGATAGATTTGTAGGACAGGTTGACAGGTTGTCAGCCCATCGCCTAAATTACAATATACTGGAACCCTCGGATCCCTTACCTGGTTTTTACAGCATGCCCGGGGGGTAATACAGCTGGCGCTTTCTATGTTTTTCTCTTGCTTCAAGGTCAGCATTGAAGAAGATTTTATGATAGACTTTGATTAAAGTGGGTATTTCTAACATATTTGAGGTGTCCATCAAAGTATAAAAAAACTATATATTTTTAATGTGTGAAAATTATTTTTTAAAGTCCTGTTTAAAAACCAGTTTTAAAATCTAATCAAGTTTTTTTTTCTTTACAGGTAAGTACCGGAATGGCAAACTAGACAAATCAAGAACTAAATTGTAAACAAGAAGGTACCTACTCTGATTATTAGGTTCAGAAGAAGGTGTTTTGATTTTATACATTTTATAAAAAGTTGCGTCCTGAGCGGGAAGTCGTGGTTAGTATCCCATCACGTACCAATGTGATTTTCAGTTTTCGAATTTCATATGTACGATTATGTTGTGCTTTTTCTGAGCTTCGGAAGGCATGTTAAACCTATGATCCCGGTTTATAATAAAATAAAATACCGTAGATCTTAGTCGTTAAGCTATGTCAGAGGCCAGTGCTAAGTATTGGCGGCTTGAAAACTTTGACCTAATCTAGGATTGGGTCTGTCCCCTTCTGGGTTGCGGAGGTCAGATAGCAGTCGCTCTGTGTCAAAAGCAGTACCCTCGTTCAATCACCCCATGAGATACGGTATAAGGCTAGGGAGATGATGACATTTTATAAAAAGTATCTTCAATCTTGAGCTACAAATATACCTGTGGAATGTTTATTTTATCTAAATGTAGATACATAACCTAGCTCAAAGATTGGAATGTTTTTGCAGTGGCCGCGCCACGCCCCTGCCAATATACATTTTCATTTCCCGCTTCCGCTGTCGCTCCGCTCAACACAGTGCCCTTAACTCCCGCTCCGCTCACTACCATGCCCTCTTCCCTTGCATAAGTGTGCGGCTGGTGGTCTTATAATGCCTTTTACGCCTCCAGCTATATTATTAATATGCTTCTTTTTGTCTTTGGATGATGTACTTTCTATCCTAATTTATTTACATATCCGCTCCCGCTGTCGCTCCGCTTAATAGCATGTCCTCTACCGCTGCTTAAGCGTGCGGCTGACGTCTCATTACAATGCTTTTCACACCTCCAGCTATATTAAGTGAAATTACTCGCTTTTGCTGCGAATCGCTGTGATTAGGGAAAATTGTTGAACGATTTAAAGAGCCGATTTTGATGGAGTATTTTTTATTAATTTTTGTTCGTAGATGTATTTGGAATAACAAAAAGCAATCATCTCTGAGTTTGATTTAGGCACATTGAGCTCTTTTTAACAAAACAAATGAACTAATATTTTTTTGAGTTTGAATATTATAACTCATAATGTAGGTGGTGTGATGGGCCAACAAAAAAACACAATAATTATATCTATATACATCATCTCCCTAGCGTTATTCCGTATGTCACGGAGTCTACTACATAATCTAGGTTATTGAACGAGGGTACTGGTTTTTACACAGAACGGCTGCCATCTGACCTCCGCAATCCAGAAGGGAAACGAGACCCAATCCTAGATTAGGCCAGAGTCCAATGCTGAGCACTGGCCTCTGACACGGCTTAGCGACTAATATCTACGGTATTGTACGATATTAATAATAATTATACCCATATACATACCTATGTAATTCCTCTATGAAACTTTAATACCAATATGTCGGACGTCCCGGAAACGCTTTTTACTATGCCCTTTAAGATCTGTCTACCCCGTAAGAGGCGTAATATTATGACGCGGTAAATTTACTAAATTAAAGAATTCTTAGTATTTTTTACGATTAAGAAATGTCTTAAAATAATAAAAGAAAAGATAGAGTAAGTTAGCTAGCTGTATTTAACATTCAGTATAATGATTAACGCCCAATAAAATGAGGTTAGCAGACACTTAAACGAGATATCTTAATTAAAGTCTGTATTTTCGTAACTGTCCTGCGCGGCCCCTTAAGTATTGTCGAGGATAAGACTTATTAAGTAAGTATATTTTTATTGCTATCTTGCTAGGCTGGGAGTGATACAAACAAGCTAAAATAGAGCCCAATATTCAGCATTCCTACGTATTTAAGCAAAACTACACCCTAAAGCAGATTTATCTGAAATATATTTGGTATAAGAGGTGAAATTGGTTTTTTATTAGACCGTCAACCTTATTAAGATTTTCAATGTCAACAATGTTTCAATTTCAACTGCCTCCGTGGTCTAGTGGCTGTGCCATGGGCTCCCGATCCGGAGGTCCTGGGTTCAATTCCCAGGGGGTAAAACACAAAGTTGATATTTGAGAATTTATCACTTTGTGAATTTTCCCCAGTTTGGTTAGGACATTGCAGGCTGAATCACCTGATTGTCCGAAAAGAAAAAGATTTCGTGTTTCGGAGGGCGCGTTAAGCCGTCGGTCCCGGTCGCTGTCTTTGATAGTGGTCGTTACACAAAACCATGTCAAAGGCCTGATAGTTGTGCTACTAGGCGGTTTCAAAACTCTGACACCAGGGTTCATCGGGTCCATAGACTCGATACCCACTCGACAGAAGAAGAATTTCAATAAAAACGGATTGATATACTCAATTATAATTTATTTATAAGTATTTCTTCCATTCTGGCCTGGGAGCAAAAGAAAACATAGAATGTGCCAGCTGCATTTCCTCCCGGGCATGCTGTAAAAACCAGCTTTGGGATCCCAGGGTTTCAATATATTGTAATTTAGGCGATGGGCTGACAACCTGTCACTACAGCAATATACCTACAAATCTATCTTAAATAGCCCTCAAAACTTTGTCAAACGTGGCGGAACGACCTTTGTTTAGGTCGTTTACGCTCTGCCTACCCCATTAAGGATAAAGGCGTGATTATATGTATGTATGTATTATTGCACAAAAGATACCCTTATCCTACGTGGCATTCTCTACCAGTCTTCTTCCGGTCGGTATTTTCATCATTCAGGTTAGGTACCTATCAAAACCTGTATTTTAGGGAATTTTATTTCACATTTTCGTTCCTCGCAGGGTTGTAAAGTTATTTGAAGTAAGATAAATGGGCTATAATTATAAATTATTAAAGGGCTGAGGTATTCCACTGAAAATGGAGGAACAGAAAAATATGGGCACTCTGCAAAACAAGCAATATTATATGAGCTACTCAATTACCTCTTTATGAAAATGTCTGCTATTTTTTCGTTATATTTCGCAGACACGTGATACTTGCATTATGATATTGTTTGCTTGACATCGTGAAACAAAGGAGGGTACGTAGTAATACAAATTCTATACATATTAGAATGGTATACTTCGACGATGGTATGATTCGTGTATCTTTCTGTGTCATCAATTTCATTGTGGAATAATTTATATTCGAATTTGGTAAAACTCCATTACGATTTTGTTGTTTAAAACTCTTGTTACATACTTGTTTCTCAGATTTTATGTCATTGTTTGCCTAGAGATTAGTATAATAATGCTTTATCTATTACGTGCAGATTAGATAAATTTCTGTGTCATTTTATGCATACAAGAACAAAATTGGCGAAGTATTCAAAAATATTGTTTATAACATTAAAGAAATGTATTATTCAAGGTGGAACATTTCGACTGTCTATTTAAGTGCCATAATTTAATTTAAATAAATAAAATAAGTTAATGATTTTGATAACAAAAAAACTGAACAAAATAAATTAATGAAAGTATCTGGAATATACATTTTATCTTGAGGTCACAAATTCACATTACAATGATCCCTTGGTTTACTTTCAAACTACGTCACACAGTCGTCACTTCAACAAAGGGATCACAATTCCACTCAATGACAGAATAGTTACTCCAAACAAAGTTCCCTTTGAGTTCCAAAGGCGCTTCCAAAGCCAAATAGAGAATCGCTTTAGCACCTTCTTCAAAAACTTTAGACGTCTTCCTACCTTCCCGGCTATTAAGACTGCCTGGGTTCACACAGTTGATCACTACACCTTTATCTGACCATTCACGGTGCTGTAGAAATGTCACAGCATTTAAAGCAACCTTAGATACAGCATGTACGTTCAAACCCCATCCTTCTGTCTTTTCTATTCCTTTTCTAGCTGCTTCTTCATACTCCTGCATGATACCGACTAACTCATCTTCTGTGAGCGATGGGTCACTTATTCTTTTTCTTATCGCTTCATTCTCTATAGTTGCAAGTAAACCTGCTGGTCCAGATACGTTTATGACTCTAGCATCTTCTGATAGCAGAGGGTATACCAGTTTTCCGAAGTTTATGTAACCGTAGAAGTTCACACTCAATGTTCTTCGTACTTTCTCAACATATTTCAAATTCTTCTCCGGAACGTAGTCAGTATTGTTAATGAGCAAATCTATCCTTTCATCCAGATCTTGAATACGATGTCTTAGGTTTATAATACTGTCGGTGTATGTAATATCCATGTAAATATATTCTATGTTGACGCCATTTTTCTTTAAATTGTCTTGTATGTTGTATCCAGTAGTTTTGTCGTCTGTGGTGAAGTATATTTTGTTTTCGTAGACTTGAATGAGTTTCTTTAGCACTTGGTAGCCTAGATTGCTGGCAGCGTTGATGACTAGAGCAACGTTAGCCATAGTGGCTATAGTAATACTAGCATTATGGCCGGTTTTATCGTAGTTATCAACGCGATCAGACGCCGTGCCTTATCTTGACAGCGCCTGTATTGTGTAAATAAGATAATGATAGTGTTTTTCAGTCGCAGATAAAAATATAAAGATCGATGTTGTTTTTTTGCGCGTTTGGATGCTGTTTTTTTTTTTCACTTTTTGTCCTCATTGACTTTTGTTTTGTGTGTATTGAAAACTTGGGCTTTATTTTTATTTCATCCGTTTATAGCCACGATGTAAAATAAGTAACTTAAGGACAATTGTGATAAAAAAATATAATATAGCCAAAATAAAAGCTCAAATTATGAAATTCCTATTTCAAATTGCAGAATTAACAAAATTTGGCAAATAAATACAATCGAAACCTTTAAAAAACATTGTATTTTCATTGGCGAATATTTGATGTGAAAATATTTCTCCATAAAATATGTGCATCTTATAAATATATCAGAAGCAATAAAACGTTATCTGCGACTAAACAATAGAAGCCGAAGCTGTATACATTATTATCTGGGTCAAATTCAAATCAAGGCGAACTTAAAACAAAGATACTCATATATTATTACGATAAACTTTGTTATCTGCCTAATTTTAATACAATAAATATGAAACAAAGTTTTGATTACAATCTAAATATCAAAAGTGGAATGACGCAAGTTGGAGTCACATTAAAACAGAAGTTTGGTATTTTATCGAGAGATAAGTTGTGTTTGTGTGAAATTGGTGGTATTACTTTCAAGGAAAACGAGAGTTCTGCTATTAATGCTGGGATATTTCTGAATGTTGAATAGGTGTCTGTCATATTTGCTACCATAATAGTTACGGATATTTTAATAATCTAAGATTGTCAGCAAGATGACATACATATTTAAAATATGTAAAATTCTTCCAGCTAGTTTAAAACGTTTTCTTCCATGCTGGCCTGGGAGCGAGGGAAAATCATAGAATGGGCCAGCTTCATATCCTCCCGAGCATGCTGTAAAAACCAGCTAAGGGATCCGAGGGTTTTAGTATATTGTAATTTAGGCGATGGGCTGACAACCTGTCACTACAGCAATATACCTACAAATCTATCTTAATATAGCCCTCAAAAACGTTGTCAGACGTGGCGGAACGACCTTTGTTTAGGTCGTTTACGCTCTGCCTACCCCATTAGGGATAAAGGCGTGATTATATGTATGTATGTAGTTTAAAACACAAATAAATGTTAGCAGTTAATAACTATAACAATCAAGAGCATAGCTTGTCATTGGTCCAACATAGTCATGGCACCCGTTCGGTTTCTGCAGGCAAATTTGATGTACCCAGGGTTAGTAATTACTATGGAGATAGAACATTAAAGAAGCGGTTACCATATATACTTAATAGTTTGTCTGAGGACATCAGACGGGAGCCTAACATTAATAGGTTCAGAAGATTATTAAAAACACATCTGCTATCTTCATTAGATGATATAGATTAGTGAATATAAATTGATCTCATTAATTCTAAGCTCTGATCTCACTATTATGTGATAAAAAATATATTATGTAAGCTCTAATTAGCATGGTTAGCTTAATAAGTTAAATAATTAATTAATTATTAAGGATATTGAGACTCGTCGATCTCTCAGACAAACTGCTCATACAGTTTTGAGGGACTATTTATTAGTTCTTAAGATTTATGTAAATCATCATCTCCCTAGCCTTATCCCGTATCTTACGAGGTCGGCTTCCTAATTTAGGGGATTGAACGAGGGTAGTGATTTTTACACAGAGCGACTGTCATCTGACCTCCGCAACCCAGAAGGGAAACCAGACCCAATCCTAGATTAGGTCAGAGTTTTCAAGCCGCCAATGCTTAGCACTGGCCTCTGATATGGCTTTACGACTAATATCTACGGTATTAAACGATATTAACCGGGACCAACGGTTTAACGTGCCTTCCGAAGCACGGAAAAACATATAAAATTCTTAAAACAAAAAGCACATTTTTACGTGGTGGGATTCGAACCACGACCTCCCCCGCTCAGGAGGCAGCGGCCCTATCCACTACACTATCGGGCTCTTAAGATTTATGTATATGTTTGTAATAAATAAATAATAAAAAAATACATACGAGTACGTACATATAATGACCAAATGGGATAGGCAAATCGTAAACAACCTAAACAAAGGTCATTCCGCCACGACTGACAAAGTTTTGAGGGTTATTTAAGATAGATTTGTAGGTATATTGCTGTAGTGACAGGTTGTCAGCCTATCGCCTAAATTGCAATATACAGAAACCCTCGGATCCCTTAGCTGGTTGTTACAGCATGCCCACAAGGAAATGTAGCTGTCACCCTCTGGCTCCCAGTCCAGCATGGAAGTAGGATTGTCGGACAAATTGGCCTCCTTTCTTTTGGGGAGTGGAATGGTGAAAGTTTAATATTGATTATCATAGTCAACTAGCTAAATTAGCTGTTTATAGAAACAGCTGAGCTATATAAATATATAAAAACACCATGTTATCACACATCTATACTACTACCAAATCAGATTCAGAATAAAGGTAAACAAAGTTTCATATCCTTTTATTCAAAAACACCTTTCAAAAATAAGTTATACGTGTTGGAAAATTAGTTAAATGACTAAAACAACTATTTCATTATGTGGTCATATCTAATAGCTAAAAACTTATTATAGAAACAAGATCTTCGATTAAAAGACATGAAAATTTGTTTACCTTTATTCTAAATCTGATTTGGAAATAGTATATATATTTGTAATTGAGTTATTGAAGCGCTTAAAACATTCAACGAATGGGAAAAAATCAACATTTAAAAGAATGAGGTATTCTTTTCCTATGGTGCTGAACATTTGATATGCAGATGTAAAAAAGAAAGAAAGAAAATAACAATTTTGTATCGGGCGGGACTCGAACGTGCGTCTCTGGAATGCCGGTCCATCGCTCTATCACTAAGCTTCCGAAGAGCGATATATGAAATAAAAAAAGCATTGTACATACTTGCATATATATAGTCACGCCTTTATCCCTAATGGGGTAGGCAGAGCGTAAACTACATAAACAAAAATCGTTCCGCCACGTATAGCAAAGTTTTGAGGGTTATTTAAAATAGATTTATAGGTAGGTCGATGGGCTGACAACCTGTCACTTCAGCAATATACAAAATATCACAATCGTACAAATATATCTTAAATAACCCTTAAAACTTTGTCAGACGCGACCTTTGTTTTGGTCGTTTACGCTCTGCAATGGAGTAACCATTAGGGATATAGGCGTGATAATATGTATGTATGTATGATTTATAGGTATATTGCTGTAGTGACAAGTTGTCAACCCATTGCCTAAATTGCAATATGCTGAAACCCTCGGATCCCTTAGCTGGTTTTTACAGCATGTCCGGGAGGAAATGCAGCTGGCATTATATGTTTTTCTCTCGCTCCCAGCCCAGCATGGAAGAAAAAAGCATTGTAAGTGCTAAAAATCCTCAAAACTATGTAGATTTATGTTTGAATTAAACAGCTAATATAAGAAGTTTCCTGCGACATATCCTACTATGTCTACGTAGTTACATACCTATCTGATACGCTAATCTTAACTTCTAAAATAGTCATCGACGATAAAGTTTGTTATCGATGAAAACTTGATCTAATTTATTGATCCAGTTGCAAAACATTTCTTAGATTTGATATTGCTTAGCGATATGAACGTATACTTTAAAAATATTTATGATACAAATCATGGCAAATAGAATTTAAAAAGATAAAGTAAAAATATCTACAATTAAATAGATTTGCTACCGTGTTACCAAAACTGGAACTAAATAATTGATCACATTAATTAATTAAATTGAACACAAACATAAAAAAAGACATGATTTCTCTTAATAACTTACCTATAGTATGTAGTACTATTATATATTCTGTGCCTATAGGTAAGTTTTATTTGGGAAAGGTTTATAACAGAGCTTGCTATTTAAATAATTACTCTAAAACTTCGATTACAAGCATACATTTTAATAAAAACATACCTACAAACCTAAACCAAATGGATCTACATATAAAATCATACCTAAACAGCGTATAATACATACATACATATAATCACGCCTCCATCCCTATTGGAGTAGGCAAGGCGTAAAAGACCCAAACAACGGTCGATCCGCCATGTCTGACAAAGTTTTGAGAGTTTTTTAAGATAAGATTTTTAGGTATATTGCTGTTGTGACATGTTGTCAACCCATCGCCTAAATTGCAATATATAGAAACCCTCGGATCCCTTAGCTGGTTTTTATAGCATGCACGGGAGAAAATGCAGCTGACACATTCTATGTTTTCCTCTCGCTCCCAGTTCAGCATGGAAGAAAAGCGTATAATTCTTAATTTTATTACGACTTTTCATAATTTGAACACGATAGTGTTTGTTGCCATAATTACATCAGGGTTCTTTGTTGCGCGTTATCGGCCGGAAGTGAACCAGCCTACTTCCGGTTGCCTCTAATGTTGGCAACACTGATACACCGTTATCTATTTTTGGAAGTAATGGCCTGAATAATGGCTATTTGGTGGCAGAATTTGGACATCAAGTATAGAATTGTTGTTGTTCTGTTTTGCGTCGCATATTTAATTGATCAAATTTTAATAGAATTTTTTGTTATAGTTTTTTTTAACAATTTATCATTTAACTAGCGACCCGCCCCCGGCTTCGCACGGCTTATCAGTGTTTCTCTATTAATTATGTATGTATTATACATATACTTAAACCTTCCCCTGGAATCACACTATCTTTTATAAAAAAACCACACCAAAAGTTTTTAAAATTTAAGCATACCAAATGTATGCTGTCCTTATGGACAGATAGACGCGGGTAGCGACTTTGTTTTATACTATGTAGTGATACAATATTTTTATGACATTTAACGTGGATTGTTTCATATGCCCGTCAGTTTTTACTCCTTACACTACCTTAGTAGGAAATATGAATACTTTTTGCATGTCAAAGAAACAATAAGGTTTTGGACACACTTACGAGCTTCATAATTTTCAAAGTCACATATAAAATCAAATCAAATCAAATTATTTATTTGTGAAACACAGGTAGATACAAGGTCAAGATCTTGAATAGATTAAAGAGCGCTGTGATCAGCCATAGGGCATACAAATTTTACAGAACACACAAAATTAATGAGAAATAATTAAAATCAATAGATATGTCAAATTAATAATATCTTAATAACAATTTAGTATCAGTTTTTTTTTATTGTTTTGTTTTAGTGCCTGCCCACGTTGCCCTTACATTGCTCAGAAGCTGCTTGTCTGTGCCTAAGTTGGTATACATAATGCGGACATCTGCAACTTGGCATTTTCCAAATGAGGTTACACTGTTGGATGTAACTATCAAAGACAGTTTGGAAAGAATTCTGAATGTATGCGTTGATGAGTCACAGTGGGCACAGGCATCACTGCCGGTGCGGCATGGGGGTTTGGGTATACGGAGGGTACAGGATACGGGTGTGTCGGTTTTTCTGGCTTCATCCCATGGGGTTATCGATCTGGTTACTAAGATTCACCCGTCTAATGGTGCCAGAATTGATATTCCTTTCATGGGGGAGGCTTGGACTGTTTGGTTGCAGATGTGTCCCAACAGTACTATTCCTTACAACCCTGCAGTGCAGCGCAACTGGGATGACCTGGCATGCAAAGAGACTATAACCAACCTTCTGTCTGCCGCATGCGGTGTGGATGTTGCTCGTTTGAAGGCGGCCTCTTGCCCTGAATCTGGTGCTTGGTTGCACGCCCTTCCGTCTCCACACGTAGGCACCTTACTGGATAACTCCTCTCTAAGGGTAGCTGTGGCGTTGAGGCTGGGATGCGCTGTTTGCGAGTCACATCAATGTAAATGTGGTGCTACAGTTGACACCAAGGGTCATCACGGTTTGGGCTGTGGTAAGTGTGCGGGAAGATTCCCCAGACACCACATGCTCAATGACATTCTACGAAGAGCTTTGGTGTCTGCTGGTGTGCCATGTACGCTGCAGCCGCCTGGTTTGTGTCGTGACGATGGGAAGCGACCAGATGGGCTCACACTGGTCCCTTGGGAGCGTGGTCGTTGTCTTGTTTGGGACGCAACCTGCGTCAGCACTTTTGCCGCCACACATTTGCCACGCTCAGTCCGTGCAGCAGGTTCTGCTGCAGAGTGGGCAGCATCACAAAAGCGCGGAAAATATGATTGTTTGGCGGGCAATTACATTTTTATACCCTTTGCTGTGGAGGGTGATTGGTGTATGGTGCACGGAGGCTAAGTCTTTCTTTGCAGACTTGAGTAGACGTTTGAGGCTCAATAGCAGAGATCCCCGCACCGCGTCGTACCTGATGCAGCACATATCGTTGGCTATTCAGCGTGGAAACGCCGCCAGCGTTATGGGTACATTTCCATCGGGTACGATGCGGGGCGGACTTTTTGACTAATACAAGTTAAATTTCTGTTTTTATTTTTATATTAGTGTTTTTATTTTTTAGTTTTAAATTTATTATAATTGTTAATTGTTACATACATATAATCACGCCTTTATCCCTAATGGGGTAGGCAGAGCGCAAACGACCCGAACAAAGGTCGTCCCGCCACGTCTGACAAAGTTTTGAGGGTTATTTAAGATAGAATTTTAGGTATATTGCTGTAGTGACAGGTTGTCAGCCCAGCGCCTAAATTACAATATACTGAAACCCTCGGATCCCTTAGCTGGATTTTACAGCATGCCCGGGAGGAAATGCAGCTGGCACATTCTATATTTTTCTCTCGCTCCCAGGCCAGCATGGAAGAACGTTATATTTGTATGTATGTATGTCAAATTAATAATATCTTAATAACAATTTAGTAAAATCAATGTCAATATATAAAATCAAATGAACAACATACTTACTACCATGCTGGACTGGGAACGAGAGAAAAACGTAGAATGTGCCAGCTGCATTTCCTCCCGGGCATGCTGTAAAAACCAGCTAAGGGATCCGAGGGTTTCTGTATATTGCAATTTAGGCGACAGGCTGACAACCTGTCACTACAGCAATATACCTACAAATCTATCTTAAATAACCCTCAAAACTTTGTCAGACGTGGCGGAACGACCTTTGTTTAGGTCGTGTACGCTCTGCCTACCCCATTAGGGATAAAGGCGTGATTATATGTATGTATGTATGTATGTAATGAACAACATATTATTATTAATCAAACAGACAATACTCTACCCACAGCTAAGTCACGCTACCCTTTGTCTTTATGTAAATTCCATCCAACCAACCAATAAGCCAATTCCTATCGCAAGAAGCGAATTGAAAAATACCGTTTGTTGTGGTGAGAAGTTATAACAAGCAATAAATATTTATCTGCCCTTTGAGGCAGTTCTCGTCTTTGTATAGCCAATGCATTGTGACGGAGAATCTGTTTTAGTGTTGTCAAAGCATCGATGGTTTTTGTGTCGATACTTGGTGAAACTATCGAGTGTTAACTAAAATATTTATCTGCCCTTTGAGGTAGTTCTCTCAAGAATAGTCTGTTGTATTGTTGTCAAAGTATCGGATAGCTTTAGTATCGATACATTTTAATGATTATTGATAGTTGAACAAAAACACGTTTAGCAACACCATATTGCTTACTAAATAAAAGTAAAATATTCTACTTGACACGTTGCAAAAACACATTAAACTACCTAAACTTATATATTGAGAACAATTGGGATATCTTCTATGCTGGACTGGGAGTGAGAGAAAAACATAGAATGTGCCAGCTGCATTTTCTTCCGAGCATGCTGTAAAAACCAGTTAAGACATCTGAAGGTTTCAGTATATTGCAATTTAGGCGGTGGACTGACAACCTATCACTACAGCAATATACCTACAAATCTATCTTAAATAACCCATAAAACTTTGTCAGACGTGGCGGAACGACTTTTGTTTAGGTAGTTTACGCTCTGCCTTCCCCATTAGGGATAAATGCGTGATTATATGTATGTGTGTTGGGATATCCATGCAATCAGTAATTTTGTTATATAGTTTTTTTGTCAATTATTTACTAAATAAAAGTAAAATTTTGTACTTGACACGTTGCAATAATCCATAAAACTACCTAAACTTATATATTGAGAACAATTGGGATATCTTCCATGCTGGACTGGGACTGAGAGAAAAACATAGAATGTGCCAGGTTCATTTCCTTCCAAGCATGCTGTAAAAACCAGTTAAGACATCTGAAGGTTTCAGTATATTGTAATTTAGGCGGTGGACTGACAACCTATCACTACAGAAAAGCCCTTAACAACATTACACAGAACAGTCCACTGCAGGACATGGGCCTCGCCAAAATTGGGGCTTTATACAATACTCACCACGCTTGGCAGGCGGGTTGGTGAGCGCAGTAGAAGTTTATCATTCACAGGAACGCTGCTGTCCATTACCTGGACACATGGGGAGCAATAAGCCTATACTACTTTCAATTCTCGTTCTTATTGGTGACGTATCGATAGACTATCGATATCGACAGTCGATCGGCAACACTAATCGTAGTCGTTTCTACAACTACAGATAGTTTTACATCGCAGACATGAATAGACATGGCGTTTGTAGTGTTAACAGGATGAATCGTTTGTGAATTCGTGTTTTAAGCTGTATAGCACGTTTTAGCTGAACAGCTGTTTTGAGTTCAAATACGCGGAATATTCTACCTGACTGCGCAGAGCAATGAAGGGTGTTTATCGCTTTGTGTCGGAAACAGTTTCTTGTGGTTTTAACTAGTTGAAATTGAAACTTTATTTGTTTTGAAGCGATGGTTTTTCAGCACATCGTCTAACATATGAATGGAGTTTCAAATAAGTTTTGTATGTATTGTTGTAGTGTAGATAGTGACGGAAAAGAGCCCGATGGTGTCGTGGATAGGGCAGCTGCCTTCTGAACGGGGAATGTGATTCGGATCCCACCACGTACCAATGTGTTTTTCAGTTTACGAATTTCATATGTACGTTCATTCGTCGCTTCTTCCGTGCTTCGGAAGGCACGTTAAGCCGATAGTCCTGGTTGATATCGTTTAATACCGTAGATATTAGTCGTAAACCCATGTCAGAGCCCATGCTAAACATTGGTGGCTTGAAAACTCTGACCTAATCTAGGGTTGTGTCTGGATTCCCTTCTGGGTTGCGGAGGTCAGATGGTAGTCACTGTGTGTAAAAACCAGTATCCTCGTTCAATCAAATAGGTAGCCGACCTGTAAGATACGGGATAAGGCTAGGGAGATGATAATGATGTTATAGGTAGTGACGGGTCGTCCACCAATACACCATAACCCGCGGGTTCCTTTTCATTCTCCGAAAGGTATTTTTTTTACTTTTCCAATTCACCATCATTATAGTATTATTTTCTTCACTTTTGCATGGAATTAAAAACATTGTTGAAGTAACCAATGACCGCTTGACATGACAAGCAAATATTCTAAGATATTATTCAACTCTTTCTTCCATGCTGGACTGGGAGCGAGAGAAAAACATAGAGTGTGCCAGCTGCATTTCCTCCGGGGCATGCTGTAAAACCAGCTAAGGGACCCCAGGGTTTCAGTATATTATAATTTAGGCGATGGGCTGATAACCTGTCACTACAGCAATATACGTACAAATCTATCTTAAATAACCCTCAAAACTTCGTCAGACGTGGCGAAACGGCATTTGTTTTGGTCGTTTACGCTCTGCCTACTCCATTAGGGACAAAGGCGAAATGTATTATTAAACTCAACAGAGCTGGAGCAAGATGTCACGTCTTAAAACTATTATTATTGAGGGCAGCGTGCTGGTATGGTAATAGCCATAGAGCTATAGTAAGAATTTATTGACACACAATCACGCCCGGTTCTCTAAAGGGGTAGGCAGAAAAAGATAGATAGTTAGATATATTCTTTATTGCACATAAAACAAAACAACAGAAAATAAGAACAAATGTAATAAAAACTAAGGTACAATGAAGGCCTTATTGCTATGGCAGCAATTAGCAGAGCGTCAACTACTAAATACTTGCTGTGTTGGCCGTAAGTGACAAGTTTTGAGGGTTATTTTAATCAGAACTGTGTTATACATACATATATATAGTCACGCCTTTATCCATAATGGGATAGGCAGAGCGTAAATGACCCAAACAAAGGTCGTTCGCCACGTCTGACAAAGTTTTGAGGGTTAGTTAAAATAGATTAGTATGTATATTGCTGTAGTGACAGGTTGTTAGCCCATCGCCTAAATTACAATATACTGAAACCCTCAGATCCCTTAGCTGGTTTTTACAGCATGCTCGGGAGGAAATGCATCCGGCATATTCTATGTTTTTCTCTTACTCCCAGTCCAGCATGGAAGAAACAATAATTATAGTTAATATTATTTTTATAGTTTTCCAGTTCAGTTATCATTCGCTTGCCCTTATCCCATTTACTTGGGGTCGGCGCAGTACGTTTTCAATTCAATATGGAAGAAATATTGTACACAAATTCTAAAATACAATTTTATACCGTTATCGTTATCGTCTGGTATAAAGTCACCCCATGTTATTTGACAAACCTGCTTATGTGCCTCGTGCACGCAACAAATTTCTAACGCACTTTTTGAGTTCTCATGAGGACTACAATGTCCAAATTACAAGTACAATTTGGTATACATTACGTAGCCGGTTAGTGTATTCAATTCCCTATCTTTTTCTTTTTAGTGGATTCTCGAGTCGAACGACCCGATGAACCCTGGTGTCAGAGATTTTAAACCGCCTAGTATTACAGCTATTAGGCCTCTGACATGGTTTGAGTCACTATCAAAGACAGCGACCGAGACCGACGGTTCAAAGTGCCCTCCGAAGCAAAGGACCCTTTTTCTTTTCGGACAATTAGGTGATTCAACCTGCAATATCCAAACCAAACTGGGGAAAACCTCACAAAGTGATAAATTGACAAATATCAACTTTGTGTCCTCCGTAGTAAACGAAGTCAGGACCTCCGGATTAAAAGCCCATGGCTCTGACCACTAGACCACGGAGTCAATTCAATTCCCTATAATTTTAAGGCTTACTGGCTACGCAATGTACATCAAATCCTACTTGAAATCAAATGGTAGTTTTATGAAATGAACCACTTGTGGACAAGTAGTTATTAGCTCACCGAATGTTTCCTTGAATTGCCAGTTACAACATTATTGCTTTATCAAACGGAACGTTGTTTCTCATATTTAAGTAGTGAAATGGAATGTTAATTGTGTCGGTATCGTGTGAAGAAATTCTGTGATTTTATTTATTACTTGTTACAGGCTGTTGATAAGTTAATTCTGAACTGTTGGGTATTTATTCGTTTGTGAGACATTTTGTTCTCGAGATTATGATCTATTATGTTTTTTATTTAATTATAAGTTAATCCCGATGAATGAAAAATAATCGGAGAAAAAGAATAAATAGTAAGTATTTATTACTATTATAGTCCTCGTCATTTTCCTCTTCAAAATCGTAGCGAATGTGCCAGGTATATTTCCTCCTGAGCATGCTGTAACCAGCTAAGGGATCCGAGGGTTTCTGTATATTGCAATTTAGGCGATAGGCTGACAACCAGTCACTACAGCAATCATCATCATCTCCCTAGCCTTATCCCGTATCTCACGGGGTCGGCTTCCTAATCACTACAGCAATATACCTAAAAATCTATCTTAATTAACCCTTTGTCAGACGTGTCGGAACGAGCTTTGTTTCGGTCGTTTACCATCGGGGATAAAGTCGTGATTATATATATGTATAACGTTATCGGTGCTTAAAAATCGTGATAATAACAACAATGTCCTTTTATGTTTTATCAATTCGAGTATATCAGGAAATATAATATAATATTTTTGTAATAATATCTACTTACTCTCCTCACATTCCTCTGAAAGGAATTTAATTCCACTGCAGGTCTAAACTAGGTAAAGAAATATGAAAATGTTATTTACAAAAGGACAACAGTTTAATGTAAAAAATCCACATCAATCTCATAGGTAAAGGAGATCGATTTCGGATGTCATTTCAGTGACATATATAATCAGTAATATATTATTATAATATTTTTTATTCAGAGTGTCGCGTGACGGAATGATAAATCAGTTGATATACAAGTTTTATTTTATCATCATCATTCGCTTGCCCTTATCTTATTTACTTGGGGTCGGCGCAGTACGTTTTTTTATTTTTTATGAGAAAATAAATACTATTTTATTGTTAATTTTTATATTTTCGGTTACGCGAATGATCAGCGTGGATGGATCACTGTGGCGGTGTTTTACACCTCCATAGCATTAATGCTGAGCGTGGACCCATTTGTCGCCTTAGAACATATTTGTAACTATAGAAATGTTTAATGTTTGTTAATTGTTGACGATTTTTTTCTATAAATACATATAATCACGCCTTTATCCGTAATGGGGTAGGCAGAGCGTAAACGACCTAAACAAAGGTTGTTCCGCCACGTCTGACAACGTTTTGAGGGCTATTTTAAGATAGATTTGTCAGCTCATCGCCTAAATTACAATATACTGAAACCCTCGGATCCCTTAGCTGGTTTTTACAGCATGCCCGGGAGGATATGCAGCTGGCCCATTTAATGATTTTCTCTCGCTCCCAGGCCAGCACGGAAGAAAATTTCTAGAAATAAATTTTGAAGTTACGATTTTATTAAGGAACTGCGAAAAAAAATCTTCATGTAAGTAATATTCAAGGCATATATTTATAAGGAGACAAATTGTGCTTAAACATTGTGAGCTGGCGAGTTGGCGATAGGAAAATGGTTCTGAATTTAGGTACCTTGTGTAAGAGGGATCAGACTTCTATTCGTAAGTTTTTTGAGTAGCGTACTTCTAAACTTCTTTAAGGAAATCAGATAAGATAACGACTATCTTGGCTTAGTTGGTAGAGCAATAGCACGGTATTCTAAACACCCAGATTTAAATCCTACTCTTGTCGATTTGAAATATTATATCTATATAATTTTAGTAATGTTTATTTATCTATGTGAATGTAAAATACGTAATTGGCGACAATCAGGCACTGTAAGTAATATAATACTGTTTCATGAATAAATTAAGACCAGGTATAGATCATACGTTTGACTAGTTAACATGAACCCTCAGTTGGGTCTAATAATAGGCAAATGGACCAATTACCATTCTGATTAAATTTTGATGTTATACATACATACATTAACATTCTATATTCGGCTGTAGGAGGGAGTTTAATAGAAACTCGGTTATATGTAGATACATGAATAAAGTCACGCCTACTACAGGGTAAACGGAGCGTCTTAATAAAGGCCGTGTTCATCAAGTCAGACAAAGATATTATCTGGCGACTGAAAAAAATAAGATGGATTAAGATGACTCTTTCGTTCTACGAAAATTTTTCACCAGAAGTATCAAAATACAGTTTCAGAAGGAGTCGCGCAGAATTTGCTTTGTTATAGTTATATTTGACCCAAATTTCTTTTACCTAACGTGATTATCCAGTCACAATTTAGCACTGGCTGAATTTTCCATCTTAAAAGCCATATAATTTTCAATAGGAAATGAGAATCTTCCATACGAACATACATAAAATCACGCCTTTATCCCTAATTGGGTGGGCAGAGCGTGAACGACCTAAACAATGGTTGTACCGCCACATCTGACAAAGTTTTGAGGGTTGTTTAAGATTGATTTTCAGCCCAGGCACCAACCCAGACAGGTTGTCAGCCCATCGCCTAAATTGCAATATACAGAAATCCTCGGATCCCTTAACCGGTTTTTACAGCATGCCCGGAAGGAAATGCAGCTTGCACATTCTATGTAAAACTTACACCCAGTCAAACACTCCTGTTTGCTGGATGTAAACTCACACTCGTATCATGAATAATGCACTACAGGCAGATCTTCTTCTTAGCGAGTTGATTCTCGAGTCGAACGACCCGAAGAACCCTGGTGTCAGAGTTTTCAAACCGCCTAGTAGCATAGCTATTAGGCCTCTGACGTGGTTTGAGTAACGACCACTATCAAAGACATCGACCGGGCCCCATTGCTTAACGTGCCCTCCGAAGCATGAAATGTTTTTTCTTTTCGGACAATCAGGTGATTTACCCAGCAAAGTCCTAACCAAACTGGAAAATCCAAAATGATTAATTGAAAAATATCAACATTGTGTTCCCCTCCATCATATCATAAGCCCATGGCTCTGACCACTAGACCACGGAGGCAGTTGCCAGCTGATAAATGTACTCTTACACTGCCGCGATAATTATTTATGGCGGCAGCAGAACAAGTAATGTTTGCATGACTTATTGGAGTTGAAGACGCGTGTTTTGTGATGTATGGCTGTAATCTGTGGAAGACCATTAAAGTAAGGTAGGATAAGAAGCTGCAATGGGAGGTTTTGTACTGCTCCGTAGTCAGTTAGAAGTAACTATCGATTCGAATAGGTGAATTTTTTTTTGGATTGACGCGGATATGTTTGACAGCTTCCATATATTTTCACTTTGCATCGTTTATTTAAAAGTAGCTTTTCGTAAACCGATAGATTTTTCTTAACCTATCGTACTGTACATACATACATATAATCACGCCTTTGTCCCTGATGGGGTAGGCAGAGCGTAAACGACCTAAACAAAGGTCGTTCCGCCACGTCTGACAAATTTTGAGGGTTAATTAAGATACATTTGTAGGTATATTGCTGTAGTGACAGGATGTCAGCCCATCGTCGAAATAATAATATACTGAAACTTTCGGATCCCTTAGCTGGTTTCGTACTGAATTTTATTTAAAATCGCTTGAATGGGTAAAATTTGCAATTTGCCGATAATTATTTGTTACAAGATACAAGATTCTTTATTTGCGTAAAATATGGTATACAAGATGTTAAAATAAATTTAGTCCAACATATTTGGCTTAAATTACATACATACATACATATAATCACGCCTTTATCCCTAATGGGTAGGCAGAGCGTAAACGACCCAAACAAAGGTCGTTCCGCCACGTCTGACAAAGTTTTGAGGGTTATTTAAGATAGATTTGTAAGTATATTGCTGTAGTGACAGGTTGTCAGCCCATCGCCTAAATTACAATATACTGAAACCCTCGGATCCCTTAGCTGGTTCTTACAGCATGCCCGGGAGGAAATGCAGCTGGCACATTCTATGTTTTTTTCTCGCTCCCAGGCCAGCATGGAAGAAAATGGCTTAAATTAGCATGCAAAAATTATGATTTAATATTTTATACAATGTTAATATCATTTACAAATACATACTGTTGTTTACCATTATGTCAGTATTTGTTTTAGAAACAGTTGAATAATCTAGATCCAAAACCAAATCCGTTACCAGATTAGATATATTCAGAGTCAGAAGAATTTACCTGCCTCGCTAGTCTGACAAAGTTTTGAGGGTTACGTATGATCGATTTGTAGTTATATTGCTGTAGTGACTGGTTGTCAGCCTATCGCCTAAATTACAATATACTGACACCCATGGCTCCCGAAGCTAGTTTTTACAGCATTTTTGTATGTTTAGACTTATAGAGTCTCGTAAATATAGATATCAAAGGGTATGTTTTTTCAGATAGGTCAATTTATCGATATCAAAATTATCGATAGTTCGACCCGACTAACCTTTGATACTCAAAGTAACTATACGTGGGACACTCAGAAAGATTTGCGACACTAAAAAAAATTGTTATACAGGTACATATATTTTTATTAAATCTTTTCAAAGTACTCTCCACCAGCCTCTATACAAAGATTCATGCGTCTGAAAAAGTTTTCAAAACACTTTTTCCAGTCCGCCGTAGACACCTCGTTTACAGCCTGCTCGAACGCAGCCAGCGCATCTTCCGGCGACGAAAATTGTATCCCCTTGAGCTGATTTTTTATTTTTGGAAATAAAAAGAAGTCACACGGTGCTAGATCAGGGCTGTAAGGAGGGTGACCCAGGAGTTTGACTGGTGTGCTGTCCAGGAAGTCCCTCGTTTTGAGCGCGGTGTGTGCAGGCGCATTGTCGTGGTGGAGCAGTAGTCCGCGGAGCCCTGTGTTTGGTCGCTTGTTGCTCACAACAGAAAAAACTTCTGGTAAACATTTGGTAGTATACCATTCGGCGTTAATGCTTCTTTGATCATGTAAGGGAATTGAGGCCAAGTGGCCAGTCAAATTAAAAAAGCTGGCGATCAAAATCTTCCCCCCGCTTCGAGATCGCTTCACTTTGGTAGGCGTTGGTTCATTTTGAAACACCCAAACTGTCGACTGGCGCTTGGTTTCTGGATCGTATTGATAAATCCAGGACTCATCACCTGTTACGATGTCGTAAACACGCCGAGACGAGCCTGCTTCAAATTTGTTCAGCATATTACGGCACCATTCCACCCGGGCCTGCTTCTGAGCGTTGGTGAGGTAGTGCGGCACCCAGCGCGATACTATCCTCCTCACGCGAAGATGCTCGTGTAGAATCTCGTGAACGCTTCCCGATCCAATCTTTAATATGTGCTGAATCTCCTGATATGTAATTCGCCTATTATCTTGGATAAAATTTTTCACTGCTAGCACGTTTTCTTCCGTAATAGCCGTCAAAGGGCGACCGCTTCTTTCTTCATCCCCCAAGGTTGGTCGACCGCGCCTAAATTCGTTATACCAACGATACACGGTTGCCTTGGAGGGGCTTTCATCCATAAATGCCATTTGAAGTCTATCGAACGATTCATCCGGTTTCAGGCGACACTTGAAATCGTAAAAAATCATAGCTCTAAAATGTTCCCGGCGCAGATCCATTTTTCAGTAAGACACGATACTTTGAATTGGCTCGCAAAAAATGTGGGGGGAAATTTTGAAAATGGAACACACATATTTTTACTTACAAGTAATCATATTTTCAAAAAAGATTCTAACCGGCCAGTCTGCCATATATAAAAACTATTTATCGCAATACTTTCTGAGTGGCCTGGTATTTTAATTTTCCACCCCACTTGCCTCTCTTGCCCCTCGGGCTCAAAGACTCCTCCGGCATGATATAACTGAGATGAGGAATGTTTGTTTACTACCATGCTGGGAGTGATAGAAAAACAGAATGAGCCAGCTGCATTTCCTCCCGGGCATGCTGTTTTAACCAGCTAAGGGTTCCGATGGTTTCTGTATATTGCCTTTACCTACAAATCTATTTTAAATAACCTTCAAAACCTTGGTCAGACGCGGCGGAACGACGTTTGTATAGGTCGATTACGCTCTGCCTACCCCACTAGGTATGAAGGCGTGATTGTATGTTTGTATGTAGTTTTTAGGCCTCTGACTGTCATCAGTGTTAACCTGCCCTTTAGGAGGTCGAAGGTTGAATTCTCTGACAACTAGTTTACACATGCAGGTAACATATTGATGAATCCCTAGACAATAGTTGACCAGTTCCGGTATCAAGATGTACAATACAATACAAGATGCTTTATTGCACAAAGAAACACAAATACATACAGCAGAAAAGTAAGGAGCAAAACAGTACAATATAGGCGGCCTTATTGCTTAAGCAGCAATTTCTACCAGGAAACCTTTGGGTATTAGGATAGTACATAGAGATAGCGGGATAGTTCATACTAAGTTTATCTTAATTCTTAAACAATATAAATACTACTAAATAAATACATGATAGTATAAATGCTGGACTGGGAGAGATAGAAAAACATAGAATGTTCCAGCTGCCCTTCCTCCCGGGCATGCTGTTGAAGTCAGCAAAAGGGACTCGAGGGTTACAGTGTATTGTAATTTAGGCGATGGGCTGACAACCTGTCACTATAGCAATACATATTACAATCTAAAATTGCCCTCAATTTTTGTCAGACGTGGCGAAAGCGCCTTTTACGAGGCGTTAAACGCTCTGCCTACCCCGTAAGGGATAAAGGCGTGATTTATGTATGTATGTATGTAGTATAAATGCTACTAAAATAAACTAATATGTATCACTACTCACTACATAGTATAAAACAAAGTCGATTTCTCTGTCCATATATCCCTATGTATGCGTAAATCTTTAAAACTACGCTACAGATTTTGATGCGGTTTCTTTTATTGGATAGAGTGATTCAAGAGTAAGGTTTATATGTATAATGCATGCATAATAACTAATTATATTCTCTAAGAAGAACTTTCTTGTTCGCTCTTTAAATGTCTCAATAGACAGTGTTCGTAACAGGTGATTCTGTTAGAAACTAACCACTAACAGATACCTTTCAACACAAGTTTTTCTCTCCCTCAAGCATAATATTAATAGCGATAGAGCCTAAATAGCGCCCAGATCAGTAAAATATCATAATTCACTAAAAACGCTGTGAATCGAGAAACCGGTCCAACAGACTCAAGCAATAGTCTTGTCTTGTCTTGTCTAGCCGTTAATGTCCCACTGCTGGGCAAGCAATAATAATTAATATAATTTAGAACCTTTTAAATTTGCGTTCATAGTTCGTTGTAGTAAGAGTAACAAGAAGAAACATTGCCGATGGTGGCCGTTATTCACAATTTATCTTCATGTTACTACAATGATTTACATGAGTCTGTTGGACCGGTTTTTCGAATCACTGCGTTTTAAGTGAATTATGATATTTTACTGATGAGGGCGCCACTTGGCAAGTATAGACCTTAAGCGTCGACAAACAATACCACTCCAATTTGAATGGAGACGTCCTATCTGTAACTGTCTATTTGATAATCTATGGCACGAACCACAACCACAGAGTATAAACAGAACAGAGATGTCACCGCATAATGAGGACTCCAGTTACACTGGGCTTTGCAAACCGGCGCGTTCCGGTTCGGACCAGTTTCGCTTTGTGCGCGCCCCAATTATCTATTTAGGCGTGTCTGCGCAATGCCACGGTCTGTGGTTTTATTTAAAAATGTTGGCTCGTTATTGGAAAACAATATATACATACATACATACATAAAATCACGCCTTTATCCCTTACGGAGTAGGCAGAGCATCAAACTCCTCGTAAAAGGCGCTTTCGCCACGTCTGACAAAAATTGAGGGCAATTTTAGATTGTAATGTGTATTGCTATAGTGACAGGTTGTCAGCCCATCGCCTAAATTACAATACACTGTAACTCTCAAGTCCCTTTTGCTGACTTCTACAGCATGCCCGGGAGGAAGGGCAGCTGGAACATTCTATGTTTTTCTATCTCTCCCAGTCCAGCATGGAAGAAACAATATATATACATATAATCACGCCTTGATCCTTAATGGGGTAGGCAGAGCGTGAACGACCTAAACAAAACTCATTCTGCCACATCTGTCAGTCAGTTACACAAAGTTCTGAGGGTTATTTATGAAAGATTTATTTTATTATTATTTTGTATTTCCAGGAAAACCAACAGCTATTAATAAAAGAGTACTTAAAATTAATACAAGACAGAAAGCCAATTACAGGTTTTCACCAATAGTAACAGAATAATAAAAACTAGATTTGTAGGTATATTGCTGTAGTGACAGGTTGTCGGTCCATCGCCTTAATTGCAATATAAAAAAACCCTCGGATCTCTTAGCTGGTTTTTACAGCATGCCCGGGAGGAATGCAGCTGGCACATTCTATGTTTTTCTCTCGCTCCCAATCCAGCATGGAAGAAGCTTTTTGCGCGCCCCAATTATCTATTTAGGCGTGTCTACGCAATGCTACGGTCTGTGGTTTTATTTAAAAATGTTGGCTCGTTATTGGAAAACTAGGTTTTGTATTCATGTGGACGGGGGACGTCGTAGTTTGAAACGTGGGAACTGCTACGGCGTAGCTTTGTAGCCGCATAGAGCTGCTACGGACGTGGCTACGAAACGGTGTAGGTTTAAGAAAATAAGTAGGTGGATGTAATTTTAATTCAGATTTAATTCAAATTCAAAATAATTTTATTTCGGAAAGCATCCGTAGTTGTAAGTAAAACTTAAAATTTGATTTATAAAGAATTTTCATTCATTTCATTACTACATTTCATTATAAATTCATTACAAATATTATGAATTATCAATCAATTAATAAATGATAGTTTGATCGTGATCAAATTGAAAACCCTTTATGAAACTTATTTTATAAACTTATGACAATTTGAATGGTAATGGTACGTTGTTGTAGAAACATGCTTATAATTTATTTTCTTATGAAGTAGGAAAGACTCGACGTACAAACTCATTCATCGCAATTTCAGAGCTCGCATCAAATATCACGTAATTTTACGTAAAGACAATGTGTTCACGGAAATTCAGGAGAGAACATAAGAAAAAATCACATAGGTACATATAATCATGATTTTATCCCAAGAAAAAACAGTCTTCCAAAATTAAGTTACGCCCCCCTCTGGCGATGATATGAAAAGCATTAACCGAGCGGGACACTTAATAAGAGCCTTCTCAGTACGCATCCACTTTATCGATAAAAACAAGCGGCACGTATTTACATAAATCAATAATCACTGGAGCAAGTGAAGCGGTTTTATAACATACGTTTTTTTTTAATAAACAGTTATACACACTTACATATAATCCCTAATGGTGTAGGCAGAGCGTAAACGATCTAAATAAAGAGCGTTCCGCCACGTCTGACAAAGTTTTGTGAGTTATTTAAGATCGATTTGAATATATTGCTGCAGTGACAGGTTGTATGCCCATCGCATAAATTGCGATATATAAAATCCTCGGATACCTTAGCTGGTTTTTACAGCATGCCGGGGAGGAAATGGAGCTAGCAAATTCTATGTTTTTCCCTCGCTCCCAGTCCAGCATGATAGAAAAATAAAATAATGGGAAATAATAATTTCTCATGTCACGTGAGTCTTGGACTGTAGCACATGCTGGTCTCGTGTCATTTCGGTGTCGGGTGTAACTATTAGTTGTAAGTTTTACATACATACATACATACATAAAATCACGCCTTTATCCCTTACGGGGTAGGCAGAGCGATAAACGCCTCGTAAAAGGCGGTTTCGCCACGTCTGACAAAAATTGAGGGCAATTTTAGATTGAAAAGTGTATTGCTATAGTGACAGGTTGTCAGCCCATCGCCTAAATTACAATACACTGTAGCCCTCGAGTCCCTTTTGCTGACTTCTACAGAATGTCCGGGAGGAAGAGCAGCTGGAACATGCTATGTTTTTCTATCTCTCCCAGTCCAGCATGGAAGTTTTAAGTTGTCTAAGAGTGATAATTGGTAGGTACCATATAAAAACTTCTTCTTTCTTTCCTTTCTTTACTTATGATCATGATCAGCCTGCAATATACGTACCTGGAATCATACAACTAAAAGTAATTGCACCTCTTCGTCCACTCATACCGTCGTTGATATAGCTTTTGTGTGCTATTGTGGCCATAAGCGCGAAATATGTGCAATCGATCTGAAAAGAAGATTGCACATCTTTAATGACGTGACTAGTTTTCATGTGGACATAAAATATTTACCTGTAGTAAAAATGCATAGATGACATACCTCTTCTATAGCTTTTTAAATGCAGAGAGAGAACGAGAGAAGTATAGATAGATACATACATACATACATACATAAATCACGCCTTTATCCCTTACGGGGTAGGCAGAGCGTTTAACGCCTCGTAAAAGGCGCTTTCGCCACGTCTGACAAATATTGAGGCCAATTTTAGATTGTAATATGTATTGCTTTAGTGACAGGTTGTCAGCCCATCGCCTAAATTACAATACACTGTAACCCTCGAGTCCCTTTTGCTGACTTCAACAGCATGCCCGGGAGGAAGGGCAGCTGGAACATTCTATGTTTTTCTATCTCTCCCAGTCCAGCATGGAAGTGATAGATAGATAGATATATATATTCTTTATTGGACAGAAAACAAAACAACAGGAAATAAGAACAAATGATAATAAGAGTAAAATGAAGGCGGTCTTATTGCTATGGTAACCATTTCTACCTTTGGATAAAAAAACAACGAAAACGTTTCCAATATATTATTACCTTTTACTTACAAGTATAGACAAAAGTCGTCATGTATAAAAAGCCTTATTTCAGATCGTGTGATGTTTGCGTAAAATACGAAACAAGGGTTCGCTCCTGACAGCTACGTTGTGCGAAAATTATAAAAATAAAACGAGAGCGCCCGAAATAGGTCGACAGCTTGATGCTAATTCAATCAATTCCCTTTTTCGAATCAAAACCGACTGGGTTTTTGAAGCGGTTAGAATAACAATTATACGAAAATAATAATTTTAATTTCCGCTTTGAAAATATTCTATTTCCTGGAACTGTTGGCTTGAAATACATACATATAGTCACGTCTTTATTCCTTATCAATCTATATATATATTTGTTCCGCCACGTTGGACAAAGTATTGAGGGTTATTTACGATATATTTGTAGGTATATTGCAGTAGTGACAGGTTGTCAGTGGCTTGATTTTTTTATAAATTCAATATATTATTATTATTATTGGCTTGAAATAAGAATAAATTCCTTTTTATTCCTTAAACTTTTCAAGACTGATAGGAATAAATTGTATAGCACAACGTCTGTAAGGTTAACCAAGGCTAGACCGCACTAGGACGTAGCTGCAGCGGAGCTGCGTATCGCGACACTGCACCACAGAATATATAATAGTACTACATACAGAATGGACATTCACCTCCGTTCCCCTGTCCGACATACGTCACACTCCGCGCCGAATTGTGGGCCACATTGAGCGTACGTAAACTTCCATGCTGGCCTGGGAGCGAGAGAAAAACATAGAATGTGCCAGCTGCATGTAAAAACCAGCTAAGGGATCCGAGGGATTCAGTGTATTGCAATTAAGGCGATGGGCTGACAACCTGTCACTACAGCAATATACCTACGAATATATCTTAAATAACCCTCAAAACTTTGTCAGACGTGGCGGAACGACCTTTGTTTTGGTCGTTTACGCTCTGCCTACCCCATTAGGGATAAAGGCGTGATTATATGTATGTATGTATTGAGCGTACGCTTATCGGGTATGGCGCGCGCATGTTTCCCAGTGTAACGGAAATAATAAAGTTTTGTGTTCTTTTTATCAGAAGATATGACTCCAATAGGAACTTTTTTAGATTCCACAGTGATGAGAGACGGTAAGTAAATTCATATAAAATATGCAACCTTATCTATTCTAACTATTCAGTTACAGTAAACTATTTTAAAACGTTGGTGTAATCAAGAACCAGATTAATCAAGTGATGATTATGACGGGTATAACAAAATTTGTCAACCCTTATAACACGCACACAAACGCATGCCAAGTGCAACATGCCGTCTGTCGATGTGCGACCAAAATGACATGGTAGTTAGGAGTGTCCGAGCTGTGACTGCGCGACAAATGATTCTTTGTATGAAAATGTAAGACATGTGTCCACTGAAGCGGCATTTAAGCTGCAGCGGAGTGCGCGGAAATGTCATACATACATATATTTACACCTTTATCCCGAATAGGGTAGGCGCAAACGATAAACAAAGGTCACTCCGCCACGTCTGACAAAGTTTTGAGGGTTATTTAAGATAGATTTGTATGTATATTGATGTAGTGACAGGTTGTCAGTCCGTCGCCTTAATTGCAATATACTGAAACCCTTGAGTCCCTTAGCTGGTTTTTATAGCATGCCCAGGAGGAAATGCAGCTGGCACATTCTATGTTTTTCTCTTGCTCCCAGTCCAGCATAGAAGAATGTCAGTTCATACATTTTGACAGATTTTATCGCGCAGTGTCGCGCCGCTTCACTGCAGCTACAGCTGCGGTCAAACCTTAAAATGTTCAACATTTTGCCCCAAATAATTGAATTCGTCTGAAATAGAGCTTCATCCATCTTATTTCCTCTCGCCAGGTCCATCAGACCAGAAGTTTGAAAACTGAATTAATCACGCAAACAAATCAGGGAGGAGAACTAGTATCTTTAAACTTTATAAACAACCGAAGCGGCTTATACAAAGACTGAGTGATTGCTTACTTTGTACTTAAAGGACAAACTGCTTCTTTGGATGTAAAGAAATGAAGAGGTGTTGTTAGAGATTTAATCACTCCTTTATTCCTAACTAGCGACCCGCCCCGACATTGCAAGGAAATTATCAGTGTTTCTCTACTATATTATGCATGTATTATACATATAAACCTTCCTCTTGAATCACTCTATCCATTAAAAGAAACCGCATCAAAATCAGTTGCGTAGTTTTTTTAAGACTATGATAAATTCGTCACTACCCCCTCGGTAGCTCAGTTGTTGAGCGATAGACCGGCATTTCAGAGTTGTAGGTTCGAGTCCTGCCCGAGGCGAATTTATTATTTCTTATTTTTCATGTTTATTACACGACTGACAAGTTTCGAGTGTTAATGTTGTCGTCATTACATCGCCTAAATTTCAATACACTGATAGCTAGCTCCCTAAACTTATCTCTTCAGTATACCTGGGTAGAGAAACAACTGAAACATTCTATATTTTTTATTGTTCAAAGTCATTTATTGCAATTTCAGTATATTGCAATTCAGGCGATGGGCTGTCAATCTGTCACTACAGCGATATACCTACAAATATACGCTCTGCCTACTCCATTAGGGATAAAGGCGTGATTATATGTATGTTCAAAGTCAAGGGTGGAAAAAACAGAAACAATATAACACAAACGCTGCAATTCTAACACAAAAGATATAACACGTCATCATATTGCAAGTTCTAAACGTAGCCGGGGAAGTCCCGGCGGGTTTTAATAACCCACTAATCTCCCGTGCTATTGCTCAGCAGGTGTCTGTGATATCGCGGGCTTAATAGTCCAGTCGATTATGGGTATGATAGGCCAATCGATTGTAGAGATTAAGCTACGTGGGAATTGGCTTTTTTAATACATACATGTGGTGTGTGGTGCATGTCTGAGGGCAGACATGGTGCAGGACGGCCGAGTGTGGGATTGGATCTCTATGGTGAATGATCTATTTCCGAACGATGGAGTATCATAGTTTTTAGACGAAGATGTGAGAAAGGGACGATGATAGAGATACGTTGTATGAGTGCGAAAGAGTGGGCGCATCAGTATGGCAGTGCAGTCTGTATGAGTCGAGCATAGGTGAAGGATGTGGTAGTGCTGAAGTTACCTTAGATTATTATAATTTTACAGATTTTTGGCTTGGAATCGGGATTTTTTGGTATTTACTGTGTGATTTTATCTTTCCTTGCTTCCAGCAAGTAAATTTTACTTTTCGTTGCATCTTTGTTAGAATTTGTTACGGCAGGTGCAATGAAAAGTAAACTAAGATGCAACGAAAAGTAAACTTTTTAATATTTTCATCATTCTGTTTAAAAAGTATGCTATTATAAATTCGTTTAGAAGTTTATAATTCGAACATTACTATATGAGAGTAGATAAATATTATTATGTAGTACAAGTAACCTATTTAATGTAAGTATGGGACCTATAATTTACTAAAACCACTTCCATTTCTATGTCTCTAATTGACAAACCTAACAGTATTGTATTGTTTAATCAAAATTGTAATAACGTACAATATACGTATAATTAAGTGAAGGATATATTTCTATTGCATCAAAGTGAAACTCAACACCTCCTATTGTTCTATTAAAGCAACAAGTTGGAAGGTATTATAAGTGGCAGGTAGTTTCGTGGAAGCTTTCAATTAATGGGCAAGATTATAGATTTGCCGGCTAAAACTAAAATTAAAATCTATTTGTCACTTTCAGACTAAAAACATTAGGAAAGGTCAGGAGATTTTTTTTCTACGGTTTTTTTATTATAGTTGGTAGTTTTATGCATTATCTGTCATTTTTGTCCGCCGTCATATGATAGGGCGGATAAAATTGACAGAAATACTGGAGGAACTTGCAAAAGCGCGTCAAAATCTAGCGGACAAAGTGCATGGAGTATAAATCGCCTGTTTTTTTCAATTTTGAAATTTAAAAAGATAGATTTTAATTTAAGTTTCAGCCGGTGGTATCTAGAATCGAACCCAATACCTAACCAGTGTTTTAACTGTATCATTGAAATAAGGTGCATCCTAACGTGTAATAAATTACGTTTTCTACAGAGTGGGTTGTCGAATTGACAGTTTTTAGTGCCCAAGTGTTTGCGCTACACACAGGTGCACTCTCTATTCCTTCAATCTCTTATTCTGATGGGACAGACTGACTGACACAACCAGAGAGAGATCAGGCGCAGGGTCGACTATTTACATGCCTATCCGACAGCAAGGATCATCTTACTTTTCGGACAAATTAGCCTGCAATGTCCAAGCCAAACTAGAAACAACAACACAAAGTCATTGTCTCCCGTCTGGAATCGAACCCGAGACCTTTGGGTCGAGAGCCCAAGGCTCAGACCGCTAAACCGCGGAGGCGTTTAAAATATAGGTATCGTTGCAACGTGGTGACGTGTTTTATATTTTGTACTGTAGCAGATTAGCAGCGTTTGCGTTTAATATTGTCTCTTCACTACATAGTATAAAACAAAGTCGCTTTCTCTGTCCCTATATTTATTTATTTATTTAACAATTTATTGCACACACATGAACATACAGAGGACACAAACATATCTCTAAAAATAAATCTCTTCCAGCTGACGGTAGTGAGAGTGCATAAGTGAGGCAGATATGGCGTGAACAATTCAAACCCTACTATCATAAAATACAATAAATACAAATAATAATACATAAAACTACATAAATAATAAATAAAATTATAAATATATAATTTTAATATAATAATACATAATTAATATAAATAGCCCGGACCATCACAGGCTATTAATATATATATATATATATAAATAGCACATAACTTGTACACACATAAATAAATATATATATATATGATAATAACAAATTAATTTGGCCCTATATCCCTATGTATGCATAAATCTTTAAAACTACGCAACGGATTTGATGCGGTTTCTTTTAATGGATAGAGTGAAAAGGTTTATAGGTCTATGCATAATTTAGTAGAGAAACACTGATAATTTCCGTGCGAAGCCGGGGCGGGTCGCTAGTAAATTATACAAATAATAAACCTCCTTAAAGTTCCAAGAGGCACTCGCATTTCTTTTGAATCAAAACACCAAATATTATTTTTAAAATCACTATCATACATACATATAATCGCGCCTTTATCTCTAATAGAGTAGGTGTAAACGACCTATACAAAGGTCGTTCCGCCACGTCTGACAAAGTTTTGAGGGTTATTTAAGATATATTTGTAGGCATGTTGTAGGATATTGCTTTAGTGACTGGTTGTCAGCCCATCGCCTAAGTTGCAATATACTGAAACCCTATATATATTCTTTATTGCATTAAAATACAATAAATGAAGTTTACAGAAAGGTATGCAATGGCTTCCAGCCAACCCTCGGATCAGCTGATTTTTACAGCATGCCCGGGAAGAAATGCAGCTGGCACATTCTATGTTTTTCTCCCGCTCCCAGTCCAGCATGGAAGAGTCACTTTCATATCACAAAAATCATGCATGGCCCAGTAAGGAAGCACGTTCAGAGATATCGTAATATATAGCATTATGTTACTGTGGGCTCGTAATTTTTTTCGCGTCAAGCGTACCGCACGTCCCGGCAGTTTGCTGCAAATGGCGACAAACTCAGTTACCCCCTTTTGCCCTTCGCCCGTGTGACGTATATAAATCTAGTGCTGTGTAGTTTTGAAATGGGGATAGAATATTTGGTTATGACGTATGTGTGATTCTTGATGAATTCTTCCACGAAAGCGAAAGAAAAACATAGAATGTGCCAGGTGCATTTCCTCCCGGGCTGTAAAAACCAGATAAAGGATCCGAGGGTTTCTGTATATTGCAATTTAGGCGATAGGCTGACAACTTGTCACTACAGCAATATACCCACAAATCTATCTTAACTAACCCTCAACACTTTGTCAGACGTGGCGAACGACCTTTTTTTAGGTCTTTTACGTTCTCGTAAACCACAGCACGGCCACGCCACGGGAGAGGCCTACCCCATTAGGTATAAAGGCGTGATTATATGTCAGTATGTATGCATGTTATTCTTAATATTTATTTTGCATTATTCAGATCATTTTTAAGTATTAATTACGGGAGATGTTGAGAGCCAGTAAGTTGTTCGAGGGGTTACTGATGGGAAAAGGGTAGCTACCCTTTAAGTGTGGGTTTGGAACTTGTGGTGTCATGTATCGCTTCAGGGCTATAAAGAAACCGGAATCCCTGATCGTGCGACAAGCAATAATTAAGCAAAAAATTAAAAAATTACATTATGCAATACATTTAGTTACATAGTTTTTAAAACATATTAAGAACTAACAAGATTAAGTGACTGTGAAACTCTGGCTCCCAAACTAGGTTAGAACCTGTATCTTGGGAGAGAGAAAGCCTGTCGTCCTTTTGAAGAGCGAATCTTTGTGTGAAGTGTACTATAAGTGAATAATTATTATTTCAAGTTAGTAGGTACATATCTATATAGTTAGTTATATGTGTATTTCTTCCATGCTGGACTGGGAGCGAAAGAAAAACATAGAATGTGCCAGCTGCATTTCCTCCCGGGCATGCTGTAAAAACCAGCTAAGGGAGCCGAGAGTTTCAGTATATTGTAATTAAGGCGATGGGCTGACAACCTGTCACTACAAAAATATGCCTACAAATCTTTCTTAAATAACCCTCAAAATTGTCAGATGTGGCGGAATAACCTTTGTTTAGGTCTTTTACGCTCTGCCTACCCCATTAGGGATAAAGGCGTGATTGTATGTATGTATGTGTATTCAATGACTCCGTACCATGGAGGACACGTTAAGCCATCGATTTCGATCGCTGTCTTTGACTTTGCTCATATCAGCAGTCATGTTGTTCTAATTAGCTAACTTAATAACTCTTAAAACCAGGGTTTTTTGATCATTTACTTGTTACACCAGACATCACACACGTAAATGTCAAAGAAGTTAAGAAAACATTTATCTAATAGTTGATCTCATAATATATAAAATATTTATAGTTTTTGTTTGTAAGCACTATATATTTTGTATTAACATTCAAATTTTAAGCTTAACGTGGGATTGGTTTTTACTTTAGACTAAATAACCTAATATTATATGTTTGTTACAATGTGTAATGTATTAATTGTTCGTGTACCTCATAAACTCGTCGTTTGGTCTATTATAATTAATTTTGCATTGCACTCGGATCCACCACACAGGTAACAGCTGAAAATCAGTGTTTGCTCCTAGTGAGCAAAAATTACGCTGAGCTGTAGCCTGATTTCTGCAGTACACACCTATACCATATATTTGTCCTCAATCCCTCATGTTTTACTGTATGATTTTTTGTGTAATTTTGTAGTTGTGTATTGTGGAAATAAATGTTCTATTTATCTAACTACATACATACATATAATCACGCCTTTATCCGTAATGGGGTAGGCAGAGCTTAAACGACCCAAACAAAGGTCGTTCCGCCACGTCTGACAAAGTTTTGAGGGTTATTTAAGATAGATTTGTAAATATATTGCTGTAGTGACAGGTTGTCAGCCCATCGCCTAAATTACAATATACTGAAACCCTCAGATCCCTTAGCTGGTTTTTACAGCATGCCCGGGAGGAAATGCAGCTGGCACATTCTATGTATTTCTCGCTCCCAGGCCAGCATGGAAGAAATTTATCTAACTACCTATAAATAAAGACATAAATAAAAGACCTTCTACCAAAACCTTCCTATCTAATCGTCCTACTAAGTAGGTAGGTAGGTATATGAAGTGTTTGCAATATTGGAGTACGCTTCTATTTGGCAAGCTAGTAATAAACGTCAAGTAAACCAATTTGGTGTGTTAGCGACAGGCCTTTGCGGTGTACGTAACACGATGAATACTGATTGTTACGTACACTGTGACGCACAACGCTGTTTTCAAATAGGGATAATTATAATTAATATATAGTCTTGTCTGAGGTACGTAAGGTAATTTTTTGTAAAGTTTTGATTGGGCTGAAAAAACTATGGTCAAGTTCAAAGTTGCACTTTTTGGATAACAGTTTGAACTCGTCAAATAAGTAGTTGTCTCATATAAAAAAAAATGTTTGAAGTAATCAAGTATTTGCATTAATAATAAATAAATATAATAAGATTCATCTTCTCCGCCTTAGTTCTTCTTCTGAAATTACATACATACATACATATAATCACGCGTTTATCCCTAATGGATTAGGCAAAACGTAAACGACCTAAACAAAGGTCGTTCCGCCACGTCTGACAAAGTTTTGAGGGTTATTTATGATAGATTTGTAGGTATACTGTTGTAGTGACAGGTTATCAGCCTATCGCCTTAATTACAATATACTGAAACCCTCGGATCCTTTAGCTGGTTAATAGCATGTCCGGGACGAAATGCAGCTGGCAATTTTTTTTTCTCGCTCCCAGGCCAGTATGGAAGACTTCTGAAACTAAAGTTCTTATATTCCACTAAGATGTTATTACAATCTGGGATAGTAGGTATACCACGTAGCAGACTACCCCAGGTATCGATATTACAGGCTTGTCTGTGTCATATCTCCCTAGCCTTATCCCGTATCTCACGGGGTCGGCTACATAATCTAGGGGATTGAACGAGGGTACTGGTTTTTACACAGAGCGACTGCCATCTGACCTCCGAAACCCAGAAGGGAAACTAGACCCAATCCAAGATTAGGTAAGAGTTTTGACATGGCTTATTGACTAATATTTATAGTATTAAACGATATTGCCTTCCGAATCACGGAAAAAGCGCCGAATAAACGTACATATGAAATTCGAAATCCGAAAGGCACATTGGTACGTGGTTGAATTCGAACCACGAACTCCCCGCTCAGGAGGTAGCGGCCCTATCCACTACACCATCGGGCTCCTCCTCTCTTGGCTTGTGTGTGTTTGAGTATGGGATCGTAACTACCTAAGCAGAGGGTCACCTGTTTCTAATTTTTTTAGTAGTGCTAACTTATTAGTCACTCAAATATTATCTTACTTCATAAAAAGGGTGAGAAGTCGGATATGAATAACTATCGTCCTATAAGCCTCATATCCCACATTTAATAAATTTTCATCAAGATCATAGAAAACCGCATAGCTGGATTTCTAGACTGCCATCAACCACCGGAGCAAGCCGGCTTCCGACCATCTTTTTCAACAACCGGCCATCTGCACACACTGAACCAAGTAGTCGAAAAACACACTGAGTTTCACACACCATTATACCTAGCATTCGTAGACTATTCCAAAGCTTTCGACAGTCTCACACATTCTGAGATCTTTTCATCTCTTCGCAAACAAGGAATTTAAGAGACTTACGTCAAGCTATTGGAAATGGTCTACAAAAACAGCACTGCTTCTATCAAGCTCCACTCTCCGGGTCCTTTTTTTGAAATAGAAAAGGGCGTGAAACAGGGCGATTCCCTTTCCCCCAAACTATTCACAGCCACCCTGGAAGAAGTTTTTCAACATCTATCAGTGCTATGGGAAACTCGGGGCATTGTCGTCGGCGAAAAACGATCGAGTAATCTGCGTTTCGCCGACGACATTGTTCTGTTTGCTAATACGGCAGTGGAACTCGAAGTGATGCTTCAAGATTTAAGTGCAGCAAGCCTTGAGGTTGGACTTCAAATGAATAGAACAAAAACGCAATTGATGACCAATAGCACGAAACGTAGGGTACAGGTAGACGGGCAGACAATACAATATGTCGATGAGTATATTTACCTAGGCCAAGTTGTATCTTTCGATAACAGGCAAGAGAAAGAAATCGATCGTCGTATCGAAAATGCCTGGAAAAGTTTCTGGTCGCTAAAACCATTTTTGAAGGGTAATTTGTCCATATCTCTCAAAAGGAAACTCATCGACATATGTATTCTGGCTGTCCTAACCTACGGTGCACAAACATGGTCGTTAACTGAAGGTCAAAAGTCCAAACTCAAGGTTTGCCAAAGAGCGATGGAGCGGAGTATCCTAGGCGTCAAACGAACGGACAGAGTTCGAAACACTACGCTGCGAGCCAAGACGGGCATAACTGACGTAGGGTTCAAAACCGCCAAGCTCAAATGGGCATGTTTGTCGGATGCACCCGGATCGATGGGCCAAGATTGTCACAGAAGATTGGGTACCTCAAGACGGTTTTCGGCGAAGAGGTAGACCCCGAAAAAGATGGCGTGACGATCTCGACGCCCATCTGAAAGAGTGAGGTTGCATTAGACCGTAATGAGTGGAAAATCGCGGGGGATTCCTTTGCCCAGCAGTGGGATCTAATAGGCTAGCTATAATAATAATAATAATAACTCTTCATTATTCTTCCACGCTGGACTGGGAGCGATAGAAAAACATAGAATTTCTAAATGCCTTTCCTTCTCAGACATGATATAGAAGTCAGCAATATAGATTTGAGGGTAGCAGTGTATTGTAGTTTAGGCAATGGGCTGACATCCTGTCACTAACCATATAAAGTTATAGCAAATAAAGTTATTTTGATTTGATTTTTTTGATTTTGATACACATTACAATCTAAACTTGCCCTCAATATTTGTCAGACGTGGCGTAAAAGCTTTCTCTAAGCGTTTTACGCTCTGCCTAAGGTAAGGGATAAAGGCGTGAATTTATGTATGTATGCTAACTAATGCTTCTTTTCGTGAAATTACCGTTTATTTTTTTTTATTTTTTTAATATTTGATAGGCAATCATTTGTCCGCCATCTCACGTGATGGTAAGTGATGATGTAGACTATGATGGAGCATGATTGCCTAGAAAATGCCTGTTCACTCTCGCCTTGAAAAGGCCCAGGTTTTATCGACCCTATCAATACAATGACCTAGATTTGAGTCAAGAGCAATCCTATCGCAAAACATTTCTCTATCCGTAGAGTCAAAATAAGAAAAAATCTTACCCATTTGTCTTTGAAAGCTTTAACATACAAATGCTACCCATTTCGCTGCTCACTGTACCTCAAAATTCTAATATTATTGAGTGTGTTGTGGGTAGACGCAATATTGCGACATCAAAGGGTTATATTAGCGGCAACTCGCAGTGGTAGACAACAATCTTTAAGAGAAAAGCTCATGACGAGCCTTGTTTCAGCTGATGTTTTTTTAAAAAAATAATATACATACACATCATCAAAACGTAAACGACCTAAATAATGGTTGTTCCGCCAAGTCTGACAAAGATTTGAGGGTTATTTAAGATCGATTTGAGGGATATTGCTGCAGTGACAGGTTGTCAGCCTATCGCCTAAATAACAATATACTGAGACCATCGGATCCCTTAGCTGGGTTTCACCCAGGAGGAAATGCAGCCGGCACATTCTATGTTTTTCTCTCACTCCCAGTACAGCATGGAAGATAAAATAATATGAAGCAAGTAATTTTGTTATGCGAGTTATTTATGGGAATCGAACCCAGGACGTCCGGATCGTAAGCCCATGGCTCTAACTCTAGATAACAGAGGCAAATGATGTAAGTAATTTACATTAATACAGTTACACATTTATCTCTTACGGGGTAGGCAGATAATAAAAAATCGAATAAACTGTATTTTCTCTACGTCAGCCAAAATATATTGAAGTCAATGTGTATAGTGACAGGTTGTCAGCCCATCGCCTAAATTCTCTTCCCTTTGCTGATTAATTCTTGAATGGTAGATTGCATTTACTAAGAGACTACCCAAACTCTTCGAACATTCAATGTTTTTTTTCAAAAATAAATCTGCCTGTTTTCATGTACACGACTTGAACAGAAAAAGAGCTAAGTTGTATCGTTTTGCTTGGTTAAGTTTATTATTATAAAATCTGTTTATTTTCCTACACACCTTTGCAATTTTAATATTACCATACGACTACGTTATGGTTATCAGTTTCTCGACTAAAGCCTACATAAGTGCCAATACAGTATCAGAGTCTCAAAGGTCAAGTAGAGCCTGTACGATCTAGACGCACATACTAACAGCACAAGAGTAAGAAATCGTACAGAGGCAAACAACCGCGCTTTCTCTTCAGAGATGTGGATTGCTTTAAATTTTATTCTTTTGTTGGTTTCTACATACATATAATCAATGACGCCTTTCTCCCTACCTAATGGGGTAGTCAGAGCGTAAACGACCTAAACAAAGGTCGTTCCGCCACGTCTGACAAAGTTTTGAGGGTTATTTAAGATAGATTTGTAGGTATATTGCTGTAGTGACAGGTTGTCAGCCCATCGCATAAATTACAATATACTGAACTCTTTGGATCCCTTAGCTTGTTTTTACAGCATTCCCAGGAGGAAATGCAGCTGGCACATTCTATGTTTTTCTCTCGCTCCCAGGCCAGCATGAAAGCACATGTTTTCTAAGAACTGCCTAATAAGCCGCTCACATGGTTTTTGTAATTAGAGATAGCAGATTCACAGCACGGAATTATCTTACCAGGTTTTTTTTTTCTTTTTTATTATCATCATTATTAATCCGCCGTGATGTGATTGTTTCACAATTAAAGGTAAAACTTCGGTACCATCGTGTTTCTGTAAAAGTGTATTATCAGTATCTTTGCGCGGTAACAGAGCCATGTGAGCATATTACCTGCCGTGTCATCTATACGTCACCACAGGAGCGCAGTGTATCCTTTCTGCTGCATTTTTGCAAACTTGTGCACCTGTCTGTGCTGTCCGGACTTTTCTCTCTGTACGGTTTCTCAATCTTGTGCTATAAGCCTGTATTTAGGGGCATGCACCAGGTGGCGGCACATGCATTTAAATCGAATATTACTCCCTGCTGCCCGCCGCACCTTGCTACAAGTAGGAACTAGTAATATTGCAGCGTTTCTGCCATTTTGTATTTCTAGTATCATTGGAAAGTCCAATTTAGGTTAGCTTGTGTGGTTTTCTTTTGCTGAGTCTTGCGGAATAAATATTTTAAGACAGGAACAATTTTTAGGTAAATTCTCAACGGCTTGATAAAAAAATCCTATTCAAGAAAATAGGCATTTATAGTGCTATTTTATGTTTTAAAATAAAGAAATCAAAGATTCCATGCGATCGCTCGGACCCACTCTTAAAGCATACCTGTTTCAACTTTAAAACTGAACTACCATAATGATTGAAGAACTCAGCGAACTCTATCATTATACCGGAAATCTATCATTGAACAAAACATATTTATTCCTACTTTTCCTACAGGAAACTAGGAAACACCCTGTCTGTTAATTAAGAAAAAAACAAGCGGCTAATTAGGACCAATCAAACAACGTGATCCGGCCAAAATTTGCTGTAGCCTGCGATGCATACTTGCCCGTACAATGGGCGAACTTCGGAATTTATCCGGGTGCTTAACGGGTTCTTCTGTACTTCTATACGTATTTATTACTTTCACCAGAATATTAAATTGGGAAATTAATGATTGGGTATAGGAAGGTTCAGTAGATACATTTAAATATTTTTAAGGCTTTATACCGAGTATAAGGATTGGTTTGCCGCAAACTGATAAAGTTAGCTCAGTCAACGAAACTGTACAACTAAAAAAAGACAGGACAGGAAAAAATAGATTAAGAGATCAGCTTTGATTTTGCAGCTGCTTTCGAAAATGGTCATTTAGGCCCGTATTGGTAACAATTACTTGAGAATGACAGCTAGTTTGAGTTTGTATCAGAAATGTCATTTCAGTACAATTTTTCCTGTCAAATCCGTACTTAATATTACTCTCAATCTTGAGATCGTTTTATAAATCCGAATTTTAAATATAAGTATTTTATAGAAGACCTATATGTAAATGTACTTATTTAGGTGGTTTAAAATATATTACTCAAATATTTTAATTGTTTTATAGAATAAATATCTAAGAAGCTAAAAATATATACAGACGAAGAAAATTACATAGTAACCACATTCTACTAACTTAATTTACCTTAAGTCCCACGCAATATGCTAATAAGAAGAAACAATTTGAAGTACCTACGCCACACTTTTACTTCTTTAACGGGTCCCTAAAAAAGAAATTCAGATAGCCAACCGTGGCGTAATTCGGGATTATTCCCGCCAACTTTCTTTTGTTTCATAAAAATTGAACCCCTCCCCTCCTTTTCTACCTAACCTCACACCCGCGGGCTCCTAGGTCTGGACGCAGTAAAATATTTTGAACTACGTCGAAACTAACCAATTGTACGATGATTCTTGGCCTCTAAAACCCGGTCTGGGTCGTATATGCTTGAATCCCATAGTTAATAATCATTAAAATTATCTGCAAGTACTTTGCTCTTGTGAGATTAGCTTGTTTGGATCGGTACGGAATCCAACTTTTTAAGAGCAGCCATTAGACATGATCGCCGTAGAGGACCACCCCGCAAAGGAGCCCTTCCCACTTGTATCTCCGTCGAGATCCCTGTCCGCCTCTGTTTTGTATTCAATTCGAATCATCAGCTGCAAACCAACAGTCAAGAGGACACTCCGCATCTGATAAGTCGAATAGAAGACGAAACAGTGGTGGACAGGGAACTGATGCGTTTCCTGTTCTTCGACATTCATCAGAAAGGCCATAGAAGCTTTTACTCGTATCAAAATAATCATTCCCAGTTTTCTCAAAATAAGGCAGACAAAATCAGCTGTTTGACTGACAAGCGTGTAAGGTGGTGCTATAGGGCACGTTAAGACCTCAGATACCCGCCGCTGATATTGGTCGTTACACTAAGCTATTGGTTCGTTTTAAAACTTCCACTAGATCTCATGGGGTGTAAAGGCACTATGGCCTTTGTGATGACTGTGAGAGAAAACATCGGTTCATCGTTAGTTGACCACTGTTTCGTCTTCATTTCGCCTCATCAGATGCGGAACTGTCCGCATTACAATTGGTTTGCAAATGCAGTTCATGGAGTGGTTTGCTTTAATTGATTGAATCACTTTGCTTTCGACGAGAATGATTTAAAAGAAGATGCTGCAAGCAAAGGCCTTGGGATCAAAATAGGAAGCAGAATGGAAGTAAATTATGGCTTCCCATGCCATAACATGTTTAGTGTGAATCTGCAAAAATACAAATATACAAATACAAATTACTTTATTTCCACAAAACACATTACAAAAAATAAAAACACACAAACAAGAATAACATAACAAACAGGACAGGTAGGCATATAGATATTTTTTACACAAGTGAAAAAAGGTGTGGACACAGCTTGGCTATTTTTAAGTCCACCCTACGTCACATTACTTAAGAATTTCCTTATCTTCTTATACCATAAGATGCCATATAAAATCTCTATTCCTCGCTGGGCTCTGATTAAAACTTGACTTTGCGAGTGGCCCGTTTAGTTCACCGCATTTTATTTCATAAATAGGCCTTCGCGACTCCGAGGCCCTTACCGATTGTAAATGGCCCTCAACTTTTTACATATGAAGTTGGGGTTTAACGATTTGACCGCAACGTTTCAAAAGGACCTCAGCGTCTTTTTTGCTAATTTGTTACTTATTTTGAGGGTAGTGGAGATTTTAGGGTTGAGCAAAGTGTGTTGCTAGATTAATTTGTGTGAAGAGTGCCAACGCCTTGGAATTTCATACCAAGACATTAATTTGGTAAGTAAATCTTCTATAATGAAAACTGATCGGTTTACTTGTTTGTATTGAAAGGAGGGTTGGCCCTCGACGTTTTGATCCTATACGAGGATCTTCATCAGGAGAGAAGAAAGTCACACTCCACCGCCCAGTGCAACCTTCGCCTTAACCGATCAGTTTTCATTATGAATAACACATTTTTATCGTTGAGTGTTAAAATCAATCTCCTATTTTATAATGTGCATAATATACTTCAAAAGTAAGCCGCAGTGAATAATCATAATACACTTGTTATCAGGCCATCGAAGCTCTGCCCAATCCGTGAGATAGGTAATGTGTGTAAAAGATAAAAATGAGGTCGCAAAGAGTCCCTTTCTGTCATAGAAAAAAAAAATATGCCAGTTAAATTTTTACATACATACATATAATCATGCCTTTATCCTTAATGGGGTAGGCAGAGCGCAAACGACCTAAACAAAGGTCATTTCGCCACGTCTGACAAAGTTTTGAGGGCTATTTAAGATAGATTTATAGGTATAATGCTGTAGTGACAGATTGTCAGCCCATCGCCTAAATTACAATATACTAAAACCCTCGGATCCCTTAGCTGGTTTTTACAGCATGCCTGGGAGGAAATGCAGCTGGCACATTGTATGTTTTTCTCTCGCTCCCAGTACAGCATAGAAGTTTCATTTTTCCCCCTTAAAAACACGAGCTTATAATCAGCAAAGCCATACAACTATAATGTCCCATTCAATGCAGTTCACTGAACCGGTTCATATCTTGCGAACATAAAACTGGCCGCAGATTTTATATCCGGACACATTAACTGGAATATTGTGGGTATGATAGACAGGGGATAAAGTGATTGTTTTTAAAAGTGGCGTAGTTTTCCCGTGGTCTGCCTGATGATATTTATCACCGTATCTGTTTGGATGCACATAATAACTGGAATATTGTGAGTATGATAGACAGGATACCTCCATGCTAGACTGGGAGCGAGAGAAAACATAGAATGTGCCAGCTGCATGGTAATGTATCAGGAGGTATCCTGGGTATGCTGTAAAGACCAGCTTAGGGATCCGAGGGTTACTTTTTATTGCAATTTAGCCGATGGGCTGACATCCTGTCACTTCAGCAGTATACCTACAAATCTATCTTAAATAACCCTCAAAACTTTGTCAGACAGGCGCAAAGACCTTTGTTTAGATCGTTTAGGCTCTAGTTACCCCATTAGGGATAAAGGCGTGATTATATGTATGTTTTCAGAAATGACCAATCATGTAAAAAGGGGTCCTTGATCGTGTTTCCACAGGGACCACTAAAGTTACACTCTAAGTGAAGTCCCGTAAAAAATTAGCACTTGCCAACACTACACTAGATGACCCTTGAGGGATTCATCTCGATGGAATCTCGGAACCTCTTACCTACGCAGATTGTGAAACCTATAAAACAGTTATGGGACATTTTTATCAGTCCACAAAAAAAAACGATGACTAAATGAGTATCTTTGATATGTCTTTAATTTCAAAGACATTCACTGTTTCTCTGCTTTTGATTGGAGATCTGCTTTCTTTCATGCTGGACTGGGAGAGATAGAAAAACATAGAATGTTCCAGCTGCCCTTCCTCCCGGGCATGCTGTAGAAGTCAGCAAAAGGGACTCGAGGGTTACAGTGTATTGTAATTTAGGCGATGGGCTGACAACCTGTCACTATATCAATACATATCACAATCTAAAATGGCCCTCAATTTTTTCAGACGTGGCGAAAGCACCTTTTACGAGGCGTTTAACGTTCTGCCTACCCCGTAAGGGATAAAGGCGTGATTTATGTATGTATGTATGATTAGAGAAGAGTAATTAATACCTTTAGGTACTAATATGTTATATTCTTTGTTGTTTTAAGAATAACATAACATAACATATAATCACGCCTTTATCCCTAATGGGGTAGGCAGAGCGTTAGCGACCTAAACAATGGTCGATTCACATACATACATACATAAAATCACGCCTTTATCCCTTACGGGGTAGGCAGAGCGTAAAACGCCTTCTAAAAGGCGCTTTCGCCACGTCTGACATAAATTGAGGGCAATTTTAGATTGTAATGTGTATTGCTGTAGTGACAGGTTGTCAGCCCATCGCCTAAATTACAATACACTGTAACCCTCGAATCCCTTTTGCTGACTTCTACAGCATACCCGGGAGGAAGGGCAACTGGAACATTCTATGTTTTTCTTTCTCTCCCAGTCCAGTATGGAAGAATTTTTAAGTTTTAAGAATTAAACATACAGTTTAACTAAGATCATAAATGCGGAAGCTCTGTCTGTCTGTTAACCTAAACGCCTAAACCGCTGCACGGCTTTGATGAAAAATCCTGGGAAAAAATAGAATTATATTTGACTGCGGGAAAATATCTCACTCCCCCGGGAAAAGATCATATACCCATGGGCTAAACCGCGGCACGGAAAGCTAAATAAAAAAAATCTTGCCCAATGCCAAATTCTAGCTCGTCTTGTCTTTGTCTTCCTCTAACGCCCTTATTTATAATAATATATTCTTTATTGCATAAATTTCAATACATTCAATACATAAAATTAAAGCAAAGGCGAGCTTATCTCTATAAGAGATCTCTTCCAGCCTACCTAGTGGGGATGAAAAATGGGACTGCACGGGATATAGGTACAATAAGTAAAATAAATAAATATAAAATTTATACGATTACATATATACTTTATAACATATACTAATACATAACAATATAAAAATACGATTATAATAAAAATATAATCAACACTTGAGAGCAAGTTTGAGTTCCTATCAGAAATGTCATTTCATTACAAAATGCTTGTCAAATTCATACTTAATATCGCTTTCAATATTGAGATCGCTTTATAAATATGAGCCTAGGTGTGACTTTTCCCATGTAAAACTGGCAGCTAATAAAAGTGTATTCTATAAACAGGCATATAAAGTGAGGTTTTCTTCAGTAGCCCTTCAGCAACAATGCGGGAACAAAACCCACCTAACCTATTTCCCCAGTACAATGTCTATCAAATGCGAACTGGCAACACTGTTTTTGCTTTATTTTTGCACTTGTTTTGTGATATGTCTGTACAATATGTCATGGATAACAACCCAAATGTATTTGCAAATCATAAAATTTACGGGCAGCTCATCCCGGGCTTACTATAGAACTTTTTGAACAGTAGTCTGATTCTTGGGTTTCAATTGAAAGTGTTGCAATTCGGGCAATGGGCTGACAAATCTAGAAGTACAGCAATTTACATTACTATACCGGTTGTAGCGTCCCGCAAACTGATAGAGGTTGCTCAGTCAACGAAATTGAACAATTATCAGCAGGATTCTTTTTATAGGAAGTGAAAATAAAAATTTCCCCAGCAGTGGGACACTAACGGCTAGACAAGACAAGAAAATAAAATTTGACCTTCCCATACAAAATGACCACTACAATCAGACAATTTTCATGGAAAATCAAAACTTCTTTTTCATTTCCTGATAAAACATCCAGCTGGTAATTGTTCAGTTTCGTTAACAGAGCAACCCCTATCAGTTTGCGGGACGCTGTCCCTTACACCCCGTATGCAATTCAGTCGTTCGATATTTTGAGTGCTTGCTCCATACTCCATAGTTTAACACCTTCTACATTCACTAGAACGGTCGAACAATTTACAATATAAAAATATAAAATAAATGTGTATGTTTATGTGTACAAGAAACTGTTAAACAAAAAAAAATATGATACATTTTTGACGCACAAAAAATACGAGACCGTATAATATCTTCATATAAACCGGATTTTGGAGTGCTTCATACATACATACATAAAATCACGCCTTTATCCCTTACGGGGTAGGCAGAGCGTCAAACTCCTCGTAAAAGGCGCTTTCGCCACGTCTGACAAAAATTGAGGGCAATTTTAGATTGTAATGTGTATTGCTTTAGTGACAGGTTGTCAGCCCATCGCCTAAATTACAATACACTGTAACCCTCGAGTCCCTTTTGTCGTATGAAACCTTGAAGCAAAGCAACCTTATAACAAGACAGATTTATTCTAGCTCATTCAAGCGTATCGTAGAACATCTAACTCATATACGTAGTGGAGTCATCAGTCATAATTTTATAGAGGAGACAAGTCTCCGGAGAACTTATTACATGTAAGACATGTTATTGCTACTCAGAATAAACTTGGTTGCAGAGAATATAAGTCAGAGGTATGTTTTTAAATAACTACGAGATATAAAGAGTCATAAATTTGATGCTGGTACAAAATATTCATTTCTGCACAAGAAAACAAATACAACAGACTACAGAATACCCGCGTGTAATCGGTCCCACGTATTACGAACAACTACCCACTGATATAAAAAACGAACCAAATGACGACACGTTTTATTGCCAACTGAAAAACTTTTTATTAGATAAAGAATATTATACTGTAAGTGAATATTATCAATTTGTGGAATAAAATAAATATTAATAATTATATTGACATTTGATTTGTACTTTATGTACTTATTATTTTATTTTAAATTGACATTTTCATTCATTTATTTTATTTTTACTGACCTGACATATTCACATAATATACTGATTTATATTTATATTTTAGTTTTGACATCGTGATAAAAATAAGTTTTTAAATTTGATTTTACAAATTGACTTATTTTAAATTATTCAGACATCTGTTAGAATCCATTTGTATAATTGTAAATTTTGTTTTGACATTTTTGATTTATTTTTATTGTGTAATCTATATTTTTTGACGATCATATTATTCTTTGACATTTTTATTATTATTGCAATGTAATTGTGAAATTGATAATGTGAAATAAATGAATCTAATCTAATCTAATATACAAAACAGATTTTAACCGAGAAAACGTCTGGTGGTCTCTTTACAAATTCGAATTGACAGAAATAGGACATATCTATTACATAAACAATAATTCTTAAAGTGAAAGAAAAGTTGTACATAAGTTTTTAGACTTTCGCGGTTATTCATAATAATTAGATTATTATTTTGAACGGGATTATTATCACGGTTACATTTATTGTTTAACTGCCTCCGTGGTCTAGTGGCTAGTGCCATGGACTCCTGATCCGGAGTTCCTGGGTTCAATTCCCAGGGGAGAATCACAAAGTTGATATTTGAGAATTTATCACTTTGTGAATTTTTCCCCAGTTTGGTTAGGACATTGCAGGGTGAATCACCTGATTGTCCGGAAAAGAAAAAGATTTCGTGCTTCGGAGGGCACGTTAAGCCGTCGGTCCCGGTCGCTGTCTTTGATAGTGGTAGTTACTCAAACCATGTCAGAGGCCTGATAGTTGTGCTACTAGGCGGCTTAAAAACTCTGAAACCAGGGTTCATCGGGTTGATAGACTCGATACCCACTCGACAGAAGAAGAAGAAGATTTATTGTTACATCGATATTTCAACGCAGTTTCATGCGTCATGGTCAACAGTCGGCTCGTGACCAAGACGCATGAAACTTGTTCAAAATACTTCATAATCCAATTGTATAAGTTGTAAATTCGGCAGCCTTACCTTGCTAAGGTAGCGATTTCTCGCAAATATTATGTGCTCAGTAACCATTAAAAGTAAACTCCTTCGTGGTCTAGTGGCTAATGCCATGGAATCCCGATCCGGAGGTTCTGGGTTCGATTCCCAGGGGGGAAACACAAAGTTGATATTTGAGAATTTATTACTTTGTGATTTTCCCCAGTTTGGCTAGGACATTGCAGGCTGAATGACCTGATTGTCCGAAAATAAAAAGATTTCGTGCTTCGGAGGGCACGTTCAGCCCCTACAGCTTCCGGTCACTGTCTTTAATAGTGGTCGATACTTAAAACCATGTCAGAGGCCTGATAGTTGTGCTACGAGGCCGTTTAAAAAATTCTGACACCAGGGTTCATCGGGTCGATAGACTCGATACCCACTCGACAGAAGAAGTAACATTCCTATGCGATATTTTCTGTCTAAAAACAAAATAAATACCAGCTTGTATTTTTCAGGTGTTATCAACCTTTTTAAATTGTCTGTCTGTCCTTAGATGATCACTGTATGCAAATCAAGCTATCACATTTTAACACGCTTTTTAACCTTCTCGAGTAAGATTTTCAAAAGTTTTTCTATTTTTTATTTATTACATTTTCAAAAATTCTTACGGAGCCGCAGCTGGCATATTTTATGTTTTTCTATCACTCCCAGTCCAGCATGGTAGTAAACAAACATTCCTCATCTCAGTTATAGCAAGCCGAAGTAATCCTTTGAGCCCGAGGGGCAAGAGAGGCAAGTGGGGTGGAAAATTAAAATATAGTTACTTTGAGTATCAAAGGTTAGTCGGGTCGAAGTATCGATAATTTTCATATCGATAAATTGTTCTATCCGAAAAAACACACCCTTTGATAATGAGGCTTTATAACTCTAAACAAAGAAAATTTACAATTGTACATACATATAATCACGCATTTATCCCTAATGGGGTAGGCAGAGCGTAAAGGACCTAAACAAAGGTCGTACCGCCACGTCTGACAACGTTTTGAGGGTTATTTCAGATAGATTTGTAGGTTCATTGTTGTAGTGACCGGTTATCAGCCCATCGCCGAAATTGTAATATACTAAAACCCTAGGATCCCTTAGCTGATTTTTACAGCATGTCCGGGAGGAAATACGGCTGGTAGATTCTATGATTTTCTCCACTCCCAGTCCAGCATGGAAGATTTATGATGATGGTGACAACATTTTTGAGTGTTTTTTTTATTAATATTCGATGCTATGTTTATATCGATAATACACCTTTATGGGGCAACACTATCGAAGTTAGGTATGGTATGGGACAAGAGTGCTTCAGAGAATATTCAAGTACAAGATCGAATACTTATACCTAATTTTTGATGTTACGCATGGTTACAGGCAAAATAAGGGGTATTTTTGATGTTACGCATGGTTACAGGCAAAATAATGGGTATTTTTGATGTTACGCATGGTTACAGGCAAAATAATGGGTATTTTTGATGTTACGCATGGTTACAGGCAAAATAATGGGTATTTTTGATGTTACGCATGGTTACAGACAAAATAATGGGTATTTTTGATGTTACGCATGGTTACAGGCAAAATAATGGGTATTTTTGATGTTACGCATGGTTACAGACAAAATAATGGGTATTTTTGATGTTACGCATGGTTACAGACAAAATAATGGGTATTTTTGATGTTACGCATGGTTACAGACAAAATAATGGGTATTTTTGATGTTACGCATGGTTACAGGCAAAATAATGGGTATTTTTGATGTTACGCATGGTTACAGGCAAAATAATGGGTATTTTTGATGTTACGCATGGTTACAGACAAAATAATGGGTATTTTTGATGTTACGCATGGTTACAGGCAAAATAATGGGTATTTTTGATGTTACGCATGGTTACAGGCAAAATAATGGGTATTTTTGATGTTACGCATGGTTACAGACAAAATAATGGGTATTTTTGATGTTACGCATGGTTACAGGCAAAATAATGGGTATTTTTGATGTTACGCATGGTTACAGACAAAATAATGGGTATTTTTGATGTTACGCATGGTTACAGACAAAATAATGGGTATTTTTGATGTTACGCATGGTTACAGACAAAATAATGGGTATTTTTGATGTTACGCATGGTTACAGGCAAAATAATGGGTATTTTTGATGTTACGCATGGTTACAGGCAAAATAATGGGTATTTTTGATGTTACGCATGGTTACAGACAAAATAATGGGTATTTTTGATGTTACGCATGGTTACAGGCAAAATAATGGGTATTTTTGATGTTACGCATGGTTACAGACAAAATAATGGGTATTTTTGATGTTACGCATGGTTACAGACAAAATAATGGGTATTTTTGATGTTACGCATGGTTACAGACAAAATAATGGGTATTTTTGATGTTACGCATGGTTACAGACAAAATAATGGGTATTTTTGATGTTACGCATGGTTACAGGCAAAATAATGGGTATTTTTGATGTTACGCATGGTTACAGACAAAATAATGGGTATTTTTGATGTTACGCATGGTTACAGGCAAAATAATGGGTATTTTTGATGTTACGCATGGTTACAGACAAAATAATGGGTATTTTTGATGTTACGCATGGTTACAGGCAAAATAATGGGTATTTTTGATGTTACGCATGGTTACAGGCAAAATAATGGGTATTTTTGATGTTACGCATGGTTACAGGCAAAATAATGGGTATTTTTGATGTTACGCATGGTTACAGGCAAAATAATGGGTATTTTTTATAGGTTTCTACCTTATAATCAGTAAGGTGGGTATATCTTGGATTTGTTTATTTAACACCATCTTTGACATACATACATACGTATACATATAATCACGCCTTTATCCCTAATGGGGCAGGCAGAGCGTAAACGACCTAAACAAAAGTCGTCCCGCCACGCCTGACAAAGTTTTGAGGGTTATTTAAGATAGAATTCTAGGTATATTGCTGTAGTGACAGGTGACATCTTTGACATACAAATTGTATTTAAAAAAATAAGATAAGTATATTCCATAGATATTGTCTGTTGTTAAATTAATAGTATGAAAATAAATGATTCTTCTTCTTCTTTCGAGTGGGTATCGAGTCTATCGACCCGATGAACCCTGGTGTCAGAGTTTTTAAACCGCCTAGTAGCACAACTATCAGGCCTCTGACATGGTTTGAGTAACGACCACTATCAAAGACAGCGACCGGGACCGACGGCTTAACGTGCCCTCCGAAGCACGAAATCTTTTTTTTCTTTTCGGACAATCAGGTGATTCAGCCTGCAATGTCCTAACCAAACTGGGGAAAAATACACAAAGTGATAAATTCTCAAATATCAACTTTGTGTTTCCCCCCTGGGAATCAAACCCAGGACCTCCGGATCGGGAGTCCATGGCACTAGCCACTAGACCACGGAGGCAGTTAATAAATGAATGATGATAATTGTAGAAGTATTTAAATAAATATATAGGTTAATTAATAATTATTATAGACAGTAATTTAGATTTTTTGATGCAAAAAAAGAATATTTTTATTAAATAATTATTTTATGACATCTATTAATCGAATTGATTTTCTTCCATGCTGGACTGGGAGTGATAGAAAAACATAGAATGTTCCAGCTGCATCACCTCCAGAGCATGTTGTAAAAACCAGCTAATGGATTCGAGGGTTATAGTATATTACAATTTTAGGCGATGGGCTGACAACCTGTCACTATAGCAATATACGTCATGATCATCTGTAATAACCCTCAAAACTTGTCAGACGTGGCGGAACGACCTTTGCTTAGGTCGTTTACGCTTTTCCTACCCCATTAGGGATAAAGGCGTGATTATATGTATGTATGTATGTATGTTTTAATCGAATTGAACTTTGATACACATAAAATTATTGCTATGATTTTCTGCCTCGTGCTTATTGCTTTTTGGTCATTCACGTTTCGATTCAACACAACCTTTGCAGAACCTGTACTCTGTATTTTCAATACGTCTTACTATCCAAAAGATTATTTATGGGGCGTATAAGGCGACCAATTGAAAAGGGCGCATGTTGTTTAGAAATAAATAAAATAAAAAATACGTGTAATTATATTATCTTTATTTTCATGACTATTTGGTTTTATTTTTCAAACACAATGATGCCAAAGTATTGCGTTTTGAAAAACGTTTCATGGTTTATATATATATCTTGTAAAATCAAATATATTATATGAGATTATTTGACGTTTGACAAACATAATCGGAGTTGGTATTTTGACATCCCATATCTAATAATCTCAACCAAAAAACTGCTTATTCACATTTCGATTCAACACAACCTTTACAGAACCTATTCTTAACATTTTCAATACGTCTTACTCTCCAAAAGTTTCTTTATGGGGCGTATAAGGCGACCAATTTAAAAGGGCGCACGTTGTTCGGAATATATAAAATAGTAAATACGTGTATTTTTTTTATGAAAAAGGTCTTGTAAATTAGTCTCAATTGACATCAATAAATAACACTCAAATATTTTTTTGGTTACGTGTAATTATAATATCTTTGTTTTTCATGCCGCTAGACTTGCAAAATGAAACATGTGACGAAGCATTTAGACGTCGATTAAGGAACCTTTTATTAGAAACAGCATTTTACTCTGTAACAGAGTATTTAGATGGTAATTTTTAATTCAAATTAAAGTGTTAATATAAATGTATTTTGTAATAAGACTATTGACATGAATTTTGAATTGTTAATTTGTATAAATTATTACTGTTTTTATTTTGATTTAATTTACTATTTGACATATTAACTGAATTTATATTGTACAATTTTGTTTTGACGATCACTTTACGGAGGACATTATTCTATTGATTGTAATTAAATTTAATTGTGAAACCTATATTGTGAAATTAATAAACTAAACTCATGTCTGTTTGGTTTTATTTTTCAAACACAATGATTCCAAAGTATTGCGTTATAAAATACGTCCGACGTTATATGCGTTTTTCTTGTAAAATCAAAGGATTTTTATGAGATTGTCTGATGTTTGACAAACATAATCGTAGTTGATATTTCGACATTCCATATTTCTAATAATCTCAACCAAAAAAACATTTCGATTCAACACAACCTTTGCAGAACCTATACTCAACATTTTCATTATGTCTTACTCCCCAAAAGTGTTTTTATGGGCCGTATAAGGCGACCAATTGAAAAGGGCGCACGTTATTAAAAAATAATAAATAAAGAAAATATCTTTATTTTTATGGCTATTTCGTTTTATTTTTCAAATACAATGATTCCAAAGTATAGCGTTTAAAAAAACGTCCGATCATTTATATGCGATTATCTTGTAAAATTAAGGGGTTTTAGATTGTCTGATGTATGAGAAACAGGAATTGATTTTTTGACATACCATATCTAATAATCTCAACCAAAAAACTGCTTATTCACATTTTGATTCAACACAACCTTTGCAGAACCTTTACTCAACATTTTCAATACGTCTTACTCTCCAAAAGTTTCCTTATGGGGCGTATAAGGCGACCAATTGAAAAGGGCGCACGTTATTAAGAACTGGCTTGGAGGCGGCCACATTCGATAATCTGCCAGTTTTTCCCCACGATGTGGGTCAAGAGAAAACTCCGGGAGGGGTAAAGTTGGGGGCACACAATGGAATTTTTGTAGATGTTTTTTTAGTACTTTATTTTTCTTTAAGCTTTGGCATGTGAACATTTATACCTACAGGGGGAAGAGTAAGGCTTCTTTATCGTTATCTGGAATCAGGATTGTAATAAATGAATCTGACCAAATTATATCCAATAGAATATGACAGCGAGTGTTAAAACTGATACACTAAAATTATAATTTGTTTGATCAAAGTCAAATATGAAGATTTTACAAACTTGTATTTGCATCAGTCACAATCACAAACAAGCCAACTGAACGTCAAGATATTATTTTTTTGCTGTAGTCAGATTTGTCATCCAATAACAAGGGCGGATCTAGGTTTTTTTTTCTGGACAAGTAGGCATAACTATGTACGTACTGTGTTAATGTACTGTCATGGAACCTCTACATACATATATATAATCACGCCCTTATCCCTAATGGGGTAGGCAGAGCGTAATCGACCTAAACGGAGCGTAATCGATCCGCCTCGTCTGACTAAGTTTTGAAGGTTATTTAGGATAGATTTGTGGTAATATTGCTGTAGTGACAGGTTATCAGCCCATCGCCTAAATTACAATATTCTGAAACCCTCAGATCTCTTAGCTGTTTTTTTCAGCATGACCGGGAGGAAATGCTGCTGGCAAATGCTATTATTTTCTCTCGCTCCTAGGCCAGCACGGGAGAACGTCTACAGTACAAAAAAAACACCGTTCTAAATCCACCGGTGTCCAAGATGGAGCGATGTGTGCCCCAGCTCTTACGTCATCGCATTTGTCATAGTAGAGACGTATCGCGTTTTGTGTGTGTGTGTTTTGCTTTGAGTGTGTGTTTGCTGGTGTGCTGTATGCAAATACTTTTCAGGTATATTACAGTTGCCAGCCCGATGGTGTAGTGGATAGGGCCGCTGCCTCCTGAGCGAGTCGTGGTTTGAATCCCACCACATACCAATGTGTTTTTCGGTTTTCGAATTTCATATGTACGTTTATTCGGCGCATTTTCCGTGCTTCGGAAGGCACGTTAAGCCGTTGGTCCGGGATAATTAATATCGTTTAATACCGTAGATATTAAGCCATTTCAGAGGCCAGTACTAAGCATTGGCGGCTTGAAAACTGACCTAATCTAGGATTGGGTCTGGTTTCCCTTCTGGGTTGCGGAGGTCAGATGACAGTCGCTCTGTGTAAAAATCAGTACCCTCGTTCAATTCCCAAGATTAGGTTGCCGATCCCGTAAGATTTGGGATGAGGCTAGGGAGATGATGATGACAGTTGCTTCAGCAGGTAGGATGATATAACTAGGTTCAGAGGTGTTCCTTTGAACTACCTATCCTTAGGCCCGTATTTATAAATAGCACTTGAGAGTGACAGCGAGTTTAAGTTCATATCAGAGGTGTCATTTCAGTACAAATTGACCTGTCAAATCCATACTTAATATCGCTCTCAGTCTTGAGATTGCTTTATAAATACGAGCCCTATGATGCGGATTATGGAAGCTCTACACTAACTGTTATTATAAATACCTATTTTCGGAAGTTATTTAAAAAATCTTACACTTACTTTTTCTTTCCCGACCTAGTGTTGAGGTCAACTTTTCGACAAAAGTGAGATTTTTAGTTTCCTGATAAAAGATTTTACAAAACTTGTAGTATTTCGAACTCAGTTTTAGAATAAAGGTACAATACAATACCAATTTATTTATTTTCTCCCACAAGCTACATAATATCAATAGTGTACAAATTTAAATATAAATAGAGAAAGCAGAAGCAGGAGACTAGTGTCCAAGCTAGGTAAAGACCTGTGTTATGGATCGCCAGGCTTCCACCCCACCGGTAATACATTCAGTACATGTACTTACATAAGTATTTACATATTAAAGCTTGAAAAGAACATTTAATTATAATGAAAAAGAGAGAGTGTGTGTGTGTGTGTGTGTAAACAAAGTTTTATGTCTTTTAGTCGAAGATCTTGTTTGTAAAATAAGTTTTAGCTATTAGACATGACAACAAAATGAAATAGTCGTTTTCATTCATCATTTAGCTAATTTGCCAACACATATAATTTATTTTCAAAATGTGTTTTTAAATGAAAAGTTATGAAACTTTGTTAAGCTTTATTCTAAAACTGAGTTGGAAATACCATATGTAAATACCGATTGTCTAATTTATATGGCAACTACAAGAATATTATAACGAAAATAGCCTAAAATTAAATGGTAAAACCACTTCAAATACAAAGTTAACAAGGGATTGGTTAGCAAAATGTAATTTCAGCAACTAAATTCAATTTTAACCCTTAATATATGATGGGACATTGCGTTTTCATTAAGGGGCACCCCTAGGCTTGGTGGCGCCCTCATCAATCAAAAAAATATAATTCGCTTAAAACATACATACATATAATCACGCCTTTATCCCTAATGGGGTAGGCAGAGCGTAAACGACCTAAATAAAAGGTCGTTCCGCCACGTCTTTCAAGGTTTTGAGGGTTATTTTTATGATAGATCTGTAGATATATTGCCATAGTGACAGGTTGTCAGCCTATCGCCTAAATTGCAATTATACTGAAACCCTCGGATCCCTTAGCCGGTTTTAACAGTATGTCTGGGAGAAAATGCAGCTGGCACATTCTATGTTTTTCTCTCGCTACCAGTCCAACATGGAAGTAAGTAATTCGCTTAAAATACAAAATTATAATCGAAAATCCAGTAGATCAGATTTAAGTATAGATACTGAACTGTATTTTATAAAATATTTTTTTTTGTGTTCACTGCAGTTGCAAATACCGAAAGTGTTTTTGCCAATTTTCTATCTGTTACTACAACGAACTTAAGTTGCAACTTTAAGAGGTTCTAAATCACCGACGATCTGGTGAAGGTTGCAAAGCTGCTGGATGCAGAAGGCGCTAGACCGATCATCGTGGAGGCCCTTGGAGGAGGCCTATGTCCTGCAGTGATTTTCGCAAATTTTCTATCTGTTACTACAACGAACTTAAGTTGCAACTTTGAGAGGTTCTAAATCACCGACGATCTGGTGAAGGTTGCAAAGCTGCTGGATGCAGAAGGCGCTAGACCGATCATCGTGGAGGTCCTTGGAGGAGGCCTATGTCCTGCAGTGGACGTCATTCGGCTGAGACGACGATGACGACGAAATGACCTATATTGCTTTTACCTTAAACTGATATGCCGGATTTTGGATTGATTGTGTTTTCGTGTGATTAAGGCCATCCATACTGGACTGGGAGCGAGAGAAAACATATAATTTGCCAGCTGCATTTCTTCCCGGTCATGCTGTAAATACCAACTAAGGGATCTGAGGGTTTTTGTATATTGCAATTTAGGCGATGGGCTGACAGCCTGTCATTACAGCAATATACCTGCAAATCTATCTTAGATGACACTCAAGACTTTATCACAAGTGGCGGAGCGACCTTTGTTTTGGTCGGTTGCGCTCTGCCTACCCTAGAAGGCGGAATGCAGGGAGAGTTGGCGTTCACTTCATTGTACTCAACCGACAAGAGTTACCTATTAAATAAATGATGATGATGTGTTTTCAGTGAAATAGTTTTTTTGTTACTGATGAGGGCGCCACTTACCTTAGGGAAGTCCCTTAATTGTACCTGGTCTGGTCCACATTCCTTTATTAAGCGTTTGATAAATTCATTTGAAATGTATTTCAAATTACATTGTGCCTTTGTGTATGTCCCAATGATTTGTAGTTCTGTTTGATAGTGTTTTGATATTTAGTTTTAGTTCATTCATTTTGGAGTGTGAATTGGCTATAGTGTTTGGATGCCGCAGACTGAAATTGATAATATATTATATTAATATGCTTTGTGTGTTTGTGTTATCTTCCATGCTGGACTGGGAGCGAGAGAAAAACATAGAATGTACCAGCTGCATTTCCTCCCGGGCATGCTGTAAAAGTCAGCTTAGCGATCCGAGGGTTTCAGCATATTGCAATTTAGGCGACGGGCTGACAACCTGTCACTACAGCAATATGCGTCCAAATCTATCTTAAGTAACCCTCAAAACTTTGTCAGACGTGGCGAAACTGCCTTTGTTTCGGTCGTTTACACTCTGCCTACCCCATTAAGGATAAGGGCGTGATTGTGTGTGTTAGAATTCATAGATGCTCGTTTTGGGACCAGCAAATTTTATTAACGTTTTACATGTATTAATGTCATGAGTGAAAGACTCTATGATATATCTGATGCTGATATCTTCGCTGCTGCAGCTACATTTCCTCCCGAGCATGCTGTAAAAGCCAGCTAATGGAGCTGCAGGTTTCAGTATATTGTAATTTAGGCGATGGGCTGACAACCTGTCACTATGGCAATATATCTACAGATCTATCATAAAAATAACCCTCAAAACCTTGTAAGACGTGGCGGAACGACCTTTTATTTAGGTCGTTTACGCTCTGCCTACCCCATTAGGGATATCTTAAATAACTCTCAAAATTTTGTCAGTCGTGGCTGAACGACCTATGCTCAGCTAACAGCTGCTACTAAAGAGTTGGATTCCGTTCCGATCCAAACAATCTAAGCTCACAAGATCAAAGCACTTGCAAATATATTAATGTATCAATAAAATAACGAACAGAAAAATCCACGAACAAAACAATAGTAGATTTTGTGACAAGTGCACAAAACAAGTCATTTCTTTCCGAGATTTTTAGCTGCTCGAGTACGTAGGATATTATGTCAAGGACAAAAGTGGGTTTGTGAACGAGTTATAAACTCTGCTTTTCACTTCAATTGCGAGGAAAATTGAAAAAAAAAATACAATAATATTGTTAATGAAACAATAATTATTCATTCCCGCCATTTAACTTTTTAAATCTTTCGACATGAAATCTTAGGCTTGGGTTGGAGACCTTACAGCCTACTCAATTAAACTAATTTTGTAATAATAAATCAAATATAACCTACTATCGTACTTGAATTAAAATTTTAATATCGTTTTATGTCTTAAAACACACAAAAAACAAACAATTTGAAGTAAATATTTTTAAATAACAAGTTCTATCTATGAACTTCTTTTCTTTGCCTAGTAGAGATGCATTTATGAGTAGATACGTTTTTACCCTTGTGCACAAAGTTCAATTTTGCACAGCCTGCATCCAGCACCAAATGGCGCTTTCCGAGCATGAGAAATGAAAAAAAAAACAACGTACGACTTAGCTCTTAACCACTTAAAGGGAATATTTCATACGCAAAATATTCCAATACGACTTTTAAGACTCTATCAGTAAGATGTGTGATGCTATTTTGACCTAGCATCACTAGTGACACTTTACTATTTGACAATCAGACGATTAGAATTCTACGGACTAATAAATAACTATATATTTTCTCTACTACGCCGCGTGAATTTCTGGTCCCTTTTATCTTCATTGTGACAATGTATTTCTACAGAGTTTTACATTTCAAAAACAGAAGTTCTTTGTGATATTTTTAAACAGAAATGAATTGTCGGTACTTTGTAACAATATTTCCTCTCGTTTGTTTCAGATTCATGTCATGCACTGTTGATTTCATACGCTATGCTGTCACAAATACGTAAGTACTGTATTATATTATGAGGTTGATGTTGATTTAGTACTTTTATACAGGGTGTTAAGGGAAGGTTTCACTAAAAGTAAAACTGTTATGGTGTTTGTAATTTTTATCATCAATATGTTTCACTCTATCAATGTCACGTACACATTTTCTATTACCTCATTAAGTATTTTCGTGGCAATAAGTTATTTTCCCGCGGTCTTCTTCTGTCGAGTGGGTATCGAGTCTATGGACGTCAGAGTATGGGTGTCAGAGTTTTTAAACAGCCTACTAGCACAACTATCAGGCCTCTGACATGGTTGGAGTAACGACCACTATCAAAGACAGTGACCGGGACCGACGGCTTGACATGCCCTCCGAAGTACGAAATCTTTTTCTTTTCGGTCAATCAGGTGATTTAGCCTGCAATGTCCTAACCAAACTGGGGAAAATTCACAAAGTGATAAATTCTCAAATATCAACTTTGTGTTTCCCCCCCGGGAATCGAACCCTGGACCTCCGAATCGGAAGTCCATAGCACTAGCCACTAGAGCACGGAGGCAGTTAGTAATATCAGTCTAATTAGCCTTTGGATGATTTTTTAAACCCGGCTTTGAGATTCAAAATACTCATCGGTTTTTCTAATTGATTCAAATCACTTTAACATCAACCATTGAATTAAGTATACCTGAGATTCCTATTTCCGGGTCCCAAATTGAATTGTGTGTTTAGTCCCCCACACGGGGGACCTCCGGGGGCCTCACCGGGCCCTCACCGGATGGGAAACTGAGGGGCGTGTCTCATTACGTATCACGTGGTATTTATTAGGGCTCTGCCCTTGGGCCCTTGTTGCGCAAATTGCTAGTTTTGGGAGCGGAAGAAAATTTCGAGATTTCGTAATTTTATTACAGGACATTTTATGGAAAGGCGTTAAAAAAGTTTTTAATGTAAGAACGTGGAAATTGAAAAATATTTATTAATTTTAGTTGAGTTGAGACAATATATTTTTTATTTATGTACGAGAATATTATTAAAAAAAAAAAACTTGCTACGCCGTAGCCACTGTGCTACGCTTGAAACTCGTATTTATAATACGCACTTAACATTGACAGCCAGTTTGAGTTCGTATCAGAAATATCATTTCAGTACAAAATGGCTTGTCAAATCCATACTTTATATTGCTCTCAATCTTGAGATAGCTTTATAAATACGGCCCATAGAATTTTTTGAAGAGACCAGCTCTTTCGAGGAGCCATAATCATTTCGCATACTTGGTTACCACATACATATAATCACGCCTTTATCCCTAATGGGGTAGGCAGAGCGTAAACAACCTAAACAAATATGGTTTCGCTACGTCTGACAAAGTTTTGAGGGTTATTTAAGATAGATTTGTAGGTATATTGCTGTAGTGATAGGTTGTCAGCCTATCGCCTAAATTGCAATATACTGAAATCCTCGGATCCATTATCTGGTTTTTACAGCATGCTCGGGAGGAAATGCAACTGACGCATTCTATGTTTTTCTCTCGCTCCTAGGCCAGCATGTATTAATATAAAAAAATAAAATCACTAATGGTTTCAACGTCGAAACCCTTCATAATATTGAAATAACATTCAATCAACTACGTAATGAAACACGTATAAAATGCGTAATTTATATTAAAATTACGACGCAGCCTGTTTCCATCACAGTCCGGGAGTCAACGTGGTTTTTGAGTAGGTACTTTTATTTCTTCTTCTTCTTCTGCTTAGCGTTTTCCCAGCCTGATGCTGGGTTCCGCTTTCCGGCTTTTTCTACTCCACTTTTCCCGGTCTTCAGCATCCACTGGTGTGAGATCGTTCTCTGCCATGTCCGCTTTTATGACGTCAAGCTAGCGCTTTGGTCTGCCGCGTGATCTAGGTACTTTTACTTCTTAACAGCTTCTTCTCTTCTGTCGAGTGGGTATCGAGTCTATCGACCTGATGAACCCTGGTGTCAGAGTTTTTAAACCGCCTAGTAGCACAACTATCAGGCCTCTGACATGGTTTGAGTAACGACCACTATCAAAGACAGCGACCGGGACCGACGGCTTAACGTGCCCTCCGAAGCACGAACAACGGCATAAAAATGTTATAATAGTAAGACCTACTCCTGGCACTCCTGCCTTCGAAAATGTAGTCGTAATTAATACGGTACCTATTAGACAAGCCTATTTTTGGTATTTTCAGACAGGATTCTTAAATATTGACATTAATAGAAACACATGTTTTACATATAGTTGTTATTTATTTTCATTTTGTTTGTTTGTTTTGTTGAAATTTTTTAAATTTATCACTTTGTGAGGTTTTTACCAGTTTCGTCAGGACATTGCAGGCTGAATCACCTGATTGCCCGAAAAGAAAAAAGATTCAGAGGGCACGTTAAGCCGTCTGTTCCGGTCGCTGTCTTTGATAGTGGTCGTTACTCAAACGATGTCAGAGGCCTATTAGCTGTGCTACTAAGCGGTTTAAAAACTCTGGCACCAGGGCTCATCCGATCATTAGACTCATGAATCCACTCGCTAAGAAGATTTTACATACGCTTGTATTATTAAGGATATGAAGCGTAAAGGTTAGACCGAACTATCGCGTAGCTGCAGCGTAGAAGAACGGCGCGGCACGTCACTGCGCGACAAAATCTGTCGAAATGTATGAACCTGACATTGCAGCTTCAGCGCCGCTTTAGTGCTGTACCTGACATTCATTTTTATACAAAGAATCAGTTGTCAAGTAGTGTCGCGCTGCGCCGCGCCGCTCCGCTTCAGCTACGTTCTAGTGCGGTCTAACATTTATACTTATGTTTTTAAGAGGCTGCGTGGCATGCGACCAGCTTGCTGCATTTCGCCAGTGTCTTCTAGACTTCCTCATTGATTTGATTTTATCATAAGCCTCAACAAGAGACAAGAGCCAACTCATCCCAAATAAAATAATCGAATGAGGGAAATAAATGTTGTCATAAAAACTCCAGTGGTCGCTTCGGTACTACTGAATGAGCATCAATCATTCGTACATTATCACAGAATTTCAATATTTGTTTTTCAACAATAGACCTCGTTTATTCAAATGTCTTTCCCTACCCTCACTTCATTCACGTAATTGGGACACACACACACACACACAGAGTCCCTCACAGAAACATTTAAGTATGTATGTGTAGGGTACTCAACACATTTTAAAATAAATTTGACACATCTGAGAATTCAGTTTATATTTATTCCATGCTGAACTGGGAGCGAGAGAAAAACATAGGGTTTCAGAAACCTGTCACTACAGCGATATACTTACAAATCTGTCTTAAATAACCCCCAAAACTTTGAGTTATACGCTCTGCCTACCCCATTAAGAATAATGGCGTGATTATAAGTATGTATGCATTATACAAAAAGTAGGTACTTTTATGAACAGCAATTTTAACCGCGGTTTTTGTTCCTTCGGAATAAACTCTATATTAATCTGCTGTTAAAAGTGGAATAGTAAAAATAATATTGTAATGAAATGATCGCTCTTCTGTGTAATAATAACACAAGTATTGGGTTTCAATTTATCCTTGTTATGACAGATAGCTTTTGAAAAACAAAACCCGCCTAAAACAGGGTTTCCTTACAGCTTTTTTTAATCATACTTTTTTAAGATTAAATCCAGGTATTTGGCAACTCAGAAAACGCCCGTTCAGTCAGTCGAAGTCGTTCAAACAAGTCGAAATGCCTGCAAACATTTTGGTGCTTCATTAGTTGTTTACTCTCCCTATAAAAATCTTCGGTATGCTTGCTATTTTAAAAGCAAATATTTAACATCCTCAAAATAAGATTACGCTAAGAAAACATTAAAAGGAAATTAGATTTGGCGCCCGCAGGCTGGGATTAGCCGTAAAAATAATTAAATTTATTATTTGTTTCCCTGTCGGTTCAAAGGTTGTGTTTCTGTGAGATCAATGTAATGGAAGGAAAATATCAAAGCGTAGTGTAAAATATACGTATCTATTAGTTTCAGGGAAACTAAACACATAATAATAGTCCTCCCACCGATTTTCGGTGATGGCAGCCAATCTACCAGAGATCGGCCAACTGCGCAGGACTAGATTTTAGTGCCCAAGTTTACGCTACACACAGGTGCACTGTCTTTTCCTTGAATCTCTTATTCTGATGGGGCAGATTGACTGACACGACCAGAGACAAATCAGGCGCAGGACCGACTATTTACATGCCCATCCGACAGCATGGATCATCTTTCTTTAGGACAATCAGGTGTGATCAATGTCCTAACCAAATAAGAAACAACAACACCAAAGTCATTGTCCCCTGCCGGGAATCGCACCCGGGACTTCCGGGTCGTGAGCCCATGGCTCAGACCGCTAGACCACGGAAGCAGTAAACACATGCTAAGTAGGTATCCCATGTTAAATTTGTAAAGAGGGTTACAGGACAAGCAGACCATTAAAGACCTCATATTATAGTGTGTCTTAGCCATTTCTGACGAGGATTTAGGGTCATTTAAGAAAAAAAGAACTGTTTTTATTGTGATAGTTGTCTGCCTTTTGTCTAAATACTTACACAGATGCCCACGTCTCTTCTACTACATAATTCTCACACTTAATACGCAGGTAAGAGAAGCAGCTGGAACATTCTATATTTTTCTTTCGCTCCCAGTCCAGCATAGAGAATAAAACTTTTAACACGTCGTACAATATTAAATTTACTTTCAATTATTATCAAAGCTATATTCTGCCCTCAAATTATGACGATCGATCCGAACTAACACCTGTGGCCAAGAAAGGGCTTATGTATGAACCACAATTACGTCATAGTAGTCTTGGTTAAGAGCCCGATGGTGTAGTGAATAGGGCCGCTGCCTCCTGAACGGGAGGTCGTGGTTCGAATCCCACTACGTACCAGTGTGTTTCTCGGTTTTTGAATTTCATATATACGTTTATTCGGCGCTTTTTCCGTGCTTCGGAAGGCACGTTAAGCCGTTAGTCCCGGATAATATCATTTAATACCGTAGATATTGGTCGTTAAGCCATGTCAGAGGCAAGTGCTAAGCATCGGCGCCTTGAAAATTCTGACCTAGTCTACGATTGGGTCTGGTTTCCCTTCTGGGTTGCGGAGGTCAGATGGCAGTCGCTCTGTGTAAAAACCAGTACCCTCGTTCAATCACCTAAATTAGGTAGCCGACCCCGTGAGATATGGGATAAGGCTAGGATGATGATGATGATTATAGTATGTCTAAGCCACTTCTAAGAAGCTTGCAGGGTAATTTCAGAAAGAAAGAAATGTTTATATTGTTATATTGACGTCTCTTGTACTACATAATTCTCACATGGCAGGTAAGAGAAGCAGCTGGAACATTCTTTGTTTTTTCTATCACTCCTAGTCCAGCATAGAAGATAAAACTTGTGGTAACACGTCATGCAATATTAAATTTACTTTCAATTATTATCGAAGCTATACAAATACCTATAAATCTGTCTTAAATAACCCTCAAAATTTTGTCAAATATGGCGGAAAGACCTTTGTTTAGGTCGTTTTTGCTCTGCCTACCTCATTAGGTATAAAGGCGTGATTATTTGTATGTATGTATGTATATTCTGCCCAACCCTCAAATTCTGACGATCGATCGCAACTAACACCTGTGGCCAAGAAAGGGCTCATGTATGAACCACAATTTCGTCATAGCAGCCTTGGTTAATTGCTTTCAGTAAGCAAATCCGGCCCTAGGGACACTCGACTTGGACGATGGATACAGCCGAATAAATTATGTAACGGTTAATCGACCGGGAACTTTGGTAATTGTCTGAGTCCGCAGTCTGTCCGCTACACTGAAGGTTTGAGGTTAGTGCGGTGTATTTTAAGTGTCCACGACGTGGGAAATTTTGCGTCCGTTAGCAAAGATTTTGCAATCTCCTACATCAAGTGGTGGTTATATTGAAATTGATGATAAAAGAATCTATTCTATTATAATAATTATTATTTGTAAATTTTGTTGTTTATTTCACCGCTGGACTGGAAACTATACTAAAACATAAAATATGTCAGCTACTTCTTACGGGTATGCTGAGAAAAACAGCATAAAGATACGAGAGTTGTAATTCAGTTGATGGACTGACAACCTGTTACTACAGCAAAATACAGATCTATCGTGAATAACTCCGTTAGGTGTCGCAAAGGACCTTTGTCCTTTGTGGTTTTTGACGTTTTCACCTTATTAGGGATATACATTGGGTTAATTTAATTGCGTGCCATAGCATAGGGGGCGTTTTAGTAGCGTAAAAGGAGCCCATAAAAATATATCAATAAATCCAACTTAAAAAAAAAACAGTAGTCGGTATTTATTATGATTCCAAGAGCTGCGTATGGCCGCAACGCTAGAACGGAACCCGCACGAGGCTGTTGTACCCGTACGGCCGGACGTAGCTCTGGGAATTAATATAAATACCTACAGACTATTGTTTTTTTTTTAATAGGTTTTTTTTACGTTACTAAAACACTCCCTAAGCTATGGCACGCAATTAAAATAACACTTCGTACGCGTGATTTTCTCAAAAAAGATAGTAAAACCCACACCCATAGTGGTCTTTCGCACTCTTATTTGTCGCTGAATTAGGAATTTCTGCCAATAAATTATGATGGTCTTTCGCACTCTTATTTGTCGCTGAATTAGGAATTTCTGCCAATAAATTATGCGTCGGTTAATCATCGTCCGGCAAGTTTAGTAATAGTCGGAGTTGGTCGTTTAACCGCCACATCGGGGGTTTGAGGTTAGGTTATTATTTATTACTGTATTCTTGGGAGCGGAGTAAGCGACTCTTCCAGGTACGGTTATGAGCCCTTTTTGATATGACATTTATGAAGGAAAATATAAGTTTCTAAGAATTTGGCGGTATCGTAGCAAAAAGGTCAGCTATCAATGCCAAAGTGATAAAAATGGCAGAATAAGATATTACCATGAAATTACATTACTGATTCTTCCATTTAACCTTTACCGACAGAACACAGTAATCTGATTGGCACCAATAGTTTCATGCACCAAATGTAAATTACTTCCATGCTGGACTAAGTGAGATAGAAAAACATAGCATGTGCCAGCTTTTGAAGATGAAGGATTTGAAAGTTTCAGTATTGTAATTTAGGTGATGGGCAGACAACCTGTCATTATATCAATATACCTACAAACCTGTCTTAAACAAAATAGCTCAAAACTTTGTCAGACGCGGCGGAACGATCTTTGTTTAAGTCGTGTACGCTCTGCCTGCCCTATTACAGATAAAGGCGTGATTATATGTATATATGTATGTAAATAAACTGGGAACGTAAAAGAACTCCGTGTACAAGAATATGGTAAAAGGCATAGTAAAGGTGTGTAGTAATATACCGCATAAAAATGCAAAATGTATGAGCCACGTTTCAATACCTGCAGTAGACACTAGAGACACCTGCTCAAAGGTTTATGCATTATTAACCTTGCGCATTTCTGATACAGACCAATATTCAGTGGCACATGCCGCAAGGAGTTATACTAAAATTAAAATCAGCTTTGTTAGCATAGTTATCTTATTTTTTGTGTTTGTGCCAAATGTTTCTAGAAAAATTTGTTTGAGTGTGTGAAGAAAATGACTTTTTATTAAGAAGTAGACGGTAGACTTAACCAGCTAAGGGATCCGAGGGTTTCAGTATATTGTAATTTAGGCGATGGGCTGACAACCTGTCTCTACAGCAGTATACCTACAAATATAATCCTTCAAAACTTTGTCAGACGTGGCGGAACGACCTTTGTTTAGGTCATTTATGCTCTGCCTACCCATTAAGCCACATTAGAGACAAAGGCGTGATTATATGTATGTATGTTATGTTTAGACGCTAGACGCTAGTAAATAGTAACCGGCCCGACGATTAAACAAGTTTGCCATTTAAAAAAATTATGCAACATTGTTTATAACTCAATATGGACAGTTTGGCGCTTTAGTAATTTTGCTTTCCCAATATGATAATGATTAGCTATACTGGCGCATAACAGAATAGATCTTAATCTAGAGTCAATATAGTCTAGCTGGATTTGATAGACAGCCTCTAAAATTTACATACATAAACTCACGCCTTTATCCCTAATACGGTAGGCAGAGCGTAAAAGACTTGAACAAAGGTCGTTTCGCCACGTCTGACAAAGATTTGAGGATTATTTAAGATAGATTTGTAGGTGTTGCTGTACTGACAGTTTGTCAGCCCATCGCCCATCGGCTTTCACAGCAAGCCCGGAAGGAAATGCAGCGGGCACATTCTATGTTTTTCTTTCACTCCCAGTCCAGTATGGAAATATCTAAAATTAACTTACAATATATTTTGTATAACTTAAGCACCGGACACATACAGGCTTCAAAGTGGCTCTCATCCTAACACAGTCTAAGTGAAGAGTGCTATAGGAGAGATACAAGTATACAAGGCATACATGGAACACATTGTGCCAAAGAATCTTCAGGCTTACAGGATGCTCCAGATTATGGATATTGATGCCTTTGTTAAAGGGTAATAAAGAAAACTTGTAAAATTTTAATAAAATCGCTGCATGCAGGTAATTTGTGGACGGCAAGGTTTTGAGTCAGTGTATATGATTTCTTCTTAATGATTTTTAATTTCTCCATTAAAAACTACCCAAATTCAGTAATGTGCACATAAAACATCATGTTTAGTACACATTTATAATACCACTAACTAACTATAACATTTATAATACTAATAACTGCCTCCGTGGTCTAGTGGCTAGTGCCATGGACCCCTGATCCGGAGGTCCTGGGTTCGATTCCCAGGGGGAAACACAAAGTTGATATTTGAGAATTTATCACTTTGTGAATTTTTCCCAGTTTGGTTAGGACATTGCAGGCTGAATCACCTGATTGTCCGAAAAAGATAAAGATTTCGTGCTTCGGAGGGCACGTTAAGCCGTCGGTCCCGGTCGCTGTCTTTGATAGTGGTCGTTACTCAAACCATGTCAGAGGCCTGATAGTTGTGCTACTAGGCGGTTTAAAAACTCTGACACCAGGGTTCATCGGGTCGATAGACGATACCCACTCGACAGAAGAAGAAGAATTTATAATATTCAAACACTTATACTTATCTACCTACAAATCTATCTTAAATAAGGACTTCTACATACTCTAGTAAAATCATTTTAAGATAATTCATTTCTGAATAAGCGTTTGCTCTATTAAGAAATGTCCAAATTCTATGCGCACAAAACGCGAGGGAAGTTTCTCGTAATTTTATGTCCATTAGACACAAGTGCCATAATTCACCAATTTGTAAGTACATTTGCATGTCCAACCTTTTTGTGTTCCCTAAATTTTACCCCCTCGTGTGCTGTACGAATTCAACCAACAGTCCAAAATGGTGGCCTTAATTAGTTCTTTATTAAGAACACTATTGTGTGAATGCTTGGAAATTTTCAGTAGCATACGAAATTGTATTATTTAATTATTCCAAACCCGGCCGCGGCACGTCCCTAGTCTCACGGGGGATGCCTTTTGAATTTTGTGTTTTATTACAAGAGTAATAAAATTAAGTTTGGCTTGGTCGAACCCTAACTGGGTTTAAGCGAGTAAGTGATACGGGGTATTTAGGAAGTACAGCTGTTTGTAGTTTTGGCAATTAGTCTAATTTATTTGTTACTATTTGGCCCAACACACGATGTGCTTTTAAAATTTCAAATATACCAAACGTGAACCTTATAGGGATTCCTGGTGCACGCCAGCGCCCTGATTAGTAAAAAATCATTACTAACTGAAAACGCAATTAATCGAAAATCCGGTAGATCGTTTGAAATATAGGTACTGAAATTTATTTTAAGCATTATAAATTAATAATTACAATACTGTAACTACAGTAGTTACAGTTAGCAAAAGTACTAAAAGTATGCCGGTTTTCGCAAATGTTCTATCTGTAACTACAACGAACCATATGTTGCAACTTTATGAGGTTCTAAATTACCTTCTTTCACTTCTGTCTGATCTACCGGATTTTCGATTGATTGTGTTTCCAGTGAATTTTGAGTTTTTGACTGATGAGGGCGCCACTTAGCCCAGGGGATCACTTTAAATGTACCCATGTATAAATAAATAATTCAGTTTTATTCAAATGGGAGTTCAATTTATTACCAGAATACTTCGCCGCTTTTGAGGGTACAGCAAGGAGACGTTGCGACATTACCATGACTGAACTAAACTAGGAATAATCTCAATAAGTGCTAATAGTTATCAACTTTGTGTCCTTCTTTTTTATGAAAATTGATCGGCTTACTTGTTTGTATTGAGTGGAGGGCTTGCCTAGGGCTAGTTTTGATCTTATACGAGGAACTTCATCAGGACATAACAATAAAGAGATACAGTCAGTGTCGTGTGTTTAAACCTTCCGATAATCGATGATCCATCAACAATACAAGAACCAGTCCCAGCGTCGACTACAGCGCCACCTGCCGTGCTGTCGGCGCGGGCGCAGCGAGCAGCGAACCGCAGTCAAAGGTTGCATTTGGCGGATTTTCTTCTTTGTGTCCTACGTCGAAAATGACCTAATAACTGGACTTCTGGACCAGCAACTCTGTCACCATTGGTCAAATTAGAGTCATGAATCTAATTCATCACAAATATAAAAAAGGCCCATTTAGAATGTCATAAAAATCAATATTTCGAACTCCATATTCCGATATCGAACAGTAATAAATCGTGAGTTCAAATTTTAAATTAAATTCCTTTTATATCTCATAAAAATCTCGTAAAGCCATCGATAAAGCTGTAAATTATCGTTTATGGCGCTTACGTACTTTAGTCACATAGTGTGCTGATGTTTGAGACGATCATGAATTGTATAAAGTCACTTTTCTGAAAGCTTTTTCATAATAACTTCACACATTTTTTGCCTGACTGTCAAGGAAGGGTTATGTTTACCGTGAGTATCTTGTATGTATTTCTTCCATGCTGGACTGGGAGAGATAGCCAGCATTTCCTCCCGGGCATGCTGTAAAAACCACGATAGTTTCGGTGTATTGTAATTTAGGCGATGGGCTGTCAACCTGTCACTAAAGCAATATACCTATAAATCTATCTTAAAAAACCCTCAAAACTTTGTAAGACGTGGCGGAACGACCTTCGTTTAGGTCGTTTACGCTCTGCCTACCCCATTAGGGATAAAGGCGTGATTATATCTATGTAAGTATGGAAAAACAACCCATCATTAATGCACCCTAACTAACATAGCCACGCCTCTATTCTATATTATCCAAAGCTCGACAGCTTTCAACACATCAAGTCCAGAAAGTGCTATAAAAATGTTCCCGACCAACTTTTGATTTTGTTAGCTCTACTGGAAAATTGCCTCGCTTAAAGCTAAGCATCAACTATGTACATACCAAAGTGATAGAACTTTGAGTTAATGTAACGAGCCGTAGAATGTATGGTGACATTTAATTAAGAAAACTTGCATTTTAAAGTACAAATTAGTTTGTTCTAACATGGTCTAATTTGAGTCTGGATTTCACGTTAACAAGTTTCAGATACTTTTATCACTCGTTAGTTTGTTGTATCTTTTGACCTATACAAAGGTCGTCCCGCCACGTCTGACAATGTTTTGAGGGTTTTTTCAGATAGATTTGTAGGTATATTGCTGTAGTGACAGGTTGTCAGCCTATCGCCTAAATTATTACATACTGAAACCCTTGGACTCCTTAGTAGATTTTTACAGCATGCCCGGGAGGAAATTGAGCTTTTTGTTTTTCTCTTACTCCCAGACCAGGTTGGAAGTAAATTTTTGAAGTTCTATATTTCTATATTTCCAGCTGTCTTTAACTTAGCAATCAGCTGCAGTAATACTGTCGTCCATCTGTATACACAGTAATTTCAGTCGTCATTTCGCAGCCCGTTAGCACACACCCTAAAAAGAACAATTATCGTGCTAACGAGGGCCTAGCATGCTTGCCGGGCAAGATATGAGCCGATACTTAAACAAACGGCTGATCATCCGTTTTGCTGTCATCCTGGTAATTGTGGTGATTGTCCGCCATTTGTTATGGACATTATGGTGTCATGGGGTGCTTCATGGTGGTTTTGTTTTACTTTGAAAAATGAATAGTATTTCCAACTCAGTTTTAGAATAAAGGTAAACAAAGTTTCATGGCTTTTAATCGAATATCTTGTTTCTAAAATAAGTTTAAGCTATTCGATACGACAATATAATGAAATAGTCGTTTTAGTGATTTAACTAATTTGCCATCACGTGTCATTAATTTATTTTTGGAATGTGTTTTTGAATAAAAAGACATGATGAAACTTTGTTTACCTTTATTCTAAAACTGAGTTGGAAATACTATAGGTTAGGTTTTTGTTCGTTGCGTTTTGTTTTTATAGGGCCATGACCAAAAAACTAAAAGGGTTATCCACGAAAATAATATTGCGTGTGGTCTTAATTTGACAGCAGATAATTTAATAATTTTTATTGCATGTAAACAGTTTTATTGTCTCTTTTTGATAACTACCAAGACTGTAACTATCTTAAAATTTGGAATTTTAATATTTATTTATTAATGATTTAGAGATTTGTCCTAAAAGAGATTCGTGTCCAAAATTGGACTCTATTTGTATGATACAAGATTTTGTCTTCTTCTTTGATTGTGTTACCCACCTATTGACCTGTCGTGTTATAGTATTATATCTCTGACATGGTTTATGTGTACCAGAGCTGGACTGGAAGACATAGAAAACACTTCCATGCTGGACTGGGAGTGATAGAAAAACATAGAATGTTCCGCTGGCATGCCTTCCTCCCGGGCATGCTGTAGAAGTCAGCAAAAGGGATTCGAGGGTTACAGTATATTGTAATTTAGGCCAGGGGCTGACAATATGTCACTACAGCAATACACATTACAATCTAAAATTTCCCTCAATTTTTGTCAGACGTGGCGAAAGCGCCTTTTACGAGACGTTTTACGCTCTGCCTACCCCGTAAGGATAAAGGCGTAATTTTATGTATGTGTGTAACGACCAGAGACGGTCTTAAATTGTTTGGTAAAAGCACAAGGAATAAAGATTTGACTGACGTTATAAATCCAAGTTTGCCAATTGTTTGTCAATTCTCTTACCTTTTTCAAATATTTCCGTTTGATTTTCTTCCCACATCACTTATTCCTGTTATTAAATGTTACATACACAACAATGCTTTTAGTTCCACTTTAGCTTGTCAATTGGCCAAAAGCCAGAAAGAGTTGAGTACTATAAAGCTTGGTATCCACCTATAAGGGCCGTGTTTGTAATCAGCTCTCAAGAGTGACAGCGAGTTTGAGTTCGTATCAGAAATGTAATTTCAGTACAAACTGGCCTGTCATATCCATGCTTAATATTGGTCTCAAGTTTGAGATCGCTTCATAAATACGAGCTTTAGTGTTTAAAGAAATTTCAAGTAGCGCTGTTATACATTTTATTTGCTCTTCGCTACGCGTTTCGGGGATCATGCAGTCAGCATTCAGAAAATGCCCTGATAAAAATATTGGGAATTACCTACTGTCATTTCTATTTTAATTATTGATACTTAAAGTGTATTAACACTTCAATGTTTCGTATGTTTATTTAGCAAACAAACATTTGAAAAATCCCTCCCGTGCGAAATTATTCGTATGTACGAGTATATTTAGAGGTTTTAACACCAACTGTCCTATTGCATGTAACATAATCTCTTTAATGTGAGACTTACAGACATCTTTTGGGTGAGTTCGTTTCATTGACGACTCTGCCTTCATCATATTTAATTAGATAGTCCATTATTTCCAATATATGATGACTCACGATAACATAGAAAGTTTCATGAAAAAAAAGAAAACTTTTTTTTTTAAATCTGTGGTACTTTCTTTGTAACATCCCTTTAGTATTTATAATTAGGGCAAAGTAAAATCATATTATTTCGTTACATTAAAACGCTCTTTGGGTTGTCATCCGGTGGACACGCACCTTAAGACGCCTGTAGGAGCTGTAGACATGTCGTTTTATATCAATTTCGCTGACAGCAGTAACTTTATACAATTTTTCACGCTCTTTGTTTTATAGTCAATTTAATTTATTAACTCCATGTGGACTAATGAGTTTTTGAGAACTTTTGACATTACTTATGTGAGGTTTACGTAATGGCTTATGGTCTACGTTATGGCGGATATTTGTTATGGTTTTGTTTTGTAGGCGCAATTCTATGTTTTATTTTATGTTTTCAATGGGTGAGTCAAGAAAATTTTGGTCACTCGGAATATTTAAAGGCACTGGTATTCCCACATATCAATAGAACACAACAAACTGCTTGCCACCGGAAGCCGGTGGGAGGGTAGTCGCAAGCCAGGATAATTTCTCGCGTGACATGTGATCGTGCAACAGAACTTTTCCACAGAAAAGAAATCCTTTGATGCCGTTGTGATCCCTAGCATAGCACCCCAAAATATTTATTACTTTCACATTTCCAAGTTGTTTACAGACCACCATGTTATCAGACTGTTGCCACCTACCCACAAAGACGTTTTTAGTCTTTCTTGTTTTTAAATCATCCTCCATTCTTTTAAAGACGATCGATTATTTAGAACAGGTTCTTTGTGATGCAAATTCGGCCGGTAGTCAAACAAAAACCGTCTTATTTACGGACAGACAATTCTTATTTTATTAACATTTTATGTAGTTCGTGGAAAGGTCATACCAGGTCAAGATATGATCCAAAGCTTTGGCTATCTCCTACTCTATAAGGTATGTCATACTGGTTTTTTATAGATTAATGACGCACCTTAGGTTTCTTAGTCTTACATGCGGGCCTGGGAGCGAGAGAAAAAAATAGAATGTGCGAGCTGCATTTCCTCCCAGGTATGCTCCAGAGCGCCAGCTAGATGGGTGGACCAACTCAAGGAGGTGACTGGAAGCCAGATACAGGGAGCGGTACATCTGGCACAGAACCGGACCCAGTGGAGAAGATTGACATACAATCACGATCCTCAGCATTGAGGGAACGACCAGAAAGAGATGCTGTTAAAACCAGCTAAGAGATCCGAGGGTTTCAGTATATTGTAATATAGGCGATGGGCTGACAACCGTTTACTACAGCAATATACCTACAAATCTATCTTAAATAACCCACAATATTTTGTCAGATGTGGCGGAGCGCCCTTTGTTTAGGTCGTTTACACTCTGCCCACCCCATAGCGATAAAAGCATGATTTTATGTATGTGAGCAAAGGAATTTGCTGTCTCACTAGTGTTCAATGCGTCACTAGAGTGATAGTAACAAAATTTCATACAGGGTATAAAAAATGATGTCCCTGAAGACTTGAAGGGGTTGGTAAGTCGATGAAACTGTACAACTTTTAAAAAGAAATGCTGTTGGTATTATGAAACAATAAATAAAATATTACTTAGGTTGCTTACTATCTGTATATTTCATGCCAATAGTTGGTATAAAAATGTCTAACAATAAAAAAAACTTCGTGTTTTTGCTGGATTTTCTGATTAATGTCTCAATATTTCTTGTTATTTCTTTTTATTTCTGTTTTCTCTACTAAGACCTGATAGCTATGTTAAAATATTATGTTTGTCCAACTATCTCGATCAATCATAGTTTTTTGGGGATAAGTTTGTAGTCCAAATAACTAGATTGTAATTGAATATTGATGGATAACGCTAGGACAACTTCCTTTGGTCTCATTTTAGTTTTGTGCTCCAATAAAATTAAAATATATAAATACATATAATCACGCCTTTATCCTTAATGGCAGAGCGTAATTGACAAAGGTTGTCCGCCACGTTCTGAGACAAGTTTGAGGGTTATTTACGATAGATTTGTTGGTATATTGCTTTAGTGACAGGTTGTCAACCCATCGCCTAAATTGCAATATACAAAACCCCTCAGATCCGTTTGCTGGTTTTTACAGCATGTCCAGGAGGAAATGCAGTTGGCACATTCTATGTTTTTCTCTTGCTCCCAGTGCAGCATGAAAGAATAATAATAAAATAATATTTTAAAAAATCTGGCGTGATAGCTTAGTAGGTCGCACAAATACTGTAAATAAAAATAGCTGACAATACCTGAAGAATGGAAAAAAAATGCTTCTCCCAAAGATAACGTTACCGGCACTGGCGCGATTTTGTAATTATTTATTTAATTAAACACAGAAATATACACAGAACAATTACATAGGAATCAAGACACAACAGGTACTGCTTATACCTATAATGAAGTGAAATAACATATATAGTGTATGGGATGAAATAAATAAAAGACGATATAAATGTAAAAAAAAGAAAAAAATATATCATTTTTCCTTAGGGAAAGTTGTTTAGTTTGATAAGTAAGTTTATGCCCTAAGGTCCGTTAATTTTTTTACAAGTTGTGTAAGTACTTACACATGCTGGCCTGGGGGCGACAGAAAAATAAATAATGTTCCAGCTGCATTTTCTTCCGGGCATGCTGGAAAAACCAATTAAGGGATCCGAGGTTTTCAGTATATTGCAATTTAGGCGATGGGCTGACAACCTATCACTACAGCAATATACCTACAAATCTATCTTAAATAACCCACAATTTTTTGTCAGATGTGGCGGAGCGCGCTTTGTTTAGGTCGTTTACACTCTGCCTACCGCATTAAGGATAAGGGCGTTATTATATGTATGAATGTTTATAAGTATAAAAGTAAAAGGAGAGCCCGATGGTGTAGTGGATAGGGCCGCTGCCTCCTGAGCGGGGAGGTCGTGGTTCGAATCCCACCACGTACCAATGTGTTTTTCGGTTTTCGAATTTCATATGTACGTTTATTCGGCGCTTTTTCCGTGCTTCGGAAGGCACGTTAAGCCGTTGGTCCCGGTTAATATCGTTTAATACCGTAGATATTAGTCGTTAAGCCATGTCAGAGGCCAGTGCTAAGCATTGGTGGCTTAAAAACTCTGTCCTAATCTAGGATTGGGTCTGGTTTCCCTACTGGGTTGCGGAGGTTAGATGGCAGTCGCTCTGTGTAAAAACCAGTCCCTCGTTCAATCCCTTAGATTTGGTAGCCAACCCCGTGAGATACAGGATAAGGCTAGGGAGATGTTTATAAGTACATAATTGCATGACATTAAATACGCGACTGGTGGTAATGTATCGTAATACCGGTAAGACATGCAGCTTAACTTTATGATCGTGATATAGTTGTGGTATTTCCGTTCCAAGGCAAGCCACCTGTTGGTAAATAGTTATATCAATTTGCCTGTAAGATCTTGCAAGTGCTGAAAATCGCAAGCTGGAAGTTTAAACCGTCTTATTAGCTTGCTATGCTATAATGTGAAATATTTTGTGTATAGAAATTAGGCAGATTTTTTAAATATTAGAAATGGGTTTGCTTTGACTCTAGACACGGTCAGGGATGACCGTGACAGAGTCGACGATGGAGCGAGCTCACCCAGAAGATGCTTGTTATGTCACTGGCAATCTTACGCATCGACGGAATACAGCAAGCTGTTTGGCGCCGGACACCGGCGAAATCGTTCAGCTGGACTTACTAGCAAGCCTGTGTTGCCGTTGCCGGGGGTGGACCACTAGGAGGTAGATCCCATCCCACGCCAAAGTAGTATAAGTTAGCTATTGAATAATAGCCAATTTCTTTGCATTTGACTTTAGGGGGTTGCCTATTTCCTATGCCTAATCATACATACATACATAAAATCACGCCTTTATCCCTTACGGGGTAGGCAGAGCGTAAAACGCCTCCTAAAAGGCGATTTCGCCACGTCTGACATAAATTGGGGGCAATTTTAGATTGTAATGTGTATTGCTGTAGTGACAGGTTGTCAGCCCATCGCCTAAATTACAATACACTGTAACCCTCGAATCCCTTTTGCTGACTTATACAGCATGCCCGGGAGGAAGGGCAACTGGAACATTCTATGTTTTTCTTTCTCTCCCAGTCCAGTATGGAAGTTATGCCTAATCAGATAGAATTAGTATTTAATTAGATTGCTGTGAAGTGAGTTGTTAGCCTATGAATCCCTTGGTTCCCTTTACTGGCTGTAGAGTAACCCTTCGCCTTAATTATATTTACACCAGAACCATTGATTTTTTCTACCTGCAAGGAAAAAGATAGGCATTTAAGTAGAGTGAATCACGTGTATACAAATCGAAGTCTACAGTACGTATCATAGGCCATCAGCAGGCCTATAGTGGCCTGGTTATAGAGCAAGACTAAAAATATTCTAGTCTTTTTCAAACTCTCACGGTTATCAACATTATTTTCCATTTTTGTATGAGTGTATTCTTCCATGCAGGACTGGAAGTAAGAGAAAAACATAGAATGTGCAAGCTGCATTTCCTGCCGAGCATGCTGTAAAAATCAGTTATGGGATCTTGAGGGTTTCAGTATATTGTAATTTAGGCGATGGGCTGACGAACTGTCACTATAGCAATATACGTAAAAGTATATCTTAAATAACCTTCGAAACTTTGTCAGACATGGCGGAACGACCTTTCTTTGAGTCGTTGATGCTCTGCCTACCCTATTAGGGATTAAGGCGTGATTATATGTATTTGTATGAGTGTCCGATGTATGAAACTGCGTTGAAATATCGGACACTCATAAAAAAATGGAAAACCACGATATTTACTTTACGACTTTTCCTAGAACAAGTCCAGTGACTAGGTAATGCGCTTAGTGACCCTGCTCAGTCAGCTGATGGCTGGCCAGATCACGTGGAAACTATCCGCTGCCCATTACTAGAGGGGAGGCAGTGACGTCACGGACATGGCTGTAGTGGTAGCGAGGTTGAGTTTTAGGTACATAATATTATGGTTTTACGTACGGGGCCATCGTTTCAAATCAAATTATAGCACATACATACATACATATAGTCACGCCTTCATCCCTAATGGGGTAGGCAGAGCGTTAAACGCCTCGTAAAAGGCGCTTATTTAGGGGCCATTTTAGATTGCAATTTGTATTGCTATAGTGACAGGTTGTCAGCCCATCGCCTAAATCACAATACACTGTTACCCTCGAGTCCCTTAACTGACTTCTACAGCATGCCCGGGAGGAAGGGCAGCTGGAACATTTTATGTTTTTCTATCTCTCTCAGTCCAGCTTGGAAGAATTTGTTTTGTATAGATAGATAACCCAACCTCCCCTAGCACGCAATAGCCTATATTATAGTAGCTACGTGTATACGTCTCAAAACATCGCAATTCATCAGCCTTACGTCCGTAATACGTGACCCGTGCTACCTGGACGTATCGCCAGGTGTCCGGAGGGTAGCGGATTCGATTTCCGCCGTCGCCGGTCCACTGTCAATTCTGCCTCAATTTTAGATGTACTCATATAAGGTACTCATATACATGGCTTATACCTACATACATGTGTAGGTAGGAGGCACGAAGAGAGAAATAAACACATTATTGATTTTTTAATGGTATTTGAATGGAAATTTTCTTACAGTGCCATGTCGGCTCCAGAGTATCATATCACATATAAATATCACAGCAAAAATTTTACTGTGATATTTATATGTGATATGATATACATACATATAGTCACGCCTTTATTCTTAATGGGGTAAATTCCGCTCGTTTAGAAGATTTTTGACTTCAATAATATACTTACTGATTCGAAATACCGGAGGAAATGTAGCTATAAACATTCTATATTTTTCTCTCGCTCCCTGGCCAGCATATTTTTTTTTTATTGTAGTATATCGACTGTGAAAAGCAAATACGGCTAAAGCGCCACATCGCTTATATGTAAAATTGAGCTTAATGTACAGTATACAAAGCTCAATTTGCCATGTGTTCGCTTTCCACAGTCGTTGATATTGTACCTTGGGGTAAGCAGAGTGGCAACTTAAAAAATGCTATGTTTAATATTGCTGACTCTAATTGGAGGGGTTAGATATGTTTGTGTACTGATATAATGACAGGTTGTCAGCCCGTCGCCTAAATTTTAATGTCAAAATTCTTGGTCGCTTTAATGTATTTATCGTATACAATTTACTAGCGACCCGCCCCGGCTTCGCACGGAAATTATCAGTGTTTCTCTACTATATTATACATGTATTATACATATAAACCTTCCTCTTGAATTACTCTATCCACTAAAAGAAATTGCATCAAAGTCCGTTGCGTAGTTTTAAAGATTTATGCATACATAGGGATATAGGGGCAGAGAAAGCGACTTTGATTTATACTATGTAGTCTGCCTGCGTGGTCTAGTGGCTAGTGCCATGGGCTCCCGATCCGGAGGTCCTGGGTTCGATTCCCAGGGGGTAAAACACAAAGTTGATATTTGAGAATTTATCACTTTATGAATTTTTCCCCAGTTTGGGTAGGACATTGCAGGCTGAATCACCTGATTGTCCGAAAAAGAAAAAGATTTCGTGCTTCGGAGGGCACGTTAAGCCGTCGATCCCGGTCGCTGTCTTTGATAGTGGTCGTTACTCAAACCATGTCAGAGGCCTGATAGTTGTGCTACTAGGCGGTTTCAAAACTCTGATACCAGGGTTCATCGGGTCCGTAGACTCGATACCCACTCGACAGAAGAAGAAGAATTTGCTGCGAGATCCAGATGACAGTGCAGAAGCCGGTTTTGTTGCACTTTTTCTTTTTTTTAATAAAAAATGGGATTGCTCTTGACTCCAGTCTAGGTCGGGAACGACTGAGACGGAGTCGACGATGGTGCGAGCTCACCCAGAAGATGCCTGTTCACTCTAACTTTGAAATGTTGGGGGTTGTAGGCGTTCGGAAACACAGACGCAGGTAGTGAGTTCCACACTTTTGCCGTGCGCATTACAAAAGAGTTTTGGGAGCGCTTAGTACGTATTGGTGGAATATCAACCAGGTATGGATTGTATCCTGCGGTGCGTCTACTGTTGTTAAACACGCTTTTATTAGGTCGACCTGTATGTCACTATGTAATGGTATCTAAGGTAACTAATTTAACCATCTTCAAAGGATCGTAGCGTCATGAAAATAGTTCTGATGACAATAGAATAATATGGTACTGTCGAATGATCTGATGATGGAGCCGGAAGATATGAACCGGAACTTCATGATGGAACATCGTATCATAGCTGTGTTTGGATTTGTTAGAAAAGTCTTGTAATTAATTTAGACCACGATTAGGTTTCAAGGTCTGATGATGAAGCCGGAAGATAGGCACTGGCATTCCATGATTGAAAATATATCATATCCGTGTTTGGACTTGTTAGAAAGGGCATGCTGTAAAAACATCTAAGGGATCCGACGGTTTCAGACATATGACAGACATACATATACCTACAAATCTGTCTTAGATAACCCTCAAAACTTTGTCAGACGTGGCGGAACGACCTTTGTTTAGGTCATTTACGCTCTGCTGACCCCATTAGGGATAAAAGCGTGACAATATATATGTATGTAGGTATTAATAGCATAAATTTATCAGTTCTCTTTATATTGCAGCGTCCTGCTCACATCCATTAAGAACCGCGTCGTAATTTAAGTATTTTGCAATGGTAGTTGAAGCAGTGGTCGGTCTATAAAACCTTTCGTAATAGTTTTCATGCATCCAAATGGCATCTGTTTTGGCCTAATGCCCAGTTTTTTTTTTGCGTTGTTTGCTTTTGATTGTGTTGCATATGTAAAAAAATATCAAGATACAGATACAGTCAAAGCCAAAAGCTAAAATTGCACTTAAATCTTCAAAGCTTGCTTTTGACTTTAACAGCATCTTATTTTATCTTATGTAACCACTACTAGACAGTCTTAATTATTTTATCTTATGTAACCAGTACTTGTGCTTCTTCTTTCCACCAACTCTCGAGAAAGCTTGTTTTTTTTATCACTTTCAGCCCAACATTTAAGTAATATCCACCTGCATTTATTGCTAGAAATCATACAGCTATTAAATTAGCATAAAAATATAAAAAATACATTTCGATTGCCAAAATAGATTTCACATTAATACATTTTATTTAACAAATAACAGCTAAATTAAGTTATCAATCATTAAATTATATTTTGTTGAAATTAAAATGCATTGAATTCTTAATAATTAAGATATGATAATCGTACAGACATAACATAAAATACAAAGATTTAAGAATATAAGAATATCAGTTTTAATTATAATAATATTTCTTCCATGCTGGACTGGGAGTGATGGAAAAACATAGAATGTGCCAGCTGCATCACCTCCAGAGCATGCTGTAAAAACCAGCTAATGGTTCGAGGGTTATAATATACTGCAATTTTAGGTGATGGGCTGACAACCTGTCACTAAAGCAATATACGTCATGATCATTTGTAATAATCCTCAAAACTTGTCAGACGTGGCGGAACGACCTCTGCTTAGGTCGTTAACGCTCTGCCTACCCCATTAGGGATAAAGGCGTGATTATATGTATGTATGTTAAATTATAATGGTTTTCTTGAGAGTTTCACTCTTGTCGGTGTAATGATGTCCAGTCTTTCCTTCTGTGAGCAACGTCCTTTAACTCCCTGTAGGTCTTCACACCCGCCGTCTCTTTCAGTTGGTCCCAATACCTTCTTCTTGGTCATCCTCTACCTCTCCTTCCTTATTTATTTTATTTATTTAACTCCATGCACAAAAATGTTACATGGGCGGACTTAACGCCAAAGGCATTATCTACCAGTCTACCTGAGGGCATGTGGAAATGACAAGGCAGGTGCAAAATTTTATCGTAATAAAAACAATAAAAACTAAAAGTAATTTAGTGTAAATATATAATTATAACCTTCCTTCAATCTTCCACTCCAATATAACTAATTACTTACATGATAGAAACATAAAACTTTCAAACACCAAAAAGTGCTATAAAAGGAATACATTGCCGGTATCACGGGGAGTGCAGTTAATAAATTCAAAAAAGGCACTCTGGCACCCACAATGGATCGTGTGAAAGTGCGCTCGATAAATCAATTTCGCGATATAAAATGGTGTGTAACATTTCGCCCCAACCTCCCGGCGGCAGGGCTGCCGTATGCAAAACACAATTTTAATTCATGTAATATAATTTGAAAAAAAAAAAAGAAAATAATTAATTCGTTTCGGGCAGGACTCAAACCTGCGTCTCTGGAATGCCGGTCCATTCTACCAACTGAGTTACAGAAACATACATACATACATATAATCAGGCCTTTATCCCTAATGGGGGACCTAATTAAAGGTCGTTCCGCCACGTCTGACAAAGATTTGAGGGTTATTTAAGATATATTTGTAGGTATATTGCTGTAGTAACGGGTTATTAGTCTATCGCCTAAATTGCAATATACAAAAACCCTCAGATCCCTTAGCTGGTTTTTACAGCATGAAATACAGCTGGCCCATTCCATGTTTTTCTCTCGCGTCCAGTCCAGCATTAAGGTTTTCATTATTTGTCCTTTCTTCTTCTGTCGAGTGGGTATCGAGTCTATCGACCCGATGAACCCTGGTGTCAGAGTTTTGAAACCGCCTAGTAGCACAACTATCAGGCCTCTGACATGGTTTTGAGTAACGACCACTATCAAAGTCAGCGACCGGGACCGACGGCTTAACGTGCCCTCCGAAGCACGAAATCTTTTTCTTTTTCGGACAATCAGGTGATTCAGCCTGCACTGTCCTAACCAAACTGGGGAAAAATTCACAAAGTGATAAATTCTCAAATATCAACTTTATGTTTCCCCCCTGGGAATCGAACCCAGGATCTCCGGATCAGGAGTCCATGGCACTAGCCACTAGACCACGGAGGCAGTTATTCCTTTTATTTGTCTCCGAATATTTTGCTACTCCTTCGTGAAGATGGACTGGTGTTATTTGATCCCAGCATCACATTACTATTACCATACGAATAGTATTTACAACTCAGTTTTAGAATAAAGGTAAACATAGTTTCATGTCTTTTTAATCAAAAACACTTTTCAGGAGTAAATGATACGTGTTGGCAAATTAGTTAAATTACTAAAATTACTATTTCATTATACTGTCATATCTAATAGCTAAAACCAATTTTAGAAATAAGATCTGTGATTAAAATACATGAAACTTTGTTTACCTTTATTCTAAACTACTATCACTTCCATGTTGGACTGGGAGCGAGAGAAAAACATAGAATGTGCCAGCTGCATTTCCTCCCGGGCATGCTGTAAAAACCAGCTAAGGGATCTGAGGGTTTCTGTATATTGCAATTTAGGCGACAGGCTGACAACCTGTCACTACAGCAATATACCTACGAATCTATCTTAAAAAACCCTCAAAACTTTGTCAGACGTGGCGGAACGACCTTTGTTTAGGTCGTGTACGCTCTGCCTACCCCATTAGGGATAAAGGCGTGATTGTGAACTGAGTTGGAAATACTATAGCTAACTCTGTACAAATGACTCCAACTGGAACGCCGCAGCCCTATCACTTGACCTCCTTTCCGGGGGAGGTCGGGGGGGAATCAAGTCACATTAAGTTGTTACACCAATTGTTTTAATTGTGATCGCGCTTTGATCCCGAGTGAAAGAAGCCGGATTAGTAGTGTAATAGCTGCATTTACCACTTAATAAGACTGTTGCATTTCAAGCTGGGACAAGGGAGCTTTTTCAATTAGCTAGGATTGCTAAGCTTCTTCTTCTGTCGTGTGGGTATCGAGTCGATCGACCCGGTGAACTATAGAGTCAAAGTTTGTTTTGCTGATTGTGTTTAATGTGGTTTTTCTTTGTGATGCGATACATGTTGATAGGTAGTGTTAGTTTTAAAATGGAGTTAAGAGTACTAGACTACAAGAAGTATATTTATTTATTTAACAGTTTATTGTATACATAAACATATAAAAAACAATTACACAAGGAGTTAAGACACAAGGAGTTAAGGCTTCCATACTGGACTGGGAGAGATAGAAAAACATAGAATGTTCCAGTTGCCCTTCCTCCCGGGCATGCTGTAGAAGTCAGCAAAAGGGAAAAAAAGGGATTCGAGGGTTACAGTGTATTATAATTTAGGCGATGGGCTGACAACCTGTCACTACAGCAATACAAATTACAATCTAAAATTGCCCTCAATTTATGTCAGACGTGGCGAAAGCGCCTTTTAGGAGGCGTTTTACGTTCTGCCTACCCCGTAAGGGATAAAGGCGTGATTTTATGTATGTATGTATGTTAAGACACAACAGGCACTATTTATTTTTACAAAGAAATTTCTTACAGCTGACCTAATACAAGTGTGATAGCTTAAGAAGAGAAGTGCACAATTTAAATATTTTATCAACATGAGCAGGACATAAGTATAATTAATTTAAATAAACATATACATACCTACCTAAGTATATAGTAAACTGTAGAAAGAAAATAAACTTACCTACTGAATAAATAGTGTACAAAAGATCCGGGGTTCATAGGGCAGGCAGAATTTGCATTTTTTGTCACATCTAATAGTTTTAGTATTTTTAGGATAGTATTTTTAGGATCTTCCATGCTGGACTGGGAGTGAGCGAAAAACATAGAATGTGCCAGCTGCATTTCCTCCCGAGCATGCTGTAAGAACCAGCTAAGGGATCTGAGAGTTTCAGTATATTGTAATTTAGGCGATGGGCTGACAACCTGTCACTACAGCAATATACGTACAAATCTTTCTTGAATGGCCCTCAAAACTTTGTCAGACGCGGAGGAACGGCCTTTGTATAGGTCGTTTACGCTCTGCCTACCCCATTAGGGATAAAGGCGTGATTATATGTATGTATGTAGGATAGGACTGTGTATTGTTGCAGGGAGGAAATGACGGATTTACAGATTTTCGTCTACATTGCTATATGCTTACCTGAATCACTAGCTAATTGGAAAATACTTTATTACCCACATATAACACACACAGATAAAAAACAGTTTATTTTGAAAAAAAACCATGGCCGCCTCGAATTTATTGCCATCAAGAGTATATTTGTTACTGCATAAAATGCATACATACATGGGGTTGGTAGAGCGTGAAAGACTTAAAAAAAGGTCATTACGCCACGTCTGACAAACATTTGAAGGTTATTTAAGATAGATTGGTAGGTATATAGCTGTAGTGACAGGGTTTCAGCCCATAATATACAGAAACCATCGGATCTCTTAGCTGGTTTTACAGCATGCCCGGGAGGAAATCCAGCTGGCAAATTCTATGTTTTTGTCTCACTCCCAGTCCAGCATGGAAGGAAAAAATGCGTTAAATGCGGTAACCTAATATTTTCTGGTTGTTTTGCGATTCCTAATTTATTTTAACGATTGTTTACTAGGAACCGCTTTTTATTTGAAGGCCAAAAACAGACTCGTAACTTACTCGAGTGCGCTAACCGAAAATAAAAATATATATAAGGTCTTTTAGGGAAAATAAAATATTTGATTACGATTAGTATTCATATAATCACGCCTTTATCCCTAATGGGGTAGGCAGAGCGTAAACGATCCAAACAAAGGTCGTTCCGCCACGTCTCACAAAGTTTTGAGGGTTATTTAAGATAGATTTGTAAGTATATTGCTGTAGTATACTGCTATATACTTGTAACAACCCCCCCCTACCTAACAATAACATCCTAATATATATGATATGTGAAAGGAAGTGTGAGAGGAATGTGTTGAGGAAAGGTAGGAATGTGGAGAGGATTAGAGGAGAGGAAGGGAATAGGAAAGAGGAATGGATGGATAGAGTGGCTCATGAATGTCTAATATTATAGTTACAAATATGGCTCGTGATCGTAATCGTCTAGTATTATAGTTAGGACCGTACGTTGTGTAATGAAATTTATAAAAGTAACCCAAATTCTTTAAAGTGGTAGTGGGATGTCATAACTTAGCTCTCTATAGGTTCTTGGGACAACATTGGGACAGTGCGCAGCGGGATAACGGAACCTCCGATTCCAGCTCCAACCATTCGCTGGTAGAGGATTTATGTGCTCGCCAACCATCAACGAATGAGATTTACTTCAATTACCAATTCCCAGACACTAATAAAGACAGTAAATAGCCTAGGAACTTGTCCTTGATGCAAAACCCATCATGCGAGCCCCAGAAAAGGAAAGAGGAGGCACTTCTGTGCCCTCCAATTGGTTTTTGTTTTGGCCAAGCCTCAGGCCAGAGATAAGTGACAGCGCACTTAGGAATTTTGGAACGAGTCCAGATTGATGAACAACATCATATAAAATATAATTAATTTGAGCTGATTTATTGGTCAGCCAACCAAGACAGAGCAAGTCATGTCTGATGTAATTTGTAGTGAGTTGTGATGTCCAATTGAGAAACATTGCCTCAACAAAGGTTTTATAAATTGTTGTCCAGCTATGCTGGAAGCACCGACTATGAAACTGCACCAGTCATCGATCTCCACTTATAATATGCACATCCAGGAGTCAGTAGAATAGATAGGGATGCCGAAGCTAGTCCCAGATAATATAACAATCATTCACACCGCAAGCCACAGGTTCGTTGTAGATATAGGAGTGATAGGCAAGAGCAAGTAGTGACTGATTGTTAGACTTCTTTAGTGCAAAATAAGCTTCTGTGATCTAAATGCTGTTACAGACATATCGAATGCTAAGATGTAGTATGTGATGGAGGTTTGACCATGGCTGATACCATGTCGCTCAATTGACATCAAGTCAAGTAGTATTTCAGTAGTATAATGGCTTGTCAAAGCCAACCGACCATAAATCAGTCATATAAAATTCACATAAAGTGAATAAATATATAATTTTAATTCCAGACCCGTTCCAGGGTAATTTGAGGTTGTAGGTAGGATACAGATAACATCATCCCACATTCCATGTTGTATTGATTTGGTAAGTATAATAAATACTCCCATTAGGTAGTTGGACCATAGTCCCAATCAGTTGTAAGTATAAAACCCACACATCAGTAGGTATATTATCAAAGATAAACTTTGTCAGTCTGTAGAACAGGATCATAAATTGTATAAAACCTACATAGTAGGTATCAGAGGTGAACGTTCCCACCAAGTTTGTAGCTGGTGTTCTAGAGTCTAGAACATACATACATATAGGATCATGAATCCAATAAATGTTTCAAAACATTGTCCGTTGAATATATTTCACAATAAAGTGAATATAAATTCAATTCAGTATCCACTGCCAGAATAAGCATGTAGGTATGAATGACTCATACATAAGTATTAAATCCACAGTTAAGTGAATATAAATCAGTTCAGTAGTTTGTTTGAGAAGAACAGGTAAGTATTTTGTCTCCTCTGCCAGGATAGGTAGGTATGAACAATTCATACATAGATATAGTTATAAAAACATAGAATGTATTAAAATAATTTATACATTCCACTGCTGGGCATTTTATGAAACATTAGGATGATGCTTCTCTGCTTAAAGGAAAGGTAAGGCAAGAATTTTGGTAAAGGGAAGGGAGAGAACTACCTATCTAAACACAAACTAGAATCCCAAATAACTACCCCCACCTACTTTCCTAGATATTGTCCTAATTCTTATTACCTAGAATACCTATCCATCTAAACCTACCCCTACCTAACCTACTCCTACAATGTACCTAAACTGCCTATTTACCTAACCGCATAGCTGTGTATGAATTATGTAATTGCATGCTAAACCGACCTACAATCCTACATATATCTCATTAACCGTACCTATCATATAAGAAATATTGGAAATTATATATATATACCTATATAAATGAATAGAACGGCCTTTGGCAAGTATGAAATATCATAAAAAGGATTGTTAATTGAACAGGGAAAAACCTTGTCAATAAACAAAGTCTGAAGTGGACAAGATAATTAAATAAATGTAGAAATGGTAAAGTAAATAAAACACGATGTAAATTCCTTTAGAATCCTTGTAGGTGGCACTCCACCAGCTCTGCAAGACTCCACTGTCAGCATCCTCCACTCCACCATGTAAAAGAACAGCTGATCGTCAGGTCACCGCCCTCCGTCCACAACAGGAACAACTGATGGCACCAACATCCCACCAAAGTGGGTCTCTTGGTTGCCTCCCGGATGCATACTCTCCTTTCCTCTTTGATGTGTACACTTTCACTGGTAAAAAGTCAACTAAACTTCAAGTAAAACTAGAATTCCACTCAAACTAAAACTCCAGGTCAACTAAACTTCTCCCTGCTCGGTCCCAGACGCCATTTTTTTCCACGGCGTCCTTCTCCATCTCTCGTCGCCCCCGTCCTCCCTCAAGTTCCAGCAGAATCCCCCCTCTCGAGCCCCCCCGACTGTTTTATCTTCCCTCTTCTCGACCATTTTTCGAGTTTTCGAGAGCCTTCATTCCTACTTCTCTTGATAGTTCTCTCATTCTCCTCCAGATGGCACCGCGTGTCCTTACTTCAAATTGAAGTAATTTCAGTTCGATCTGGCTATAATATTAGTTCCCCACTCAATCAATACTAGATTGGCATTAGTTTCTCGTTTATAGTGATTCTCCTACCAATCTGATAGATGGCGTTATTTGTATTTTAAAACAATGATTAAGTTTTGAATAGCAGAAGCTAAGTTCATTACAATCGCCCCGATTTTGATGAGAAAAATCGTGTTTTAGATCGAATGGAGTAAAATTTTACAGATATGTTTCAAATACAATAAGATTTCAAACAAATGTCGCCCCCAAAATTCTATGAAATTCGATGAAAACCGATTTTTCGAAGAAAAATCTACTAATAAAATAGAAAATCAGACGTTCCTATGATAATTAAATATGAAAGCTATTGCCCCGCCCCCATAGTAAGTGAATCTAATTACCTAAAGAAAAGAAAACATAAAATATGAAACCTATCCCCATAAATAACTAGGTGTATAAAAAACACAAATCCTGAAACTAGATCGCCCCCTTGATGAACGAATTTTATTATCTTAAGGATACTAAACACTTCTGATTCTAACCATATCTAAGTTGAAAATTAAGACCCGCCCCCAAAATCTATAATTTTGTAAAACTTTAATTCAAGAATTGTTTAAAAATGTTTTCGTAAATGTCCGGATAAATATTCTTAAAATTTTAAAGTGAATTAAAACTAAAATTTACATTGGGCATTGTTGACAAACTGTTCATTTGAATACCTATCAACTCTAGGTAAGCAAAAATTATGATAAGATTAATTTTAGATTAGAAATTACTTTGCTAATATCCCTCTCAGTGATCCGAAGTACCAGCCTGCTTTCATAAAACACCCAAATAGGTTAAACATATCTGGCTAAAGCTAAACAATGCAGATATTTAATTGAGAAAATTTTATCAAGCGTTTAAGTCAAATCCAGTGAGATCTGTTGTGTGTATGGAAAACTAATAGGTATACCAACAGACTCTTGGTCAAAAGAGAAGCTGGCAACCCATTGTCCTCCTTCTGTGATGTCTGAAAAGTTTACTTTGGACATCATAGCATCCACTATGATGCATTTGAGTTACTGCTTTCAAGGCCAACCTTAAACAAGATTTTGACAGACAGCTGGGCTTGATGTTGTGACAACAAGCCGACCCTTCGCCAAGAATCCTGTCAAAGTAACCCAGAGTAGTGAAATGATTTGACTTAAACGATCTCAATAGATAAAGTCCATTGAGATCAAAATATGTAAAATATTTTAAAGTTAATTAATTACCATTTTCATAAAATTATCATCCCTACTTTACCTATTCCATCCATAGCAAGATACGAGTAGTAAAATTATAATATTACTGATTCTACCAGTTCGTATCAAATCCATGCCATTTGTTGTGTGTAAATAATTTGTAAAGTCTGTAAAGGTACTTTGTCAGAGTAGATGCTTGCAAAGATACCTCGAATAACGATTCTACAAAGATCCATAACTAACCATTGTGCTTAATTAGTCATCGGTCCGCAAAATCGCTACAGAAGTAAACTCAGAGTGTAATGAGGTGATTTGATCCCAAACTATGCCCAACACAATAGTTGAGTCTAAGCAAATAACAAACAAAATTTATAAGATTCCAAAATCTATTTACTACCCATCAAGTGTGGATGGAGTTAATACATATTTTTGTTTGTTTTAATAAGTTATGAAATAGATGAAAACAAGCCAGGCCCCAAACCATCTTAAAGGCATTGTAGCAAGTTAATAGAGAATGTTCAAAACCTTCCAAAATTTAATATCCAGTTCTCCTCTTTACTTTAACTATCTATTTACGCCAATATGCCAAAACAGCTATTTCGCTAAACTTTACGCCAAAATGCCAAAAGAGCCTTTACGCCAAAATGCTTAGAGACATAACGCCAAAATTCCAAACACAACAAACTTAATGGATTTTATTTATTCTGATATTACGCCAAATGCATAAAAATAATTAAGTCTCTTTTGAATACGCTATCTGCTTGCCCTAAAAATAAAACTACGCCTAAGCAAAACTATCTAGAAATGCTATGCAAAATCTGCTAACCTAATAACTGTTACACACTAAACTTAAAATACGCCAATGCACGAAAATACCTACATCTTCATAAACAATCTATCAACCAACATGCCTCCATGAATATCTTTGCCAATACTATTATTATTCATGAATATCTTTCCTATTACTATTAATATTAATTTATTTATATCCAGACTTTTACAAAAATATATCTAATAAATATTAAATTATTACTTTAAATATTGAACATTAGAACAAACTAAAAAAAACTGAAAGTTTTAATTGCCTTATATATTTATTTTTTATAATATTGGACAATAACCTGATAAAAAGCTTTGAATTTATTTATTTTATTAAAAGTGTTAATTTATTTAGTAAACTCAATTTCTATTAAGATATCTCAATACTCAACCAAACGGAAAAGACTAAATGAAAATAAAACTAATATTCAAATTAAAACATAAAGTAAATAAGCTGTTTATACTATCCATAGCAGCCATTAAGTATACCATAACACCCCCATTAGAAATACCCCATAACTATATAAGTTGACCATCAAATAGAATGTTCAAAATTATTATGATAAAACTCATTCCGATGATTTAAAACTCTGATACCAATGAAATTTAAAAGGTAAATACTATAGGATTATTACAACCCATACCAATGATACTTCTGCAAACAATCTAAGTAGTAATAAATAAAATCAGTTTGAATTTAAGATGAAGCTTTCTTATTTGTTCCGGAATATGATATTACCCAAAGGCCGTTCCCAAATGAAACACAAAATCATATAAAGGCTGTTGAAATCAAAATAAAATATTGCCGCCACTTGCACAGATATATTACCAAAGCCGTCCTATTAAACAATCAAAACAAATTCTATTAATTAAACAAGTATTCTGTTAGCCAAAGTGAAATATGCATTATCCAACAAATATAGGATGTATTTAAAAGAAATGTTCTATCTTTTTGTCCTAGAATGAAGATACTATGCTATTAAATAGAACTGCATACGCAGAATACCTACTCCTAGTTGTCTTTGATTAAAAATATAGTAGGATCTTGTTGGAAAATTACTGTCCTAAAGTACCTGAAAATATCTCAAAACACAGATAAAGTATTAAAAAACTTTCCTTCTAGCTATAGGCGACTTACGTGAAAGATTTCTTGCGGGGAATCACTATTTAAACACCGCACATAAACACACAAACACACGTAAACTTTTTCCACTTGTTATCCCCGACAAACACTAGGAAACTTGGTGTTTAACTCGGAATGAACGTTCACGTATTCTAACGTACAAAATGTACAACAAATATTACGAAAACTAGAATAAACTATTGAAAACAACGAAATTAAACTAGCCGAGTAAAATTATTTTCAAAAGAACTGTCAAAACTTTTCTCAGTTTACCTGAACCTCACGTAATTATATGAAAGACAAGGATAAAGCAATCAAATCTACTAAAGAACACAGTATTTCTATCTCTCTCTGACTTTTTTTAGTGTTTGACGTTTCGGAAACGATCTGCCAATCGATTGAAGATCGATTGACGTCAAGGAAAGCTACGTTCAAAATTTAACATTTAATTCGCAAGATTTTCATGTTTATACTATATTTTACCCGTAAAATAGATTAGAAAATGAAACAAACTAAATAATTTATATCAAATATTTAAGTATTGTATAGACAACAAATATACTAAGTCAAAACTATTAAAAATGACAAAATTTTACGTTAATGAAATAAATATCTGGTAGTAGAGCATAGGTTTTGAACGCACCCCAGGTGTCAACATTAGTGTTGCATAATAAGCGGATTTTCCCTAATTGTGTGGAATTCATAAAGTGTAAGCTAAACAAAGATAGCGAATAATGATATTTTTACAATATTAAAAAAAGACCCAATAAAGAAATTCATCATGCCATTACTAAGTTATTTTAAAAACATGAGAAAAATTAACTGTGATCGAATGTTTAACTATGTGAAAACGAGCAAAAATTAAAATTGAAACTATGTACTGATATATACTGATAAAATGCTATGTAACTTGTTATTTGAGATGAATCAAATCATTATTCTTAAAGGTTTTTGATTAAGTAAGTGATAAAATAGATATTGTCTTTTCTCAAGAAATAATAAGTTGTACTTCCCAATTCTATTTAAAAATAACATAAATAATACCTAGATATTATGATTACTATTTCTTGACTTTGTTCCTAGTTATCAATTCGAACTAACTTGCAACTTTTAAAATAATTTATAAAGATAATTCTAAGGGATTTCTACATTGAAAACTGGCAACACCGATTTTCTAATGACATTTCAAATCATATGTTGAATGTTGATAACCCAATCTATTTTCTTTTCAGAGCAAATCCAACCTATTCTAATCCCTAAATTGAAGTATTAGTGTCCCTATCCTACAGGTTCCTAGCCAGCAAACGGCTGACGCACACACCTCCCGCCGTCACACGACCCAAGAAGTCCCAAGAAGAGAACATCAGAGAGACAACCCACTTTGCAAACCACTCTCCGTTTCAATGAGCAATGGACCAAATTATGATCCTGCGCTCACGGCAACAATTGTAACAACCCCCCCCCCCCCTACTAACAAACAACCCTAATATAACTTGATATGTGAAAGGAAGTGTGAGAGGAATGTGTTGAGGAGAGGCAGGAATGTGGAGAGGATTAGAGGAGAGGAAGGGAATAAGGAAGAGGAATAGTGGATGGATAGATCGTCTAGAAATAAGAGTTACAAATATGGCTCGTGATCGTAATCGTCTAGTATTATAGTTAGGACCGTACGTTGTGTAATGAAATTTATAAAAGTAACCCAAATTCTTTAAAGTGGTAGTGGGATGTCATAACTTAGCTCTCTATAGGTTCTTGGGACAACATTGGGACAGTGCGCAGCGGGATAACGGAACCTCCGATTCCAGCTCCAACCATTCGCTGGTAGAGGATTTATGTGCTTGCCAACCATCAACGAATGAGATTTACTTCAATTACCAATTCCCAGACACTAATAAAGACAGTAAATAGCCTAGGAACTTGTCCTTGATGCAAAACCCATCATGCAAGCCCCAGAAAAGGAAAGAGGAGGCACTTCTGTGCCCTCCAATTGGTTTTTGTTTTGGCCAAGCCTCAGGCCAGAGATAAGTGACAGCGCACTTAGGAATTTTGGAACGAGTCCAGATTGATGAACAACATCATATAAAATATAATTAATTTGAGCTGATTTATTGGTCAGCCAACCAAGACAGAGCAAGTCATGTCTGATGTAATTTGTAGTGAGTTGTGATGTCCAATTGAGAAACATTGCCTCAACAAAGGTTTTATAAATTGTTGTCCAGCTATGCTGGAAGCACCGACTATGAAACTGCACCAGTCATCGATCTCCACTTATAATATGCACATCCAGGAGTCAGTAGAATAGATAGGGATGCCGAAGCTAGTCCCAGATAATATAACAATCATTCACACCGCAAGCCACAGGTTCGTTGTAGATATAGGAGTGATAGGCAAGAGCAAGTAGTGACTGATTGTTAGACTTCTTTAGTGCAAAATAAGCTTCTGTGATCTAAATGCTGTTACAGACATATCGAATGCTAAGATGTAGTATGTGATGGAGGTTTGACCATGGCTGATACCATGTCGCTCAATTGACATCAAGTCAAGTAGTATTTCAGTAGTATAATGGCTTGTCAAAGCCAACCGACCATAAATCAGTCATATAAAATTCACATAAAGTGAATAAATATATAATTTTAATTCCAGACCCGTTCCAGGGTAATTTGAGGTTGTAGGTAGGATACAGATAACATCATCCCACATTCCATGTTGTATTGATTTGGTAAGTATAATAAATACTCCCATTAGGTAGTTGGACCATAGTCCCAATCAGTTGTAAGTATAAAACCCACACATCAGTAGGTATATTATCAAAGATAAACTTTGTCAGTCTGTAGAACAGGATCATAAATTGTATAAAACCTACATAGTAGGTATCAGAGGTGAACGTTCCCACCAAGTTTGTAGCTGGTGATCTAGAGTCTAGAACATACATACATATAGGATCATGAATCCAATAAATGTTTCAAAACATTGTCCGTTGAATATATTTCACAATAAAGTGAATATAAATTCAATTCAGTATCCACTGCCAGAATAAGCATGTAGGTATGAATGACTCATACATAAGTATTAAATCCACAGTTAAGTGAATATAAATCAGTTCAGTAGTTTGTTTGAGAAGAACAGGTAAGTATTTTGTCTCCTCTGCCAGGATAGGTAGGTATGAACAATTCATACATAGATATAGTTATAAAAACATAGAATGTATTAAAATAATTTATACATTCCACTGCTGGGCATTTTATGAAACATTAGGATGATGCTTCTCTGCTTAAAGGAAAGGTAAGGCAAGAATTTTGGTAAAGGGAAGGGAGAGAACTACCTATCTAAACACAAACTAGAATCCCAAATAACTACCCCCACCTACTTTCCTAGATATTGTCCTAATTCTTATTACCTAGAATACCTATCCATCTAAACCTACCCCTACCTAACCTACTCCTACAATGTACCTAAACTGCCTATTTACCTAACCGCATAGCTGTGTATGAATTATGTAATTGCATGCTAAACCGACCTACAATCCTACATATATCTCATTAACCGTACCTATCATATAAGAAATATTGGAAATTATATATATATACCTATATAAATGAATAGAACGGCCTTTGGCAAGTATGAAATATCATAAAAAGGATTGTTAATTGAACAGGGAAAAACCTTGTCAATAAACAAAGTCTGAAGTGGACAAGATAATTAAATAAATGTAGAAATGGTAAAGTAAATAAAACACGATGTAAATTCCTTTAGAATCCTTGTAGGTGGCACTCCACCAGCTCTGCAAGACTCCACTGTCAGCATCCTCCACTCCACCATGTAAAAGAACAGCTGATAGTCAGGTCACCGCCCTCCGTCCACAACAGGAACAACTGATGGCACCAACATCCCACCAAAGTGGGTCTCTTGGTTGCCTCCCGGATGCATACTCTCCTTTCCTCTTTGATGTGTACACTTTCACTGGTAAAAAGTCAACTAAACTTCAAGTAAAACTAGAATTCCACTCAAACTAAAACTCCAGGTCAACTAAACTTCTCCCTGCTCGGTCCCAGACGCCATTTTTTTCCACGGCGTCCTTCTCCATCTCTCGTCGCCCCCGTCCTCCCTCAAGTTCCAGCAGAATCCCCCCTCTCGAGCCCCCCCGACTGTTTTATCTTCCCTCTTCTCGACCATTTTTCGAGTTTTCGAGAGCCTTCATTCCTACTTCTCTTGATAGTTCTCTCATTCTCCTCCAGATGGCACCGCGTGTCCTTACTTCAAATTGAAGTAATTTCAGTTCGATCTGGCTATAATATTAGTTCCCCACTCAATCAATACTAGATTGGCATTAGTTTCTCGTTTATAGTGATTCTCCTACCAATCTGATAGATGGCGTTATTTGTATTTTAAAACAATGATTAAGTTTTGAATAGCAGAAGCTAAGTTCATTACATACTGAAACCCTCGGATCCCATCCCTTAGCTGGTTTTTACCGCATGCCCGGGAGGAAATGCAGCTGGCACATTCTATGTTTTTCTCTCGCTCCCAGGCCAGCATGGAAGTAAGTAAAAATTCATCGTAGCAGTTCAAAATTCAGCCACTTTTATTGCGGACTAACTGCCGTCCATTAAGTTTGCTGGCGTGCAATTGTTGGGGCACGCTGGGCACGATGTTAAGTGTGCCATGGTTTGCACTGCACCGCAAACACAGTCCATTGATGGCGGCCAATCTTCCAGAGATCGGCCAACTGAGCAGCACTAGTTTTTAGTGCCCAAGTGTCCAGCTCGTGTTAACGCTACACAGAGGTGCACTCTCTATTCCTTCCATCTCTTATTCTGATAGGACAGATTGACTGACACGACCAGAAAGAAATCCGGCGCAGGACTGACTTACTTTTTGGACAATTAGGTGATCAGCCTGTAATGTCCTAACCAACAACACAAAGTCATTTTCCCCCGCCGGGAATCCAACCCGGGACCTCCGGATCGAGAGCCCATGGCTCAAACCACTATACCACAGAGGAGCTAGTAAAACATAAATGTAGGTCATCCCATCAGTCATCAAAGTTTACTTATTTCCACGTGCTTCGTTTGTTTATTCGTGAATGGGGGGTGGAGGGAGATAGAAAGGGGAGTTAGAGGGGGGTATGGCAAGGAGGAACAAATCCGCTTGTAAGTTTATCTTAAGTGTGATAACAGTCCACGATTTTTTATATGCACATCAACCAGGGAAATTTGTATGAGCTTTATAATTTAGAATATCCAATAATAAATTGTTTGATAGTGCATCGAGTCTGTTATTTCCTGCAAAATAGTTTTTATAAATCTGGGTGAAACCCCATAAAAAGATCACCCAGATTAGTCTAAGTGGCGCCCCCATCAGTAAAAAAAAACATAATTCACTGAAAACGCAGTGAATCGAATTCTTCTATTCTGACCTGGGAGCGTGAGAAAAACATAGAATGTGCCAGCTGCATTTTCTCCCGGGCATGCTGTAAAAACCAGCTAAGGGATCGGAGGGTGTCAGTATATTGCAATTTAGGCGATCGGCTGACAACCTGTTACTACAGCAATATCTACCTACAAATCAAGCTTAAATAACTTTCAAAACTTTGTCAGACCTGGCGGAATGACCTTTGTTTAGGTTGTTTACGCTCCGCCTACCCCATTAGGGAAAAAGGCGTGATTATATGTATCGAAAATCCAGTCCAATATACTCAAGTAACAGTAGTATACCCCATTAGGGGTTATATTTTGAGACTTCGCGGTTGTTCAATACAATGAAATTATTATTTTAGAGGTAACAATAAATATAATCGTGGTAGTAATCCCGTTCAAAATAAGAATAGATAGATAGATATTGGTATTTATTATATTTTTATATTTTACTTAATGTATGTATAAATTTTTGTTTGGTTTTCGTAGATATTTTTTGCACCTGCCTTGTCATCACCACATGCCCTAAGGTAGACTAGTCCAGTTAACATTTTGTGCACAAATAAAAAAAAAACTTGTTGGTATTTAACATTCCTAGTATTTCAAATTGTCCCAGGATACGAACCTCAAATTGCCTATACCTCATTGGCCCGACTGGATGTCATGTGCCGTTGGCATTCGTCCGGCATTCCCGCGTTTCCAGTAATAGCGGACACAGGCATAGCGGACACAGACATAGCGGGCTCAAATCGCACGGATAGTTCCGTCTGCTTACCAAATTATGTGTTTGATCTGTCATGTACCTATTGATAAATTTTATGTATATGGCTTGTAGAAGAGAAGCGGCTGTAATTTTTTAGAAAATGTAGTAAAATAAAATTTGTAAGATGGATCGACGAATCTGTCTTAAGGTTTTATATGAATACAAACCGATAGGAACTTGATGTAATTCTTGTATTAAATCCATCTTAAAACCTAACAACAGGTCGGCTTTAATATCTAACCGTTTCTTCGTCAAAGCGTACTGACAATATAATTATTTCAGCTCACTTGTCCCTTACCAGAAAGACAAAAGGCACGGCCTATACGGCTGCATACACATCAAAATATTTTGTTACTGACACATAAATTATATTTCTTCCATGCTGGACTGGGAGCGAGAGAAAAACATAGAATGTGCCAGCTGCATTTCCTCCCGGGCATGCTGTAAAATCCAGCTAAGGGATCCGAGGGTTTCAGTATATTGTAATTTAGGCGATGGGCTGACAACCTGTCACTACAGCAATATACCTAGAATTCTATCTTAAATAACCCTCAAAACTTTGTCAGACGTGGCGAACGACCTTTGTTTAGGTCGTTTACGCTCTGCCTACCCCATTAGGGATAAAGGCGTGATTATATGTATGTATGTGTAGAAGCCAAGAAACAATTAATTATGAATTCAGTAACAATAGTCCTAGTGATTGTTTTTCCAGAACTTTAGACACAGAAATACGTTTGGAGCGGGAATTTTACCATCTCCTAAACAAATTTGTGTGAGGAGTTTTGATAATCCTTTGGTTAAATAAATGTTTGTTTTCATGACGGATGATTACCTATTCTCTAGGGTTTAAGGGCTTAGTAACACACGCTCATAGAAAGGTCTATGCAATGCTTTTCTAGCCTTTTTGTTGCACGTGGATCTTTTTCATGCTAGACTAGCGAAAGAAAAACATAGTATGTGCCAGCTACATTTCCTCCCGGGCATGCTGTAAAAACCAGCTAAGGCATCCGAGGGTTTCTATTTATTCCTTATTCGTAGATATACTGCATTAGCGATATAGTCGTGATTATATGTATTAAATGAATATTCGAAAATAGAAAGTCTTGATGAGAAATTGGTTTCAGTTTTTCAGGCTCCCGACCATCTATGTATCGACCAGTTTTTCGAGTAAACCATCATAACATCAGTTGAGCAGTCCATACATATGCCATACTTATTACAATGATATAAACGGATTAACAATGGAAGATAATTTTCTTAAGAAACACAAGAATCCATCCAAGGATAGGATCGAAGACATTATCATGGTAATGATTTTCTAATCCTGCACTACGCTGACAATAACTTCCTCCGTGGTCTAGTGGTCAGAGCCATAGGTTAGATTCCCAGAGGGAAACACAAAGTTTATATTTGTCAATTTATCACTTTGTAAGGTTTTCTTCAGTTTGGTTAGGACATTGCAGGCTGAATCACCTGATTGTCCGAAAAATAAAAAGGATTCCGTACTTCGGAGGGCACGTTAAGCCGTCGGTCCCGGTCGCTTTCTTTGATATTGATCGTTACTCAAACCATGTCAGAGGCCTAATAGTTGTACTACTAGGCGGTTTGAAAAAACTCTGACACCAGGGTTCTTCGGGCTGTTCGACTCGAGAATCCACTCCCTAAGAAGAATACTGACTATTAAAAGACAACCGTCATACAGAAAGATAATATAATATTACTAAGAGATAAAGTAAACTACAAAATATACATACATACATATAATCACGCCTTTATCCCTAATGGGGTAGGCAAAATATATACCTAGTATTTCTGATACGAGTATATTTTTTCTAGCCAAATAAAACGTGTAGGTTAATATACGACCTTCGTGCCGTGTTTATCGTAAAGAAGGTCTAAAAGTGATGATCCTGTTGTATTTTTAAGGTCTCCCTGCCTGAGGGTCTGCCCACGCGACCCTTTCAATTCTCAGGTATAGGTGGTTTTGAACCGTTCCATGATATATATGTAATGTGTTGAATGTTTTCTAATGATGATCTGTAATAGCTGACTTTAAAACTACTAATATAAATATTTTGTAGGTTTTTTTTGCTACAAATAGACCTTTAAACTTCTTTAAAAATAAATGTTTAGCAATATTTTGAGGTTAGTATTGATATGAGCACCATTTTATAAAGCCACGCGGTTATGCGCAATCAAAACTATGCACTTATATTAAAGAAATAAATCATTCGTGTTCTAGTTGAAAAGTTGCTGAAACAATTACCTGCTGTCTCTCAAATATATTTCTTGATATTTCGACACTGGTCCCATACCGAAAGTCATTGTACCAACTCTACTCATACGTACTATAGAAAAGCGGTTGTACTACCTCCCAGTAAGAAGAAACCGAAAAACTTCGCCTTCCAATCAATATCTCCCAAATTCCGGGGCGAATTTATCAGCGCCAACACATCACGCAAATTCAAAACTTATTATCGCCAGCTTATAAGAGTTTGGGCACTCGAGTTATCACAAGTTTAAAATATACCGGGAGCAGCTCGCGCCCGGGGCTGGGCGGGGCTGAAATGCGCGTGCGTAGGACGTGGGAGTTTACCCACGTGGGGATGAATTTACCCTGAATCAGGGGATATTTTTAGGGGTAGAAATGACGGAGAGATTTTCTGATTTTGAAGGAGTTTGGGAAGGTTTTGTGTGGTTTCGTGTTAAGGATAGTGATGAAATCTGTAAACGTGGTAGCTATTTTAATTTAAAACAAAGTTTTGTCAAAATTTCAATGAAATCAATAAAAATATTTTAAACTTGAACATCTTTTTAATCTCGCTCTCAAAATTATAATGAAAATCGATGAAATCTGCGTAATTCTAATCAAATTTCCATCGCGACCCTCTTGAAACCATTACATAACGTTTCAGGGAGCTTTTCCCCCTGCCCTAGCAACACTGGCGCCCCCCGTCAGTCGGCGGCGGACGGCCACGCGCGGCAGTCGCGTCATGCACGCGTTATGACGTTCGTCTCCCGCGCAAACCTCGCACCACTCGGAAACACTAAGTAATTCCATGTGATCAACAGTTTCTTCCCACTTTTCAAAACGCCTGCAAAAATTGTTAAAGCAAACTTTTCCGACGAACTTTTTGATAAACTTCAAAATTAGTGAAGATTCAAGTTTTTGAGTTGGATAATAGAATATTTGATTGAAAAAAATTGGCGTGGTAAAAAAGACTGACAAGTGACGCGAAATGACTCTGACAGTTTGTGATGCTATAGAAACAGTGAGAGTGAGTTGCTGAGCAGATTTTTTTTCGGGAAAATTGTTTTTTAAGATAGTGACGATGTATCATGTTCCGTTTGTGGTTTTATAGTGATCATCGGTGAGTAATTAATTTTGTTTTATTCTTTTTAATATAATATTAAGACCTAAAAATGTTTTAGGAGTGGCAATGATGATTAATTAATTTAAAGCTTTTGCTGACGTAGCAAAAACTTTTTAATTGCAAATAAAAAAAAACATTGCAGACCGACGGAAATAAAAAGTAAACCCATTTTTGGTAATTAAACAATTATAATTAAATGTTATTACAAAATATTTATTTCTGATACAATGGTAAGGTACAAAGATTTTATTAATTTCATGACGTGTCATAGGTAATTATTACTGTTCTTTGTATTTTTAAAATGTGTGATAGTGATAGACTATTATACAAAATGGCCGCAATTATTAATTTAATTTAGAAGCCATTTTCCTTGAATTTATTCTAAAAAATGACCGCAATATTTTATAACTGAAAAAGTTAGACATTTTCAATCACGGCTGGCTTCGCTCAAAAAGGCTCTCAACATCCTAAAGCGTGCATTTTCAAAAAGCACCGTAGCAATTAACCTACGGTCTTTAACGTAACGGCTACGCGTAGCAATTATGACTACGGGGCCTACGGCGTAGCAAACGCTACGTTACATAATTATGGGCGTTTAGCGTTAGAGGATGAACAAAAAGGAGGTAGATTAAGAGTCTAACATTTTTCGTTTTTGGACTCTAAAAGAGGTTTTAATTTTTATGCTTAAATATAGAGCAGCGGTTTGGTAAAGAGATTTTTAAAGTTGCTAGCAAAAATTAAGCATGCCCCAAGTTGAGGTCGAAAATGTGCATAATGTACATTTAAGTTAAATATGGGTGTGTCCTTTACGTTATAAATTTAAATCTTGCAGTTTCATTTTGTTGTGCCGTTTTAGAAAATTTCATGTCGACGCAACTTACTTCCATGCTGGACTGGGAGCGAGAGAAAATCATACAATGTGCCAGCTGCATTTCCTCCCGGGCATGCTGTAAAAACCAGCTAAGGGATCCAAGGGTTTCTGTGTATTGCAATTTAGGCGATGGGCTGACAACCTGTCACTACAGCAGTATACCTACAAATCAACGAACCAAAGTTTTGAAACTTTGTCAGACGTGGCGGAACGACCCTTGTTTAGGTCGTTTACGCTCTGCCTACCCCATTAGGGATAGAGGCGTGGTTATATGTATGTATGTATGCATGTCAAAGCGATGGTGTCAAAATTTATTCAGTACACCTTTTACTTTTAGATTCTTAAACAAACACAAATAACAAACAAAGATCCTCTAGATCAATAAATAATAAAAAAATACACGATCACACTCATAGCCCTACTAGGATTCCCTTTATCGGGGCGCCATGGACATACACAGAAACAACCACAAAGAGCACCCAGACCCAGAAACAGACGTTTAAACTCATCATTCGAATGTCTGCCCGGCCGGGAATCGAACCCGGGACCCGCTGCGTAGCAGGCATTTTCTCTGCCAACTAGGCTGCGCGGGTGCGTCGTCATAATTGTGACATCAAAATAATTGCTCCAAGTTTAACGTGTTCTTTTTTCGTTTATGTGCAGAACCTGCGAGAATATTTATTTCACTAGAACTATTAAAATCAAAGATAGAGCCCGATGGTGTAGTGGATAGGGCCGAGCGGGGATGGTCGTGGTTCGAACCTCACCACGTATCAATGTGTTTTTCGATTTTCGAATTTCATATGTAAGTTTATTCGGCGCTATTTCCGTGCTTCGGAAGGCACGCTAAGCCGTTGGTACCGGTTAATACCGTTTAATACCGTAGATTTTAGTCGTTAAACCATGTCAGAGGCCAGGGCTAAGCATTGGCGGTTTGAAAACTCTGACCTAATCTAGGATTGGGGATGGTTTCCCTTCTGGGTTGCGGAGGTCAGATGGCAGTCGCTCTGTGTAAAAACCAGTACCCTCGTTCAATCCCCTAGATTAGGTAGCCAACCCCGAGGGATACGGGATAAGGCTAGGATGATGATGATGATAAACTATTAAAATCAAAAATCGATTGCGTCGAGTTAATGTATTAAAAAAAAATCTGTCCACGATTTAGATTAATAAATTATTGGTCACTTTACATGACACTTGTTACATTCCTGTCAAATAAAATTCTCAACGATTTTCTACAAGTCTTTATAGATTTTAATAACCCTATATAGATTTTAACATATATTTTGCACACACATACACACAAACATTTACCTACATACATGCATATACAAGAGTACCAAGATCGCAACTTTTTACCAATACTAATCTCTATTTAAATTTGTTTAATTTTAATCTTCGAACATTATAAGAGTAATTTTAGGAGAAGGCCCTCTGTGTAAGAACCTCCCGCCTTAAAACTTAGGGAGAAGGGGTTGGCTGAAAATCAGCATTGTATGGAACCGCATCGTTCCATGCAAGGATAAGCTGAGACAGCTCCTTTTGCCTTACCAATTCTGTATATTGCTTTAGTTCTAGTTTAACTGTACTTAAAATTATGGCAATAAATTGAATTTTTATTCATTAAATTTTCTATCTTGTGCTATCTTATTGCAATCGGGCTTTAAGTAAATATTTTTTCTGTTCACGAAGATAGTCATGTACTCGTAATTTCACTCAAATACAAAAGTTTGATAAAAGCCATCTTCATGAAATCAAGACGATAAAATAGTAAAAGTAAAAAATAACATCAAATTACTACGTTTTATTTCCAAGGCGTCGTAAAGACAAATTGTAATATCAAAAGTTAATCATACATTCATATAATCACGCCTTTATTCCTTATGGGGTCGGCAGAGCGTAAACGACCTAGTAATCAGATATTGCATTTCAGAATTGAACCTATGACTTCCAATACAAAAAAGAGCTTCACCAACTGAACTATCAAGCAAGAACTTTCTATTAATTGTATAATCATTATCTGGCAAGCTGTTCAGAAGTGTTCAGATATTATATGTTAGTTCAGCGATCTCATAATCGCAGCGAGCGAGAGAAACCGCAAGACCCAGTAATACCAGCGTAGCTAATCTCCGTAGCGATTAGCTGCCTCCGTGGTCTACTGGTTAGAGCCATGCGATACCGACACGGAGGTTTTGGGTTTGATTCCCACAGGAGAAACACAAAGGGGATATTTGTCAACTTGACTTATCAATTTGTGAGGTTTTCATCAGTTTAGTTAGGACATTGCAGTTTGAATTACTGGATTGTCCGAAAAGAAAAAGGATTCAGTGCTGCGGAGGGTACGTTAACCCGGTCCCGGTCGCTGTCTTTGATAGTGGTCGTTGATAAAAGCATGTCAGAGGCCTAATAGCTGTGCTACTAAGCGGTTTCAAAACTCTGACACCAGGGTTCATCGGTTCGTTGATCGACTCGAAAACCCACAAGGAGTAACACCAGCGTAGCTAATCTCCGTAGCGATTAGCTACGACATTGCTACGGCGTAGGACTCTCGTAGCCACGTAGCTGGCTGCGATTATTGCGTGGAGATTGGGTTTTATTTGTTTCTGGGAGTTTTCTGTCGCCTTTCTGTCGACAAATAGAAATATTCATATTAATTGCGGTTTAAAAGTCAATACATTTTTTTTTAAATGTGTTAAATTCTAATAAATTTTAATTCATTTTTATGTTATAACGACAATTCACTACTTAAGAATAACGTAGTGAAAGAAAACAGTTTAGTTTGTAAACGAAAGTAAAGAAAATTATGACTTTTATATTTTCGACGTAAATCCTTGAATCCATAGAAAAATGCTTTGTCTTTTCAAATCTAAGTTAGAATATCTTTATAGTGAAATAAATACTAGTACTAATACGAACAGATTATACATACATACATATAATCACGCCTTTATCCCGAATGGGGTAGGCAGAACGTAATCGACCTAAACAAAGGTTGTTCCGCCGCGTCTGACAAAGTTTTGAGAGTTTTTTAAGATAGATTTGTAGGTATGTTGCTGTAGTTACAGGTTGTCAGTCCATCGCCTAAATTACAATATACTGAAACCCTCGGATCCCTTAACAGTTTTTTACAGCATGCCCGGGAGGAAATGCAGCTGGCACATTCTATGTTTTTCCAGGCCAGCACGGAAGAAATCTATATCTTTATAGTGGGTTAAATACTAGTACTAATACGAATAGATTATTATATTACGGTCCGCTACTAGACGGTTTAAAAATTCTGACACCAGTGTTCATCGATACCCACTCGACAGAAGAAGAAGTATTATATTACGGAAACCCAGTTGATCAATACCATTAAAGGCTCTATGCTGGACTGGGATTTCTTCCATGCTGAACTGGGAGCGAGAGTAAAACACAGAATGTGCCAGCTGTATTTCCTCCCGGGCATGCTGTAAAAACCAGCTAAGGGATCCGAGAGTTTCAGTATATTGTAATTTAGGCGATGGGCTGACAACCTGTCACTACAGCAATATACCTACAAATCTATCTTAAATAACCCTTAAAAATTTTGTCAGACGTGGCGTAACGTCCTTTGTTTAGGTCGTTTACGGTCTGCCTACCCCATTAGGGATAAAGTCGTGATTAAATATATGTATGTATTAAAGGCTCCATGCCAGTACAATAGTGCTGTTAGAAGTGCAATGGTTGCATTCTGCATGGGGCTGTTCATCGGGCTTACGAGCCATATTGTGTGGTTTGGGATTATCTCTGATATGGTTTGTGTAACGATCATTTTCGAAGACAGTATCGTGCCTTAGGAAGAACGAAGTTATCTTTTTGTATAGACAATCAGGTGATTCGACCTAGATAAACCTAAATTTTTAACTGTGTTGTTAAATGGTACAATAAGAAACAACAGTATCAACAGTTTGCCATTTTTAGGCTTACAATTATAAGCATAGTAGTATAATTAACACACAACTCTGGTCTGAAGGCTCAGGCTACTAGGCCACCGGAGCAGTTATGTACTGAAATGTCATTTCTGATACGGACTCAAACTAGCTGTCAGTATCAAGTGCTGTTTATATTTACGGGCCTAAGAGCTGAAGTAATTTGTTATTTATATACACGGTGATTCTGCCAGAATTGTCCGAACCACACTGTGAGCCAGTTTCACATACATACATATATATTATAATCACGCCTTTATCCCAAATGGGGTAGGCAGGGCGTAAACGACCGAAAAACTAGTCGTTCCGCCACATGTGACAAGTTCTGAGGGTTATTTAATATAGATTTGTAAGTATAAGCCAGTTTTAACTAATTTGCTAATATCAACTTTGTGAATCGAACCCACGTCCTTCTAATGGCGAGCCCACTAAGCCACCGGGGCTGTTAGAACTGCAATTGCCTGCATGTGCATGGGCTGTGCATTGAGCTTATGTGCCACATTGTGTAGCTCCGTTGTATTTGGATTAAGCCTATAGTAGTGTTTGCTGGGACAAAGGGGACGCAAATTATAGCTGAAGTAATTTGTTACTTGTGCTTGCGCTTATCTTGAAAGGGGAAGGCTGGATGACAACAGCTTAATAATCCGTTAGTTTCCTAATAGGCAAATCAGCAACTTAAAAAAAAACACTAACACTTTAGTGTGTGAAAATTGCGAAGTATGTCGTCACTGCATGGTAAATACTTAGTCAAGTATTTTGACTACTGAAATCAATAAAATCTATATTTTTAACTCGATTATTATAAATGTGATTTTTTTAAATGATGAAAGATATCCACAATATTTTAGCCATTTATATTTTAGTCAGTTTAAATGTATTAAACTACTAGCGACCCGCCCCAGCTTCGCACGGAAATTATCAGTGTGTCTCTACTATCTCATGCATATACATATACGTAATTACCTTCAACCTTCCTCTTCTATCCATTAAAATAAACCGCTTTAAAATCTGTTGCGTAGTTTTAAAGATTTATGCATACATAGGGATATAGAGACAGAGAAAGCGACTTTGTTTTATACACTATATACTATGTAGTGATGAGTATTATGATATAGCCAAGCAAGATACTAGATCACATTATTCATTTCTTAAACGTATCAGTAAAAGTCTAGTTATACGGTTCATCATTTTAATGCTGATATTGTTTTTACTATGGAGTGAGACTTTATGGCCTGTATTGATAAACATCACTTGAGATTGACAGCTAGTTTGAGTGCGTATTAGAAATGTAATTTCAGTACAAAGTGGCCTGTCAAATCCATACTTAATATTACGCTCAATCTTGAGATCGGTTAAAATACGAGCCTACGAGAGTTGACAACGATGAAAAAGTGTCATATGAATGCAGCCTTTTTACTTTCAACGTTAGTACATACATACATATAATCACGCCTTTATCCCTAACGGGGCAGGCAGAGCATAAACGACGTAAATAAAGGTCGTTCCGCCACGCCTGACAAAGTTTTGGGGGTTATTTGAGATAGATTAGTAGGTATATTGCTGTAGTGACAGGTTGTCAGCCCATCGCCTAAATTACAATAAACTGTAACCCTCGGATACCTTAGCTGGTTTTACAGCATGCCCAGGAGGAAATGCAGCTGGAACATTCTACGTTTTTCTCTCGCTCCCAGTCCAACATGGAACTCAACGTTAGTACCTATAGGTAAATAATAAATAATTAACATGAGTGTATAGAAGAAACATAAATAGATACATACATACATAAATCACGCCTTTATCTCTTTAAACATAAATATTTATAATGAAATATCATGGCTTAAATTATTTAGAGTGTGGAATGTCATGAATGTGATAATATTTAGGCTAACAAATTTTACTTTCGCTCGCCATTACTCCAAATGTCCTCAAATTAAATGAAACCCAATAATTCCACACTCATATAACGGAATGCGGGCCATTCCCAAATATTCAACTGTTACACATAAATCCCGTCACAAAATTTGTGGGAATAGTGTTGCCAGACGAATCAAGTCTCGATCTAATTCTATATTTTTTCCTACTGATATTGATCCTAATGCTTGAATGATTTCTCAATTTCACTTTTCTTTTTAATTGAATTAGTGCAAAGAAAGATATTCTTCACTGCCTTACTTTGATTTGAAATTGATGTACGATTTAAAAAAAATAATTAAATCTCCTATATTTAAAATGGGATAAAGAGGTGAGATTCGCTACGTCTCACAAGTCTATTTCAATGACAGGATAATAGCTCATTGAAGCTCACGGATCCATTTATTGCTTTTCACAATATTCCGGGAAAAATGAGGTAAACTCTATGTTTTAGCTTTGGTAAATAAAGTAAGTGTTTTTTACACACACACAGACACACATACGGACTTAATATACATCCTTGAGAAATTTAATTATTATTACTATCACTTTTTTATTTTATTTTCTTAGCTATGTAAATTACATATATATGTATATATATATTGTGGTTACATACAGATTATAAGTAAGTGCATATTTAGGAAGAGTGGTGTCTCCTGACACAGGCAATTTAGCTTAAAGTGAGACAAATTATATACTGTTTAAAACCTGTTTGTAATGCCCAAATATATTTCTTTACGTCGGTCATACAGATTTTGCTTCTACTACTTAATTTTCTTATACCGAATTTTTGTTCCATAGGTTCTTATCTAATGATTTTTCGATAAGTTTTTGTCTTCCGGCAGCATTAGAAATCGCCCCTCTGGCAATACAGTTAAGGGCCGTAAAATGGCACCGTACGGGCCGGTTGGGCCCACTCGGCGCATTTTCATAACAATATTACTGCTGCGATAAAATTCCGGGTGCTAATATAGGCCCCTCGTAAATTCCCTGATAGCGACTGGCATTAATATGTTTGTTGGATCTTTCCGATTCGAGCAGTATGTGTAAGAAGCTAGTTTTGTTGGCCGTAAAAGAAAAACTAAAATAATTTGTTGAACTGGGCTTGCTAAGTAGGTATATTTTTTTAATTCTCTAGAAACAGGCGTTAATATTTATGTTCTTGATTCTTTATAATTCTAGCAGTACTCATATGTCTAAGATGGGCCAGTTCGTATAAGAATTTTTTTCACAGAAATAAAATGCTTGATAAAAGAGTTACTTTTATTTCATACTAGCGACCCGCCCCGACTTCGCAAGGAAATTATCAGTATTACTCTACTATATTATGCATGTATTTCACATATAAACCCACCTCTTGAATCACTCTATCCATTAAAATCCGTTGCGCAGTTCTAAAGATTTATGCATACATAGGGATATAGGGACAGAGAAAGCGACTTTGTTTTATACTATGTAGTGAAGGTCACATACAATTTTATGAGTCGTACGATGACAACTTAGGTTATTTACAACGGTACAACAGAGAACAGTTATAATGGCCAGATAGTTATTTTCTCTTTTCAAATATTCTGTATTAGTAGAAAAATCCGAGAGTTTGGTGTATTATGATTATAATAGGAGCAAAACAAATATCAAAAATATCCCTTAAAATTGTCCGTCATTGCAAAAACGGCATTTTTTTTCATTAAGCTATTATTACTCAACATACCTATCATGCAAGGAAGGGCTGATTTTATGCGATGCGTGATCCGATGTATACTTCGTTTATTTAACGTTCAGCTATCAATACCAACGTGTTTTGCGGCCCATAAAAAAATATTTTTTTGCAACTTAGCTGAGGTTCAAGTCCCGGAACCGCAGAAAATAACCTTGTTACAAACGTGTTTTGGCGTTGACTCTCTTTAAAGATGTGAAGAAATTACAGTTTATGGGCAGCAAAACAAGCTAGTATCGATAACTCAGCTAAATATAGTTATATAGTAATATGGCGTCTTTTCTCTTTAAAAGGGCTCACAGAATACCAGCGTCACGGTCCTTCAAGATCGCGGCATAAGCTGAGTGGGTCCTTTTATTGTGACGTCGCGACACGCACATTCCGGTAGCATTAACTGTTTATTTTTAGATACCTCTATCACAGATTAGATAATAGATATTCTCATTTCATTATTTGTTTCACTTTCGTTTCTTATGTTTTTGTTTAAAAATGTATTTACTGTGTTGTGTTTGTGGCGTCATGAATAATAAATGTTTTCTATTCTATACATACATACATACATAAAATCACGCCTTTATCCCTTACGGGGTAGGCAGAGCATTAAACGCCTCGTAAAAAGGCGCTTTCGCCGCGTCTGACAAAAATTGAGGGCAATTTTAGATTGTAACGTGTATTGCTAATGTGTAGTGACAGGTTGTCAGCCCGTCGCCTAAATTACAATACACTGTAACCCCCGAGTCCCTTTTGCTGTGTCCTACAGCATGCCCGGGAGGAAATGCAGCTGGCACATTCTATGTTTTTCTCTCGCTCCCAGTCCAGTATGGAAGAAAATTCTATTCTATTCTATTCTAAATAAATGAAGTATAGGTATAGATGTGTTGTTTCAGATGGTCTGACTATATCTACTCGATTACATATTGAAAAGCTTGTGCGAATCACATCGATCCGCCTCCGTAATGAAAGGACGGGTAGGGTGACTCGATTGATTGCTATTGATTGGGATAAAGTGTCTCGGGTTTTCCGATAGTGTTTATTAAGTGTGTTTAGACACATATTTGAAAATTATTATTGCGTCAAATTTCGTTCTCTAAAATAAAATTATAGTTTTTGAACTACCATATAATTTCGCATCTATAATTTGAAAACCAAACGACTGACTAATTTTAAATTTTAAGTTAATGTGAGACACACTTATGAATCTCTTTTTGCGTTTTACTGTAGAAAACAAGTAAAAGACCTAAGTGCCTTCACATTTTTGTACGAATCTTATTGTTCTTAGCGTGTGGATTCTCGAACGACCGGATGAACTCTGATGTCAGAGTTTGAAACCGCCATTAGCACAGCTATTAGGCCTCTGACGTGGTTTGAGTAACGACCATTATCAAAAACAGCGACCGAGACCGAGGGCTTAACGTGACCTCCGAAGCACGGAATCCTTTTTATTTTCGGACAATCTGGTGATTCCTAATGTCCTAACCAAACTGGGGAAAACCTCACAAAGTGATAAATTGACAAATATCAAGTTTGTATTCCGCCTCAGAATTGAACTTAGGACCTCCGGATCGTAAGCCCGTGGCTCTGACCACTAGACCATAGAGGCAGTTTAGTATGAAAAAGTAAAGAATTATGATCCAGGATCAAACTATATCCGTTCGTTCGGACGCAAACTAAAATCTATTCAAACGGGAAACCAGAAAAAATATTCAAATCTTGCGTCACATGATCATATATCACCGCAAATCACTGCCTTCAACGATGACAGTGGACATAAACAACGCTTTACCTCCCGGAATTCTGTCCCTAGTCCGGATTTTTGCCTCATTTGTCCCGCTTTTTGCCCTTCTTGATACTAGCCCTACTAAGGGCGGGTAGGGCTGTAAATTACCTGTGAACACCGTCCTTTGTCATGATTGTCTCGTTCCTCTGTATTTGGATGATATGTTGCTGGGAGGTTATGTGTGAACGAGGTTGGAAGTATCGGTTTGGTTTTTGTGCTGGCGTTGTAAGTGCAAAAAAAATAATACATGATCGTAGAAAAGGTATATAAATATAAGTTTAACAAGTAATTTAAAAAGTTCAATAAACTCAATTGCGTAGAATACAAAGTGAGCTTAAAAACTTTAAATCGTTATAGATCTTAAACGGTTGTTCTAAACGAAAACTGATGTGACAAAATTGAAAATAATTTTCAAATACCTATTCAATGATAACCCATTTGCCATAGTTCGCCGACTTATTTTTTTTTTCCATTTTCGCAAAATGGCGTCTAATTGTCGCCACTGTTTTTTTTTTACACAATCATGACTTCAGTGGCACTCGCATGGTTAAGACGAATAGATTGACGTAAAAATTATTAAAATCAGCTCACGAGTTTCGTCTCTAGAGCGCCACAGAGGATCAAACATACATACATAGATAGGCTGTTAAACACATTAGCCCCTTTTGCGATGCGCAGTCGATAAAAAAAGTTGTGTTGAAATTTTGCGATTTTTATTGTTAGCAAATCACTAAAGTAGGTTTCAAAATGTCATGATAACTCATACCGGTTTAAAAATACAGTATTTTGTGTGAGATTATTCCATCGAGAAACTAACCCTAAACATAATGTCAGTACCTTAGAGAAACTAAAATTTCCAACAGAAATACAGGACAGCAAATTCCGTTGGAACGAATTTCAGGTGCAAAATAAATAATTTATACCTATTAGCCTCAAAGGAATATAATATGTGTTGCGTAGACAAAATATATCTTAGACGTGATTACTTAGCAGCAGGTGGCAGAATATCTCACGACGTGTAATCTATTTCTTTTCCAAAACTTCACCTTCAATTTTCACGTAAACATTAATATATTTCGAATTAAAAGTGATGTGTCCTATGGGACCTAAACAGGTAGGTAGGTACGAGTATAATAGGATGAAATATTCGTAAATACATATAAACATGCCTTTATCCCAAGTGGGATATGCAGAGTGTAAACAACCTAAACAAAGATCGTTCCGCCACGTCTGACAAAGTTTTGAGGGTTATTTAAGATAGATTTGTAGGTATATTGCTATAGTGACAGGTTGTCCTTGTACACTAAACCCTCGGATCCCTTGGCTGGTTTTTATGCCCGGGAGGAAATGCGGCTGGCACATTCTGTTTTTCTTACGCTCCCAGTCCAGCATGAAATATAGCACAATATAATGCAAGATGATTTATAAGGCTTAGATTTTTCATGACAGTGTTATATCCCGCGGGGTTGTAGGCGTTTTATGTAAATTTTTGTGGAGGATATCATCTTACTCTTAGACGGAGACTGCCCTGAATATTTCAGTAAGGTTATCTTGAGCAAAGGGAAATTGAGTAAAGCATTTTTATTTGTACGTCGTAATTTTATTAAAGTATGACGGAGTACTTCCATGATGGACTGAGAGCGATGAATATAATGTGCCATCTGCTTCTTTTCCAGGCATACTGTACAACTTTGTGTTTCCCCCCTGGGAATCGAACCCAGGAAATCCGGATCGTAAGCCGAAGGCTCTAACCACTAGACGACATACATACATACATACATATGATCACGCCTGTATCCCGAACAGGGTAGGCAGAGCGGAAACGACCCAAACATTGGTCGCTCCGCCACGTCTGACAAAGTTATGAGGGTTTATTTAAGATAGATTAGTAGGTATATTGCTATAATGACAGGTTGTCAGTCCATCGCCTAAATTGCAATATACTGAAAACCTCGGATCCCTTAGCTGGTTTTTACAGCATGCCCGGGAGGAAATGCAGCTGGCACATTCTATGTTTTTCTCTCTCTCCCAGTCCAGCATGGAAGTGTACTAGACGACGGAGGCAGTTATTATAACTTACCTATTCGATCAAAACGACTTTTGTATGTATGACAGCATTTTAGATTGATGGTCATGCTATGAAAATGAATGGCTAGTTAGTGAGGTAGGTCAATTTTATGTCGATTAAAAAACAATTCTACGATGACGTAGGTTATATCCATGACCTGCCATGTTAATCACTACATAGTGTAAAACAAAGTCGCTTTCTCTGCCCCTATATCCCTATGTATGCATAAATCTTTAAAACTACGCAACGGATTTTGATGCGGTTTCTTTTATTGGATAGAGTGATTCAAGAGGAAGGTTTATATGTATTACACATGCATAATATAGTAGAGAAACAAAAGCGAAGCCGGGGCGGGTCGCTAGTGGTGTAATAAAATAAACCATTACGTATGTATATAATATACACGTTTATAACTCCGCGATCCTTACGAGTAGATATGAATATATGGTACATACATATAATCACGCCTTTATCCCTAATGGGGTAGGCAGAGCGTAAACTACCTAAACAAAGGTCGTTCCGCTACGTCTGAAAAAGTTTTGAAGGTTATTTAAGATATATTTGTAGGTTTATTGCTATAGTGACAGGTACTCAGCCCTTCGCCTGAATTACACGGATCGCTTAGCTGGTTTCTACAGCGGGAACAGAGGAAATACATCTGGCAAATTCTATGTTTTTCTTTCGCTCCCAGGCGAGCATGGAAAAATTATGATAGACTAAAATTGTATCCAACTTATACATAATGCAAAAGTTTAAATCTTTGTTGATCTTGCTAAATATGGATGCCATATTTAGCAAGATCAACTAAGATTTAAACTACCTTTTCCCACGGGCATTTCCACTCAGTTCCATGAGCAAATTTCATTTGGTGGCGGGTAAACTTATCTTTTTTCTTCCATGCTGAACTGGGAGTGAAAGAAAAACGTAGAATATGCCAGCTCCATTTTCTCCCGGACATTCTGTAAAAAAAGGGCTAAGGGATCCAAGGGGTTTCGATATATTGTAATTTAGGCGATACAACAATATACCTACAAATCTATCTTAAATATCCCTCAAAACTTTGTCAGACGTGGCGGTACGTTCTTTGTTTCGGTCGTTTACGCTCTGAAGACCCCGTTAGGGATAAAGGCGTGACTATATGTATGTATGTATTTATGAATTCGCACTTTCTGTTTCTATCAAGCGAAAATGAAGATTGTGTTGATGCCAGGTCGACTAACCTATTCTAGGGCTGATTTGTGCTCTAGATCGGAACGTATATGAGCTGATTATTATAAAATGACCAAAAAAATAAATTTTGCTTTGGCTCTTTTTTTATTCACCCAAAGGTTGCCTGGAAGAAACTGCTGCCTTAGCAATAATGCCGTCCACGTTATACTTCTTTGTGTTATCTGTTGTGTTGTATGAATATTTCTTATGTGTAATAAAGTATTTTTTATCTTATCTTACCTAATCTAAAAATTATATTTTGCAAACGTTAAATTTTCATTCCTATCTAGTACTTACATACATATAATCACACCTTTATCCCTGATAGGGTAGGCGCAGCGTAAACGACCAAAACAAAGGTCGTTCCACCACGTCTGACAAAATTTTGACGGTTATTTATTTAAGATAGATTTGTAGATTTATTTGTAGGATTATATTGCTGTAGTGACAGATTTTCAGCCCATCGCCTTAATTGCAATATACTGAAACCCTCGGATCCCTTAGCTGGGTTTTAAAGCATGTCTGGAAGGAAATGCAGCTGGCACATTCTATATTTTGTTCTCGCTCCCAGACCAGCATGAAAGAAATCTATCCAGTTCTTGCACTCTTAATTTTTATATTATTTGTTTACTTTTCTGTTACTACTTCACTATTTTTAACAGCTTTTGGTGATGCCATGAAGTTATGCCAGTTATGTGGCGTGTATCACGCTATAAGCGAATCTATCCTGAAATTGATAATTTATGCTATAAATAATGGATCAGTGTCAACATTGTAATAGTGGTTTTTTATATTATCTACCGTTTAGCTAGGCTCTAAACCTTACAACTTGTAATGATAATAAAAAAAATGCTTCCATGCTGGATTGGGAGCGAAAGAAAAACATAGAATATGCCAGCTGCATTTCCTCCGGGGCATGCTATAAAATCCAGCTAAGGGATTCGAGGGTTTCAGTTATTCTAATTTAGGTGATAGGCTGACAGTTTCACTACATCAAGATATCTACAAATCTATCTTAAATAACCTTCAAAACTTTGTCAGGCGTGGCGGAACGACCTATGTTTAGGTCGTTTACGCTCTGGCTACCCCATTAGGGATAAAAGCGTGATTCTAGATATGTGATAAAATATATGCAATTAAAAAGTATTACAAATTACAATGTATAAATAATTATGTTCTTTTTACCAACAACGAAAAATTTAAGCTTAGGTACTAAATAAAAATATGTTACGACCAAAAGAATTACGCGAACGAAAGGAATGCTACCAAAAATTTCACACTCACACGTGGTTTGTACGCATGTCTAGGATTTCAGACGCGTTATTTTGGTTTATTTTTATATTTTAAACATAAAATTGCACTGTGATATGTTAGGTACATTCTGGAAGTGATAAAAAATTAATTTAACATCCAAGGATATTATTTATAAAATAAAGGAAATGGTCCTGAAGCCGTATTTTTGAACCGCTCGAAATCTGATGCGCACACGATAGAGTATAATTCGCATGCGATTCCATACAAATTGGCATGCGAAAGTTGCTGTTGCGAATGCGAATTCGGTTCAAGTGATTTAAAAATAGAGCACTTGGGCGCCCTGGCATCCCGGTAATTTACCAAATATACAGACATTTTCATATCAACTGGAATACGATGCCTATTGCACTACAATTTGCGCAAAAAATTAATCTACACAGACAGATTCGCGCCCAGCCCCGAGCGCCACACATTTCATCGAAAATAAAGGTACATTTCCACTGAAAGCCTCCCTGAATCAGTTCCTGTCCCATAAAGTCTCCACTAAATGCATTATATACTCGCGATTCATTTAATTCCACGTCTGGTAAAGGCCCGCGTATCAGTAATTCGATTTATCCATCGCTTTTACGCTTCGAGATGTCCTTTTATAAAAAATCTCTCACCAGTAAGCCTTTATATCACACACGCGTATACGGTTCGTACGGGTAGGCAGAGCGTGAACACACTATAAAAGTTTTAGGATCTTTCAGAATACCCTCATGACACTTTGTGCAATTCGCATTAAATCCTCCCAACATATTTCATACTGGACTGGGAGAGAAAGAAAAACATAGAATGTTCCAGTTGCCCTTCCTCCCGGGCATGCTGTAGAAGTCAGCAAAAGGGATTCGAGGGTTACAGTGTATTGTAATTTAGGCGATGGGCTGACAACCTGTCACTACAGCAATACACATTACAATCTAAAATTGCCCTCAATTTATGTCAGACGTGGCGAAAGCGCCTTTTAGGAGGCGTTTTACGCTCTGCCTACCCCGTAAGGGATAAAGGCGTGATTTTATGTATGTATGTATGTATATTTTCGGTGCCTGTGATCAATCTCTTTGAGATAAACTTTCTGTGTGGGACTTAGTTTTGAGTCGCCCAGTGTTTATTTTACATGCTCAATTGACAGTCAGTCCTTAACAAACTAGAAACTAAAACACAATATAGTTGTCATTCATACATACATACATTCATATAATCACGCCTTTATCCCTGATGAGGTAGGCAGAGCGTAAACGACCTAACCAATAGTCGTTCCGCCACGTCTGACAAAGTATCGAGGATTATTTAAAATAGAATTGTTACCTACAAATTATTGCTGTAGTGACAGATTGTCAGCCCTTTGACTAAATTACAGGAAGCTGAAACCCTCGGATCCCTTAGCTTGTTTTACAGCATGCCCGGGAAGATATGCAGCTGGCACAATTCTATGTTTTTCTCTCGCTCCCAGGCCAGCATGGAAGTTATAGTTATACATATAGTTGTCTCCTGTCAAAAATTGAATTCACGACTTTCTATCGAGTGCTCCGACTACTACACCGCGGAAACCGTTTGGATTTTCAGATAATAATATTTGAAAAATAACACTACACGACATTTGCATTATACGATAGACGTTCCTAGCGTCCACTCGTGACGATTAATAAATATCATCTCCTTAACCTTATCCCGTATTTAACGGGGTCGGCTACCTAATCTTGGGGATTGAACGAGGGTACTGGTTTTTAAACGGAGCGACTGCCATCTGACCTCCGCAACGCAGAAGGGAAACCAGACCCAATCCTAGATTAGGTCAGAGTTTTTAAGATGCCAATTCTTAGCACTGGCCTGTGACATGGCTTAACGACTAATATCTACGGTATTAAACGATATTAACCGAGACCAACGGCTTAACGTGCCTTCCGAAACGGAAAAAGCGTTGAATAAACTTACATATGAAATTTGAAAACCGTAAAACACATTGGTACGTGGTGGGTTCGAACTACGACCTCCCCGCTCAGGAGGCAGCGGCCCTATCCACTACACCATCGGGCTCTCATGACGATTAATAAATAGCAGATCACTTATTCGCCGCTCAGGATTGACCGCAGTAGGTCAGTTGGTTTAGAGCGTTGGAACGGTTTCCCAAAGACGCAGGTTCAAATCCCGGTTGAGTTTTTGACTTATAATTACATATTTTCAGAAATTAAATAGCACTGTGAGTGCAATATACTATTATAATAAATAAAGCTATAGTAATATGACATACATACTACATAAAATCACGCCATTATCCCTAATGGGGTAGGCAGAGCGTAAACGATCCGAACAAAGGTCATTCCGCCACGTTTAACAAAGTTTTGAGGGTTACTTGAGATAGATTTGTAGGTATATTGCTGTAGTGACAGGTTGTCAGCCCATCGCCTAAATTACAATATACTTAAACCCTCAGATCCCTTAGCTGGCTTTTACAGCATGCCCGGGAGGATAAGCAACTGGCATATTCTATGTTTTTCTCTCGCTCCCAGGCCAGAATAGATGTAATATGACGCCACAGACAAATATAACGCTAAAAAATAGAGAGCCAGCAAAGACTAGTAAAGTCCAAGATAAGTACAAAAAGAGCAACAGAACCTCAATGTTTGGAGCCCTTCCCTCGGTGAGTGCTCTCAAGACGGACCTCGGTGTAATTATGTGACGTCACGTCCGGGGCCGTAACTACCCGCGGTTTCTTCAGGATTTTTTTTTGTTTCGGAGACGAGTACAGGAATAGACTTATTCATGAGTTTACTTTTGTTTCGATTGGGATGTACCTAATAATCATCCATGCTGGACTGGGAGCGAGAGAAAAACATAGAATATGCCAGCTGCATCTCCTCCCGGGCATGTTGTAAAAAGCAGCTAAGGGATCCCCGGGTTTTTCTATATTGCAATTTAGGCGATGGGCTGCCAACCTGTCACTTTAGCAATATACATTCAATTCTATCTTAAATAACCCTCAAAACTTTGTCAGACGTGGCGGAACGACCTTTGGTTAGGTCGTTTACGCTTTGCCTACCCCATTAGGAATAAAGGCGTGATTATATGTATGTTTGTCAACAGCCTCAGTAATTCACGTCCTTCTTGTTGCCGTGTGGGTTTCAAGTCAATCGGCCCGATGAACCCTGGTGTCAGAGTTTTTAAATTACCTGATAGCACAGCTGATAGGCCTCTGATATGTTCTGTGTTACACAGAACCTGTATCAAATACAATAACCGAGACAGCTTAACGTGCCTTTTGAACCACGGATTTTTTCTTCTTCCAGACAAAAAGATTATTCAGCCGGCATTGCCCGGACCAAACTGAGGAAAATCTCCACTTTGTATTGAGATTTTCCGCCTGGGAATCGAAACCAGGACCTCCGAATCTGGAGCCCATTTCTCAGACCACTAGACCACGGAGGCAGTGAAACCAGCATTTAAAATAGTACGACTACAATTCAATCTCCGACCGTCTGTCACTTGCACGGGTTTCCAGGCCGCAGGCGTCAGCCCCAGTCATCTCAATTCGTGTTTGTAGGACATCCCCCCTTCCCCTCACTTCCCCACAATCCCTACTGAAACCGCCTACGGTACTTATAGGCGTGTTGTAGGCTGAGGTTTCCATTTCCAGACCTTAAACTAAACATGTTTGGTGGATTGATTGAAATTAATAATGGTTTTGTAGCTTAAACTATAACTTAGTAACTTTAACTAAGTAAAAAAAGAACATTTATATTAAGTTATTGAATGAAATGGAATAAGAGTCACAAACAAACCTTTTGACATTGCGTTCGTTTTTTCATCTCTTAATGTCATGATAAATTTATGCTAAAAAAGGGTTAAACATATTTTGTAACGTTTATTACATAATACAAGGGTCAGAAAGTATACAATTTATGTTAGCCTCTTTAGAGTAGCCATTTATCTAGCCGTAGTCATAGCCACCCTGTATTATTTTCATCACTGTTTGACAAAACAATTTTGTAACAACTAGCTTTCTCCACGCTGGGAGCAATGGAAAACCATAGAATGTGCCAGCTGAATTTCCTCCCGGACATGCTGTAAAAACCAGCTAAGGGATTCGAGGGATTCAGTATATTTTATTTCAGGCGATAGGCTGGCAACCTGTCGTTATTGCAATAATAGTGATCAATCTTAAACAACTGTCAAAACGTGTCAGACATAGTGGGCCGACCTTTGTGTGGGTGGTTGACGCTCTGCCTATCCCATTAGTGATACAGGCATGATAGTATATAGGTATCTACCTCGTCCAATTACACCCTGTAAAACAAAAACTGCAAATTAAATAAAAACTTTGTATAATAAATTGCAACTGCAAATCGTCCAATTAAAAACACTTCCTATCGCGTTCGTTAAGCAAGCTTGTTAATTATTAGTCGACAAACGGAGCAACAGAAACTGAACAAAAGTTGAATAATTCTCGATAAGATGATTGCAATGTTACCGTCAAAGTCTCCTTAGGCGAAATACAATCAGTTACCGTCTATACCGGACCACCGGTCTACGATATAAGGTTTTGTGAGAAAAAATAACTAAAATAAATAAATAAAAAGTCAATAGAAATATGATAAGTCAACCAAAATATTATAACAAACCAACTTGACTTTTAGTGAACGAAAAATATAGCAATTAACAAATAAAATAAAACAGATTTTAGTGAAAAACATTATTCATAATAATTAAATTCTGAGAACAGAGAGCAATAAAAACTGGCTAGGTTGAATAGAATAGAATAGAAGAAATTTTATTTTGTAATAAATTTCACAAAAAATAAACTTATACTTATTTTAAGGTTAAACAAAATGGCTGCCACTCAGCATATTGTCTTGGGTTTTTAAGGCCCAAAACGCTGGTCTTCCGTGGCCACCAGTTCAAAGCGCTTCAGAGCGCTGTTAGACATTTTCATCTGAATGAGACTTTATAAACAAAGTAATTAAAATATTCTTCCATGCTGGACTGGGAGCGAGAGAAAAATATAGAATGTGCCAGCTGCATTTCCTCCCGGGCATGCTGTAAAAACCAGCTAAGGGATCTGAAGGTTTCTGTATATTGCAATTTAGGCGATGGGCTGACAACCTGTCACTACAGCAATATACCTACAAATCTATCTTAAATAACCCTCAAAACTTTGTCAGACGTGGCGGGACGACCTTTTTTTTTAGGTCGTTTACGATCTGCCTACCCCATAAGGGATAAAGGCGTGATTATATGTATGTATGTAATTTAAAGGTAAAACTACTACCTTAAATAATTCTCGATACGATGAATGCAAAGTTACAGTGACAGTCTTGCTGTTCTTAAACCGGACGAAATGCAATCAGTTGTCGACTACACCGGACTATGGGCTAAGATATAAGATTATGTGAGAAAAGCAAATAAAAAAAAGTAAGACAAATCACCCCCGTGTGGTGCCGACGTAGAATAGCATCACCCCATAAATTCCCGTGGGTGTCGTAAAAGGTGACTAAGGGATAAATCCAGGGAATGGGCAGCAGCGTTCCCTGTGAATGAAAAACTTCTACTGTGCTCACCAACCCGCCAGCCAAGCGTGGTGAGTATGGCATATACCCCCAATTTTGGGTAGGCCCATGTCCAGCAGTGGACTGTTGTGGCTGATGTTGAAGACAAATCAATAAAACTAAGTTTATTTAGATTATACCTACGCTTTTGTGAGACTTTGAAGATGAAAGTCTGGTCCAGATGCGTAAATTTTTACAATATATTTTGTGAAGACCATACACATGACAAATTACACTGTATGATCTCCCTAGCCTTATCCCGTTTGCCACGGGGTCGGCTTCCAAATGTAGGGGATTTATTTTTAGACAGAGCTACTTCCATCTGACCTCCGCAACCAAGAAGGGAAACCAGACCCAATCCTAGATTAGATCAGAGCTTTCAAGCCGCCAATGCTTAGCACTATCCTCTGACATGGCTTAACGACTAATATCTAGGGACCAACGGCTTAACGTTCCTTCCGAAGCTCGAAAAAAGCACCGAATAAACGTACATATGAAATTCGAAAACCAGGCTCTCTTACAAACTATTTTGTATATTTCCTTGAAATTTAAAGCGTGATTTTCATTTCCTTCATGTTTTTTGTAGCTTTTCGCTTTTGATGTAATATAAAAATGGAAAAGCCGTTTATTCCAACGTTTTTTGAATAACACTGCTTTTAAACTAATGTAGCTACGTTTACCACCGTCTCTCGGCAATTTATTTGTAGTACTAAAGGATAAAAGTAAATAATACAATTCTTTAGAATTGGCAATGAAATTAATATCCCGTTTATTGTAAAGCAAATAAAATAAGTAATTTATGACATAAGTTTAAAGTAACTGCCTCCGTGGTCTAGTGGCTCGTGCCATGGACTCCCGATCCGGAGGTCCTGGGTTCGATTCCCAAGGGGAAAAAACAAAATTTATATTTGGTAATTTATCACTTTGTGAATTTATCCCCAGCTTGGTTAGGACATTGCAGGCTGAATCACCTGATTGTCCGAAAAGGAAAAGATTTCGTGCTTCGGAGGGCACGTTAAGCTGTCGGTCCCGGTCACTGTCTTTGATAGTGGTCGTTACTCAATCCATGTCAGAGGCCTGATAGTTGTGCTACTAGGCAGTTTAAAAACTCTGACACCAGGGTTCATCGGGTCGATGGACTCGATACCCACTCGAAAGAAGAAGTTTAAAGTCTATTATACTGCCAAAAAATTTACTACAGATGTTCTGTCACGATGTTAATGCTCAATTTCTTTTCTCGGACTACAATAGTTTTTTTTACTCTAAAGCGATCAATCAATTGGAAAACAACCTTCTAGCAAAAGACTGAGCTATTTTCTCTTACCCTTCAAATCCAGTCTCTTATACAACCAGTAGAAAAAGCCATTTATTCAACGCTATCTCCTATAAATCGAGGCGATTTCAACGCTGATTGCGCTGTCCGGGTCCCATCAGATGCAGTCGGTAACATAAACAAGTTTTCTCTATTGTATCAAAGAGATCTCTATGTAAGAACACTGTTGTTGTACTCATAGTCCCTTTTTACCCGACTGTGCGAAGTAAGAAAGGAAGAGTACCTTATGAACATGATATTCAAGTGTAGAGCCAAAATAATAGATCACATTTTCTATGTTGACAAACGCGTGAACCAATTTTGATAATTCTTACGTCAATCGACTTGTCTTACTCGTAAATCTTGTCTTCTTCTTCTGTCGAGTGGGTATCGAGTCTATGGACTCTGTTGTCAGAGTTTTGAAACCACCTAGTAGCACAACTATCAGGCCTCTGACTTGGTTTGAGTAACGACCACTATCAAAGACAGCGACCGGGACCGACGGCTTGAAGAAGAAGAATCAAATATCTATGTAATCAAAACTAAAAATGGCAAAAAACTGTCGCTATGTTGTGAAAATGGAAAATAAAAATAAAAGCGACGTCAATACAATGTGTACCATGTGGAGTTGGTTAACATCGAATAGGTATTTAGGTATTTATTTACCTTTATGCTGGTCTGGGAGCGAGAGAAAATCATAGAATGTGCCAGCTGCATTTCCTCCCGGGCATGCTGTAAAATCCAGCTAAGGGATCCGAGGGTTTCAGTATATTGTAATTTAGGCGATGGGCTGACAACCTGTCACTACAGCAATATACCTAGAATTCTATCTTAAATAACCCTCAAAACATGGCGGGACGACCTTTGTTTGGGTCATTTGCGCTCTGCCTACCCCATTAGGGATAAAGGCGTGATTATATGTATGTATGTAGGTATTTAAAAGGTTTTGTATTTTTTGTATCATTTTTCGTTTTAAATGACCATTAGGATCGATAATTACATCCATGCATATAATCACGCCTTTATCCCTAATGGGGTATGCAGAGCTTAAACGACCTAAACAAAGGTCGTTGCGCCACGTCTGACAAAGTTTTGAGGGTTATTTAAGATATATTTGTAGGTATATTTCTGTAGTGATAGGTTGTCAGCCCATCGCCTAAATTACAATATACTGAAACCCTCAGATCCCTTAGCTGGTTTTTACAGCATGCCCGGAAGGAAATGCAGCTGGCGCATTCTATGTTTTTCGCTCGCTCCCAGGCCAGCATGGAAGAAAATTCAAAAATCGATAATTATCTGAAGTTTTAAAGTTCACTCTCTACGCAGTTGGTTTATTTGAACTTTTTTAAAATTTCGTGTTCCTTTTAGCAGAATTCAAATTTATGTAAGGACAGTTTGTGGGTTTGATTAAATTTTCTTTTGTGTTCTTTGTACTTGTTACTTTTTGTGTTTGAGGAATGTTTTTTAATCAATTGTGGTAATGTTGAGAAATGTGTTTTGCATATGAAAATAAATACGCTTTGAATTGTCTTGTACGAAGAAATCGTATACCGGGTGAAATGGACAGCGTCCTGCAAACTGATAGGGATTGTTCAGTCAACGACACTGAACAACTTCCACCAGGAAATTATTTCAGGAAGTGAATATAAAATTTGGCTTTTCCATACAAAATGTTCACCTCGATCAGACAATTTGTATGAAAAATCTGTGTGCTGATATTTGCTCAGTTCCGTAGACTGAGCAACCCCTTTCAGTTTGCGGGACTTACACGCCGTATATCATTTTTGTAGTATGGTCAAAATTTTATTATTTACTTACATACATATAATCACGACTTTATTCCAAATTGGGTAGGCAGAACGTCAACGACCTAAACAAAGGTCGTTCCGCCACGTCTAACAAAGTTTTGAGGGTAAGATAGATTTGTAAGTATATTTTATTATTAACTACAAAAAAATAAAGAAAAAAAAAAACGAAATTTATGGTATCAAATATATGATCCAAGATTAATTCAAGATTTACGACATCTTAGTTTGTCTAAACCAGACATTGGCTGTCAAGGCCTTTAGCGTATTGTCTGTACAAGTTGGTATTAATACCAGGCCACTCAGAAAGTATTGCGATAAATAGTTTTTATATATGGCAGACTGGCCGGTTAGAATCTTTTTTGAAAATATGATTACTTGTAAGTAAAAATATGTGTGTTCCATTTTCAAAATTTCCCTCCACATTTTTTGCGAGCCAATTCAAAGTATCGTGTCTTACTGAAAAATGGATCTGCGCCGGGAACATTTTAGAGCTATGATTTTTTACGATTTCAAGTGTCGCCTGAAACCGGATGAATCGTTCGATAGACTTCAAATGGCATTTATGGATGAAAGCCCCTCCAAGGCAACCGTGTATCGTTGGTATAACGAATTTAGGCGCGGTCGACCAACCTTGGGGGATGAAGAAAGAAGCGGTCGCCCTTTGACGGCTATTACGGAATAAAACGTGCTAGTGGTGAAAAATTTAATCCAAGATAATAGGCGAATTACATATCAGGAGATTCAGCACATATTAAAGATTGGATCGGGAAGCGTTCACGAGATTCTACATGGGCATCTTCGCGTGAGGAGGATAGTATCGCGCTGGGTGCCGCACTACCTCACCGACGCTCAGAAGCAGGCCCGGGTGGAATGGTGCCGTGATATGCTGAACAAATTTGAAGCAGGCTCGTCTCGGCGTGTTTACGACATCGTAACAGGTGATGAGTCCTGGATTTATCAATACGATCCAGAAACCAAGCGCCAGTCGACCGTTTGGGTGTTTCAAAATTAACCAACGCCTACCAAAGTGAAGCGATCTCGAAGCGGGGGGAAGATTTTGATCGCCAGCTTTTTTAATTTGACTGGCCACTTGGCCTCAATTCCCTTACGAGATCAAAGAAGCATTAACGCCGAATGGTATACTACCAAATGTTTACCAGAAGTTTTTTTCTGTTGTGAGCAACAAGCGACCAAACACAGGGCTCCGCGGACTACTGCTCCACCACGACAATGCGCCTGCACACACCGCGCTCAAAACGAGGGACTTCCTGGACAGCACACCAGTCAAACTCCTGGGTCACCCTCCTTACAGCTCTGATCTAGCACCGTGTGACTTCTTTTTATTTCCAAATATAAAAAATCTGCTCAAGGGGATACAATTTTCGTCGCCGGAAGATGCGGTAGCTGCGTTCGAGCAGGCTGTAAACGAGGTGTCTACGGCGGACTGGAAAAAGTGTTTTGAAAACTGGTTCAGACGCATGAATCTTTGTATAGAGGCTGGTGGAGAGTACTTTGAAAAGATTTAATAAAAATATATAAACCTGTAGAACAATTTTTTTTAGTGTCGCAAAACTTTCTGAGTGTCCCACGTATTTATGCCAACAATCGGAAACGGAAACATACAATATGTCACACTGTCTTTCCTACACTTGAATACACCCAGACCAATATAACCTGACCCCGAGACTAGTACTAATCACTCCCCAATCCTTCTTCTTGGCGATAGTAAAAGGGGGCGGGGGGGTCAAGACACAGTGGTCGAATAGGACACTTGGAAGATATCCAAAGTGTCCGAAACGGTGGTACTAACCGTGACATAACAGTCTAGTATGGGTACACTGTCACACGCAAGTTGAATAGTAAACTGTACTGAAGGGGGTGCTAAATAGATGTGAACTTGGGTGGTGTGGATCAGTCTTGGGGTCAAAGAGGGTCAAAGCAAATGGGTAGTGTAAGGTAGTGTAACAGCTATTAATAAAATTATCCAAATAAAATTAAACAGAACTTTTTAAAAAACTCATTTTATTTTTTAAATTCAGAGTTATTTTTTATTATAAATAATTTTTCACTTGTATTTTTACGCTATTATATTAATGGGCTGATGACCTGTCCTGTCTGTCACCTTAGCGATTTTTTTTTTCCAAAAAACTATATTAAAACCTTTTAAACAGTGATGAATTGCAGTTTGAGGTACTTAACACTCTGCTTACCCCGTAAAGAATAAGTGAACACATGACTGGACATACTCGACTCTCGTTTTCCAATAACACAATTCCTGGAAGAAAATATCACATAACATACGGAGAAGCGTCTCTGTTAAACAAACAAACAGGGAGGACATTCTTATTAAGTCAGTGATATAAAGTTACAGTATTGGCAAGCGACGCCGGGCTGCTTATGTAAGTAGGACATAACGTAGAAGGGAACGTAAATGTCGTTTCGTAAACAGGAATAGGTTCTGCAGTAGAAATACCGGGTGTAAGGGACAGCGACCAATTGATTGGGGTTGCTTAGTCAACGAAACTGTGTTCAGTTTGACTTTCACCTGGAAATTCTTTCAGGAGATGAAAAAGAAGTTGACCTTCCCATATAAATTGACCTCCTCGTTCAGATAATTTGGTGTCAGTATTTCAGTTTCGTTGTCTGAAGAACCCCTATCAATTTGAGGGACACTGTCCCTTACACCCCGTATGAGTAGGATCCTAGATAGTCTAGATTATAACCAATAATACTAATCGGATTTGATTACTATTTTCCATTAGAAAACTATGTCATCTCTATAATTCAATTCGTCATCATTATTATAAACTATACATACATACATTCACATAATCACGCCTTTATCCCTAATGGGGTAGGCAGAGCGGAAACGCCCTAAACAAAAGTCTTTCCACCACGTTTGAAAAAGTTTTGAAGGTTATTTAGGATAGATTTGTAGGTACATTGTTTTAGTGACATGTTGTCAGCCCATCGTCTAAATTATACTGAAACCCTCGGATCCCTTAGGAACATGCTTTTTACAGTATGCCGGGGAGGAAATGCAGCTGACACATTCTATGTTTTTATTCCGCTCCCAGGCCAGAATGGAAGAACTATCATTGAAATAAATCTTAATTCCACTGGGAAGTTCATCACCCTACGGGCAAAACCACAGGACCAAAATCTAGTACTAATGAAGATTAGAACCTTCACGGAACAACAGTAGAACCTAACGAAAGCCTACACATTCACCCCACAACACAAAACTTCCGGGCGACACAGAACTTCAATTAACGAAATAATCGATCAAGGTGGCTGGTGGCTGGTGGTCTACAATTAAATCTCTGTAAGCTGACGAGGGTAGGATGGAGTCAGGCCGATGTGGGATAATGGTGAGGACGAATTGGCAATGTGTGTAGGCAAAAATCTTTACGGACGTTTTGGAGCGGAACGCCTCTAAAGCCTTTTCTTTCATACATACATATAATCACGCCTTTATCCCGTATGGAGTAGGCAGAGCGTAAACGATCCGAAGATCGTTCCGCCACGTCTGACAAAGTTTTGAGGGTTATTTAAGATAGATTTTCTTTTAGTTTGTACAAAATGGGTTTTCTGTCAATTTGACCACTCTAAAAAATAACTAAGAATTGAGTCATCTTCTGTATTATTAAAATAGTGCTTCAAGAAATACAAATAATAATAAGTCCTCCTAACAGATTTTTGGTAATGGCGGCCAATCTCCCACAGGTTAATCAACTGCGCGGGACTAGTTTTTAAGTACCCAAGTGTTTGCGCAACACACAGGTGCACACTTTATTTCTTTAATATCTTATTCTAATGGCACCGACCGACTCACACGACCAGAGAGAAATCAAGCGCAGGACCGACTATTTACATGCCCATCCGACAGCATGGATCATCTTACTTTTCGGAAAATCAGGCGTTCAGGCTGCAATGCTAAAACAAGCAAGCTAAAAACAACAACACAAACTCATTGTCTCCCGCCGGGAATCGAACCCGGGACCTCCAGGTCATAAGCTCATAGCTCAGACCGCTAGACCACGGATGCAAATGCCTCCAATAGTTACTAGATGAACAACAATTAAAAACATAGCGTAACGCAAATGCAACTTTACGACAAATGCAAAATAACGTCTTACATGCAATTTTACCCCTGCAGAAACCGAAAATTAGTGTTAGTTTTTACATATTTCAAAAAGATTGTGAACTTGAAGCAAAGTAACATAAATCAGTGGTCAACAAGATTAAAAAAGAACTGCCACAGATTACCACCAAGTTTAGAGCCGTGATAAAAATGGTTTCCGCGCAATTTACCATCCAGAGAATTCAGAGTTAGGTTTCCAAGTCACCCCAAGTTGGGGCGGTTTTTTCCAAGTTGCCCCAAGTGAGGAAGTTTCCTCGTTATCAAAGTAGGTTGCTGCATGATGTCCAACATTCGTTGAGACAATGCTCTATTGTAGTAAGTTGCGAGTTATTTTGATGAATGTCGTGTTAGCGAAGTGTTGTGTTGTACGTGGTAAGGTTATGGTTTTGTTGTATTGCCGAAACTATTGAAATATAAAGATAATTTATCATTATTCAACTTAGAATTAAATACCAATACTTCTTTTTACTCGACTGCGCAACGCAAAGGGGGTTTATCAGCCTATCTTGTATGTATTGTTAGATGAAGAAATCGATTTTCGAGGAACAACCCTATTTTGTCGCGCAATACGGGCACATCCCTAATGTTGCGTTTGACAGTTGTGCAGTACATCGATCCCGCGTATCAAGCGGTGAATTGATAAATCGCCAGGAGCTTATATTTCTGTTATGATTATATCTTTTCAAGCTTAAATTGTCTATTTAATAGTAAATATGTATGTTTAATACTCTGTGACGCCCTAGAGACTAAACGCGTGGGACAATTTTAATAATTCTAACATCAATTCATTCTTCTTAACCATGCGAGTGTCAATGAAGACATGATTTTGTCATGAAATCAATATGGCGACAATCAGACGCCATTTTGTAAAAACTGAAAAAAATAATGTCGATGAACTATGCCGAGTGAGGTATCGTTGAATAGGTATTTGAAAATCAATTGAAGTTTCCTTACACAATTTTTCCGTTTGAACAATCGTTTAAGATCGATAACAATTTAAACTTTCAAAGCTCACTTTGTATTCTATGCAGTTGGGTTTTTTGGACTTCCATGCTGGACTGGGAGCGAAAGAAAAACATAGAATGTGCCAGCTGCATTTCCTCCCAGGTATGCTGTAAAAACCAGCTAAGGGATCCGAGGGTTTCAGTATATTGCAATTTAGGCGATGGGCTGACAACCTGTCACTATAGCAATATACGTACAAATCTATCTTAAATAACCCCAAAATGTTGTCAGACGTGGCGAAACGACCTTCGTATATGTCGTTAACGCTCTGCCTACCCCATTAGGGATAAAGGCGTGATTGTATGTATGTATGTATGGGTATGTATGGGGTATGTATGTATGTATGTATGGGTTTTTTGGACGTTTTAAATTACTTGTCAAAATTGAGTGTAATTGAGTTCGCTCTATCGTCAAATCTGTCTCTATGATCTCTAAAAAACTGATCACGGCTCTGAGTTGAAATTTTATCTTATGCATATTTTTATTAATTTATACTATATAGATTTTAAAGTAGTTACTTTTGTTTGCTTTTGTAATTATTTCGTTAGATTTCATCCACAGTCAGGTTTCATCAATATTTAAAGAACTTATAAGTAGATCTTCCATACTGGACTGGGAGCGAGAAAAAGAAATAGAATGTGCCAGCTAAATTTAATCCCGGGCATGCTGTAAAAACCAGCAAAGGGATCCGAGGGTTTCTGTATATTGTAATTTAGGCGATAGACTGACAAACTGTTACTACAGCAATATACCTACAAATCTATCTTAAGTGACCCTCAAAACTTTGTCACACGTGGCGGAGCGACCTTTGTTTGGGTTATTACGCTCTGCCTACCCCATTAGGAAAAAAGGCGTGATTATATACATGTATGTATAAGTAGATTGTTACCCTTACTAACTCTTTCCAAAGTTCACGATATTTCAAAGACGTGTAGGTTGCTTCGTTCTTAACATCTTTATTATTACTCTACGAATTCGTATTTAAATATAGAATTAATATTTGTGAGGTTTCTTATTCATCTTATTTTCATTTCCTTTGTGTGGTATTTCATGTTCGGTTTTTTAGTTACATACATACAATCACGCTTTTATCCTTAATGGGGTAGGCCGAGAGTAAACTACCTAAACAAAGGTCGTTGCACCATGTCTGACAAAATATTGAGGGTTATTTAAGATAAATTTGTTGGTATTCTGCTGTAGTGACAGGTTGTCAGCCTATCGACTAAATTACAATATACTGAAACCCTTGAATCCCTTAGCTGGTTTTTACAGCATGCTCTGGAGGGAATGCAGCTGGCACATTCTATGTTTTTCTTTCGCTCCCAGTCCAGCATGGAAGATTTTTTTAGTTATATAATAAAAATACTGAAAATGAAAGTGATATCCATAATTTGATTGATATTACCAATTATAAAATACTTCGAGGGCTAAAATTATTACATCGGTATATTTGCTTTTATAATTGAGAAATTCTCTAGAAATTTACCGAAATTAAATTAATGGAACAGAAATTGCTTCGCTATTATTAATTCACGTAAAATTAATTTATTTTATAAGCACTCTGAACAATGAGACACTTTATTAAATACTGACAGGACATAAGTAGGTAAATAGGTATAAATTTTCATGAAAAAAAAATACCTTTTCTTCCTACGGTTTTATTTTAGTAAGTTGGTATTTCGTTTAAGCTTTTCTGCCATTTTAATCGCCAAAATCTAATTTTGATTACCGAAGTCCTTTTATTTTTAGCTATAATTATTTAATTAGGGGTTACTTAGGGCTTTTTATTAAAATGGCGACTTGTCACTACTAGCAGTACATACACAGATTCTATTTGAAACATCATCATCTCCCTAGGCTTATCCCGTATGTCACGGGGTCGGCTACCTAATCTAGGGGATTGAACGAGGGATGGTATAATAAAGTGATTTGTATTTGTAATATAGCAGAGCTTTGATATTTATTATTAGTACATACATACATACATAAATCACGCCTTTATCCCTTACGGGGTAGGCAGAGCGTATAACGCCTCGTAAAAGGCGGTTTCGCCACGTCTGACAAAAATTGAGGGCAATTTTAGATTGAAAAGTGTATTGCTATAGTGACAGGTTGTCAGCCCATCGCCTAAATTACGATACACTGTAACCCTCGAGTCCCTTTTGCTGACTTCTACAGCATGCCCGGGAGGAAGGGCAGCTGGAACATTCTATGTTTTTCTATCTCTCCCAGTCCAGCATGGAAGGATTATTATTATTATTAGTCTTTTTACGAATTTCAATACTGAAGCAGAACTATGCTATTTATTTATTACTACTATACTATACTACGAGATAAGGCTAGGGAGATGATGATACGATACTAGTCTTCTTACAAATTCAATAATAAAGCAGAACTTGGTTTATTACAAACAAGTCTAATTACGAAATTCAACACCAAAAAGCAACCCTTTTGATAATTTGTTTGATCATCACATGACTCTCATTTTGAAGAAGAAAATGAAGTGTCGTCACGGTACACCGTCAAAGAGCCAAGACACCATAACGATTCACGAAACAATTTGAAGTATTAACATTTCAGTACACTGGCGCTGGAAAGTGGTAAGAACTCATGTGTGAAGAACGAATGATTTCATTTATTTGAATGTTGAATTTAAATATCTGTTCTTGAATTATACATACATACATATAATCACGCCTTTATCCCTAATGGGGTAGGCAGAGCGTAAACGACCTAAACAAAGGTCGTTCCGCCACGTCTGACAAAGTTTTGAGGGTTATTCAAGATGGATTTGTAAGTATATCGCTGTAGTGACAGGTTGTCAGCCCATCGCCTAAATTGCAATGTACTGAAACCCTCAGATCCCTTAGCTGGTTCTTACAGCATGCCCGGGAGGAAATGCAGCTGGCACATTCTATGTTTTTCTCTCGCTCCCAGTCCAGCTTGGAAGTATATTCTTGAATTATGGTTTAATTTTTTTTTCTGTGCAACCCATGACTATGTGCGTATAGTGTAAAATGCTATGGATATTAAAGTGATAAAATTCATGAGCATTAAGACAGACTTATAAGTAGCTAAGGCTTAAGTAGATATTTTAAAAATGGTAAGACATTTTTATTTTTACCATAAATTTGAGGAAAGACAGAAATTTAACATTCAGCTCAAAATTTACTTAAATTTTAATCTTCATAAAGTCCTGTGCGGAAAGAATATCAATCTATGCGACGGTTAGGTGTATTTTTGTTTTAAAAACATATTAACTTATTTCACCTTTAGAAAATATCAATTTCTTCCATGCTGGGCTGGGTGAGATAGAAAAACATAGAATGTTCCAGCTGCCCTTCCTCCCGGGTATCATGTAGAAGTCAGCAAAAGGGATTCGAGGGTTACAGTATATTGTAATTTAGGCGATGGGCTGGCAACCTGTCACTACAGCAATATACCTACAAATCTATCTTAAATAACAGTCAAACCTTTGACAGAAGTGGCGGAACGACCTTAATTCAGGTCGTTTACGCTCTGTCTACCCCATTAGGGATAGAGGCGTGATTATATGTTTGTATGTATGAAAATATCCAAAGCTTTTCTCGCTGCCTGTACCCACGACATTTCGCTACGTGTCGAACTTCTAATGAAGCAGTCTCAAAATGAACACCCTTTGTTTACAGTAACGCCAGGAATTCAATTGTGTCGTTTATACAGCATGATCTGAATATCTTATCACTGCATATTCGGTTGGAGTTCATTTTAATTAGAGGGGATTTCTGAGAGAGATCTGATCAGAAATAATATTATAACATTTCACTACACGATGTTAATGACATTAATGGAAGATTAGTAATTAAATAGTATTTTGTTCGTCACATAAATAAATAAAGAAAATACATACATACATACATATAATCACGCCTTTATCCCTAATGGGGTAGGCAGAGCGTAAACGACCTAAGCAAAGGCCGTTCTGCCGCGTCTGACAGAGTCTTGAGGGCCATTCAAGAAAGATTTGTACGTATATTGCTGTAGTGACAGGTTGTCAGCCCATCGCCTAAATTACAATATACTGAAACCCTCAGATCCCTTAGCTGGTTTTTACAGCATGCTCGGGAGGAAATGCAGCTGGCACTTTCTATGTTTTTCTCTCACTCCCAGTCCAGCATGGAAGATTAAAGAAAATATCTTACTACAAAATACATACGGGCAAAGGGCATATCAATTAGGCTACTAGACTATAATTTTGGTTCAATAAGAATGCTGTAGACTGAATCATTTGGCTGATAAGAAAGAAAGGTTCAATACACCACAAAGAGTCGATGTTGTAGTAAATATATTCACGCACGCACTATTATATCAGAAGCTATCCTTCTTCTTCTGTCGAGTGGGTATCGAGTCTATCGACCCGATGAACCCTGGTGTCAGAGTTTTTAAACCGCCTTACTACACAACTATTAGGCCTCTGACATGGTTTGAGTAACGACCACTATCAAAGACAGCGACCGGGACCGACGGCTTAACGTGCCCTCCGAAGCACGAAATCTTTTTCTTTTTCGGGCAATCAGGTGATTCAGCCTGCAATGTCCTAACCAAACTGGGGAAAAATTCACAAAGTGATAAATTCTCAAATATCAACTTTGTGTTTCCCCCCTGGGAATCGAACCCAGGACCTCCGGATCAGGAGTCTATGGCACTCACCACTAGACCACGGAGGCAGTAGAAGCTATCCTAATTTAAAAAAAATAGAAGCTATTCTAATTTTCTAACTTAGTTGGATTTCAAAGTGCACAATGTATTCGCCAACGTAGCCTCCGTGGTCTAGTGCTCAGAGCCATGGGCTTACGATCCGAAGGTCCTGGGTTCAATTCCCTGGGGGGGAACACAAAGTTTCTATTTGACAATTTTTTTTGTGAGGTTTCGCCCGGATTGGTTAGGACATTGCAGAATGAATCACCTGATTGTCCGAAAAGAAAGAGGATTCCGTGCTTCGGAGGGCACGTTAAGCCGTCGGTCACGATCGTCTGTCTTTGATAGTGGTTGTTACCCAAACCTTTTCAGAGGCCTAAATAGCTGTGATACTAGGCGGTTTGAAAGTTTTGACACCAGGGTTCATCGGGTCTTTTGACTCGAGAATCCACTCGCTAAGAAGATGCCGACGTAACAACCAGCACAGCTAAAATACTCACTTCCTTCATTGTGACCTTAGGTGGCTTAATCTTAATTTCTGCTTAAAGCGAGTATTGCGTTCTTAAAAGTCACAGATTCGTCTTGAATTCTTGATGTGATCAAAATGATTCTTTGCTTTGGAAAGCACCTTCAGCTGACGATCCAGGTTACTGTCTCGGGAAAAACTCATTGCGTCGATACCAGGTGTAAGGGACAGCGTCCCGCAAACTGATAGGGGTTGCTCAGTCAACGACACTGAACACCTTCCACCAGGTAATTCTTTCAGGAAGAGAAAAATCAATTTGGATTTCAACATACATACATACATATAATCACGCCTTTATCCCTAATGGGGTAGGCAGAGCGTAAACGACCTAAACAAAGGTCGTTTCGCCACGTCTGACAAAGTTTTGAGGGTTATTTAAGATAGAATTCTAGGTATATTGCTGTAGTGACAGGTTGTCAGCCCATCGCCTAAATTACAATACACTGTAACCCTCCATTCCCTTTTGCTGACTTCAACAGCATGCCCGGGAGGAAGGGCAGCTGGAACATTCTATGTTTTTCTATTTCTCCCAGTCCAGCATGGAAGTGATTTCAATCAATTTGAAAAAGCCAAATTTTATTTTCACTTTCTGAAAGAACTTGCTGGCGGAAGTTGTTCAGTGTCGTTGATTGAACAACCCCTATCAGTTTGCGGGTCGCTGTCCCTTACACCCGGTATAAGAGATGTGGTTTTAGGATTTGCCTGGTTGTTCATCGGACTCAGAACCGAAGTAGAAACATCCCCTCTTACCCCCTGCCCCCTTCACCTCTGTACCACATCAATGAATGTCTAGTAGCACATTAATTGTAACCACAGGTGGCTCAGTATTCATTGCTGCTTCAGTGAACTGAGAGGGACCGGCTTACAAATCGCTGCAGTCAATCTACGTTGAGGGGAAAAAGCTGGGAGGTGAGAAACGTATTTGCGGAAGTCAAGTTGTGCATTACGATGCTGGTGATAAATAAGAAACATAGAAAATCTCAGTGCTTTTCTTTAAAGAAATTGTGCTCGTGTCATTTATCTTCATGATATTAAAGAAAAGCCAGTGAATTTGCACAACTACGGAATGTTCCTTGCGTTTGGGTGGAGTTGAATGAATTACTATGGAATTGGTATGTTGACCGGGTAGCTAAAAAAATGCTCATTTAGATTAAAAATATAAAAGTTATTTGGGTACTCAATATTTACTGAGGAGTGACGTCATAACCAAGTATTTTCAGACGTGGCGAAAGCGACTTTTACAAGGCATTTTACGCTCTGCCTACCCGTAAGAGATGTATATGTATTTTTTAAGCGGCGTTTGTGAATCAGTAACTATATTTAATCTAAGGTAGAAACAATCTTCAATTCCAATCGACACCTCCCCGCAGGTGTGATTTGGGATTTGTCACTTCAATTATCGCTCCCACAGATTAGATTATCCAATCTAGTTCTATAATACTTACTTCCATGCTGGACTGGGAGAGATAGAAAAACATAGAATGTTCCAGCTGCCCTTCCTCCCGGGCATGCTGTAGAAGACAGCAAAAGGGACTCGAGGGTTACAGTGTATTGTAATTTAGGCGATGGGCTGACAACCTGTCACTATGGCAATACACATTACAATCTAAAATTGCCCTCAATTTTTGTCAGACGCGGCGAAAGCGCCTTTTAGGAGGCGTTTTACGCTCTGCCTACCCCGTAAGGGATAAAGGCGTGATTTTATGTATGTATGTATGTATGTAGTTCTATAATTGTTCGTGTGGGTATGACCAGACGAAGTTCTTGTAGTACTAGTACAGATTGGTATCATGCATACATATAATCACTTCCATGCTGGGCTGGGAGCGAGAGAAAAACATAGAATGTGCCAGCTGCATTTCGTCCCGGGTATGCTGTAAAAACCAGCTAAGGGATCCGAGGGATTCAGTATATTGCAATTTAGGCGATGGGCTGACAACCTGTCACTACAGCAATATACCTACAAATATATCTTAGATAACCCTAAAAACTTTGTCAGACGTGGCGGAACGACATTAGTTTTGGTCGTTTTCGCTCTGCCTACCCCATTAGGAATAAAGGCGTGATTATATATATGTATGTATATAATCACGCCTTTATCGCTTATATGTATGTATGTATGTAATCACGCCTTTATCCCTAATGGGGTAGGAAGAGCATAACCGACCTAAATACAGGTCGTTCCGCCACGTCTTACAAAGTTTTGAGTGTTATTTAAGATAGATTTGTAGGTATAGTGCTGTAGTGACAGGTTGTCAGCTCATCGCCGAAAACCCTCGGATCCGTTAGGTTTTTACAGCATGTCCGGGAGGAAATGCAGCTGGCACATTCTATGTTTTTCTCTCTCTCCCAGACCAGCATGGAAGAAGTAAATGAAAGCATCGTTGATTTAAACAGAGTTTATTTAACACAACATCCGCTTTATCGAACTTGGCTCGCTCACCTTAATAAACACGTACCAGCCGACATCACGACAAAGCCAGCTAATTAACTGCAAGCCAAATTGAACTTTATCACCAGACCAGTGCCAAGAATTTGCACTGGAGACGCTGCAACTCAAGTAATTCAATTTAGTTTCGGATGCGGAAGAATGACAGTTTTATTTTGGACTGTTAATAAGACTTTATTTGAATTAAAACTGTCTGTAAAACCGTGACTGGAACTAACTATTTAACTGTAGAAAACTGTATTTAGCTGATAGTTTCAAAACTCTGACACCAGGGTTCATCGGGTCCATAGACTCGATACCCACACGACAGAAGAAGACTCTAGAAAACAGAGGAAAATTAATAACTCATGACTTCCATGTAGGCTTGGTGACGTTGGAAACATAAACTCCTTCGCATACTGTAGAAACCAAGGAGCCGAAGGTTTCGAGAGAGACGTGGTGGGGGGAGTGACTGCTTCACCGTAAGGAATAAAATTCATACATACATACATATAATCACGCCTCTATCCCTAATGGGGTAGGCAGAACGTAAACAACCTAAACAAGGGTCGATCCGTCACGTCTGACAAAGTTAGGAGGGTCATTTAAGATAGATCTGTAGTACATTGCTGTAGTGACAGGTTGTCAGCCCATCGCCTAAATTGCAATATACTGAAACCCTCGGATCTCTTAGCTGGTTTTTACAGCATGCCCGGGAGGAAATGCAGCTGGCACATTCTATGTTTTTCTCTCGCTCCCAGGCCAGCATGGAAGAAAAAATAAAATTCATGATTTGCCATTATAAGGTACTGGTACGTAAAGATGATGCATATAGTCACGCCGGAAACCATGTTATCACGGCTCTAAACTTGGTGGTAATCTGTGGCAGTTCGTTTTTTAATCTTGTTGATCACTGATTTATGTTGCTTTGCTTCAAGTTCAAAATCTTTTTGAAATATGTAAAAACTAACACTAATTTTCGGTTTCTGCAGGGGTAAAATTGCAGGTAAGACGTTATTTTGAATTTGTCGTAAAGTTGCATTTGCGTTACGCTGTTTTTAATTGTTGTTCATACATACATACATATAATCACGCCTTTATCCCTAATGGGGTAGGCAAAGTGTTAACGACCTAAACAATAGTCGTTCCGCCACGTCTGACAAAGTTTTGAGGGTTATTTAAGATAGATTTGTAGGTATATTGCTGTAGTGATAGGTTATCAGCCCATCGCCTAATTTACAATAATGAAACCCTCAAATACCTAAGCTGGTTTTTACAGCAAGCCCGGGGGGGAATGCAGCTGGCACATTCTTTATTTTTCTATCTCTCCCAGGCCAGCGTACAGAACACACATATCCGATACCCATCATCTATCTGTATATTACTTCCATGCTGGACTGGGAGAGATAGAAAATCATAGAATGTTCCAGCTGCCCTTCCTCCCGGGCTTGCTGTAGAAGTCAGCAAAAGGGACTCGAGGGTTACAGTGTATTGTAATTTAGGCGATGGGCTGACAACCTGTCACTATGGCAATACACATTACAATCTAAAATTACCCTCAATTTTTGTCAGACGTGGAAAAGCGCCTTTTACGAGGCGTTTAACGCTCTGCCTACCCCGTAAGGGATAAAGGCGTGATTTTATGTATGTATGTATGTATCTGTATAATAGTGTATATCTGTTAGTCGTTGCATTGTAGTACACCACGGTTGTTGTTATAGCTCACAATATTGTGTCTCAAAACAGAAGCCGGCTACATCGACACCGGCAGAAGCCAGCTACAGTACGGGGTCAATAATAATGCACATCTGCCATGCTGGACTGGCAGCGAGAGAAAAACATAGAATGTGCCAGCTGCATTTCCTCCCGGGCATGCTGTAAAAACAGATAAGGGATCTGAGGGTGTAAGTATATTGCAATTTAGGCGATGGGCTGACAACCTGTCACTACAGCAATATACCTACAAATATATCTTAAATAACCCTCAAAACTTTGTCAGACTTTGTTTAGGTCATTTACTCTACTCCATTAGGGATAAAGGCCAATTATATCAGCCAAGTTCAGCTCCGTAGAGCGTTCTTTTTGTTGCCCTTGTACAATAACTGGCAATTCAAACTGCAATGTCTCTTTTTCAATTCCATGTGCAGTATTAACAGCCATGTTCTGTAATCGAACCCGGCTCCGAAGCCTTAACAAACATACTAACCAACATCGTCGGCTGAACCGTTAATTAACTACACTCGAAATCGGACTTTGCTACATTGAGTTTAACGTTTGTTTCGGTTTTGATATAACTTCCTAATAAGCAACAAATATACTTAAGTAGATTCTTGTGTTTTATGGATGCATTTGAATCTTCTAGGTCTTTTGTTCCATGCTGGACTGGGAGAGATAGAAAAACATAGAATGCTCCAGCTGCCCTTCCTCCCGGGCATGCTGTTGAAGTCAGCAAAAGGGACTCGAGCGTTACAGTGTATTGTAATTTAGGCGATGGGCTGACAACCTATCACTAAAGCAATACATATTACAATCTAAAATTGCCCTCAATTTTTGTCAGACGTAGCGAAAGCGCTTTTTAAGAGGCCTTAAACGCTCTGCCTACCCCGTAAGGGATAAAGGCGTGATTTATGTATGTATGTATGTAGGTCTTTTGTTCTTAGATTAGTGGGTTTTTGAATCGTCTTACGACCTGATGAACCCTGGTGTCAAAGTTTTTAAGCCACCTTCCAGGTGACCTTGCTTCATCCTGGCTCTATCTAGTCGCCTCTGGGTCAGAAGTTATAACAACCAAATAAATCACAAGTCTAAACACAAGCAAGATAATTCTTTGCTACGGAAGGCACTTTTTAGTCGTCAGACTGCCTTTAGTAGTAACAGTTAGTCTTATTTCTTATGAATGATTATGCATACATACATACATACATATAATCACGCCTTTATCCCTAGTGGGGTAGGCAGAGCGTAAACGACCTAAACAAAGGTCCGCCACGTCTAACAAAGTTTTGAGGGTTATTTAAGATAGATTTATAGGTATATTGCTATAGTGACAGGTTGTCAGCCCATCGCCTAAATTACAATATACTGAAACCCTCGGATCCCTTAGCTGACTTTTACAGCATGCCCGGGAGGAAATGCAGCTGGCACGTTCTACGTTTTTCTCTCGCTCCCAGTCCAGCATGGAAGAAAAAGCAGTGGGATGGTGTAGGCTAAATACAAATACAATACAATACAATACAAATATTCTTTATTGCACATAAACAAAATTGTACAGGAACAAACATTACAAAACAAACAGAGTACAATTAGGCGGCCTTATTGCTAGGGTAGCAATTTCTGCCTGCAACCTTTGGGTAAAGGAGTAGTTTTCTAATATTATGCGGGATAGTGCAGTTACTATTGTTATAAATTTAAATAGAATACATAGACAAAGTACTTACATAAATACGAATAAATAAGATAAGATAAGACCATGGACCTAACAAAAAACTATAAAAAGCTCTAAAAAAGTCTTTGAAACTACGAACACAGCTATTTCCAGTCATAAAACAAGTTATTTTAATGCATGCGCTAAGGGAGGCGTAATGTGAAAACTGCATCTAATTAGAAAGTGCCAGAATTTCACGCGGTACGTCCTACTCACGGAACGTATACGTAGGACGTAGTACGTGAAGCTTTGCTGCTTGAGTAAGGATGAGGACAGGGGATTTAGGAAAAGCGAATTGAAAACATTGACTGATTGGTAGATGACAGTATGTAACTGCCTCCGTGGTCTAGTGGCTAGTGGCATGGACTCCTGATCCGGAGGTCCTGGGTTCGATTCCCAGGGGGGAAACACAAAGTTGATATTTGAGAATTTATCACTTTGTGAATTTTTCCCCAGTTTGGTTAGGACATTGCAGGCTGAATCACCTGATTGTCCGAAAAAGAAAAAAAAAAGATTTCGTGCTTCGGAGGGCACATTAAGCCGTCGGTCCCGGTCGCTGTCTTTAATAGTGGTCGTTATTCAAAACCATGTCAGAGGCCTGATAGTTGTGCTACTAGGCGGTTTAAAAACTCTGACACCAGGGTTCATCGGGTCGATAGACTCGATACCAGAACTCGACAGAAGAAGTATGTACCAGCTTAGTACTATATATTAAAAAGAGATTTCTCATAAAATACAAAGTAAAAGATTTTTTGCACTTTGCTCTATAGATATGTGAGAAAATGTACCCTACAAAATATTTATCATCATATCTTAAATATTTAGTGACCTATAGTTCGTCCCACTGCTATATAAAAAAAACTATTACCTATAAATATTTGATTGAATCAGAATTTTTGACTGACCTGATTTTTGAGATATCAATGAAATAATATTTTTTCTAATAAATCCTGCTGCTCTGCAGGTTATTTATAGGCAATGTCAAAATGCTTTTTCCAATAAACCTTTTAAAAAAATCAACCTTTTAAAGCATTTTACTCTGTTAAAGAGTATATGAATTGTTATTTTTTAATTTGTTTAATTATTAATTCATTATAGTGACATAGATTCGATTTTTAATTAATATTAATTATTATTCTTTTTTCCTTTATTATTATTATTTGACATGTTATATTATTTTATATTGTATTCTTTTGACGATTACATTACGGATGACATAATTGTATTTATTCTATTTTAATTTAATTTTGAAACCTGTAATTGTGCAATAAATGAACTGAACGGTCTTCCTCTTCTTTGTCATTTCCGAACGCCTGATGGTCGTGTCTACCAAACGTAGCGTTGCGGGTCAGGGCTCTCCAGGCACATCTGTTCTGGGCCTGGTGGATTGCCCCCTGGGTGTGCCCACTTGATGGACTGTAGAATGGCATCTTTCCACCGGGTGCCTCTTCCTTTACTCCTTCCCGCGTGACCAAAGTATAAGCTTCTCAAGATTTTCCGGCTCTAGAGAACCTATATTAGTTTGGCACGTGGAGCAATGTAGAGCTTCCTATTATATTAAAAAACTCGGTTACATTGTTATGTTCACAAAAGACCTTCATTTATTTCCGTTCATCTTGTGGAACTCAGCGCACACCCTCATACATTTCATTAAAATAAGTCCACATTTCAGCAGGTGTGCACGTACAGCCCACAACACATACAAGTCTACTTCTACCCATGATTAGTCCTTGCAATAAGGTTCATTATCACGTTCAAAGTGGGAGACTGGTGGCGCGACGACCGTACCTTATAGAAGGTGGTTTATGTTTTATAATGAATTCACTCATTGAATTTACAAACGAATGAGATTTGCTAACAACTCCGCCCTACTAATCCAAATATACGGAAGTGGAAAGGAATTTTCGGATGGCGAATGAAATCGGGTACAAGGGTAAGTAGGTTTCGAACCAGTTTCGGTGTTCTACTTTAGGCTCCATGATTTTCACACGACTTCAACGTAAGATATGTGATGAAATGTCTGAAGACAAAAATGCAAGAAGCTTTCATTAAACTTTCTGCTATTCCCAGTTTTTATTTTTTGATAGATCATTGGTCCTCCCACTGCTGGGCAAAGGCCTCCCCTTTATCTATATCTGAAGCTTTTCCCAGTTATCAACTAATTAAAATCGTGGTACCTTAAAGTAAAGTAATCTTATAGTTTTTCATCTAATATACCTAAAATACGTACCGTATATTGCATATATTGAGAAAATCAGAGCTTTGTGATATTGATATAACCTTACAAAAAATATTTCGTAAAAAGGAAAACATACAGAAATACAAAACAAGATTTAATTCCCAAAAAACGACCAAAACCTTCTTTCATTAGCTCACCCCAAAAATATTATAAATCCCATCAAAATCCTGTTTTCAAAAAACAGAATTAGCAATGTCGTAGTATTGGCAAGCAAGAGCAGCTCAATGAATAGTCCGATAGCGCTGGTCTATTTTGACACCATAAGTTTCAAAAACTCTAAAGTTGCTTATTTCTTGCCTGTGGATACATTCGTATTTATGAATCATAGTTTTTGCATTTTGTGTCACATCTGGTACTTGCATTTTCAGTAAATCGATGATTTGTAGTAGTTTTTTTTTATTCAAATTAAAACTGGCAAAATTAATTTAAACTTTAAAATAACTATAATATCATATCTAGGATAGCCTGCGGAGTGTGCAAACCCGGTTTGTGCCATCTTCGTCCAGTGCAAACTGACATCTTAGGGTCACTATGTAAAAACAGTGCAAAAAAAATACAATTGATGAAATAACTGTTTCCTTACTCAAATCACTTTCATATGCCTATTAAATAAATTTGTGCCAAATTAGGGCATGCACTTTTAAGATTATTAATTATTTTGTTTTTCCAAGATTCCGTAGCTCCAGAAAAATATTACAATTATTAGAGTTTACTTATTCAATATCAAAAATGCATGAATAATCATCATTCTAAATTTGTGTCACTTTCATGCACTATATTTAAATGAATAAAACACAAAAACAATAGATGCGGTCGAAACAGGCGGACGCGGGCCGGCGGCAGGGGGCGGAGGGCATACGCACGCACACATTCATAGGGTACGGTTATCTCCGCTACGTAGGTACTATAAGGTAATTTTAAATCAAGTGCAAATATTGAAACGTGTGAATCTACACATGACACTGAACAATTTTCCCTAAGAAACATAGGTCGTATTACGAAAAATAAAAATTTACTTCCCATACTAAGTGCGCTATCAGCTGGAGCATTTTGTATGGAAGGTTAAATTTTTTTATTCGTTTTTCTACCTATGTTCCTTAGGGAAAGTTGTTTAGTTTCATGGGTTTAACACGATTAATATTTGCACTTGATTTAAAATGACCTTATACAGTTATATCTATCTATACATATAATAAATCTCTAGAAGGGTGGTGTCTGACATTGAATATTTTTTCAAAAAAATAACTGCAGCAGACATTATTAACGATATAAAGACCAAATCGTTTTTTTTTAGAATTTTTGTCTGTCTGTATGTCTGTATGTTACCATATCACGCCAAAACTACTTAACCGATTTCAATGGGACTTTTTTTATTCAACTCAGTGTTACCCGGGTTGCAATTTAGGATACCTAAAATCACGCCACCTCACTTAAAGGGTAGGCAGGAAATTCTAATTTTGCTGTTTTTAACCGATTTCGATCAAACTTTTTTTTATTCGACTGATTGTTATCTAGGAAAAAACATAGGGTACAAATAATCACGCCACCTGAGTTGAGGGGTAGGTAGGAAATTAAATTTTGATTGTATCTTTTCCGATTTAATGTTTTTTTTATTCGGCTCAATGTTAACTCACGTAAAACTTTATAGATATACGTATAAAACCACGCCACCTGACTTAGGGAGTAGGCAGAAAATTTAATCTTGTTTTATTTCATAATCTCATTAGAATACGGTAAGTCGTATTACGCACACAAGTATAGTGTTATACACGTGTTAGGCTTATCTAATGCGATTCAAAATGACACAAATAAGTAAGAGTAAAGAAAATTTAAAACAAAAAAATACATTGCTGTTTAAAATCATAACCACCACGCGTACGGAGTCGCGGGCACAGCTAGCATAGATATAAAAATAAAATAACGAAAGGACGTGCGAATTTTCTAAATGCATTTTTATAAAACGCACGCCTGCAATCTCAATACCCACGTATGTCAATGGTCAATGCTTAGACGGTCAATATGGTCAATATTATTTTACGATGCGACGATTAGAACCTGAATAATTATCGGCATACCTACCTACAGCTTTTTCGTTATATATAACGCTTCTCGATGTCTCGCGCCCCGCTTCGAGTAGGTACGTAGTGTACAGTCAGTGAAACAAAATATACACGAATTAAAAAGAATTACTTAATATTTTTGTTATGTGGGGTGTGACCACTTTGAATAGTCTGACGGAGTAGTTTCTGATAGGTACCTATGTAGTCATCAGAGTAAATAGGTGTGTGTACAAGTGATGTAACGAGAAGTGGTATGCCGATTAAAAATCCACTAGATTTTTACGGCCGGATAGCCTAGTTGGTAGTGACCCTGCCTTCCTGCCTACGAAGCTAGAGGTTGTAGGTTCGAGTTCCGCCGCACAGTGGGTCGAAACTGCTAAATGAGGGACATAGGGTTTTTTACTATTAAATTTCATAATTTTAAGATACCCATCAGTCGGTTTTTCATTCTGATGAATAATTGTGATAACAAGTTTTTGTCTAAAACAGATAGTTTGTCTGGAAAAAAACTTATGAATTTTTGTTGTATGGAATAAGACAAAATGATCAAGGAGTGTGCCCTGCTGGCATTATACAATATTTTTTCGTTGTAAAACTGTTCATAATCTATGTAGGAAAAAATGATATTTAATATATTATAATATCCTACAGTAGTTTTTTAAATAAAACGAAATAAATAGTTGGGCGTAGCCACTGCTCCATACAATGGTGGTCATGCGTTGGCTTGTAACAGTAGTTATAGGAGATGTGCATTGCCAGCAACAATCTTATATGTCAGAACCTTATCTCTTGACCTTTGCTGAGGTCGTTTACGCTCTGCCTACCCCATTAGGGATAAAGGCGTGATTATATGTATGTATGTTATCTCTTGTCAGTGCAGTTGCAGAAGACGGCAATGTCCAGGGACCTCTTTTAAATTGCTTAACCCTCTACATTTGGCAGACAAATTGACGAGCATGGAGGTAGTAGAATATCCAGTCATTGATGATTTAGAGATCCTTTCCGTCTCTCAGTTACTCCCGCTTCTCTAGTCTCTCACGTTCCCAGCCCATTAACGTTCTACCCTAAAGTCCCTTCGTCACTCTGTCCCTCTGTTCAACCGTAATCGTTTCATCCGTCCATCCGCTTATCCATCCCTCAGTCTCTCCGATAATCCCCTTTCTTTCGGCTTACCCATTCTACCAATCCTATCTGTCCCTCCTACCTCAACGTCCAAGCATCCCTCTTTCCCTCCGCTCACGTCCCTCTCGTTGCTCCCACCCATCCCAGCATAACGTCCCTCCGCTCTTGTCCCTACCTCTGTCTCTCCATAACTCTGTTTCTTTTATCAGGGTATGAACGTGATACCCTGGCAATTAGTCTCAGATACATACAGATACATACCATGCTAGAGCGACATACGCAAGACGGGTTCTCACGTACGCCTTATGGACGCCAATCCTCATGCGCAAGCACGCGGGAGTTTCTAGCGAGAACGGCAGCATATTCCTTTGCTCGCTGAATTGCAGTCGCGAACTCGCTTGTGAGCTCATCTACATCCTTTAGTGTTGAGACTGGTTCCCGGGAGTATTTTGTACCTCGTGCCGTATGCCGTGTGAGTATCTTCTGCCTTGACGGCAGCAGCCTGGAATTTGCCGGCTGGTCTGAGATGGTCGGAGCATACATGGTTGTCGAAGGTTTAAATGTTATTTAAATGATAAGACCGACCTCTGGCTTGACCACCGCAAAATCTATTAGTTATGGGGGATTTGTTTGGTTGTGCGGCTAGTGAGTTGAAGCACAGATAATATAATACTATACTAGTACAGATGCCTAATGTCATACAACAAAACTGGTCCGCCATAAGTCGGGCCGAGTGACGGGCCGCAAGATTTTAGTACAATCTGACGCAACGGTACCACGTGACAGACCACGGCGGGAAGTGTTCGGTCATAATATTTTGCCGTGATCACAGATGGCCCCACGTAGGTACAATGCACGTTCGAAGTACGTAATTTTCTACTAGACTACTAGATGGCGGTAAGAGAGAAGTGAACGCTGCGCCAGAGCACAGATATTAGCAGTTTTAATCTGTAATTTGTAAGAGATTGAATAATGAAACTTATCTTATGTACTGTCAGCAAAGGCTATTGCAGGGCAGGTCCGTTCGAAACGGATGAGATTGTTTCAGGAAATTATGTATGAATTTTAATGTGGTTTAGTATATTTATTGCAGTAAGTGAATCGTGCAAATAAGCGAGATTTTATTAAAGTTTATCAATAATTTCCTGAAATGATCTCTTTCGTTTCGAGCGGGCCTGACCAGATGTCTCCTCTGCTGACTACGTACACTCTACAGCCATATTAGGTGCTATCATTTATAAATTTAATAAACTGCTTTACACGATTGTTACTTTTACTTTTTTTCACCTGGTCTCCTTCCACTTATCACTATTTTGAGCCTCTATTTTTATTTATCAAGATGGTTCTTATTAATAGAATAGAAATCGGCCTTAAATACACTTTAAAAGTAATAAATTGAACAGTAGTATGACAGTAAAATATTTTCCTTAAAAAGTAAAAGAAAGAAAAACTAATACTAAATAAATGTTTCTAACAAAAAGGAAATTGTATTTTCAATCAACGATCGGACTCGATCCGGATAATCACAGCGCTGAATCCCGACCAACTAACCAACGCGCCATCCCGCCGGTGAACTGAGTTGCGAATAAAAGCTACCCATGAAGTTGTTATGGTTCATCAATGAGTATATTTTTTTTAATAGTAACGTAAACAACAAGTAGAATATCGACATAATTAGCAGGAAAATATATATATGATTTCTTCATTAATTCGTTTAGGAGAAATAAGATCTAAAAAACATACATATAAGTATGTAATTTTTACAAATTTCGGAATCAACGGAGCGGATTCGCATTTACCCATTCATACGTTGACCGGCAACGTTGCGCGCGGGCCCGCACTGAATGGCAACGACGCCACTTGCGGAGCCAACGCTGCACAGTGGGTCAGAAATTGAGATTCATAGAATTAGGAATAAACCAAGTTTCGGAATTTTGCTTACAACTTTCAGAAGACAATCTATAGGTAAACTTAATAAAATTAACGACAAGTATCTCAAAGCAACTAAAACTTAAACTTAAGTATGTTTCATTAGGTTAATTTTAATTTAATAAAAATATATTTATCACTAGGGATAGAGGAGTGACTATATGTATGTATCTATGTATATTTATCACTATTTAACATAAATATCTTTGACATTTTAAGAACACATCGAAGTAAAAGGTGTTACCAAGCAAGGTTTAAGAATCGATATGATTTGTTTTAGGCAGCAGGCAATCATGTCTTTTCATTACAGCTACAATTTACTCGAAATATGTTTTAATTAAAATATGTATTCTTTTAAAGATTCTTAAATAATTAATAATATAAAAATAGCTCTTATAGACAGTGAGAGAAAAAAAGTAAGTTAATCTAATATTTATATTCTTTATGTTAGTTAAATCTAGTCTACGCCGAATCGTGGCCATGTCAATGTTTTGTACATACATACATCACGCCTTTGTTCTTAATGGGGTAGGCAGATCGTAAACAACCTAAACAAAGGTCGTTCCGCCACGTCGGACAAAGTTTTGAGGGTTATCTAAGACATGTTGTCAGCCTATCGCCTAAATTGTAATATACAGAAACCCTCGGATCCCTTAGCTGTTTTTTTTTCAGCATGCCCGGGAGGAAATACATCTGGCACATTCTATGTTTTTCTCTCGCTTACAGGCCAGCATGGAAGAAGATTGTGAATGATTTGTTGTTGGTAAATTAAACAAATCATGTACCAGCCAAACCCTAAATCTTGTTCAGCACATCGAAGATGGATACGAAACCCAAAAAATTACTGGCGTCGTATTTGTCGACTTAACAGCAGCGTACGACACTGTAAACATCAGAAGACTATTGACAAAAGTGTATTGCATGACTAACGATTTGGGTTTCGTTAATATCCTAAGAGAGATGTTGAATAATAGGCGGTTTCAGGTAACTCTCAATAATACCAAAAGTAGGTGGCGGTGCCAAAAAAATGGGCTTCCACAAGGAAGTGTGCTGGCTCCTGCATTATTTAATGCTTACACTAACGACCAGCCAAAAACATCGAACACCAAACACTTTCTTTACGCCGACGAGATTGCACTCACTGCTCAGACACCAAGCTTCGAAGAAACCGAAAAATCACTCAAGGTTGCACTGGACGCACTTGACAAGTACTATGACAAAAATGCCCTTCGGCCCAATCCGTCCAAAACTCAGTCATGTGCGTTCCATCTGCGAAACCGAGAGGCGAATAGAGCTCTTAAACTATCGTGGCGAGGTGTCAACATAGAGCACTGTCCAAACCCGCGTTACCTGGGTATCACTCTTGACAGAGCATTAACCTTCAAGGCGCACTGCATTAATACGAAGCAAAAAGTCGGCGCAAGGAACAACCTGTTACGGCGTTTAACATCATCAGCCTGGGGAGCAGCCCCTCATGTTCTCAGAACAACAGGTCTCTCGCTCTCATTCTCTGCAGGTGAATACGCATGCCCAGTGTGGCACCGCTCCACCCATGCCAAACAAGTCGACGTGGCTCTTAACGAGACGTGCCGCATAGTTACGGGATGCCTCAGGCCTACTCCACTCAACATGCTGTACCCTCTAGCAGGTATTGCTCCACCCGACGTTCGCCGAGAGATAGCTTGTGCAGTGGAGAAACAGAAACAAGAAACTGACACACGACACCCACTGCACAACTATTCCATGCCTCGTGCCCGTCTTAAAAGCCGGAGAAGCTTCATGAGGTGTACAGATGCAATTTCAAACGACATTGACCCGCAACAGGCCAGAGAGCAACAGTGGCGAATTCGTTGGCCTACTCCACCTGGTTTTATATCTCCATCAGAGTCATTGCCACAGGGACACAACCTACAGTGGGCAACATGGAAATCACTTAACCGACTACGCACACAGGTTGGCCGCTGTAAGGTTAATATGGCAAAATGGGGCTTCATCGATAATACGCACATAAACTGCGACTGTGGAGCCCCATCACAATCCATGCCACACCTAATCACCTGTCCTTTGTTGCCCGTCACGTGCAGTGGGGACGATCTGAACCTAGCGACTGATAACGGAATAGCTGTCGCCAAATACTGGCAAGGGACGATTTAACTTAATCTAATCATAATAGTTGAATTTTGGACCTTTGATTCGAAGAAGAAGAAGAATTAAACAAATATAGAAACAGTTTTCCTGCTGATCGTAAGAAAAATACATAGGTACTATCCATACTCTATACAAATATTATAAAATCCGAAAGTAGCTCCGTCTATCTGTTTGTTTGTTGTTCTTTCACGCCTTAAATTCTGAACGCATTTTGATGAAATGTGGTGGCATGGTGATAGATGAAACGGACAAAGGCAATTTTTTACCGTAGGATAAGATCTTATTCCCTCGGGAAATATTTTCACACGACATTTAGGGTATAGGGCAACACTTTATGTATCGATTGACTATGACCATGACATTATAACGCTATGGCTGATAACCAGTGATCGGAATTGGTAGAGTATATTTACCTAAACTTCTAAGAACAGAAGCGGAAAATGGAGACTTCCTTACTACGTAAACTTTTTGCGGGACATCACATAAGTAAGCAAGAAATATACTTTGCACCATGGTTTTTAATTCTATGGACAAATACAAGGTAAAAATATACTTGGTGATATTTGGCTACAGTGTCAGATTGCCTAGATATTTTGAATTCAAGATTTTCTTACTTTATAGCTTTAAAACTGCTGTGTGTAGGAAAAAAAATATTGAGGAAAAAATTACGCAAATTATGTGCTGTATAATTTCTTCATAGGTGTCAACATCGTACGAGCTACAGAAACCAAGATATTTACGAAAAATTGTTTTATTTTTACATTTGACCTAGCTTATATTCCTGGTTGGTTTTTTTAAGGCACCATTTCGTACGCCGAAATAAATCTGTGAAAAGTCCTGGGTTCGATTAAGCTAAACCGATGCTTTTAATAAGTTCCCCTTAGTCAAACATTGATAACAACGCCGTAAAGAGTATGATATAAAACACACAAAGTAATTTTAATTGTTAGAAGGCTTGCACTGATAGTAATATACTTTTAAATAAGTGCTGTTTATTCACAAATAAACAAAAACTTCGTAAACAAAGCGATTAAATAGAACTACACAAAAGAAGCTCAATTGTCAAAAGGCTTGCACTAATTATTTTTACCTGAAAAGTGATTCCAGGTAAAAAAAAAAACACTGAAAAAACACGTGCTGTAAATGAATGGCATTTGTTTCCGAATTTCGAACCGTCAACTTTGCAAGATAAAATCAAATGCAAATAAAGCAAGTCATAAAATAATCGAACAATAGGAAATGAGGCTTGAATTTATGCATTTCTGTATTATACGTGACTATACGCCACATAATAGAACTAGTAGAGGAATAGTAGGCCCTTTTTGACCGGTTATCTATGGCCAAACGACCAAATCGCAATCTTTAGATCAATGTGTCTCGGTAATGTACTATTTTGTTTTATATTTATTTCATGTTCAAACGTCACACGGTTGATCGTACGCCAGCCAACTTGAACCAAATCTCAGTTAAATATCGGCAAAATATTTAGTATTCCAGATACAATCATACCTCTTTCGAAATATGAATTTAGTTTTTTGTAGTTTTTAATGATAAAAATTAAATTTGTTTTTTGTAACTTAAGGTATAAATCAAAGAACCAATAAAAATTAAAATAAAGCTTATTTTTATTAAAGTAGACAATTATTCATGTAATGCAGTAAAAAAAACCTGATCACGTAAGGTACATCGTAAACGCGATTAATTTTACTTAAAAATAATATATTTTTTATGTCGTCAATGTCTTCGTCTTCAGTGACAGAATCTGAAGATACTGACGAAATATGGCTTTATTGCTGGGAATTGAAGTAGATGAGCATTATTTTTTCTATATTTTCCGGTTTAAGTCTATTCCTTTTTACACTTAAAATCCACTAATAGGTGTAAAAGGACCTTTCAACATCTACAGATGTAAGAGGAGCATATTTAAAAAATACTTCGTCATCTACTTCGATTCCCTTTACAATTTTTTCACTTATTGTTGTAATAAAATCGTAGTCCGGAATTCTGTTTAAAACTTTTTCAAATTTATTTTGAATTATCTGATTTGTTGACCAGCTTAAAACATAACTAACATCGTCCATAATATGAAAACTGTCAGATATCGTTAAAACGGTTTTTCGTAAATATCTTGGTTTCTATAACTCCAACGATGTTGACACCTATAAAGAAATTATAGAACACAAATTACGCGATAATTTTTTCCCTTAACATTTTTTCCTACACACAGCCGTTTTAAAGCTATAAAGTAAGAGAATCTTGAATTCAAAATATCTAGGCAATGTGACACTGTAGCCGAAAATCACCAAGTATATTTTTAGCTTGTATTTGTCCATAGAATAAAATGCCATGGTTCAAAGTATATTTCTAGCTTACTTATGTGATGTCCCGCAAGATGTCCCGAAAAAGTTTTAGTAGTAAGGAAGTCTCCATTTTCCTCTCTTCTTTTTAGAAGTTTAGGTAAATATACTCTACCTATTCCGATCACTGCTGATAACATTTCCTCCCAGCCGAATTTCCTCCCGGGCATGCTGGAAAAACCAGCTGAGCAATCCGAGGGTTTCAGTATATTGCAATTCAGGCGATGAGCTGGCAACCTGTCACTACATGAAACTGCCTAAAAATTAAAATCTATCTACAAAACTTTGTCAGACATGTCGGAACGACCTTTGTTTAGGTCGTTTACGCTTTGCATACCCCATTAGGCGTGATAAAGTCGTGATTATATATGTGTATATATGTATGAGTGACATAGCAACAGGCTAACCGTTAACGCAGAGAAATACTTTATTTCCGCGAGAAAATTCATTTAATCGCGGGTGAAAACGCGGGGCGGAAAGCAAGTGAGTTTTATAAATAAGATACAATATTCATACTTTAATTTTTGTTTTATTGTTTTTTTCATAATTCAATGTGCGAGGGTCTCTAAAAGTAAAGTCATAACACATAAACGGCAACCGCTCGATGTAGGTATATTAATTTCATCTGTGGATCGATAATTGTACCAGTGACATCTATTGGTGAATGGTTGGTACTACCTGTATGTGTTTAGGGTTTGAGCGAAAGTCGAAAAACTTCATATCCTTGACACTCCTGTGTGGGTGTCGCTAGAGTAGCCGCTGAAAAGAAACTTTTAATCTAAAACTTTTTAAAAATGAGCATATTATACGATTTTTAATGCTCAGGGTAATCAGAATTATTTATTAAACAATATATTTGCTGGCTTTAGAAACAAAAAACTTGCTTTATGTAAACTTTTATTTAGAATGACCTGCCCGTCTTACCCTTAGCGCCATCTGCTGATATTTTTTAGAAGCTATTTACTGTTCTTCGGAGTGAGACCCCATGGTTGAAGTCACCGACCCCAAGACCAGTTGTCTGTTGAGGTTGGCATCACCTTCCCATCAATATCCCATCCGGACAAGTCCATGTGGTAATTACACAATTTGTTTATAATATCTCTTCTGGCAGCTATCGTCGGCCCGGTGAAGTCCAGAAATTTCTGGATATAAAAGCGTATACCGACTGAAGGTTAGCTAGATAATTGTCTTAAGATTAGTTGCAAAAAGACAGAGCATATGTCGTGTATATTTGATGGTCACACGGACATGAGCCAGATAAAACTTTTCATAGACGGGATGAAGTTGAGACAAATCACAGGTGTAATATGTGACAAGAAGATGCACATTAAACTTAAAGCACAGAATATATAATAGTATTACATACAGAATGGTCATTTACCTCCCTTCCCCTGTCCGACATACGTTACACTCCGCGCCGGATTGTGGGCCACATTGAGCGTACGCTTAGCGGGTATGGCGCACGCATGTTTCCCAGTGTAACGGAAATAATCAAGTTTTGTGTTCCAAAGATGGTTAGGTACTGTTCTGTGTACGGATGTCTTTCTACTACAAGAGATGACTCCAACAGGAACTTTTTTAGATTCCACAGTGATGACCAGAGGTCGGAAATTCGGGTGCAAAAAAAGTAAAAACCCACTGTTGGAGCTACTGAGAGTTGCTATAACCACCTTTTTCAAGATGTTTAGGGCCCCAGTTTATTTTTCTTTATTAAATTGTTTTAGTAATGCCAATGTGTTCTTTGCGTCAATATAAGTCGAAAGTGTTTGCATTTTTTTATATTTGTTTTAATTTGAAAGAAATAAGTAGAAATGTGTTTTCAATGTACTGAAAAATATAAAAATATAATTTGATTGTTTGATATTTTTATTGAATACCATTTAGAAATGATTTCTACGATGCTTTTATTATTTTTACACAAATATTTGAATGGGGCCCTCGGGGGCCCAAAAGCGTTTTAATTCTTTAAAAAAAAATGCGGAGTAAATTAAAATTCGTAATTGGCAAGGTTAAGACAAGATAAACGCTTTTTACTCTTGTAATTTTTTCTCTACGATTGATAGTTTCAGGGTAAATTGATGTTGAAGTTAGTAGGACACAATTGTTCAAGACCAAGCCAAGTAGTTGTTTTTATGGTGAAATCAGCTAGGTTAAGAAGAGATAGGCACTTTCAAGAAAGATTTTTTTCTCTACGGTTGACAGTTTCACAGTGAATTGATGTTAAAATTCCCTGGACACAATTTTTGGGCCTGAAGGCCCCAAAGCGTTTTACTGCTTAAACATTACTATACTTTTTTCTTTCGTTGTGAAACTATTAAGGTTCATTGTAAGCACCTAAATCCTTAAAATAAGACCAGTCAAGCACTCGCATATATATATATATATATATAAAGAATTTTACCGGATTCGTCTTTATTTTATATTTTACAAATAAGTACATACATACATATAATCACGCCTTTATCTCTAATGGGGTAGGCAGAGCGTAAACAACCTAAACAAAGATCGTTCCGCCACGTCTGACAAATTTTGAGGGTCATTCCAGGTGGATCTGTATATTGCTATAGTGACAGGTTGTCAGCCCATCGTTTAAAATACAATACTGAAACCCTCCCTGGGTTAGCCGGTTTCCAATAAGTATATCAGAGAAAATACTTGATACTAGGTTACATGTAATACACTTTTGATTTTGTGTACTTGCCATATTTTACAAACCAAAAATTAAGACAATACATCCTAAACGCACTTAGACAGATACAGTCAATATGCTGACCTTGTCGCACATACTCAAAGAGAGAGGCCCAAAAATTGTCCTAACAACTTTAACATCAATTCACTGTGAAACTGTCAACCGTAGAGAAAAAATAACAAGAAAGAGAAGTGCCTTGCCTATCTCTTCCTAACCTAGACAATTTCACCATATAAACCACTACTTTGCTTGGTTTTGAACGATTGTGTCCTGCTAACTTCAACATCAATTTATCCTGAAACTATCAACCATATAGAAAAAATTACAAGAGTAAAAAGCGTTTATCTTGTCTTAACCTTGCCAAATACGAATTTTAATTTTAATTTTCTCCGCATTTTTTTTTAAAGAAATAAAACGCTTTTGGGCCCCCGAGGGCCCCATTCAAATTTTTGTGTAATAATAATAAAAGCATTGTAGAAAACATTTATAAAGGGTATTCAATAAAAATATCAAACAATCAAACGATATTTTTATATTTTTAATATTTTTCAGTACATTGAAAACTCATTTCTACTTTTATCTTTCAAATTAAAACAAATATTAAAAAAAATTGCAAACAGTTTCGACTTATATTGACGCAAAGAACACATTGGCATTACCAAAACAATTTAATAAAGAAAAATAAACTGGGGCCCTAAAAATCTTGAAAAAGGTGGTTGTAGCAACTCTTAGTAGCTCCAACAGTGGGTTTTTACTTTTTTTGCACCCGAATTTCCGACCTCTGGTGATGACAAACGGTAAGTAAATACATACAAAATATGGAACCTAATCTATTCTAAATATTCAGTTACAGTGAACAACTTTAAAACGTTGGTTTATCAAGTGATGATTATGACCGGTATAACAAAATTTGTCAACCCTTATAACACACACACACAAACGCATGCCAAGTGCAACATGCCGTCTCTCGAAATGACATGGTAGTTAGGAATGTCCAAGCTGTGCTTAAAGGCAAACTGTACAAAACGGCCATAAGACCTCTACGGTACAGAATGTTGGGCATTTACTAAACAACACCTGTCAAAGCTTCACACTACAGAAATGCGCATGTTACGCTGGTCAGTGGGTGTCACACTGCTGGACAAAGTTAGCAATGTCCACATCAGAGGAAGATAAATAATTGACCAAATTATAGACAAGGTCGAAGAACGACGCCTACGATGGTATGGACATGTGCTTCGGCGCCCTAAGGACCATATGGTACGAATAGTCCTAAACTTACCCACGACGACGCGACGCCGCGGAAGAAACCCCGCCACTTGGCTGATGACGGTACAAAAATACCTGAAAGAATCCGACATAGACGCCGAAACAGCACAATATAGACAAAAATGGAAGAGGCAGACAAGGAAAACCGGCCCCAGATAATAGGAAGAAGGCTTAGGAGAAGAAGAAAAGTAATAGAATAAGAGTAGAGTAGGAGTAGTAACACAAAATTGGAAGATCCTATCTTCAAAATTGGCGGAGTTTCCATAGCTTTTATCGACTATTGACCCTTGTTTTCACCCGACATATTGGGTGATAAGGGATTAAAACCGGGTGATTTGAGTTATTACCCGGTTGTAACCCCAAAAAGCTTCCATGCTGGACTGGGAGCGACAGAAGAACGTAGAATGTGCCAGCTGCATCTCCTCCCTGGCATGCTGTAAAAACCAGCTAAGGGATTCGAGGGTATATTGTAATTTAGGCGATGGGCTGACAACCTGTCACTACAGCAATATCCAGTTCTATCTTAAACAACCCTCAAAACTTGTCAGATGTGGCGGAACGACCTTTGATTGGTTTGGTCACGCTCTGCCTACCTTATTACGGATACAGGCGTGATAGTATGTATGTATGTATGTAACCCCAAAAATTTGGTGATAATGTATTAAAACCGGGTGATTTGGGTTATTACCCGGTTTAACGGTTTAAACGGTGGATTGAATGGGTTTTTTTCGAAATCGGCTAAAAAGCATTTTGGGCGAATGTAGCCGGGGAGAAACGGTTGTTTATAAATAGCTATATGTATATACTTTATTCCAAAAACTAAGATTATTTTATGGTTTTTGCATTAAATATAAGTTTTAACATAAAAAAAAACAGTTTCTATTACTTAATACCTAAGTATGAGATGAACGTGTATGTATGTAAGTATGAGATCAAAGTGGCAACTGAGTGCGCGCAATGGCGCCAAAGCCGCTAAGCGTGCTTCCCGCCCCGCCCCTCACCTATACCCTCCCTCCCGCAGGCTCACCGAGTCATGCAGTGGAATGAAACATACCTACCTTACTTTGCAAACGAAAGATTTTATGACAGTAAGTGAGAAGAAGAAGTGTATCAAACAAATACCTACCTATCTTTACCTTAATATCACTTAGCACATACTAGTTTTGTTGCTATAGCGATAGTCTACTTATACTTTTTTTCAAGGTCAACTATCCATTGTGAAACTATCGTTATTGCAACAACACTGGTACATACCTACTTATTCCTGATGTATTTTTTAATGATGAGTGACATAGGTATATTTTTTCGGATTTGATTCAATAAGGTACCTATAAGAGATCTCAGTGTGGAATTACGAAAAAACAAACGAAGGAGTAACAATTTAGTACAAACAGGCGTGATCTACAGTAAAAAACGAAGAAAAATCTCATTATTCTTCGTTGGTCCGGTCGGGTAATAACTCAGTTTCGATTTCCATTTAAGTCTGTCACAGTTTCATAACTAACTTTTACTAATTGCTTGTCGCAACTTGCACCAAGAAGACTGAATGTAAACAAAATGCACGCGTCGGCGCTTTTGGCTGGCCGGCGCCCCCCGCCACCCGCACCCGCGCGTGATGTTCCGCACGCTCGATGGTCCCTGCGCTCGCCATTCTTATATAGATACGTACCTAATATTAGAAGTTCGTGGATAAAAACAACACAAATTATGAATAGTGTTTTGTTACACCATAATAACAAAGAACACGTAAACTCTAATAACTTGCCATTTCTTTTGTGGATTTTACAGGCTGTAGTAATAAAAAAAAAAAATATCTATAAACGTCGTGGATGAATTCGACACAAAATATTTTAAACAACAGATATCAGTATTCTGAAACGCGTAACACCTATCTTACCTATTGTAATATTATTTTAGAGCTAGTTGGTGCCGTATTAGGTACTGGTTAAATATTAGGATTCTCGTGGACATATAAAGCACAAAATGCCTATGTACATTAATAACTATCTCGTTATTACCATGAAAGTAATATTTGCATCTCTAATTATCTTTTCGTCCAATACTGATCGAAAAGACAAATACCTAAATTTCTACCTATGCAAGTACCTAGAATGACACAAAATAATATATTAGGTTGGGCAAATGGTCCGGAAACTGCATGCAAAAAAACAAAAAACTTTAAGAGTTTTGAAACTTCAAAACCTAGCGCTATCGGACTAGAAGAAATTTATTCAAATGCCCCGAGCGACTGCAAAGAAGCTTAGCGACGTGTAAATAATTATTTAGAGAAAACAGTTTGTCGGCAAATCATCTTGCTCCGGGTAGATCTAGGAAAGCGAGTAAACAGGAAAAAAACATTATACTTTTCCTGACAGAGAAGTGAGAGGGAAAGGTACTGTTTTCAAAGAAGTTTATTACTTTTGTGCGTAGGTAATTGGACTACTAACTTCTAAAGCATATTCCTTTGTTCTTCATATACATTTTTAAGCAATTTTTGTGTTCATCATTATAAATTTAAGACCTTTGCTCTTATCGGTAGAGTAATCGCCAACTTTCTCTGGATTCAGCCTTCTTTTTCTTCTTTTGACTTCTTCTTTCTTTCACTTGAGATTGACAGCTAGTTTGAGTTCGTATCAGAAATGTAATTTTAGCACAATATGCCTGTCAAATTCATACTTAATATTGCTCTCAATCTTGAGATCGCTTTATAAATACGAGCCTATGCGACGTGACCTCAACCTTTTCTTTGATTTGGTCCATAAAGGTTCTTTTAGGTCGGCCTCTTCCTCTTGTCCCTTCAATATTTCCTAATTTTCTTAATAACTATGTTAGTGACATAAAAACAAACAAGTACCTAATACTACAGAATTACGTATGTTCCAAAGGTAGATGAAACCTCACACCTGAGCACTATGAAGCTGCATCCACCTTCGCGACATGGGGGAGTACCACCGCGCAGCGAACACGCCCATAATGGTGTTGGGACTGCCGCGGAGGCGGGCCATTAGGGAGGCGCACCGTAAAAAAACACAATCTTATTTAAAACAAACCATATAGTCACATGAGAAATCATGATAGTAATTTTTGTTTTTTTCTGTCATGTTTGAGTTCATGGTTTTTGTATTTTGCCTTTACATTTCTCTTAATAAAATACCTAATAATACTTTACTGACATATCTTATATTCGTAACTCTACAACACGTGCGCAAATTCCCGCGCTTCTCGCAACATTAGCCCGGCGGCGTTTATTTACGCTGCATTAACATCGGAATCTATTTAGATGCGCCGGCTCTAGTCAACAGTAGATCTATGGTGATTGTCTTCCACTTTGCCTCTGTTTACGCGCAAGATGTTTGTTTAGTCTTCTAGAGGCCGGCGCCAAACAGCTTGCTGATTTTGTATGTAAGAATACCATTCCTTCCATGCTGGCCTGGGAGCGAGAGAAAAACATAGAATGTGCCAGCTGCATATCCTCCCAAGCATGCTGTAAAAACCAGCTAAGAGGGATCCGAGGGTTTCAGTATATTGTAATTTAGGCGATGGGCTGACAACCTGTCACTACAGCAATATACCTACAAATCTATCTTAAATAACCCTCAGAACTTTGTAAGACGTGGCGAAACGACCTTTGTTTAGGTCTGCCTACCCCATTAGGGATAAAGGCGTGATTATATGTATGTATGTGTAAGAATACCAGTGCCTATAAGACTTCAATTGACATAGAAAAAGATCTCTCAATCATGACATGATTTTACATGTATCTAATATTAAATTAGATATTTATATTAGGTTTGTTTTAAATAAGATTGTGTTTTTAAATGAACGTTTTATGATGATACTTGCTAAATCGTTGATTCAGTCTTGATACTACAATCATACATACATATAATCACGCCTTTATCCCTAATGATAGGTCATTCCGCCACGTCTGACAAAGATTTGAGGGTAATTTAAGATAGATTTGTAGGTATTTTGATGTAGTGGCATGTTATCAGGCCGTCGTCTAAATTACAATATTCAGAAACCGCCAGATCCCTTAGCTAGTTTTTACAGCATGCCCGGGAGGAAATTCAGCTGGCACATTCTATGTTGTTTTCTTGCTCCCAGTCCAGCATGGAAGAAGTATAATGTGTAAGAATTCTAGTGCCTATTAGACTTCAAGATGAGCTTACTCAATCGTTGATTCAGTCTTGATACTATAACGTTGTTATACCGTGCCTGGCCGTTTGGCATTGGGTCAGACAGCATCAACCAATTTAAAAACAATTTTTAAAGAAATTTCTTCCATGCTGGACTGGGAGCGAGAGAAAAACATAGAATGTGCCAGCTGCATTTCCTCCCGGGCATGCTGTAAAAACCAGCTATGGGATCCGAGGGTTTCAGTATATTGTAATTTAGGCGATGGGCTGACAACCTGTCACTACAGCAATATACTTACAAACCTATCTTAAATAACCCTCAAAACTTTGTCAGACGTGGCGGAACGACCTTTGTTTGGGTCGTTTACGCTCTGCCTACCCCATTAGGGATAAAGGCGTGATTATATGTATGTATGTATGTTTAAAGAAATAGGCAGCATCGTTCACAGGGAATGTTAAGCCTCGTTATTCTACCTGCCAAGCGTGGTGAGTGAATATGTCAAGATTATCCATTCCCTAAAGAAAGATAATGAAGGAAAGTCGATGATTAACAGTTGACTATTTGTACCTGGTAAAGTAGTTGAATAGTTACTACGGCAAAAAAAATATATATTTGAAATTGTTGTTATTCGATAAGTTCCATACAAACTGATCGTTACATAAACTATAACTTACTTAGCCTTATTATCGGGACAATACCGCAATCTTTGTCAAGACTTGTCCCGTAATTTGACGGGACATAAACAAAATTACAGCAAGGTTACGCTTATACTGAACGTGGCAAACAAAGGAACAAACAGCGTGGTCTTGTGATTAGAACCATGGGTTTCAAAATCGAGGTCGTGGGTCTGAGTCCCAGGGGGACACAAGTTTTAATTTGTCAGTTAATCATTTCGTTAGATTTTTATCCGTTTTTAGGACAATGCAGGTTGAATCACCTAATTATCCGTCGTCCCTTATCGCTGTCTTTTATGGTGCTCGTTACACAAATGAGTCAGGCCGTTTAGCTGTTACTAATAAGTGATTTAAAAATCTGACACCAGGGTTCAATGAATCGTTTGTCAAGTCGAAAAACCCACTAAGTAAGAAGAACGTACTTTTAAATTAACTGAACTGAAATTAGTTGAACGTAATTTTTGACAGTTCTCTCAACAAGCAGCGCCCCTCTCACGTTCATAATAACCGTTGCCGTGCTTTATCTGAACCAGGGACGCCGGTAATGACGCTTGAAACGACTCCTAATTCCAGGGCAGTTGCTAGTTATTTATCTTAGTGATTAAAATATTCCTTCTTTGGTGCCTGAAGTCGGTTTGGATAAGACTCGGGTCTTTAATTTGTTGATTCTTGCGGATAATTGGATAAGATTTGACTGTAATAGAATTAGGCGTTGTATAACTGAACTCAGTCCTAAATTAGAAAATTATTTAACTAGGTAAATCCATTTTCCCGTGGAAGTTTAGACATTCTGTACTGCACAGACCAAATTGGGATAAGGATAACCAAGATCATGACTAATTATTATACGAGTGATGGAAAGTATCAAATGCATTGCACAAGCGATGCAATGCGTACCTAACGCACCTGCACCAGTAGGTACGATCATTATAAATCAAATCTCATTGGTTTTAGGATAGAGTCGAGCCCCAAGCTCAGACCTTTAGAACACGCACGTATTTTTTTTATCTTAGTAGATTCTATGTTATTTCTAGTCCAATGAATGATTCACTGCGATAAAATTAATTTCTTAGTGCGGGAAACAGCATTTGCACTCAGTTGAGATGTCTTTTTTGTTTGAGATATGAAATAATCTGGCAACGACGATGTGTTTAAATGTACTTTGTTTTTCGTATAATGATTTTATAATATTAGGTTAGCTACGCGCGTACTGAGAACTTACTAATGTAATGGTATGAATGCAGAAGTGAGTACAGGCGTGCAGAGTTCCTATTTGCGATATTAACTAGTAGATTTTTGTATGTATATTAAAGAAAACATACAATAAAAAAATGGTTTTCTCCACTAGGTCAGTTATCACCGGGACAATAAAGTCGATGGTGATGTGAGCTTAGGCCGAAATCGGAAAGATGGTAGCATTTTTACACCACGAAACACAGAAAACTGCGTATAATACAGCTGAGTCTTTTAAGCTGTAACTTAAAAATGCAATCTGTGAAAACAGCTAAGGGACTCGAGGGTCTGAGTATATTGCAATTTAGGCGATGGGTTGACAACCTGACACTACAGCAATGTACCTACAAATCTATCTTAAATAACCCTCAAAACCTTGTGAGACGTGGCGGAACGACCTTTGTTTAGTTCGTTAACGCACTGCCAGACCCATTAGGGTTAAAAGCTTGACTATATGTATGTAAAAATGCATTGGCATTTTTTTTTACTATTTTTCACACTAAGATCTTCTCTACAAGACTGTTCCACACTCAAGACACACACTTTGCTTTTAGATGGCGTGAATGTCTTATAATGCTTAGAATAACGTCTTGGCTGCGTTTCAAGACACGATATTCAGACATTTTGCTAAGTAATACACAAATTGGTGCTACGTCTAGTCAAGTTAGGCTGACTTATCTGCAAGCTCAAGAACAGAGTTCTTCCATGCTAGACTGGGAGCGAAAGGTTCTTCCATGCGAAGTGAAAGAAAAACACAGAAATTGCCAGCTGCATTTCGTCCCAGCTGTGCTGTAAAAACCAGCCAAGGGATCTGAGGGTTTCTGTTTATTGCAACTTAGGTGATGGGATGACCACGACACACCTACAAATCTATTTTAAATAGCCCTCATAACTTTGACAGACGTGGCGAAACGACCTTTGTTTAGGTAGTTTACGCTCTGCCTACCCCATTAGAAATAAAGGCGTGATTATATGTATCAAGAACAGACTTTACTTAGTTATGTTGGAGATTTGAGTATTACGTAATTTCTTTGTTTCTTCTTTGTACGTACCTACTTACTTAGGCTACTAAGTTGATTATTTTGTGTTTGGATTTTAGATTATGCTATATTTTATATTATATACGCTATTTACCTAATAAATTAATACAGTCTCCTTCTTGGCGAGTAGATTCTCGAGTCGAACGACCCGATGAACCCTGGTGTCAGAGGTTTCAAACCACCTAGTAAGCATAGCAATTAGGCTTCTTATGCGGTTTAAGTAACAAACACTATCAAAAGACAGCTACCTGGACCGACGGCATTACGTGCCCTCCGAAGCACGGAATCCTTTTACTTTTCGGACAATCAGGTGATTCAGCCTGCAATGTTCTAACCAAACTGGGGAAAACCTCACAAAATGAGAAATTGACAAATATCAACTTAGTCCCTGGGTATCGAACCCAAGAGTCCGGCTCGTAAGCCCATGGCTCTGACCACTAGACCACGGAGGCAGTTAATACAGTAAATGTGATATTACCGTAAAAGAAAAGAATAATAAAAACACAATGTTTTTCTCAAAAAGTTTATAAGTAAATAGATTTTAGACTCTTTTAGACTAATTAGGCGGTAAGCTGCAAAATAAAATTATCGGCTAAAGCGCCGCAAAACCGAGCGTCCACTAAAACTAGCGTCCATGAAATAATAAACTGTATCAAAATAATCTCCAGGTTTACTCTGCGGCGTATAAAGTGACACGTGTGAGTTTATGAGCCGGCGGGTAGATTAGCGGGCGGGATTATACCCGGTCCACACCTGGCCATAGAGTAAAGAACAGTACGGGTACAGAAAAGACACTCGATACATAATAAACTATCAAAATAATCTGCAGCGTATAAAGATTACTCTGCGGCGTTTGAAGTGACAACTGTGAGTTTATGTTCAATTTATCACACCTTTAAAATAAATACAAAAATATTAATCTAAGTATACACTATACGTACTTTGTAACAAAATAGGTTTACTTACTAGCAACAAACAGGTTTGCTGAATGTCCTTGCTGCAATGCTTTCTTCTCCTGAATGCATTCATGTCTTATCTTATTTATTAGGTGGTGATAATATAATAGATACCAATTATCCACCCCATAAAGGTACATAAATATCACTTAAAATTAGTACATTTTTAGAGAACCTATGTCGGGAGGAGAGACCAGGAGGCCCATAGCACAGGGTCTACCTAGTTTGGGACTCCTGTCTTTCCATAATTATAAACTTGACACGCTATTATTTTGTAAACTAGAATATAAGTACCTAATATTGTGGAAAGAAAATAAAAAATATTATTATTATGTTTTAGTCAATGTACACCTATATTAGGTATTAAGTTATGTACATGCGTGCTAGTTTGTATTGTATTTTTCAGCGCGGAAGTGTTTTGAATATCATTCCAGAGTGATCCTTCTGTACCGCCACTACTAACTATCTATTCTGTGCACGTGGCCTGAACTACTGGAACGATTATAACTTTAATAATATATTTTCTCGCTAAGGTAAATGTTTATGCTTAAACCTTTTGAACCGTTTCACTGCGTTTATCCGCCAATGATACAACACCAAAATTAATTTGACTATGTTGGTAGTTTAACCGATGACACAGAAAGGATAGTTTTTCCTTTTCTGTTGGAAGGATTGCTTCAAACAGGTCGTATATTTTTTGTACCCTCTTTAAATTGTAGAAAGGGGTAAATTTTTAAATAAAAGGAGCTTTATAGTTGAGTTGATTTTGCCTCAAGGCTTTCCTCAACAGAGTTTCCTTGTAGCCCAATCGATGCCTTTGACGTGATCTAATTAATTTATCATAAACCGAAAGTGGCATTGAAGGACCCTAAACTTTTTTTCCTTTTGGCGGACAAGCCTTCAAACTTCAATGCCTTTTTTCAGGATATAGGCCAAAGTGTATAAAAAAACCGTGTGATCGTCAATTTTAACGTGAAAGTACTTAGATACTAGTAGATTTGTGTATTATAATTGTTTACCTTACTGTCATTATAATCTGGCATTACATTACTTATTTTTTTTTAATATAATATTGGCCTCTATCTGTTTTGTTTTTAGGCAAATGTCAAAATAAAAAAGGTCTCTAGAAAACAATCTTAAACCCAAGAATTATCATAAATCCACCATCAATCCATACCACGAAAACACTGCTCTATAAACAAAGCAAACTCCCATAAAATGGCGGAACACGTAACTCGGAACTCGGTAGCAACACAAAAAACTGTCAATGGATAAGCAATGGATGAATAATTCTGACCCCATGACACTCCCCTGAGACAACCCATCAATCATTTGCCGGTGAATACAACATTACCAAACCCCATGAATTATAAGGAAAGGTTCACAATAAATCTATGGGCTTAACAGCGAAGGGGTTGAAGCGGGGTTCACATAATTTAAGAATTAAAAATGCGGAAATGTCGTCAAGGTTAAAATTTCCAGGTTAAGAGGAGGTTGTTTAAATCATTTCCTTTAAAGTTTTTTTAAGCTATTTATGGCTCTCGCAAACAGCCTTTTTATAAAAAAATACCCGATTTTTATTTACCATTTTTGACCGCTGTGTCGTTTTTCTTCTTATTATTGTAGTTCAGTAATACAGTTATATAAATATACTACCGACCCGCCCCGGCTTCGCACGGCAATCATCAGTGTTTCTCTACTATATTATGCATGCATTATACATACAAACCTTCCTCTTGAATCACTCTATCCATTAAAAGAAACCGCATCAAAATCCGGTGCGTAATTTTAATGATTTATGCGTACATAGGGATATAGGGACAGAGAACGCGACTTTGTTTTATACTATGTAGTGATAATGCAACATGTAACATCAGTATTTTTGACACCAACTATGATCTTAAAAATTCAAAATGGCGGAAAAAACTTTCTTTGGCATTCTTTCTTTATCTGAATCACGCGAATCACGTAAAAACGTCAAAACAGTTCAAAGTTTCGGTTTAAATTCTAACTTCGAATCCGGAAATGCAGCAACTGAGTAGGAAAGTAAGCAGATATCCTGTTAATTTCCTGTTTTCAGGTCAGTGGCGTAGTCTAGTCATAGAATAAAAAAATAGTAAATAGTACAGGGTACGGACGAACCACACTGCAAAGACATTCAAATAAAAACAAACCTTGCAGTAACGTAGTACTTGCATACAATATATTGGCGATGACGACTTGTGCGTATAACAAAACTGATGACTGCAAAAATTTAGCTTTCTGAACAAATTATGCCGTAAAATTACAATTTCAAAAGTGCATATTAGGTATTTACGAAGATTAGATTCGCTGGCTGCATTTCCCCCCGGGCATGCTGTAAAAACTAGCTAGGTTTCAGTATATTGTAATTTATTCGATGGGCTCACAATTGGTGCCGAGACAAACTTTGTTAAGTTTAGCGGCCCATTTATATGTAAACCTATAATAATTCTTTTAATAAATATTTATAAAATAAATAGAATAACAACTTGTCACTACAACAATATACCTATTAATCTATCTTAATCAACCCTCAAAACTTTGTCAAACGTGGCGGAACGACCTTTGTTTAGATCGTTAACTCTATGCCTACCCCATAAGGGATAAAGGCGTGATCATAATGTATGTATGTATGAGTTTGACAGATAGATGCGATGTAAACGTCATCGCCCGGCGACATGCTACCCCTGTAGCATCGGCCATATTTTTTCCCATATACATACGTTTCGAGGCACGCTCCTAGACCAGCAGGGTATAACCGTGTAACATTTTTTTTTTTTTATCTTTATTGAAAAAAAAAGGCTTTAGTCGCTGAGCGACTACGTCAGCCCCATATAGCAATTACAAAACTATTGTCTACACTTAATTAATTTTAACATTACATAATACAACTTAACAGCTATTGAGGATTTAGGGTTTGATAATATTATATTTACATTACCAACTTCGCAAAATTTACAATGTTTAGAAGCACATTGTAAATTTTCCAGGGCCTCTCTTTCTGCCCTAATCCGATCACACTCCACTAAGGCGTGGTAATTGTCCTCTCTAACGTTACATAACGCACAGTTTGGAGAATCTAAAACCCTCATCATGTGACCATACGCATTCAGTGGGACGTGCCCGGTGCGTAGGCGCATACTCATCACCAATAATTTTCGGTTCATACGTACTTCTGAGAACCATGGTATCTTTGGTGGTTCAGAAGAAATAGTTTTATACCATATACCCCTCTCCTTGGATCTCTCATCAAAGTACTCTCTCCATATGTCATAACAGTATGTTTTAACTTCTCCTAAAACATCCTCAAAAAAAGGTCGGTGGTTAACAATAATGCCTTCATTAACCCCTCATTTAGCCAACTTAGCAACTTGATCATTTTCTATCAGATTCACATGTGATGGGATCCATTGAAATTTAATATTTTTTCCACTTCTCTGCAATAATAAGAACTGATCTAATATAGTATAAGCTTCGGGGCGTCCTTGTTTACCCGAGGTGCAGCGAGCTAAAAGTTGGAGAGCACTCCTAGAATCACTCAATATTACATAATTAATTTCACTACAACAGCCGATGTACGACAAACATTCAGCAATGGCTTGTAATTCTGCCCCTATTATAGGAATTTTACTATTTAATTTAAAGCTGGCTGCTACGTTACATTGAGGATCAAAGAATGCTGCTCCAACCCCATCACCATCCTTGGATCCATCAGTGTAAATCTGATAAAAATGGGAATATCTTTCATTTATAATTTCTTTAGATTTTCTACATAACATTAAAGAAGAGTAACAACTCTTTGGCCCTTCTATACTATTAATATCTAAACCCATATGTGATTTGATGTCAATATTTGTCATCCATGTCGATAATGAAAACATCTCTAATTTGTGCGAATCATGTACCTGTTGTGCTGATAATTTACCATGTACCAAGACTAGAAGTGGCTTCTTTTTATTCCTCCAATAAGGAGACTGCTCACAAATTGCAGCAAATCTAGATATTATCGAAATGGTCTTACCTCTGTTGATTGATCTGTATCTTAAATAAAATTTTGATGCTAAATATTTACGTCTAATAAACAATGGAGGAAGACATAACTCCGATTCCATAGCATGTATTGGAGTGCTTTTAATGAAACCCCCAATTAATCTTAAGGCCTGATTTTGAACTCGGTCTAATTTTACTATATTAGATTTGGCACAATTGTCAAATAGAAAGCTTGCAAAATCTAATCTGCTACGAATAATAGCTATGTATAAACGTCTGATATGTATAGGGTGAACTCCCCAAGATGTTCCTGCTAAGACTTTAAAAACATTTAAAAAATTGTTAGATTTTTCACGCACCTCATTTATCTGTTAACCGTGTAACATAAAGAGTGCTTAAGTGCTGAAAGAAGTAAATTAGCGAATAAAACTAGTCTCGCCATGAAACAATATTATAATTTAAGTAAAATTATCTTCCTAGCCTTTTTCCGTATCTCTCGGGGTCGGCTACCTAATCAAGCTGATTGAACAAGGGTACTGGTTTTTACACAGAGACCTCTGCAACCCAAAAGGGAAACCAGACCCAATCCTAGATTAGGTCAGATTTTTTAAGCCGCCAATGCTTAGCACTGGCCTCTATCATGGCTTATCGACTAACATCTACGGCATTAAACGATATTCACCGCTACCAACGGCTTAACGTGCCTTCCGAAGCACGGAAAAAGCACCGTATAAACGTACATATGAAGTTCGAAAACCGAAAAACACATTGGTACGTGGTGGGATTTGAAGCACAACCCCCCGCTCAAGAGGCAGCGGCCCTATCCACTACACCATCGGGCTCTCCTTCATACGTAAACGTGTGCATTTGTGCAAAAACACGGAGTTGAATGAAAACAAGTCGTATTTGTCTCCACGTGTGTTGTTGACCTATTTTTAGGTTATGTTATGTAACGCACGTCAACGCAAATTAGGAAAACAAAGTTCTTTTTAGTTTCGTTACTTTCGTCTTTTTTACCGGAACAGACTTTTGTCTAACAACAAAACAAAAAAACATCGCCTTTTTAAGGTTGGAAATCTTGATTCGGCACGAAAAACTCTATCCAAAATGGAGGATCAATTTAATAATAACATCAAAAACGAGCCATAGTCGCGTTTCAAATAAATTGTCGTAAGCAATTATTTTCCGTAAGCAATTATTTTGAAGTTTCTGTTTAGAAGTAATATAAGAAGGTAAAACGCGAAATTAAATTACCTGGCTGATCTTCAAGAAATTTATTTACTAATTTATTTGCTATCTAGACTAGATAACTATAAAGATTATGTAAATAAATTTTGTTGTTCGAAATATATTTTAACATCTGTTATTTTTTTATATAGATAATTAAACTTTATGCTTTCCATTTCGTAGTGGTTTAATAAATATGAATGTTAAGATATCTCTTAATCGAAAAAAAACATTCATTTTATTTTGCTGGACTTTGGACAAAGAATGTGCCAGCTGAATTCCCGGGCATGCTGTAAAAACCAGCTGAAGGATCGGAGGGTTTCAGTATATTACAATTTAGGCGATGGCCTGGCAACCTGACACTACAGCAACATTAATCTATCTTAAATAACTTCCAAAACTTTGTCAAACGTGGCATAACGACCTTAATTTCGGTCGTTTACGCTCTGCCTACCCTATTAGGGATGAAGGCGTGATTACTAGTGAACATACATACACAGTATGTAATTTTTATAGATACTAGAAAAACTAGTAGGTACAGCTAGGCACTCAAAGGTACAGTCAATCTCGTAATGGTATTTCTCTGAATAAAATACACTTCTAGTGGTAGTGTCCACTCCACTATCGGAATTTGTTTTGCTACAGACATGTGTTTACAAGGTTTGCTCTGTCGTCTGTACAATAAGTTTACCTTTTATTTTAGGTTACCTTTACAACGGGTATTTTAGTGCAATTTTTTTATACTAGGTGTAAGGGACAGCGTCCCGCACACTGATAGGGGTTGAAGAGAAAAAAATATTTGGCTTTTCCATACAAATTGTCTGGTCGAGATGAACATTTTGTATGGAAATGCCAAATTTTATTTTCACTTCCTGCAATAACTCCCTAGTGGAAGTTCTCGAGTGTCGTTGACTGAGCAACCCCAATCAGTTTGCAGGTCGCCGTCCCTTTAGACCCGGTATCTAGGTATCTAGGTAGGCCTATAGGTAAGCCTTGGCCTTCAATAGCTTCAGAAAAGCCTTTTACAGCATCTCTGTCAACAAAAATTAAAAAAGAGCTGTGTTATTTGTTTTCCTTTTACTTAATACTGTTTATTTGTGATTAAGATACTGATAACAAAAACTTGTCAGACGTGGCGGAATGACCTTTGTTTGGGTCGTTGACGCTCTGCCTACCACATTAGGGATACAGGCGTGATAGTATGTATGTATGTAACAAATAAATGTACAAAACTTTAATATCTAAATATTACTAAGAATGTTGTTTTTTTTTTATTGTTTTATTGAATTTCTCGCTGACAGTTAGTTCTTGCTTACTTGAAACTTTAATATAACCATGAAAATAACAAAATTATGAACCAAATATTAACGATTCGTTGCTCAACCTTTATTTCTAGAAAGTTCTGTCTAGTCTAGTCTAATAAAAACAATAAATTTTAACATAACTGCCATATAAAATCTAATCGCTCCAATTGACCTTCCAACAATGACAAATCCAGTCACAGGTCGTAAAAACAAGTTTTACAAACTGGGATCCTGTAATCTTGACCTTGGCTTTACGATCTACAGACTGACAAGGCTCAAAATGAACGTGGCAAGAAGAGGAACTGCTTGTTTTATTTTAATCTTCGAACATTATAAGAATGTAACTTTAGATAAGGCCCTCTATGTCAGAATCTCCCGCCTTACAACCTAGGGAGAAGGGGTTGGCTGGAAATCAGCATTGTATGGAACCGCATCGTTCCATACAAGGATAAGCTGATACAGCTCCTTTTGCCTATGTAATCATTAGTTCTAGTTTATGAAACTGTACATACATACATATAATCATGCATTTATCCCTAATGGGGTAGGCAGAGCGTTAACGACCTAAACAAAGGTCGTTCCGCCACGTCTGAAAAAGTTTTGAGGGTTGTTTAAGATAGATTTGTAGGTATATTGCTGTAATGACAGGTTGTCAGCCTATCGCCTTAATTGCAATGTACAGAATCCCTTAGCTCGTTTTTACAGCATGCCCGGCAGGAAATGCAGCTGGCACATTCAATGTTTTTCTCTCGCTCCCAGTCCAGCATGGAAGTATGAAACTGTACTTGTGGTTTTGGCTACAAATTGAATTAACGCTGCCAAAAGAAATTTTGACAGTTGTCCATACAATCCAGCGCCCCCGTTGACGTTCATCTAAAGCTTTGCCGTACTTGTACAGACTGCGAACACAATAGTTATATTTGGGGGTAGCTGATGAATTATACATTTGGGACACCAGAAAGCCGATTACGTCAACTTCGGGATAAAAAATTGCTCGACTATTTGGATGGCGTTATAGATTTGGGAAACTTGGTTTAGTTTATTTGAGTTAGATTTAGAATTATTCCACAATAATCTTTGATTGTTACTGTCATATTTAGTCGTTGTTTGAGCATACCAGTAGCTACTGAAATAATAGCGAAAACAAAAGTCAAACAAAAAAACCATCGTGGAATAAAATATACATGCATGGGGTAGGCAGAGCGTACATAATCTAAACAAAGGTCGTTCCGCCATGTCTGACAAAGTTTTAAGGGTTATTTAAGATATTGCTATAGTGACAGGTTGTCAGCCCATCGCCTAAATTACAATATATTGAAACCCTCGGATCCCTTAGCTGATTTTCACAGCATGCCCGGGAGGAAATGCAGTTGACACATTCATTGTTTTTCTCTCGCTCCCAGTCCAGCATGGAAGAAATAAGATATCTGTATGACAATTTGACATTTTATCTTCCCGGCGATCGGGATCGAATAAAACTGGCAAGTGAGAACAAAAGTGTACTTCCGAGTGGTAAAACTCGGGGAATTCCGGAAGTTGCACGATAACGCAACTCGGTAAGTGACAAGCGATCTTGTGCCGACCCAAAACTTTCAAACCCTCTATCTCGATAGAAAACCAATTGAATTCTTTGATAAGAGTATTTTTTCTATTTAAGCGAGGTTGTGGAAATGTGTCTATCTCATCAGACAAAAAAAATGCTGGATTATTCCATGCTGGACTGGGAGCGGGAGAAAAACATAGAATGTGCCAGCTGCATTTCCTTTCGGGTATGCTGTAAAAACAAGCTATATAAATTGGCTTTTCCATACAAAATGTCCACTTCGATTAGACAATTTGTATGGAAAATCCTATATTTTATTTCACTTCCTGTAAAAATGTCCAGTGTCATTGACTGAGCAACCAACTGTTAGTTTGCGGGACGCTGTCCCTTATACCCCGTATTGTAATTTAGGCGATGGCCTGACAACCTGTCATACAGAAATATACCTACAAACTACGAATAAGGAATAATTTCTAATTCGTAGCCTACAAATATATCTTTAATAATCCTCAATACTTTGTCAGACGTGGCGGAACGACCTTTGTGTAGGTCGTTTACGCTCTGCCTACCCTATTAGGGATAAATACGTGATAATATGTATGTATGCACAAAGGAAACAAGTAATTTTACTTTTGAATGTATTTACTTTCTTGTACTAAATTTGGTCTCAGAATCGACAATGAAATGAAAAATATTTAATTACTTCTCAATGGTACAAAACCTGTTTTATTCGAAACGTCGATTGTCTTTATTGAAACGCTGATTTAAGTGCAAACCATGGTACACTTGACATCGTGCCTCGCGTGCCCCAACACCTGCACGCCAGCGGACGGCAGCTTATCCGCAATACAGGTCGCTGAAGTCTGGGCCTATGATGTAATTTTTCGTGATCCGTCGACACGCTAAGAAGAAGATTGAAACGCTGTGAATATTACTATTCTTAGCTTAGTCTCTAGCGAACTAACACCTTGCACCATCGATATTAATACCTCTAGGTGTGTGACCAAGTGAATATACGACCAGGGTTAAGGCAGCGAGGCAAGTGGGCTGACTGTGGGTAAATAATGGGGCGTGGTACAGGGTGGTTCACTTCAAGCCAGTTTAGTGATGTAATATTTTTATGGGAAGTCAACTTCTTTTCATCTACAATGATCTTAAAGTGACCGGTTTTCGATTCACTGCTTTTTCTTCTTCTTCTGCTTAGCGTTTTCCTAGCCTGATGCTGGGGTCCGCTTTCCGGCTTTTTCTACTCCACTTTGCCCGGTCTTCAGCATCCACTGGTGTGAGATCGTTTTCTTCCATGTCCGCTTTTACAACGTCAAGCCAGCGCTTCTGCGTTTTAACAAAATACACTTGTATTTTGTCAAAACTGTACTTACACTACACATCCGTTAATTTGGGCTTCGTAGACGTCTATCTTTATGTATTTTATTTGTCATTACTGTGAGTTGCTTTTATGCAACGAATTTATTTATCTATAGTCTCTTTACTGATCATTTGCTATTAAATTACCATATTTTGTACAGCCTGTGTGTACACGACTAAGGGGATGGCTAGCAGCAAGCTGCTGTATGTAAATTAATGTGCCACTATTTATGAGGGTTCAAAGTAATTGTATTAGGTGTAATGTTAGAACTATGTGTATGGTGTATTGTTGACTAAAGTGGGTTCAAAATAAAGTCCATAGAAGCTTTAAGAGGAAGCGCATATAAATTAAAATAAAGGTTCCATAACATTAAACAACATACATACACATATTCACGCCTTTATCCCTGATGGGGAAGGCAGAGCGTCAACGACCCAAACAGAGGTCGTTGCGTCACTTCAGACAAGTATGGAGGGTCATTTCAGATAGATCTATGTATTGCTGTAGTGACAGGTTGTCAGCCTATCACCTAAATTAAAATACACTGAAACCCTTAAATCCCTTAACTGTTTTTTACAGCAGGCCCGGGAAGATTTTCTCTCTTTCCCAGTCCAGCATGGAAGAAAATCCATAAAATCTAGGATATTAAATTAAACTTTTCAGTACCAAAATTGCTTCCAACTAAACGCGATTAAGGGATACCTTCCGTTCCTGCCCGAATCTGCCTTTTGAAACTTTCTTCATCAATTGAAGCGCTAACTCTGTGCTACAACCGAACTCCATCTGTTACTCACCAACTAACAGGAACTCCCGGAGTTGCCTTTTCTCGGTATATCGCCGTTGCAATTTGATCAGCTCGGTTGGGGATCAATTCTAAGTGTCACCTGCTAAAGCTAAATATGAAATAGTCTTGTCAATTTACATTTTTAACTTCATAAGTTGAAGTGGGGCGATAGTATAATATTGTCGTCTAGTCAGTTTTACATAAGTTGAAGTGGAGTGATACGTTTATTATTTGGAGCGATAGTATACGTATAATCTTTGTCTGTGGTTTTATGTAAAACTTCAAGCTTTTGACACTTTTTGATACATTTCATAGAAGACCCGAATTGACACGACTCGACTGACAGCGAGTTTGATTTCGTATCAAAAATTACATTTTAGTACATTATGAACTGTCAAATCCATACTTCATACTGCTCTTAATCTTGAAATCGATTTATAAATATGGGCCTAAGATTATAAAGCGATATCGGATGTCAGTAGAAAGACGGCTTCATTTTTGAGTATTTTGTTTCTCACATTTAAAATTATCATGTCCTGTCATTTTTGTGTCATAGCTGGCGGATAAATTTACATTTACATATATATTAAGCAAGTGGTGTTTAGAATCGAGCCCTGGCTGTCAGCAATACTAACAGTTGCCACCTTCTGTTTGTATAGAGCTCGGATGGATGTGCAAATTTGAGTTATTGAGGCCTTCATGTACAATGTACAGTGCATAGACAACAATGTATTGATGGCAAGATACATACATACATACTATCACGCCTGTATCCCTAATGGGGTAGGCAGAGCGTGAACAACCCAAACAAAGGTCATTCCGCCACGTCTGACAAGTTTTGAGGGTTGTTTAAGATAGAACTTTATATTGCTGTAGTGACAGATTGTCAGCCCATCGCATAAATTACAATATACTCTCGAATCTCTTAGCTGTTTTTTACAGCATGCCCGCCCGGGAGGAGATGCAGCTGGCACATTCTACGTTATTCTGTCGCTCCCAGTCCAGCATGGAAGCAAGATGGCAGCCATATTTGTCGAAATGACGTGTCATATTTTCTAGTAGGCAGTAGGATAGCTGAGGTAAAATATTTAACCTTTATATAGCTAGAAATATTCTTCTTTATAAGTTTAAAGACTTTCACGGTTCTTCATTACAATAAGATTATTATTCTGGATTCAGTCTGCTCGTGACCATGTCGCATGAAACTGCGATTAAATATCGAGGAAACAATCAATATAAGCGTGGTAGTAATCTCGTTTAAAATAATTGACCTGATTGTCCGAAAAGAAAAAGATTTCGTGCTTCGGAGGGCAATTTAAGCTGTCGGTCCCGGTCGCTGTGTTTGATAGTGGTCGTTACTCAAACCATGTCAGAGGCCTGATAGTTGTGCTACTAGGCGGTTTTAAAAATCTCTGGGGGTTCATCGGGTCGATAGACTCGATACCCAATCGGTAGAAGAAGAAGTTTAAAATAATATTCTTATACTTCTTTTTTTAAAGTAAATTTACTAATATTTTATAGATAAATCGTCTGTCAATGAAAATTTGGATTGGTTTTAATATAAAATGAAATATCATCCGCAGTAGTATCGAAATAAATAACAATGATTGATTGATTAGGCTATTCGCTTTATATTTACCCTAGAGTGCATAGACTACGTAAAAATCTATTAACTAAGATATAGGAACGGCATCGAAGAAATGCCCATGTATTATAATGTCTATTTAATGTTCTCCACAACCCTTCTTCTCCGTCATATCTCAAGGAGATCTTCTATTTCTCTCGACCACAAGACAAGCCTTGTCACTCCCATGTCAGGTCAATTTTAAGCATTCCTACTCACCACTCGGACTTCTTCAGCTACTCCTTCACTGTACATGCAGCCAGACTGTGGAACTCCCTCCCGCATACGGTGCGTGATATTCCTTCTATCACAGTGTTGAAAAAACGAGTAAAATAATACTATCTTTCTCTTCCAAATTAATTCGTTATTGTCATCGCTACATAGTAAAAAACAAAGTCGCTTTCTCTGTCCCTATATCTCTATGTATGCTTAGATCTTGAGAACTACGCAACGGATTTTGATGCGGGTTCTTTTAATGAATAGAGTGATTCAAGAGGAAGGTTTATATGTATAAAACATGCATAATATACTAGAGAAACACTGATGATTTCTGTGCGAAGCCGGGGCGGGTCGCTAGTACTTTTATAAGTTTACTAGTTATCTGCTGTTTATAAAATTATTATGTATTATTATACTAGTATTATAGATTATTTATTTATTACTATGTGTATTTATTTATGTAGATTCTAGGTATATGTATTATTATCTATATTTGTGTTTTTTTAAATTTAATATTAGGTTTTGAATTTTATTTAATGTAATTATAATTGTACACGCCTTATCTGCCTCACCTATGCACTCTCACTACCGCAGCCGAAGCCGTTCCGTAACTGCCTCCGTGGTCTAGTTGCTAGTGCCATGGACTCCTGATCCGGAGGTCCTGGGTTCGATTCCCACGGGGAAACACTAAGTTGATATTTAAGAATCAATCACTTTGTGAATTTTTCCCGAGTTTGGTTAGGACATTGCAGGCTGAATGACCTGATTGTCCGAAAAGAAAAAGATTGTCGTGCTTCGGAGGGCACGTTAAGCCGTCGGTCCCGGTCTCTGTCTTTGATAATGGTCGTTACTCAAACCATGTCAGAGGCCTGATAGTTGTGCTACTAGGCGGTTTAAAAACTCTGACACCAGGGTTCATCGGATCCATAGACTTGATACCCACTCGACAGAAGAAGACTGTAGGTCAGCGGGAAGAGATATCTTTTTAGAGATAAGCTGTACCTGTTGTGCTATTGTTTATTATGTCTGTTTCCTCTGTATGAGCAAACCTTCTACATTTTTAATGCGAACGGCCAAAGTGTGGAACTCCCTGCCTGCGGATCTATTTCCGGAACGTTATAAAATGGGCCTTTTCAAGGCGAGAGTGAACAGGCATTTTCTAGGCAATCATGCTCCATCATAGTCTACATCATCACTTACCATCACGTGAGATGGCGGACAAATGATTGCCTATCAAATATTAAAAAAAAAAAAAAACCTTTGTTCAGGTCGTTTACGCTCTGCCTACCCCTTTAGAGATAAAGGCGTGATTATATGTATGTATGTATGTACATGTGTGCAATAAACTTAAAATAAAAAAACGTTAAATAATAATAAAAGGAACCTATAAACTTTGACATCTGGAATATCCAATCCACTCTACTATTGGACGTTGGACCAATTAGATTCAGTTCTGAGTTCAAGATAGTCAGTCACCTACTATTTGTCAGCCCCCGAAGCGATGTGCAAATTTGAGTTAACGCAGCGTCCTATCCGATGTTTACCAGTTAGATGATAGACGTTATTTCGAAGTGCTACAGTCGGTTTTCGCAGAGCAAGTATGATTGGAGGGAGTTGGTGATTCGATGCAGCGTGTTCAATAGTTTGTCTGTATCTATTGGTGTTGATAATATTTGTTTGGACGATGTCAGAGGATGGAGTTTCCACAGATATCTTGTTGTTGGTAGAGTAAATTCGACGCTACAAAAATATATAACACGTAGTCTTTTCTTCCATGCTGGTATGGGCACGGGAGAAAACATAGAATGTGCCAGCTGCATTTCCTCCTACGCATACTGTAAGAACCAGCTAAGGGATCCGATGGTTTCTGTACATTGAAATTTAGGCGATAGGCTGTCAACCTGTCACTACAGCAATATACCTACAAATCTTTCTTAAATAACCCTCAAAACTTTGTCAGACATGGCGAAACGACCTTTTTTATTTTATGGTCGTTTTCGCTCTGCCTACCCCATTAGACATAAAGGCGTGATCATATGTATATAATGTGTATATGCAAAAGGATCGAGATAATCATCTCCTCGTTACCTGCAACTAAAACAATCCAAACTGACTCAAACGATGACATTTAAATTAATTTCGATTCCCTCAAAATTTTAATTATGCTCTTCAGAAACGTCAGAACCTTACCTCATCACTTAGTGAGCCATTAAACGGGAGTAAAATATAGCTTCGTAGCGAACAATGGCTCGGGTACTCCTGGATACCCTCTCAATATCGTGGTGGGTGTTTTATCAAAATAAACTGTCACCACAGAGGGGACTATTCATTGACACAATGGGTCTCGCACCTGGCTGGCTGGGTCGATAGTGTCGGAAAGGATAACGGTACTTATCGATGGAAATATTACGAAGAAAGATATTGGAAGATAGAATTATATTCATTTTCTTGTCGCTTCGTTGGAAAGAGAGACATTTCAAGTCTGTTGTACTGTTAGAAACAATCTTTGTCTGCATTTGATATAACATAAATATTTCTTAATTCACTTCAATGCTGGACTGGGAGGAACATCCATGCTGGACTGGGAGAGATAGAAAATCATAGTATGTGATAGCTGCGTCTCCTCCCGGGCATGCTGTAAAAATCAGCTAAGGGAGTTGAGTTTTTCATTATAATAATTTATGCGATGGGATGACAACCTGTCGCTATAGCATTTTACAGATCTATCTGGAATAACCCTCAAAACTTGTCAGACGTGGTGAAACGACCTTTGTTTGTCGTTTACGCTCTGCCTACCTCATTACGGATACAAGCGTGATTATATGTATAAATGCTCATGTTAATTTTCTTCTATTTTCATTGGGAAAGGAGACAATTTAGGAGATGCCTGTTGTACTGTCAAAATGAATCTTTGTTTCTATTAGATACTAAATAAATGAATCTTAAGCTTCATTTTATTTTAAAACTGAAATAATGATACTTAATAGTTAAAAGTTTCATCATTGTTTGTTGGAAAAATCTTCTCATATTTAATGGACTAAAGATTCTGACTTAAAAACTTAATGGACTTTATAATCACCTTGCAGAAAAGAAATCTACTTCAATATTTTTAGTATGCAAATTCTTCCGCCGTTAGTTGTTAGTATTTTTTCTCATAATCTTTTTAACACAGCACAGCTTTGAAATTGACTTCCATGCTGGACTTGGAGCAAAATGAAAACATAAAATGTGCCAGTTGCATTTCCTCCTAGGCCATGCTGTAAAAATTTGCTAAGGGATCCAAGGGTTTTACTAAATGGCAATTTAGGCGATGGGCTGGCAAACCTGTCTTAAATAACCCTCTAACACTTTGTCAAACGTGGCGGGATGACCTTTGTTTAGGTCGTTTACGCTTTGCCTTCCCCATTAGGGATAAAAGCGTGATTATATTTATGTACGTTATCGATATTTTTGGTAAACGGAGCAACCCTATCCATCATCTCTTTTAGTGATAGCGGGATGAGTTAGAACGTAGGGTTACCTTCGCATAATACCTAAATTCATGCTAATACTAGGTAGATACTACATTTTAACACTAAAAGATAAACAAGTTTTATTCATAATGAAAACTGATCGGCGTACTAGTTTGTATTGAAAGGACCCTCCTTTAGCCCTCGACGTTTCGATCCTATACGAGGATCTTCATCAGGAGAGAAGAAAGTCGCACTCCACCGCCCACCAAGTGCAACCTTCGACTTCGATACTACATTTTGAATTGTGAAGAAATTTATTTTAGTGTTTCTACGTTGATGTTTGTTTTTCCTAAATAGGTTTAACTATGAATATTTCTTTAAAATATTACTTAACATAAAAACTGTTTCGTTGTAAGTTTTTGTATTTTTTGAGTGCAGTGCGATATCGTATTTGAATCGTAATGCAGTTGAGATTTTTCTTAATAAATTAATTCATAACGATATTTTTAAGACATCTTTTTTTTTTTTATATGTATAGGCGAGCATTTGTCCGCCATCTCACCTGGTGGAAAGTGACGATGCGGACTATGTTGAAGCATATTCACCTGTGTAGTGCCTATTCACTCTCGCCTTGAAAAGGCCCAGGTTATAATGTTCCGGAAACAGATCCGCCGGCAGGGAGTTCCACTCCTTAGCCGTTCGCATTAAGAATGTGGAAGCGAACCGCTTCAACGACATAAGGGTGGAACCCCTGTCCACGCCTCGTGCTCCGGAGATGGAAAGGGGAGGGGGGTATAAGGTCATGAAGTGCTAACGCGCACTCCCCGAAATGTATCCTGTAAAATACCGACATGCACGCCACTCTGCGACGGTGCTCAAGGTTCTGTAGTTTTGCCTCAACCAGTGCTGAGTCTCCAATGAGCTTCTTAGCACGTTTCTCGATTGAGTCTAAGGCAGCCAGCTGGTATTTAGCTGAACCGTCCCAAAGGTGGCAGCAGTACTCCATACACGATCGGACTTGAGCTGTGTATAACTGCAATAGCTGTCCCGGTGTGAAGTATCGCCTCACCTTCGACAGGATACCAAGTTTTTTGGCAGCTGTTGTGGCCAGAGACTCAATGTAACGTCCAAAGTTCAAGTCGGACGTAAGGCTCATACCAAGAAGCTCAAGATGGTCAGAAATCGGTACGGATACATCCCGGAAAGTTGGAGCCAGGTTAAAAGGACTCCGTTTTGTCGAGAATAGACACGCCTGGGTTTTGGATGCGTTGAACTTGACGAGATTGGCATCGCCCCACTCGGATATCACCCTTATCTTACATCTTCATAGGTATGAATTCCTTGATAAGGATAGTATTAAGTATTTCTATGTCGATATATTAAAACAGACAGCACTTCATTGTACATATCTGATAGTAGGCCCAATTCTAGATACCACCGGCTAAAATTAAAATCTAACTAATTTCAAAATAATATTATTGAAAAAGGACAGGAGCTTCATACTATATACTTTTTACTTAGTTTTACATTTTGTCCGCTCGATTTTGACGCGCTTTTGCACGTTTCCCCTGTATTTCTGTCAATTTTATCCGCCATATCATAGGACGGCGAATAAAAATCAAAGATAACGCATAAAACCACCGACTATAAATCAAAAACCGGAGAGAATAGATCTCCTGTCTTTTTTCAATGTTTTTAGTCTGGAAATGACAAATAGGTTTTAAATTTAGTTTTAGCTGGCAAATATAGAATCGAGCTCAGTATCAACTTATACTGAATTTCGTATCCTGGATACCATACTTGGATACACGCTCAAAAGTATTCACTCCTCAAATATACACCATTGTTATTTTCCAATAAATCTCCAAGTTCGTCTCAGTGAAGATTTTCTTTGATATGTATCACAGCACGTATTGATCGTTTTGTAGAGGGGGAAATCTAAGGGTAAACCCAAACAGTACACAATACCGTTGTAAGATTTTTTTAAGGTTTCTAATTGTAGATTTTTAGAATAAAATGCAGGAAATCAGGTTCAGGAAAACAACCCAAACAAAGGTCGTTCCGCCACGTCTAACAAAGTTTTGAGGGTTATTTAAGATAGATTTGTAGGCATATTGCTGTAGTGACAGGTTGTCAGCCCATCGCCTAAATTGCAATACACCGAAACCCTCGGAATCCCTTAGCTGGTTTTTACAGCATGCCCGGGAGGAAATGCAGCAGGCACATTTTATGTTTTTCTCTCGCTCCCAGGCCAGCATGGAAGAAAAAAATATACTGGGAAATAATGGCATTTTAATTTAGTTACAAGCAAATGTTTCTCGTCAGACTTTCTTATTTCAACCTATGAGTTTAAAACATAAATTTAAAATGCTCTAAACGGAACTGAACTTATCTAAACGTTTTTATCTCTCGATCTCAACCATTCTTAGAAAAAGTTTATTTAGATAAAGGGTGGAAGTTTCACAATATCGCCCTAAGCGTAACTTTTCTGCGAATTTCACTCTGGTATCTTTTCTTTTTACCTGCGACTGATTTTGCAACGAAAACCTTTGGTGAAAAATAAAAGAAGAATCTGAGAAAGGTACTTAGAATCAAACGTTGAAAATAGTATTCAGCAGAACTTAAATTGGATAAATAAATTAAAAAACCATCGTCTAAAAAAGAGAGGTAAACGATGTCATGCTTTCATCTGTCACGGGATAGGCAGACCTTGAAAGGCTTTATAAAGCCGTTGTTGGTATTTTATCAATTGTAAGTTTGTTATCTCGTCTGTTGTTACTATCGCCATGCTGGACTGTGAGCGAGAGAAAAACATAGAATATGCCAGCTGCTTTCCTCCCAAAAATGCAGCTAAGGAATTCGAATCAGTATATTGCAATTTAGGCGATGGGCTGACAACTTGTCACTACAGCAATATACCTAAAAATATATCTTAAATAATCCTCAGACATGGCGGAACGATCTTTGTTTAGGTCGTTTACGCTCTGCCTACCCCATTAGGGATAAAGGTGTGATTATATGTATGTATGTATGTTACTATCGCTATTGGCTCTTACTCGCTTAGATAATACTTCACGCTTGCCCTTAAAAGAAAATTTCGCTTATCCCTCAACCTTCCAATCCGAGTTCCAACCTCAGTCAACTCCTCGTCCGTCCAGTGTCCACCAGGGCACCATAAACAGACAATTCAATTACATACAACGTGCCATCGGTTTGGAATGTCAGAGACCTCATTTCTATATTTCCACTGATTTGCTATAGCTTGCGCTTCTAACACTGCTTGATATATAAATCCATTAGCAACTTTCTACATTTATAAATAAAAGATTAAGTATATAAAAAGAAACATGTATGTATGTTTTATTTGTTACTGATTAGGTAAAAACTTCAATTAACACACAAATTTTATCAATTCTTTAATTCCTATTATAATAATCTAGAAAAAAAATACTGCAATTTAGGTAAATAAACTTATCAAGACGCTAGTGATATTACGATATGGAAAGCTAACAAAGATACCGAAGCCACAAAGAAATGGAATAATTCAGTAGAGCATGTCGAAAAAAAAGGCTGCTAAATAACTGAATCCTCAGTAAACCTAATTTTGGCAAAGGTAAAAACCGCGTGGTACAAAGCAGCAATGGATGTTTGACCTTAGCACGTCAAGCTTTGGTCTGAAAATTGATTCAGCTAACAGGCCTTAGCGACGTCCAAGCTTCGGAAAAAGGGTTCGAGATAAGCTGAGAATTATTCAAACGTACCAGGATTCCATGAATTCCAAGAAGTTGCGTCGTTAGGATGGCCTATTGGAATGTAGGGAGCGTTACGGAAGACGTAGTGGAAATAAAAGAAGTTCTTAATTAGCTTTTTGATTGGGTATTCCTGAAGGATAAGTAATATGGGTAATAAGCAGTCTAGGTATGGTTATTTTATTGAAAGTAATATGAAAGAAAAAGGGAAAGAAGATTTTTATTTTACACAGTGCAGTTTTCGAAACTACGAATTCTATTTATGAACATCTACTTTGCGCATGCGCTTATATTTCTTATTTGCGATGCAAATGCGTCGTACGTAACCTGTCACTATTCCTGGTAATCTGAGCTCTTATTTCCTAAAAATATGACTCTCAGACAATACGAGAGGCAGCTCCGAAGGCTTTATATCAATTCCCAAAGCTACGTCGTGGAAAGAGCACCGCGAAAAAATACTGATAAAATATTCCAAGAATCCATTTTCGACGAAACAAATATTCAATAGACATCTCCCTCTGTCGCCAAAGGTGCGTCAGATTTTCTCGCACGAATTACCTCGAAAAAGATACCTTACAGATTATATCTTTTCTCGACGAAACAATTTTATTCCTGTTCACTGATTGGTGATGATAAAACATATTTAGGTTCTCTTTTGAAAAGTTTTCGAATCAATTGGTGAAAGAGATTGGATTTAATTTTCATTGTGCAGCTCTCAATTTGTAACAAAAGCACTGCAATGTTATACAATTCGGTTGTGAAGTGCCCTTTTATATTGGTGTTGTGGATATCGGTCTCTGATTTTTATTATTCGGAAGTTTTAATAGTCTATTTTATTTGACCATTGTTGGCTTTTATGTTGTCATTGTCACCGACGTTATTTTCTTTTTTCGTTATAACGTGATACCGGATTATACAAACGAGAGTTTATCTATGGTGTAACGTTCTTTGAAGTTTTTTGTTTTCATCAATAACACAGGATATTATACTATAACTATCAATTCTCCTCAAAATCATTTTCCTTCTTCCATGCTAGACTAGACAAAACATAGAATGTACCAGTTACATTTCCGACGGGCATGCCGTAAGACCAGCTAAGGGATCCGAGGGTTTCAGTATATTGCAATTTAGGCGATGGGCTTACAACCTGCCACTACAGCAATACACGTACAAATTTATCTGAAATAACCCTCCAAACTTTGTCAGACGTGGCGGACGCAGCCTCAGACCTTTGTAAAAATTTGGGATAAAGGCGTGACTAGGTGCCATGTATCATTTGTTGAATGCAACCGCTTTGCATTCAACTCAAAATATTATAATAAATAAAAATATGGATTTTCTTTTGTCTTCAAAGATTGTCTACAGCGAATAGATATGCAGAATTTTATTGTGAAGTGCCAATAAAGGCTTTATTTACTGCAATCCAGTGTTTTAACTCCGATCTACAAACCCACAGTCCACTAGCTCAAGAAGGAGCAAACATCATATGCCTAACAAGTATTCCCTGTGTAGTATACTATTTAAGGTTGCCTGGAATAAATTGCTGCTTAGCAATAAGGCCGCCTATTTGTTCTACTATTTGTTTCATTTAATTTTATTTTCTCTTGTGTCTTTTCTGTGCAAAAAAGTATATTCTTACCTTATCTTATCTTAAGTATTCCGTTTGTTCTCAGGTGAGGGCGAGCGCGGGGGCGAGCGGCGACGCGGCGCGAGCGCAGCGGTGACGCGCGGCATGCGGCGCCGTCCGCTGCTGCCGCTGCTGCTGCTGGCGTTGTTGCCGCGCGGCCTGCTCGCCGCGTCCGGAGGTAAGCTATAGACATCTACAGTTGTCATAGACCCGTATTTGTAATCGGCTCTCAAGAGTGACGGCGAGTTTGAGTTCGTATCAGAAATGTTTTCAGTACAAAACGATCTATCAAATCCTTACTTACGCCCGTTTTTATAATTGGCTCTCAAGAGTGACAGCGAGTTTGAGTTCGTTTTAGAAATGTCATTTCAGTAAAAAACGATCTATCAAATTCATACTTAATATTGTTCTCAATCTTGAGATTGCTTTATAAATACGAGCCATAGGTATCTACACTGCTACAGCCTATCTCATCTCTTCCTCCCAATGTGTCGTCACCTGCTGTTTCGTGACGTGTTATGCTGCTATTTTGCAATATTATACTATCTTAACGCAATCCCAAAGACTCTTTAGATAAGATAATATAAGTATTTATTGATCACTGTGTAAAAAAGATCTTATTAGCAAGAAGGTTCGACCAAACAGTTTATCCATTTCGGAAGTACAATAATGTTTTTACGTTTTATAATAACAATCAATTTAAACATTTAGGCTAAGATTTACAGTTAACATTAAATCTAGCAAAGTTAATAGATAATTTTAGTTATAGAATTTCATACATACATAAAATCACGCCTTTATCCCTTACGGGGTAGGCAGAGCGTAAAACGCCTCCTAAAAGGCGCTTTCGCCACGTCTGACATAAATTGAGGGCAATTTTAGATTGTAATGTGTATTGCTGTAGTGACAGGTTGTCAGCCCATCGCCTAAATTACAATACACTGTAACCCTCGAATCCCTTTTGTTGACTTCTACAGCATGCCCGGGAGGAAGGGCAACTGGAACATTCAATGTTTTTCTTTCTCTCCCAGTCCAGTATAGATATAGAATTTATCAGTGTAATATGCCTTTACAACATCATCTCTACTAGTAACCAGGTCGTCTATTCCCTCTGCACATTATGGGCCAGTAGATTTACAGCTAATGGTAAAGAAGTATTAATTAGTATAACCATTTTACTTTCTTCTTTTAATTCTACGCAAGAGACTTAAATGCATTATCATCACTGTCTAGCTCAACTCAACACTTCTTTTTCTACTTCAACGAGAATTAATTTTACAATTTCTGCAGCTGAATTCTGTTCACAATTTAACAGAACATTTCACGTTGCAAACTAAAACCTAATGACAGTCAAAGTTCCCGTTTACAGCATTTTCGTTTGTACTTTTGTCCCGGGTATTTATTAAATCGTCTAAAATGGGGCTTGTAGCTTTCATCAAACAAATGGGTGTCGCCTGACGCTAGCTCGCCGAAATGTGGGCTTTTGTCACTTGCCACTATCGTCGGGCTATATCGGTTGTACATGGATGATTTACTTTTAGGAACTGTAAAAAAAGAACATCAACCAAAATATACTTCTCTGCATATTAGCAGCTTTAAGACCATTTGTTCAAAGTATGTAGACGCTGATGTCTATAGTCCATCTATTTAAAGCGCTTTGTGTTTTTACGCTATTTAATTTATTTTCTTCATTTTTATAGTTCTTTAAAAAACGTTTCTCTTCTCTCAAAGGCTGTCTCATGCTGGGTCCAAGTCAAATTAACTAAATTGTGCATTCAACTCTCAGTTTATAATTAATTAATTATAGTGGTTTCAACAACTCTGTATAAACTACTACATCTGTATCTGTTTCATGGAAATAACTTTCCTATCCCTTCTTAATAATTAGCTTTCTAAAAACCTATTTATAAATGTAGGTACCTAGTATACTAGATCCAAGTAGAATTAACACCACCCCGTATATAAATGTAGCGGGCTTCAACGCCCCCTGTATAAAGTACGGCGGACACTGCTGTCTGTGACAAATTAATGGACCCACTATCAGGATTGGAGTGGAGTGCCAGTGCGAGCGATTCATCAGATAGAGTGATAGACTTGGTGTAGCCTGGTGTAAATTGTTAGGCGTTTTGCTGTGAAGCGGTGCTTTTATTCAGTTTGTAGTGTGAAGACTAGTATAAATTTCAATTATTTTCATTTCAATTATTCAATTATTGGACTGTAATCGTCTGAAATAAAATTATTATTAATTGGTTTTGTTACATTATTTTTTCTCCCATTTCTGGGGCAAACATCCAGTGTCACGGACTCACGGACTGTGTCAAGTTATTATTATTATTTTGTACATTCATTTTATTATTATTTGTTGGTATACTTTTTAGTATTACGGGCCTACAGGGACCCGGTCCTTTGAGGCATAAGTGGGGCCAAAGCCAACAGCGCAGAGGCCTTTTTATACCAAATAATGTGTTTTGATGTGTACATCATGCGGATGCTCGCTCTGGTATTATTATTATTATAGGCGGTGCACACCTAAACTTTCGTAGTTTTATTAATCTTTTTTTTTTCAGCTCTTACGACTGCAATCCTCAACAGCATTAGTAATATGACAGCCACAAGGCTTTTCCAAAGTGATATCTGTCGTGATTCAGAACAAATATCGAAAATAACATGGGATGAACAACATTTATCATTTCTTCCATGCTGGACTGGGAGAGATAGAAAAACATAGAATGTTCCAGCTGCCCTTCCTCCCGGGCATGCTGTAGAAGTTAGCAAAAGGGATTCGAGGGTTACAGTGTATTGTAATTTAGGCGATGGGCTGACAACCTGTCACTACAGCAATACAAATCATTACAATCTAAAATTTTCCCTCAAATTTGTCAGACGTGGCGAAACAGGCGCTTACGAGGCGTTTTACGATCTGCCTACCCCGTATGGGATAAAGGCGTGATTTTATGTATGTATGTATGTATGAAAAACATTTATGAATTATGCCGTTTAGGCGTAGAAAATCGCGTGATAGCTTTCAGAGCTACTGCGTTTCCAGCAGCAGTTAGAAAAAAAGTCGTGCGGGATAAGATATTTTAAATATCTTTTTATTTTGACAGAATGACGAGGCTTTCTGATCGTGAAAATAAGTAAATGTCGCTCTAGAGTTGGATTTGGATGTTGCAAAAAAACATACAAACCTTGCTTCATTAAAAACAGTGATGAGAAGTGTAGACTAAATTAACTCATTATCCCAAATCGCCACCACTGCCACCAAACCCCACATTTCACCAACACAACCGCTGATAGCAGACAACCTTTGATATTGATAAATTGTGCCGCTCGCGCGCTTTGTGACGTCACTACCGCTTTTGACGTGTCAATGTCCGCCGCCCAAGGAGCTTTCCGGTGTGGAATAAGGGTTAGTTCACACCGGGATGAGACGCGACGCGGCGCGGAGCGAAGCTGCTTGAAGATGCATCTCGTTGTACCGAGATAGTTTCCAAGCCCTTCAATAGAATATCTATCTTTTTGCATAGGGCGTTCTATATTATTTGTTTATTTATCGTATGACATTATTTATAGCGAGGTCCAGAGTACAGTGCAGAAGCCGGTTTTGTTGCACCTTTAATACCACCCGGGGTCACTTGTATGGTTAAGGTAGTTCCTACGGACGTGGAGCAACATCGACCTGTAACAACCACTATTAGAAACAGTGACCGGGACAGACGGCTTAACGTGCCCTCCGAAGCATGGAATCCTTTTTCTTCCAGATAATCAGGTGAATTCAACCTGTACTGTCCTAACTAAACTGGGGAAATCTCACAAAGTAATAAATTGACAAATATCAACTTTGTGTTCCCCCCCTGGGAATTGAACCCAGGACATCTGGATCGTAAGCCCATGGCTCTGACCATTAGACCACGGAGGCAGTTGCATCACGCTTTTGAAAAGTTCGCGCCACATCGCGTTGCGTCGGTTTCCTACGTGACTTGTCGTATCCTGTCCTCTGACTTCGTGTTACTGAGATTGTGGAGATTCAGTGGTGACCATCCAGCACATCGTGAAGGACTGCCCTTATCGAAAGTTCAGCAGCTGATTCCTACACCAAACTCCGTCATCAAATAAAGTCGCATTTTTTCTTCTTCTTCTGAGCCAGTGGATTCTCGAGTCGAACAACTACCCGAAAAACCCTGGTCACAGCTCGGGCACTCCTAACTACAATGTAATTTTGGTCACACATCGACAGACGCCATGTTGCACTTGCCATGCGTTTGTGTGCGTGTTATAATAAGGGTTGACAAATTGTGATATAGCGGTCACCTGATTAATCTGGTTCTTGATTAAACCAAAGTTTTAAAGTAGTTCACTGTAACTGAATAGTTAGATTCGGTTAGGTTACATATTTTTTATGAAGTCACTTACCGCCTCTCATCTCTTGGGAATCTAAAAAGTTCATTTTGGAGTCATATATTGTGGTAAAAAAACATCCGTACACGGAACAGTACTTTACCATCTTTGGAACACAAAACTCTATTATTTCCGTTACACTGGAAAACATGCGCGCGCCATGCCCGCTAAGCGTACCCACAATGTGACCCACAATCCGGCGCGGAGTGTGACGTATATCGAACCGGGGAGGGGAGGTGAGTATCTATTCTGTATGTAGTACTATTATATATTCTGTGCTCTGGTGTCAGAGTTTTCAAACCGCCTAGTACCACAGCAATTAGGCTTCTGACATGGTTTGAGTAATGACCACTATCAAAGACAGCGACCGGGACCGACGGCTTAACGTGCCCTCCGGATCACGGAAGACGTCGCATTTTTTGGAAACGCCTTACGATGATGACAATAAGACTTCGTAGTACAAGGAGATGTATCTTCAAGCAGCTATACACCACGTCGCGTTGCTTCTCGGTTTGAATTGACCCTTAGAGGTACTTCCGGTCTGGTGAATGAGGGTTAATTAGTGGCACAATGGAAGTTTGATGGGGTCGGAATTTGAGTAGACGTGTGATCTTGGGTTAAAGCGTGGGATGAAAGGTAGGGCAAACTATATATACCTAACTTGACATAAATAAATACGCCTTAAGTCTTACAGAGAAAGCAAATTAATTAAATAGCTTATTAATCTTTGAAAAGTATTTCAGAAAGCATTGTGTACGGTTTAAGTGATAGATTGTCATTGCTTAAATTTTGCAAACGGACTGAAATTGATACCCCCTCCCCATTCCATCCTACGTTGTGGAATTACCAAATAATGGCAAAAAGCGCTTCGTTTCAACTTTTCTAATGTGAACGGCTAAGGAGTGGAACTCCCTGCCTGCGAATCTGTTTCCGGAACGTTATAACCTGGGCCTTTTCAAGGTAAGAGTGAATAGGCATTATCTAGGCAAATATGCTCCATCATCGTTTGCATCATCACTTTCCATCAAGTGAGATGGCAGGCAAATGGTTTGCCTATCATAAAAAAAAACTTAAATTTCGATTCAATCTACTCGCTTTTACGAGCACTGAGAGAGAAGCAGCTGTACTTTTTCACTAAGGTACATCACAGTTCATCTACGAAATAAGTTTAAAAAAAAACTTGGAATAGGGTGTAAAATTTTATGAAGACACGCTTTAAGTGAGGGTATTATTTAAACTTTGTATGACTTAGAAGTCAACATAAAAACCATCTCCGCACAGCGTCCGGACGGAGTTACCAGAGTCTGGTTGAGTTTGTAGCTTGTATTTAAACCTAGATTTTAGGATATTATAATGTATCACACTAAGGTAGGTACCTACTCTAGCAAAACCTAGGCTCATTCAACCAGGCAGGTCCATCCATATGTTATTATCACAATCGAACCATAGGGCGTGGATGTGGATATCATAATACAATACCTAAAACCAACCCCAATCCCAAATGAATAGTCAGTCCTGGTCGCAACAGGAGATAGGGATGTGGTGGCAGTCTTGTAGATAATTAATAATAATAATTTTCTAATAGTTTTTTGCACTCACATTGCTATTTTATTTCTGAAAAATGTATATTAAATAACCCTCAAAACTTTGTCAGACGTGGCGGAACGACCTTTGTTTAGGTCGTTTACGCACTGCCTACCCCATTAGGGATAAAGGCGGGATTATATGTATAATATTGGCAGATAATAACAATAGTTGTGGTGCTGTAAGGGCGTTACAAGTTCTGCAATAGAGCAATATTGAATGTAATAGTTAGACATTCGTACTGCCTCTGTGGTTGAGGGCCTAGTGATCTTGATCAGGAGGTAGTTGGGTTTGATTTCCGATGACAGATAAAACAAAGAAGACGATATTGAATTGTTGTTTCTAGTTTGATTGTAGTGCCTAATCACTAGCTGATCATCTGATTATCATTATGATCTATAACGTCAAACGAATGAACATGAAAACTGTTGATCGTGCTATCAATCAATCATTCTATCTTATTATAAATCGTTATTAAAGGAATAGAGAGAATACCATGTCATCCTAATATCGAGTGATTTTGCTGACTCGACTAATGTTTGATGTGCATTATAGACACTTCTTCTTCTATCGAGTCGATGGCAAGTTCAAATACCCAATTATAGACACTGATATTTATGGACGATAGAATATCGACTATGGAAAGCGAATACTGCTAAAGCGCCACATCGCTAGTACTTGAAATTGAGCTTTGCTTTTGCTTTGCTTGAGTATACATATCTCAATTTAACATGTTTGTCATTTGGCGTGATAGCAGTTTTCGCACGAATACTGCTAAAGCGCCACGTTACCAGAATTTGAAAGTGAACTTGATATACAAAATAAAAAGCTCAATTTGATATGTTTGACATGTGGCGTGTTAGCAGTTTTCGCTTTCCCTTGTCGATATGACATTTTTAAAAAGGTACTTATAAAATAACCTTATTATACGGACGTGGACAGTAAACCAATTCCATTATTTGAGCAGACAGACATTGTTGTATTTCAAGAATGCACTACAGGCAAGGTTTATTACAAAAACAGGTAAAAATAATAATGAAATAATGCAAAACTGACTCTTATAGTAATGCATTCCGACTCACGCACGGCATCCTTTTACTCACAAATTTATACCAGGAAATACCTGAATCACCCGCCATTATTTGCGTAATAAAAAACTTTGCGCAAAAAAATTGGAAAGCGCCCCAAAGTTCCAAGCCGTGGAATTGCGTACATATTTCAATATTTCGTCGTTACCACTAAATTGTTGTTTACACCCCTTTGTATCAATAAAACTTAATTTAATACTGAAATTGTTACAAACTGGGAGTTGAAAAAGTGGAGGTTTTGTTTCCTATCGTTACGTTACGTGCCAATTTTATTGATGTTGTTTCTTTTAAATGGAACATGAATATTGATATTCATAAAGCACTCGGTAACTCACTTGTGGGTATTGACCTCGACGTTTCGAACATATACGATGATTTTCACTATAAACAAGAAAATGGACTCAATTCTAGATTTTCCGGCAAAAACTATAATTAAAATCTATTTGTCACTTACAGACTAAATACATTGAAAAAGGACAGGAGATTTTTTTTTATTTTTTTATTTATAATCAGTGGTTTTATGCGTTATCTGTAATACAGGTGGCGCAAAAGAAGTCATCCGATGTTGTTTGGCTCTCATTTTTTTTCTAAATGAAAAACTTCGAATCTGTTTTTTGATTATATTTATTTGCACCTTTAGAATTTTACTGGTCAAGTCGAGAAGATGATATCGGCCAAATGGGCGCCGTTACAATTGATTGCCATACGGGCTCGTTTTATGGCATTTTTCATCACTTCGGCGAGAACTTCGGGCGACAGATTCTCGCACTCGTGTCGAATGTTGTCTTTGAGGGCTTCCAAGGTCTCAGGCTTGTTGACGTAAACACGAGACTTCAAAAAACCCCATAAAAAGAAGTCCGGGACCGTTAAATCGGGCGATCTGGCCGGCCAGTGCAAATCGCCAAAACGAGAGATTAGGCGACCCGGAAATGCCGCCTTCAGAATGTCGGTTGTGGCTCGTGCAGTGTGCGCCGTTGCCCCGTCCTGTTGGAACCACATGTCCTCCAGTCCCAATTCGTCCAATTGCGGCAGAAAAAATTCGGTCAACATGGCCCTATAGCGCGCACCGTCCACTGTTGTCGTTTGACCCGCGGCGTTCTCGAAAAAAAATGGCCCGATGACTCCTCCAGCGTGAACAGCGCACCACGCAGTCACTTTGAGCGGGTGTAACGGCTCCTCGTGCATCACTCGTGGATTCTCGGTGCCCCAGAAGCGATAATTTTGCCGATTCACGTAACCGCTGAGGTGGAAATGAGCCTCATCGCTCATGATGATTTTGGTCGAAAAATTGTCCAATTCTTCCTCGAGATTGAGGATGGCTTGGGCGTAGGTTACGCGCGTTTGGCGGTCGGCAGGCAGCAGCTGATGCACGGTCTGGACTTTGTAAGGAAACATCTTCAAGTCTCGCACCAAAATTCGCTGCAAGGACCGCCGGCTGAGGCCCAATTGCGTGGCACGTCGTCTGGTCGATGTTTCGGGGCTCACTTCAACGTCCTCGGCTACAGCGGCGATATTCTCGGCAGAACGGGCGCTCCGGGGCCGGCCACTCTTAGCAACGTCTCGTGTGGTCCCATACTCTTCAAGGTTGGTGGCTAAACGTCGCAGTGTTTGCGCAGTCGGTGTCGGACGGCCGGGGAATCGGCGACGGAATTCGCGCTGCGCCAACACCACAGACGAATTGTTACTCAAAAAAATAGACACGATTTTTCCGCGTTCTTGGGGAGTGTATCGCTCCATGGCTTGTTCACTTGTATTCTGCATCTGTCTAGTCCACAAATGTCAAAACAGATTTGACATTGGCGGCCATTTGCAAAAATGAGAGCATCTTCCAATAGGGTGATTTCTTTTGCGCCACCTTGTATTTATTCGCCGTCATATGATATGGTAGATTAAATTGACAGAAATACTGGGAAAACGTGCAAAAGCGCGTCAACATTTAGCGGACAAAGTGTAAAACCATAGAGTATAAATCGCCTGTCCTTTTTAAATTTTATTGTTTTGAAAGTGACAGATAGATTTAAATTTTAGTTTTAGCCTGTGGTACCACATCACCGCTCGTCTGGCGTGATATTCAACTGCTCGTTTAATGGTGAAATGGTGAATATGTTTATTAAAGAAGGAATTATTGAGTCGAGAAACGACCCGATGAACCCTTGAATTGCTGTTGTTAATAGCAAGAGTAAACGAGTATAAGTGTGGTTAACATTATAGCTTACAAAAATCACATAGCGGCGATTTACCGAAAATAAATACAAACTTTTGCATTTTTACTTTTCTTTACATAGGATTCTATCTGTTAAAGATAGCGAGTATTGGGACTGTAATTGGGATTTATAAAGAGAAATACGACTTGGTTTTTGTTCAACAATTTGTGTACTGACAGAACCTTTCAAAGATACATTTTTAATAAAAAATACAATTTAATGGTAAAAAGAGGTTTCGCTGCAGCCAGTTGCCAACATCCTCCGCCCCAGTGCAAGCACTCAGTCGGAATTGGCTACTGGCTGAGACTCACTTAGCAGCGGCACCAACTTCCTAGTCGGCCGACGAAGGACTCCACCCTTGGTAACAACGTCAGCCACTCGAACAACGCCGTCTTGGCCAGGATAAACTTTTGAAACCCTTCCCAATGGCCAGGTTCCCCTCGGAAGAGAGCCGTCCGCAATGAGTACGATGTCACCAATCTTCAATTTCGCCGTGGAGCTGCAGGTTGGGCGAGGTATCAGCGTGGGCAGGTATTCGCGCACCCATCGCGCCCAGAAGAAATCAGCGAGACGCAGAGTCCGCCTCCAGTCGCAGCGCTGAATCAGGTCACCGTCGTCCAGTTCCCCCGAGAGCCAAGCGTGGTTCGACGAAGTCCCAATGAGGAAATGAAAGGGTGTGATTGCCGTAGGGCTGTCGGGGTCCGCTAGTGAAACATATGTCAATGGTCTTGAGTTTACTATTGCTTCAGCTTCTGAGAGAAGTGTGATGAAAACTTCTTCTTTAGGCGCACGCTCTCGAAGCGTCGCATTTAAAGCGGTCTTTACGCAGCGCACGAGTCGTTCCCATGCACCACCCATGAACGGCGCGGCTGGAGGAATGAAGTTCCATTCGATCTTGTTTTTAGAAGCGAAATCAAAAAGCGGTGAAAGCAGGCCGTCAGCCCCTCTGAAGGCGGTGGCGTTGTCGGAGAATAATTTACGTGGGGACCCGCGGCGTGCGATGAAGCGTCGTAAGCATAAGATTGCGGCATCCGCAGATAAATTGCTCACCATTTCTAGGTGCACAGCTCTGGTCACAAGGCACGTGAAGAGGCCGACATGTCTTTTTTCTTTTCTTCTTCCAATTGTGACGTTGAGGGGGCCGAAATAGTCCAAGCCCACGTTGGTGAAGGGGCGGGAGTGATGTTGCAGCCTTTCTAAAGGGATATCGCCTGTAAGAGGCACTTCGGGGCGCGCCCTCGCTCTTTTGCAGAATAGGCAGTCGCGCGTGATAGTTTTTAACGCGTTCCTGCAGCGAAGTATCCAGAACCTCTGCCGTAGCTCATTGAGTACCAGATTATAGTTTGCGTGACCGGCTTTCACGTGGTAGTCCCGGATTAGAAGGCGGACCGCTAGATGCTGACCATCCAGGACGATGGGTGATTTTGTCTCTTCCGAAATGCCAGGAGCGCGGGTTATTCGAGAGTCGATGAGTAGAAGTCCATCGTCGGCTCGTCGGAGTGAAAAAGACGCGAGACGGCTTTCCTTAGGAATAGGGGCCGCGGAACTTAGGCACGCAATCTCTGCGGCAAAGCTTTCAGCTTGAATTCGGATAAAAATATTCCGTTCTGCTTTTTCGATATCAGATGCTGTGAGGAAAGAATGGTCATGATTAATGGTGAAATTTGAATTTGGTAAACGGGTCCGAACTAGAGATCGAAACTTTCTGCCGGCTTGAATAATGCGGGCTGTAGCCCTTGTGAGGCGTGGCCAGCAGCTGAATCTTGCCACATTAGCCACAGGTGGCAACTGGTCTAACGAAATCGGTACGTAGTAAACAGCTGTGAACTCAGTGGGCTTCATTTCTTCAAGACCGGGAACTGAATCGTCACTTGGCGGTTCAGAAGGCCACGCCTCAGGAGGACTCAGCAAGAAAGGCGGGCCAGCGAACCACCTGTCAGATGCGTCCACAGACATTGGCTTAGATCTCGTTGCATCATCGGCAACATTATGAGCACTTGGGAGCCAACGCCATTGGGCTATATACGTGGTTTCGCAAATCTCTCCCACCCTGTTGGCGACGAATGGCTTAAAACGCTTCGCGTCACTGCGAAGCCATTTCACAACCGTCATGGAATCGGTCCAGAAAAAGGTCAATTTGGGTTTGATCCGATGACTTTCCGTGATTTTTGACGCTAGACGCGCGGCAATAAGAGCAGCCTGGAGTTCTAAACGCGGGATTGAGACAGGAGCCAAAGGACTAACGCGAGCCTTACTACCAATTAGCGACAACTTAACGTCTCCATTTGGGTAAAGAAACCTCCAATACGCTACCGCCACGAATGCCTGTTCGCTAGCGTCAGCGAAGACGTGGAGTTGCGTTTCTAGCGGGTCAGATCTAATCAAATACCAACGAGGTATGCGTAGCTCAGCTATAGCCTCCAACTCCTTGCGCCACTGGAGCCAGAATGCCGCGTGTTTCGGCGGAATTTCATCATCCCACCCCAAACGTTCTCTCCACAACTGTTGGATAAAAATACGACCCTTTACAGATACGGGCGAGATTAAACCTAGCGGGTCATAGACACGCATGACTTCCGAGAGCACCGAACGCTTCGTAAACTTGATGCTGGTGCTGTCGTCGCGTGCGCCGATACGAAAACCTAAGGTATCAGCGCAGGGGTTCCACTTGATGCCTAAAGCGCTTACGTCCTTGTTTGGTGGAAGGTCAACGTCGGCTTCAGGTTCAGCTCACAATTCCTTTGGAACTTGCGAAAGCGCTTTCTGATCATTGGAAATCCAAGCTCTCATCTCGAAGCAGCAAGCCTTGTGAACGGTGACGATCTCTGAGGCTATACGAGCGGCATCTGAGACGTTAGAGACGCTCCCGATATAATCGTCCATGTAATGCTCGTGAACGATCGCGTGAACCGCGTCTGGATACAGGTGACGATGCTCCTCGGCATTTTTATTTTTAACAAACAGAGCGGTGCAGGGGCTCGTAGCGGCTCCAAAGGTCATTGAAGACATGCGGTACTCCTTTATGACGGCGGTACTGTTGTCGCGCCATAGAAAACGCTGCGCGTCTTGATCTTCCTCGCGAATTTTAATTTGCGGAAACATCTCCCTTATGTCAGCAGTGAGTGCGACCTGCCCCTCCCGAAACCGATAGAGGATCCCTAAGAGGGAGCAGAGAAGGTCGGGTCCCACGAGGAGTAAACTATTAAGGCTGACTCCATCCGTTGCCGCGGCAGAGTCGTGAACCCCGCGCAACTTATTTTTCTGTGGATGATAAACACCGAAGTGTGGGAGGTACCACTTAAAACCATTTTTCATGTCGCCAAACCGATGGTAAGTCTCAGGAGCGCATTCTTCCGCGTACCCTTTATTTATGATGCCGTTAATAAAATCTTTATAAGCAGTCGCGAACTTGGGGTTTTTTGCCATCTGTTTCTCCAATGACAAGAATCTGGTTAAGGCTTGAGGGTAGCTATCAGGGAGCGACGTTTTATCGATATCGCGCCACGGGAGTCCCACTTCGAAGCGGCCTGAAGGGAGCCGTCGCGTCGTCGACTCGAGAATTTCCAGAGCTCTCTCTTCTTCTTTCGACAAATGCGGTTCACGTGCGGTTATTCCTAACACGTCTAGCTTATATTGTTCTTTAATAATTGATGTTAAATCTTCATTTGCATGCGGGGAATCGAAGCCCCGACAATTCGCATGATTAATAAATTCTACGGGTTTACATCGACTTGACATACCGCCGTGCAAACACCAGCCCAACAAACTTCGCGACGCTACGGGTTGAGATTTTGTACCTTCACGACATTCTCTACTCCTTGACACGTACCAGTTTTTCGCGCCTATGAGAACCGTGGGTGTCACATTGACGTGAGTTAACTGACTCACTAAGCCATTCAAGTGAGGGAGGTCCCTCAAATCACTCTCATAAATTGTTTGAGGAGATAAATCTAGTGACTTCATGGACTTAGCTTCTTTAATAAGATAACGTTCTTTTAGATTACGGCCTTTTATGTAAAAGTTTACGTTTTTCACGCGTGTGTTTGTGGACATGCCGCCAATACCTTTTATCGACAAAGACTGCTCTGGGCCGGTAGCGCCGATACGCGAGGCGACGGCGTCGTCGATCAACGATGCCGTGCTGCCGTCGTCGAGCAGCGCGTACGTCTCGTATTCACCCGCCGGACCGGACACCACCACCGGCACCACTTTAAGCAGTACACGTTCGCTCGCCGATTGGTCTGAAATGTTTTTATTGGAAGAATCAGTGGCGGCTGCGACATTAATAGTGTCGCCGTGAGAGGCGCTCTCTGTCGACAAGGATTCTCTGTCGGCTGTTGACTCAAGAACACCGGTGGAGTCCGTGTTGAGCGTAACTTCACGTGCTATTGGTTGCGGGCGCGTGAGTCCGTGAAGGAGTGAATGGTGGCGACCGCGGCAGCCCTGAATTCCACAGGCGCCGCGTCCAGAACACGTGCTCCATTGGTGGGGTTTATTTTTCAAGCATCTGTAACAATACTTCGCTTCACGGAGCCAGCGCCATCTCGGCTCGAAGGACGAAAATGTTAAAGATAGCGAGTATTGGGACTGTAATTGGGATTTATAAAGAGAAATACGACTTGGTTTTTGTTCAACAATTTGTGTACTGCTTCACTCAATAAGAACTGTGCGAGAAGCTCTAGCTTTGAAATATTTTGGTCACTAATAGATTGGTGGCGCTCTTTAGCGTAGTCGCACCAGCGAGGTTTGAGTAAGGCGCTAAGTTTAGAGAGAACGCTTGAAAACAATTCGGGAGAGTCCAAATATTGCCTTTGTTTGAGCGATTTTATAGTCGCGACACTATTGCGAATTTTGCATGAGAATTTATTTAAATCTTTCGAGTCGTTACTTAACTTAGGCAGACTTCGCAACGTGGCGACCTCCTGCTGCACGATGAGTTCCGGACGCGCTAAATGGAGTTCGAGAGCAGTGACCAACTCGTCCGGCGACTCTGCAGAGAAGAGGTATGAGGAAAGCGTTTCACGAGCTTCACCACGTATCGCGTTGCGTAGCCGGGCCAAGTTCTCTAGGGGGGAATAAGATGGTTTAGTATCGTCGTAAGTACGTTTAAAAATCAACCATTCGTTTGGTTTTCCGCTAAATGGCGGCAGCTCTATACATCTGCCGCTGGGGTGGGTCATGGCTAATGCGTGCAAAGCCGTAGCTAATAAAGGATGATCCTGAGGGCACGCATGATCTACGTTCGGAGCGTTCTGCGCTCGAAGCGCGTGCCTTGTGGCGGGATCCTCGACCCACATCGCATGGTCTACATTCTGATCATTCTGAAGTTGTTGCGCGTGTCTCGCGGCGCAGTCCTCGACCCACTCTTGGGTGTCGGCGAGAGACTTGCTACAATTGCTACGGGGGCGGTGGAGGGATCTAGCTGAGCCGCCTGCTTCGATGGCTGCTAGTCCCGCGAGCAGCTCTTTCTCCTCCACCACTCGTGCCTGCTCCGCTAGAACGCGCTCTCGTTCCAGCTGTTTCCGCTGGAATTCCGCCTCCAAAGCAAGCTTGCGAGCTTGTAAAGTCGCGGCGGAGACCGCTGTGCCGTTTGATCGACGGCCAGAAGCGCCTGAGCACGTAAGCATTGAACGATTCACGTGGGAGTACGATCCGTTGGACGTACCATCGCGAGGGGGGCGAGGAGGTTGCTCCGGTCGTGGCAGTGCTTGCAAAGAAGCATCGCCACGGGGAGAGTGCGGAGCAAACTCCGACCGCGGTGGTACGTTCAATGGGTCAGGGGGACCAGAGGTCCCTGCCGCCGCAGAATCAGCACCGGGATGTGGTGCGGAAGCGCCGCCGGAGCCTGTAGGATTAGGGGCTTGCCCCGGTGGGCCCGAGACGCTTACCGATTCCCGAGGGTCGGCTGATTCGGCGGCGGCCAGTACACGGTTGTTTTCCGCCGTACTTCTCGTTAAAACCATTATTTAAGGATTCGAAGGACGAAAATGTTAAAGTTAGCGAGTATTGGGACTGTAATTGGGATTTATAAAGAGAAATACGACTTGGTTTTTGTTCAACAATTTGTGTACTGACAGAACCTTTCAAAGATACATTTTTAATAAAAAATACAATTTAATGGTAAAAAGAGGTTTCGCTGCAGCCAGTTGCCAACACTATCTATTATACATACATACATGTAACATGTATGTATCATCACCTTTATCTCTAATGGGGTAGACAGAGCGTAAACGTCCTAAACAAAGTTCATTCCGCCACGCCTGACAAAAATTTGTAGGTTATTTAAGATAGAATTGTAGGTGCTGTAGTGACATGTTGTAAATTTCAATATACAGAAACCCTCGAATCCCTTAGCTGGTTCTTACAGCATGTCCAGGAGGAAATGCAGCTGGCACATTCTTTGTTTTTCTCGCGCTCACAGTCCAGCATCGAAGTATCTATCTTTTATGCATTTGAAAATACAGAGTATTTGTTGCTAGAGAATTCCACTCCTCTGTGTCGTGTAAATTTGTCTGTATTCAATTGAAACTGCTACTTCAAGAATCGAGATTCATAGTTTTTTGACATTTTAGTAAAATTACAAATTAGAGAAAACTGCTGTTTTGGGTTTCATGTAAAAGAAACGATAAAAATAACATAGTGATCCGAAAGAAATAACGGTATAAACAGGAAATCTTTATCTTTGAATTCAATTAAAATGTAAGGACTAATTTGATTAGTCCTTATTATCGAAATAATATCAAAATCCTTAATTCCATTTTTTTAGATTAGAAATGTGATTTCTTAAAACTATTTTTTATTCCTAATATTTTTTTTCTCTTGACCCTCATCTAAAAACAGTAGTGACAAAAATACTTAGTATGCTCCAGAAAAATGTATCATTACTTAATAAAAAGGTCTTGTATATTTAATCAAATAGATTTCGGTATCTGAAGTTACCTTTACTTAAGCCTGTATTTTTAATCAGCACTTGAGAGGGAGAGCCAGTTTGAGTTCGTATCAGAAATGTTATTTCAGTACAAAATGGTCTGTCAACTTCATATCGCTCTCAATCTTTAGATCGCTTTATAAATACGAGCCTTAGAAATTGGCCGGTATACATACATAAATCACGCCTTTATCCCTTACGGGGTAGGCAGAGCGTTTAACGCCTCGTAAAAGGCGCTTTCGCCACGTCTGACAAAAATTGAGGGCAATTTTAGATTGTAATATGTATTGCTATAGTGACAGGTTGTCAGCCCATCGCCTAAATTACAATACACTGCAACCCTCGAATCCCTTTTGCTGACTTCAACAGCATGCCCGGGAGGAAGGGCAGCTGGAACATTCTATGTTTTTCTATCTCTCCCAGTCCAGCATGGAAGAATTTCTTTCTCTCCCAGTCCAGCATGGAAGAATTGGCCGGTATCTTATAGATATTGATATCAATGTTCTAATGGTTTGCTCAGACCTATATCCATGATCCTGATTGGATCTCACAGGTCACTGGAGCTAATAAGGTTTACGTATCTGATAGGAATTACTGTGTTATACCGTAGCATAGATGAGACTGTAATTCTGTGCTGGACGGTAATTGATATAAAAACATATAGTATATCACTACATAGTATAAAACAAAGTCCCTTTCTCAGTCCCTATATCCCTAGGTATGTATGCATAAATCTTTAAAACTACGCAACGGATTTTGATGCGGTTTCTTTTTATGTATAAAGTGTTTCAAGAGGAAGGTTTATATTTGTAAAACTTGTCACTATAGTGATACAGTTTTATTTCTAATGTATCGATAAGTATTTTATACAGTGGCTAAAAACTAATTTACTAGGCTATTGACGTACTACCTACCCCGTGAAGGATAGAGGCGTGAATGACCCATCGTTTTTTTTTCTCTCAGAATTGACTGACAGTAAGTGAGTATCCTTATGAAATTGTAGACATTAAAACAATATTGTTTGACACAAAGAGAAACATAACTTTTGAGGAAAGAGCGGAGCTAGAGGCCCCTCTTATAATGTTCTTCAAGCCCCGAAATATCCCTGGCTTAATTTACATACTTTCTTGTGGAAATTTTTCATTATCTTTTAATTAGTTCTCCTAACAGCGAGGTGGGGCTTTAGTACCCTCGTACCTCCGTGATCGGATAAAACTTTCTAATCATAATTAGTATAAAGTAGCTTTGTAATACTTTTGCATTATCTATTTATTGAATTTTAAATTGGACTTGGTGTAGTTTGATGGGTTTGCGGAAGAATTAGAAACACAATATTTATTTAAAATACGAATACTAGATGAGAGGTATGTTCCTAAAGAGTTTAAATTTTGAAAGAGAAGTTGATAAGCTGCTTGATAAAAACACCAATTTATCAATAATCTACCGAAATGTTAGTACGTACTTTGATTCTAGTCTTTGAAAAAAATAAACAACATGGGTTTCTCTTAACATTATCAGTAGTGATTCGAGAACTTAGGTGAACGTGTACTGTTATGTATGTTACTGAATTTTAGTGACAGGCTGTCAATACAGTCGTAGGTACAGGTAAAGAGTTTGTACTCTTAAGAAAAAATATTCTTAACTTTAAGCCTTACATTGTACCAATTAAAAAAAAGAGATCTCTGAATTCACGCTCCCAAAAAAATCCTTTCGGATTCTTTCTCCAGAAATTCCACATTGATTTTTTGCGCCCAAACAGGCTCCGAATGCCACCGGGCACTCACGCGCTGGCTGGTCGCCAGCCACGTCTCCAATGGGCATACGGAGAGTGTGGCACAAGGGGAATATGACAGTTCTTTCTTTTTTTCATATTATACATCCAAACGAAACTCATTTTTAAGGAACACAAGTTCTGAAACTCGGTATCGAAGTTTTCTCAGCAAGCTGCAGTTATACAAGTTCAAAACATGTCCAGTTGGACTTCGGTCCCCTGGTCACTTTACTCGACCAGGTAACCTTTTTTTCATCCATCAATAACCTTTTTTTCATCCATTACTATACCAGCTGGCCTCAACAAATTAACCATGATAACTGTAGAAACCATTTACGCCAAGCGTTTGCCAAGCGATTCAGTGTAATAATATTTATTTATTTATTTAACAATTTACTGTACACAATATAAGACATAAAAAGAAACACAAACACAAAAAAGACCATAGACACTGTTTCTATAAATATTATTTCTATAGAGAAATTTCTTACAGTAAACCTACAGAAGTGAGATTTGATGTCGGGAATAATCCACATTTACTCATCTCGATATTAATAAAACTTGGTAAAACGCCTTTTTGTAAGCTATGTTGTTACTCTACCTACCCCCAAGTAAGAAAAAGGTGTGACTCTTTTGCTGGCTGGTCGCCAGCCACGTCTCCAATGGACATTCGGGGTGTAGCACAAGGGGAATGTGATTAATAGTCGCTGAGTGATATTTCTGACATTGTGATCGTAAAGTCAGGAATGACAGCTATCGATATTTTTGCAGATGGCGCAAGTGTTTATTAGAGAGATAGAGTAGGATAAAACTGATTTATCCGCCCCGGCTTTGCACGGAAATTATCAGTGTTTCTGTACTATATTATACATATATAAACCTTCCTCTTGAATCACTGTAACCAACAAAAGAAACCGCATCAAAATCTGTTGTGTAGTTTTAAAGATTTATGCATACATAAGGATGTAGGGACAGAGAAAGCTACTTTGTTTTATACTATGTAGTGATATCTATTCCTTACTCTAATCTTGCCATCTTACCGCTTGTATCTTCGCTTGCTCACTGGCCTTTCAGTATACAGGTGTAGACTACTCTGGTCCTGTTTACGTTAATTATGAACTAGTAGAACATACATACATACATAAATTCACGCCTTTATCCCTTACGGGGTAGGCAGAACGTAAAACGCCTCCTAAAAAGCGCTTTCGCCACGTCTGACATAAATTGAGGGCAATTTTAGATTGTAATGTGTATTGCTGTAGTGACAGGTTGTCTGCCCATCGCCTAAATGACAATACACTGTAACCCTCGAATCCATTTTTTTTCCTTTTGCTGACTTCTACAGCATGCCCAGGAGGAAGGGCAACTGGAACATTCTGTGTTTCTTTCTCTCCCAGTCCAGTATGGAAGTTAGTGAACTAGTAGAATTCTTAGTATTATCCGCTGTTCTCTTACCCCTTAGTCCTTTCAGTCCAGTTAGCTAGACAGCCCGTCGCGCGGACACCGTGACTTGAGTTATTTATGTCCTTCTACTTCACACGCTTTCCTCTAATTAAAGGTTTTATCTCATCTCTGCGAACATGACGTCTGCCAGAAGTAAGAAGAGGCGTGGGTTTTTGTATTCTCTTTTAGCGAAATAGAAATTGTGTACGAAGAAAACTGTGGTAAAGTTTATGAGAAATTAATATTTTAGTAACAAAATAATTAGGTTACTCCACCACAACTACAGTTTGTGTACGACTAGTACTTCCATGCTGTAATTTTCTAACTTAAAAATGCTGGACTGGGAGCGAGAGAAAAACATATAATGTACCAGCTACATTTCCTCCCTGGCATGCTGTTAAAACCAGCTATGGGATCTGAGGGTTTCAGTATATTGTAATTTAGGCAATGGGAAACCTGTCACTACAGCAATATACCTACAAAGCTAGGTATCTTGAATAACCCTCAAAACATTATCAGATGGCGGCACGACCTATGTTTAGAGTTTACGCTCTGCCTACCCCATTAGGGATTAAGACTTGATTATATGTATGTATGTAGTCGATTAAAACACATATGAAATCTCTACTTCTGTATGCAGAAAAATTTTATTGTAGAAGTGTTACTATTTTAGTTATGATGGCCAATATGTTACAAAATCCATATTGATCCGTACAGCCTACAGGCGTCGAAAACTAAACCCAATTTCTATCAACCCTAAATCACCCTATTTCCTTAGTTCAGATCCTGTTTACCCGTTTGAACAAACATTGGGAACAGGCACCAAAATTATGCATACCCCCCTAAAAGGGGGATCTCCCCCACTTATTAGCATTCCTCTATATTATGCACACCCGGACCTTTGTGCTGAAATCTGTGAGAAATGAGAGACTCATTATAATAGTGTTATTCGTATGGTGTGAAAAGGCTTGACCCTATTCTTTGATGACCCCGCACACAAAATTACAAAACCGAGTCGTCCGTTAGCTCAGTAGGTAGTGACTCCGCTTGCTGTAATAGGTATTTACGTGATGGTTGTTTGGATGGTTTTTTTTTGTTTCCCGTGTGAATCTGAAATCTTTTATTGATTTTCATTTTATCCATAGACCGTACTACTATCTTGAGTATTGTTATATGCACTGTTCAAAAAGCTAGTCTCTTAACAATAATATCATATTTTATTAGAGTGACGAAACTTACCAAAATAACACTAAAAGTAATCCTTATAAGTGCTATTAAACCCGCAACTCTCCGAAATTCCAGCAAAGATGAAACCACCGATCGAACAAAGCCGAAATTGCACGAGGATTAAAATTTTAAACCAGCTCCCTATACCCTCAGTTAATTTACTCCTGATTATGGCTTATAATAGTGTCCCTGATATCCGCTATGGAGAAAAGGAAGTCTTGCAGATTAAAGGACTTGGCGACAATTTTAAATTGTTTCTAGTCCATTGCTTTCACAGAAAAGTGTTTTGCGTGTGTTCACTTTGACCGCTAAAGATTTTTTACGGTACTTTGTGAGCTATAATTTCTTAATATCCATAATAACTATTGTATTTGCTAGCTGTCAAAATTGACTCTGGTCATTTTCATTACCGTTACTACCAGTAACCACCACTAATCAATAGAAAAGAAGAAATTAAAAGAAAGTTACAAATGTGCGAACTTCAGCCCTGAATTTGTGCCGAAACGATATTATAGGTTTCCAATAAAAAATCCTCTTATACCTCCTACAATAGCCTTCTTTGTTCAGAGCAATTATCTAAATTTAAATTTTTTACTGTTTTTTTGTGGAAATCAATGTACTACAAATTCTGATAAGATTTGGTTCGCCCTGTGCAGAATAACGGATTTTGCCTTACAAGATTAGAGAGTGCGCTATAATTCTGCGTCCTCTGTCCTCGCCGGTTCAGATAAGTCCGCCATTTTGTATTTATTTACTCATTAAACTAGATGGATAGTAATCCGATACCGCTGGAGAAAAGTATCTAATGCTATTCACTTGTTTCTATGAGAAGTAATTTGGTTTTTTGTTGTTGTTTATATGCAAGATTAAAGGAGGCAAATTATTAGTTTGCTAAAATAGTAATTCTAACGCTTTATTTATTTATTTAACTGCTTATTGTACACAGAAACATTTACAGAACAAGTACATAGGGTATTCAGACACAACAGCAACTGCTTATTTCTTAAAAGAAATTTCTTACAGCAGACCTAGTAAGCGACACTGCACAAGAACGTAACGCGGAAAAGACGTGCACAATATAATATACTACTAAATAATATATTCCTAACCCTAACCTAATGTATATACATACAAACAGTAAATTACTACATAATTACTATAACTATAATACACAAATATTTCTACATAAATACATGCTATGGATTATTTGGACAGTGAACGATAATGTTCTTTAATCTTTTACTATTGCTTTGGTTACACTTTTTAAAAAGAATATTAGATTACACTTTAAAAAAATCCTACTTGAAATACGTGGCAATCACCAAAAAGCGAGTGGATTCTCGAGTCGAACAACGACCCGGGGAACCCTGGTGTCTTCAAACCGCCTGGAGTTTTCAAACCGCCTAGTAACACAGCTATTAGGCCTCTGACATGGTTTGAGACGGCTTAACGTGCCCTCCGAAGCTAGGAATCCTTTTTTACTTTTCGGACAATCAGGTGATTCAGCCTGCAATGCCCTAACCAAACTGGGGTAAACATCACAAAGTGATACATTGTCAAATTTTATCATTGTGTCCCTGGGAATCGAACCCAGGACCTCCGGATCGTAAAACAATGGCTCTGACCAATAGACTACGGAGGCAGTGATATATTTAAACTAATAATCCTTGCCTTTTTCAAGTTCTGCAAAAAGCAAAATTTAAAACAAACAACACGAATTTGGGGTAAAAAACTGAAGAGACCCCGAAATTTTGCCTCTCCTGAATTAAATTTATTAATCCATCCCCGAATTTCAGCATTATCCTAATTTTGTCTTCTAAAGATGGTTACCCCAGGGCCGCTTAAAGGAAATTTAATGAGATGCTGTGTTTCTTGATAACGTAATTAGGGAAATTTAGTTTTCTCACGACTGCAGCATTCGGAGTGCTGCGTAATGAACAGTTTCGAGGGTGTCCTTCAAATAAACGACTCTTGGCCACCATAACTTTTAGACATACATAATAATCACGCCTTTATCTCTAATGGGGAGACAGAGCGTAAACGACCTAAACATAGGTCGTTCCGCCATGTCTGACAAAGTTTTGAGGGTTATTTAAGATGAATTTGTAGGTATATTGCTGTAGTGACAGGTTGTCAGCCTATCGCCTAAATTGTAATATACTGAAACCCTCGGATACCTCAACTGGTTTTTACAGCATGCCTAGAGGAAATGCAGCTGGCACATTCTATGTTTTACTATCGCTCCCAGGCCAACATGGTATAACATGGTACGTTTTTATTGTTACGAGTTTCTCGAATACTCGTATTCCTTTACTAATTTATGACGAATATTATGTTGTTTTGCCTTTACATAAGATATCTATACCTACGCTTTTATTAGGCATGCAGAGCATAACAGTCTAGTAAAAGGCAGTTTAACCAATATAACCTGGGCCTTTTCAAGGCGAGAGTGAATAGGCACTACATAGGTGAGTATGCTTCAACATAGTCCGCATCGTCACTTTCCACCAGGTGAGATAGCGGACAAATGCTCGCCTATATATATATATAAAAAAAAAAAAAAAATTTAGGCACATCCAATAATTATGGAAAGAGCCCAGCCTGGGCAGACAACAACAGTAATATTTGAAGTTCTTTTAACCCAATCCAGCTTATCTTAGAAAAATCGAAAGTATTAGTGATCGCTTCCACTTTCACCTTTCAATATGGTAATGGTCGTCCTACATCGCTGGCTGTACTCTCTCTACTGATTAATGGATTAGAGCTGAAGCTTCGATCGATACCGCACCAAAGTACATTATTTATTGGTTATAGAAAATTACTATAAAGAAGATCATAAAGTTATTGTTCATAATAGATATAATACAAGAAGAATGAGAGAAAAGAAGTATATTTGTACAAAAGCTAAAAATTATTATGGCCAAAGAACAAATAAATTCATTATACCAAAAATATTTAATAAATTAGACTTTTTAAGACACAATAAAATAAAGTCGAAGATAACCCTAAAGAAAAAACTTAAAACTGTTTTTCAAAATAATATTAAGTAAATGTGTCACATTAATGATTCTCCATATTTCATAGTTTTAAACTCTTTTTATAATGTTTTTATTTTATTTTTATAAGATACTAGAGTATAAGATAGGTATTTGTTAGCCATTAAGTAACGAGTGCTACCTTGCCAACAAACTGCTTTCGCAGTTTGGCGAGAATGTAACATATAATTCTGTAAATACCTTTTTTTGTGAAATAAAATAATAAAATAAATTTCTTGTATCGAATGGATTTCGAGTCGATGAACCTTGGCATCAGTGTTTTAAACCGTCTTATAGCACAGCTACTGGCCTGACTTGGTTTGTGGCACGAACATTCAAAGACAGTAGCAACCGGAAATTCGTCTCAACGTTCCCTCCAAAGCCCAAAATCATTATTTATGACGCATAGAAGTTTCAATCTGCATTGTCCTAACCATCATCATCATCATCTCCCTAACCTTATCCCGTATCTCACGGGTCAGATACCTAATCAAGGGGATTGAACGAAGGTACTGGTTTTTATACAGAGCGATTGTCATCTGAGCTCTGCAACCCAGAAGGGAAACCAGACCCAATGTCAGATTAAATCAGAGTTTTCCAGCCGCCAATGCTTAGCATTGGCCTCTGATATGGCTTAGTTTCCGAAGCACGGAAAAAGCACCGAATACATTGTTCTAACCAATATGGGGAAAATCTCTTAACGTGAAAAAATTGCCAAATATCAAAGTGTTCCCCATGGTAATCAAATCCACAAAGCCTTCGGATCGAGCGCGCAAAGCTCTAACTACTAAACCACGGAGGCAGTTATTAATGGATTGGAAGTGAAGCATCGCTCAATACCGCACCGATCTGATCCGTTTGAAACCCTGAACAATGACGCGGCGACATTTTTTAATTTAGTTAAGAGCCTACTGGATGGAAGGAGCCGTGGGATGAGGTATCTTCTTCAATTTATGTCAGAGGAAGGATATAATTTTGCGGAGATATTTATAGGTGTACCAACTGTTTAAAAATGAATGAGATTATAAGTTAGTATATACATGGTGTAAGGGATAGCGTCCCGCTCACTTATACGGTTCGCTCAGTCAACGAAACTGAAGAACTATCAGCAGGATTTTTTTTCAGAAAATAAAAAATAAATGCCTTTTCATACAAACTTGCCTGATCAAGATGGTCATTTGTATGGAAAAGTCATAAAATGGTGTTGTATGATGATTTTTCGATAGAGATGGCAAACATTAAAAGGTGTCTTATTCCCACAGGGTACTAAAGAAATTTTAAATTAGTATTCATTATAAAGAGTAGGAATTTGATTGTAACGTCTCACATAACCTATTTTTACACTTAAAACCTTACCTTTCATGCTGGACTGGGAGAGATAGAAAAAACATAGCATGTTCCAACTGCTCTTCCTCCCGGGCATGCTGTAGAAGTCAGCAAAAGGGACTCGAGGGTTACAGTGTATTGCAATTAAGGCGATGGGCTGACAACCTGTTACTATAGCAATACACTTTTCAATCTAAAATTGCCCTCAATTTTTGTCAGACGTGGCGAAAGCGCCTTTTACGAGGCGTTTATCGCTCTGCCTACCTCGTAAGGGATAAAGCCGTGATTTTATGTATTATGTATGTACACTTAAAACCAACATACGAGGTTTAATATTCCGCACCCAATACCTGCCGACCCTTCTGTGGGGCGTTTGCATAATTTTTACGCGAATTTCCCCGAATGGGCCCAAATTTCACTTATTTTGCGTTTACTCTCTTGGGGTATAACATGTTTCGTTTTTATTGTTACGATTATCTCATTCCTTTACTTATTTCTGTCACTTCTAACATACATACATATAATCATGCCTTTATCCTTAATGGGGCGCTCTGCCCACCTGAATAGAGATAAAGGCGTGATTATATGTATGTATGTCTATGTGTAAATTTTTGGCCTATTTTGGAACCCTGTTAATATTAAGTTCCTTAAAATCTTGCTACTAATTAAAAAGCCCATAAAATTTAATTATCATTAAATTATACACCGTTTTGCACCAATTACCTTGTAACATTATTATACGAAAATTAATTTTGAAAATGATTTTCACATAAGGTTTTGGAATAAAGTCGGGTTTTTGAACTGGAATTTGTATGTTTGATTTCGATGATTAAAATTATCATTTAATTACTTTTTGAGATTGTCCTTGTTTGACAATGATAGTGCTAAGCTTGATAGAAATATGCGAAACGACCTTTTAATAAATTTAATGTACCATATTTTAGAGTAAATTACTTATTCTATTATTTTCTAAAATTATCTGATTGTTGACGTTTTGTTTTAGGGCTTTGAGCTTCACTACATATGTTTAGTAGGTCATTATAAGTATTTCTAGTTCAAAACTCATAGTTTTTTTTGGTGGGAGGGCGTAGAGGAGATAAAATTTTTACATACATACATACATATAATCACGCCTTTATCCCTAATGGGGTAGGCAGAGCGTAAACGACCTAAACAAAAGTCGTTCCGCCACGTCTGATAAAGTTTTGAGGGTTATTTAAGATAGAATTCTAGGTATATTGCTGTACTGACAGGTTGTCAGCCCATCGCCTATATTACAATATACTGAAACCCTTGGATCCCTTAGCTGGATCTTACAGCATGCCCGGGAGGAAATGCAGCTGGCACATTCTATGCTTTTCTCTCGCTCCGAGACCAGCATGGAAGTAAAATTATTTAACGGAATAAAGCATCCTTATCCCGTTAAAAATGTTATCTTATTATGTTATCTTATTTTGGTTTATCATCATTATGGGAACATTGCAGCTAGCTCCATCTGTCGTTTCACTAGCTAGTCCTAAAACACATGATCCAAATGAGCATTTTTCATTTTGACGGTAAAAATATATCTCCAATGGATCCTGAGATTTATTTTTTATTTTTTTAAGAGTTTATTCAAGAAACTTTAAGGTACAGTGTTTATACTTAAAATAAGACGCTTAAATCTAAAACCTAAGTAAGGTTTATGCGAAAAGCAAATGAGATCGTGCTCGCCACATTATACATTGATTTATGAATAAATAAGTAAATAAGAGGCAAAAAAAAATCAATTACATCAAGATTGTTTTTTTTTTGTATTACTTTGTATTTCTCTATGTTATTAAATACATTCGACAGTACATCTTTTGGTAATTGATTAAGAAAATCTGATAGGATATATTATGTCCTTATACCATACACATTTATGGTTTTTGGTAGTTTGAAAGAAGGCAAACAATCTAAGCTACGTAACCAATCATTTCGTTTGGTTTTTGTTACAGAGTTAATGTTTTCAATTTTATCTAAAATGATTGACATATTTATTTTATCATAGACTGACATTATTTTACAATAATGAAACAAGCCACTGTCATCATCGTTATATATAAGTTTAAGTTGCTTTTTATTGTATAGCTTCTTTTAACCTGAAGGTTCTCTGCGACAATAGTATAAGTATAAGATTCATATTGAAAAACATTGAAAGGGAAAGGAATGTCGTTTATTTTTAAGACATGTCACTTGCACAGGCTCTGGGTGACGTCACGCATTGTAATGTTTTCACGAAAAATCTCGACAGAGGGAAGGAAGCCTGAATAATGTTTCAGTGATTCAAACAATATGAAAAACGTCGGTATTTCCGGTTGGGATAGCATAGGAAGGGTTCCGTATCAAAAAATATAAAATAAAGAAAAAGAGAAAATAATTAAAAATGTACATACATACATATATATATAATCACGCCTTTATGCTAATGCGGTAGGCAGAGCGTAAACGACCTAAACAAAGGTCGTCCCGCCACGTCTGACAAAGTTTTGAGGCTTATTTAAGATAGATTTGTAGGTATATTGCTGTAGTGACAGGTTGTCAGCCCATCGCCTAAATTGCAATATACCGTAACCCTCGGATCAGTTAGCTGTTTTTTACAGCATGCCCGGGAGGAAATGTAGCTGGCACATTCTATGTTTTTCTCTCGCTCCCAGACCAGCATGGTAGAATTAAAAATTAACAGTCAACAATAATTTTACGGTTTAAGGGCTGCACCAAATCAATGGAGTTTTTTCAGGTATTTATTTACATATTTAGATAAAATTTTATTAACTTGTATAGTTTCATAACCTGCACAAATATACGAAATTTTATGAAAAAGCATATATAATTACCCGAGAAATCTTCATTGGCTTGGAGCCGCCCTATTAACCTAATATGTTGTTGACTGAACCTAAACCGTCTCATTTTGTTTTATTTGTTTAGTTTAGTTATTGATTCTTATAGATAGAGAGATTAGAGTTTTTTTTTTACATGCTATGTAAAAAAAATATATCTCTACCTATTATGGTACATAATATACAGTCCACTGATAGATAGAAAGACGGATGGTTGGATGGGCGGACAGCAAAGAAATATCAAATAGGATTCAGTTTGGCAATTTCCATGTCATCATCTCAATAGCTTTATCCTGTAACTCACGGGGTCGGCTACCTAATCTAGGGGATTGAAAGAGGGTACTGGTTTTTTTTACACAGAGTGACTGCCATTTGACCGCCGCAACCCAGAAGGGAAACCAGACCCAATTCTAGATTAGGTCAGAGTTTTCAAGCCGCCAATGCTTAGCACTGGCCTCTGACATGGCTTAACGACTAATATCTACGGTATTAAACGATGTTAATTGGGACCACCGGCTTAGCGTGCCTTCCGAAGCATGGAAAAAGTGCCGAATAAACGTACATATGAAATTCGAAAACCGAAAAACACATTGGTACGTGGTGGGATTCGTACCATGACCTCCCCGCTCAGGAGGCAGCGGCCCTATCTACTACACCATCGTGCTCTTTCTTGGCAACGTTTGTGTACGTAACCCTAAAAAGGTTGGCATCCCTGGTACGGATCGCTAAGAAAAGAACCGTGTGTTTACGTTCTTAGAAGTCTACAAGAATGACATGTCAAAGGAAATAAATAATATCTTGGGATGGGGAAGGAAATGAATACTTTGTCAAATAACGGAAGAGAAAATATTAAAATGTGTACCTATATTATGTAAAGACAAATATTTGAGTAATTATTTGGAGGTCTAAAAATATGATTCGAACAGATATGAAACCAAAACATATGAAAATATCGATTGTCAAATTTCTTCCATGCTGGTCTAAGAACGATAGAAAAATATTGAATGTTCCAGCTGCTTTATCTACCGGGCATGCTGTAGAAGTCAGTAAAGAGATTACAGTTCAATTCAATACAAAATTCTTTATTGCACAAAGAAACACATACAACAGAAATAAAAAGGAACAAACGTGACAGTACAATATAGGCGGCCTTATTGCTAAAGCAGCAATTTCTACCAGGCAACCTTTGGGTATAGAAATTGTACAAGCAGAAAGCGGGATAGTGCATATTACTACATATAATACTTAGACAATATTTACACACTATTAAATAAATATTTCAATAAAATATACTGATACATATCTTATGATAAACTAATACATAATGTATGCTACATAAGATAAGATACTCTATGTTATATATCAGAGAAATTGGTAAATAGAATATCACTACATATACTTAGAATAGAATAGAATAGAATAGAAAATGGTTTATTTGTCACCCAATTAATGTGTACAAACATAACTTAACATAAAACTTATATCTAAAGACATTAGTTTTTTTCTTAAAACATAATATTAAGGCGACAAAAGGGACTCGCTCAGCTTTATGCTGCAGAGGTGCTTACCACCACAGCGCTGATCTTCCGCGAGACCAGATTAAAAATTAAAAATAAAATAAAATAACAAATAGGAAAGCAACAGCAACGAAACCTAAAACACCAAGTTCACGCTCGGACTTATAAGCGTAACTTAGAAAATAAAAATATTATTTTGTGTAAATAAATAAATGTTATTTATACCTAAGTGTAGGGAATACATAAATAATAAAATAAATAATAATACGTGTAGGAGCATAATATTATATACTATTGCTTAAAAACTAGTGAGATCAATCTGTTCTTTTATAAAATTAAATAATTGTACCCATTTTTAAGATATACTACTATAACTATATATTTTGTTTTTGTAAAAGATATTGCTTGAGTTTTGATTTAAACATATAAATTGATTTCGAGTTTCTGATGGGAGGGGGCAGGTTATTCCAGCATTTCGTGGCAGCATAGCGGAAGCTACCACGAAATGCAGCAGTATTGTGCTGTGGACAGGATATTCGAATCGCAAATCTAACGTGACGGTCTGAAAATTTGAGTTTGTGATATAGGTATGGTGGTTGTTTGTTTTGAATGATTCCAAAGAGTAGGGTTGCAAGATGTAAATAACGTCGTGATGACATGTTCATTAATCTATTGTTATTTAGGAACGGAGTAATATGAGCTCGCCGCGGTATTTGAAAACAAAAACGTGCACAAGAGTTTTGTAGTCTTTGTATAACCTTTTTGGTTCGTGCAAGCAGGCACTCCCCGAAAACTGTATCGGCATAATTAAGCTTCGATAGAATAAGTGTGTCACAGAGCTTAATACGTAAATCGACATCTAGATAATTGCGCATTCGGTACAGTACCTTTAATCTGTAAAAACAATTTCGTACAGTCTGTAAAATATGATTTTCAAAGTGCAACATACAATCTACCAAAACTCCTAAATTACGCGCTTCGGTAACACATTGTAAAGGGTCTTCCTTTATGGTGATTAGAGGATTTTTAGCTTTGATATCGTCTACTTGTTTATTTGAACCCAAAATTAGAAATTTGGATTTTGAAGGATTTAACGCCAAACAATTCTCCTCACACCATTTAGATACCCGATTTACTTAAATGATACTTATAAATTAGACAGCTACACATTAAACATTATTAGCTAAATAGAAATTTCTTGTTTGCTCCTTAAACGATTCGATAGAGATTAAAGGGTTACAGTGGGGCTGACAACGTAGTGATATACATAATATCAATCTAAATTTGCCCATACTCGTAGTAATTGTCAGGCATGGCAAAAACACCTTCTACCAGGCATTTTACGCTCTGCTCAACCCGTAAGGAATTCAACGCGGGCCTTTATTTATGTATGTACAGCTTCCCAAAACAATTCTACCAGACTTATAGAAACGTAGCACAATTAACTAAACGGGTCCATTCGCACCTCGAGAAATCATCTCTGGCAGATTGCTGAAATTGAAAAGTTTGCAAAAGTTGGCCAACTTGGCAAACATTATTAAAACTTTGCCGGCGCAAAGGGCGGGGTATTAACTGACAACAATCATTCTTAGGCAAATTATCACATTATTTGGAAAATAATTGGAATATGAAAACGCTGGCTTAGCAGGAGGACGCTTGGATGAAATTGTCCTTCGCAAATAGGGTTCGGATTTAATTTTAATGAAGTCCTTTGGATACGAGGGTGACTTTTTATAAAGATATCGAATGTCCATTTACTGACATTACCAATAGCATGAAACCTTTTAATTCCGGAGTTCAATTTCATTGCTCGGTTATTGAGAGATTTGGTGTATTGAAATTTAAGATATGGGTTGAAACTGTATACTCAAATAATGTTATCTGGTGATGAAAAATACTTGTAATAAGCCGCTGCCGTTATGTTTATTATTGTAAAGATGATTCTTTTATTAAAATTAAAACTGAAAGTCAAAAGTCCGAAAGTATACATCGTCACTCAAACAGCCCGCCCCTTATTATTCCGAGCGCAAAGGTGCCCATCACATTCGCAGAGCTTCCGCGTTTAATTGCGATGGACTATCTTTGTGCCAGGAATGATCCGGGGCATGACGCGTGAGTCAAAACCTCTCTTCCTCATACGCTGATAAATTTCCCCAATGAAATCTTCGGCATCAGTATTCTAAAGAGGTTATGGGATTATAGTATAAGTCATTAAGGACTATGATAGTGCGGAGGTATATGTACCACACACAACCGAAACAAAAAAATCAATTTCAAGTGGAACTTATTTGCAACATTGCAACTATCTGCAAAACTACAACAGAAACACTTAAGGCGTGCTTATAAAGATTTTAAAGATACTTACAACATAACCTAAACACCCGTTAAATTCAATTACAAGTTGCAACTGTGTCTTCCAGCATTGCAACTATTTGCAATACTGCAACAGAAACATTTAAGGCGTGCTTATAAAGATTTTAAAGATACCTACAATATAACCTAAACACCCGTTAAATTCAATTAGAAGTTGCAACTGTGCCTTCCGACATTGCAACTATCTGCAATACAGCAACAAAACACTTAAGACGTGCTTATATATATCACCTCTTTAAGCGGTGTCGCTATTCCGGTAACTGCTATAAAAAGCGGAGGATTAATTTAGTTCTTCTAGTAGGACTTTGTTTTGTAAGATTTTATAGATACATACAATATTACCTAAACACCCTTTAAATTCAATTAAAAGTTGCAACTTGGAAGGCACAGTTGCCACTATCTACAATACAGCAACAAAAACACTTAAGGCGTGCTTATACCAGGCCACTCAGAAAGTATTGCGATAAATAGTTTTTATATATGGCAGACTGGCCGGTTAGAATCTTTTTTGAAAATATGATTACTTGTAAGTAAAAATATGTGTGTTCCATTTTCAAAATTTCCCTCCACATTTTTTGCGAGCCAATTCAAAGTATCGTGTCTTACTGAAAAATGGATCTGCGCCGGGAACATTTTAGAGCTATGATTTTTTACGCTTTCAAGTGTCGCCTGAAACCGGATGAATCGTTCGATAGACTTCAAATGGCATTTATGGATGAAAACCCCTCCAAGGCAACCGTGTATCGTTGGTATAACGAATTTAGGCGCGGTCGACCAACCTTGGGGGATGAAGAAAGAAGCGGTCGCCCTTTGACGGCTATTACGGAAGAAAACGTGCTAGCAGTGAAAAATTTAATCCAAGATAATAGGCGAATTACATATCAGGAGATTCAGCACATATTAAAGATTGGATCGGGAAGCGTTCACGAGATTCTACAAGGGCATCTTTGCGTGAGGAGGATAGTATCGCGCTGGGTGCCGCACTACCTCACCGACGCTCAGAAGCAGGCCCGGGTGGAATGGTGCCGTGATATGCTGAACAAATTTGAAGCAGGCTCGTCTCGGCGTGTTTACGACATCGTAACAGGTGATGAGTCCTGGATTTATCAATACGATCCAGAAACCAAGCGCCAGTCGACAGTTTGGGTGTTTCAAAATGAACCAACGCCTACCAAAGTGAAGCGATCTCGAAGCGGGGGGAAGATTTTGATCGCCAGCTTTTTTAATTTGACTGGCCACTTGGCCTCAATTCCCTTACGAGATCAAAGAAGCATTAACGCCGAATGGTATACTACCAAATGTTTACCAGAAGTTTTTTCTGTTGTGAGCAACAAGCGACCAAACACAGGGCTCCGCGGACTACTGCTCCACCACGACAATGCGCCTGCACACACCGCGCTCAAACGAGGGACTTCCTGGACAGCACACCAGTCAAACTCCTGGGTCACCTTCCTTACAGCCCTGATCTAGCACCGTGTGACTTCTTTTTATTTCCAAAAATAAAAAATCAGCTCAATGCTTTCGAGTAGGCTGTAAACGAGGTGTCTACGGCGGACTGGAAAAAGTGTTTTGAAAACTGGTTCAGACGCATGAATCTTTGTATAGAGGCTGGTGGAGAGTACTTTGAAAAGATTTAATAAAAATATATGTACCTATAGAACAAATTTTTTTAGTGTCGCAAAACTTTCTGAGTGTCCCACGTATATATCACCTCTTTAAGCGGTGTTGCTATTCCGGTAAGGCGGACGTTTGATTCAGTTCTTCTAGTAGGACTTTGTTTCGTAAGATTTTAAAGATACCTGCAATATAACCTCAAATTCAATTAGAACTTGTAACTGTGCCTTCCAACATCGGGCGATTTTCCACTAGACGGCACGGCGACGTTGCCGTCACGATGCCGTAGCTTGTGTTTCTCCACTAGATGGCCCGACATCGTCCCAATAACGTTCACCTAGTTCCAATTTGACAACACGCGCATGCTTCGTACGAATACAAAACACATGAGGCGACGGTACCGGTGGAAATCAATGCCGTACCGTTGCCGATTTTCATTGATTATTTCTTCCACAGTACCGTCGACGGTGCCCTTTTACGGAAAACTTTGTTTTGTAAGATTTGAAAGATACCTACAATTTAACCTAAAAACCCGTTAAATTCAATTAAAAGTTGCAACTGTGCCTTCCAACATTGCTACTATCTGCAATACAGCAACAGAAACACTTAAGGCGTGCTTCTCCTTCTGTCGTGGGGGTATCGAGTTAATGGACTCGATGGACCCTGGTGTCAGGGTTTTTAAACCGCCTAATAGCATATTTATTAGGCCTCTAACATTGTTTGTGTAACGACCACTATCAAAGACAGCGCCCGGTGCCCTCCGAAGCACGGTTTTTTTTTTCTTTCAGACAATCAATGACTAGGCATAAAGTGATAAATTTACAAATATTAACTTTGTGCCCTGGGAATTCAACCCAGGTCCTCCGGATCGTGAGCTCATGGCTCTGACCTCTTGACCATGGAGGCAGTTACGGCGTGCTTATATCACCTCTTTAAGCGGTGTCGCTATTCCGGTAACAGCTATAAAAAACGGAGGAGGGTTTGCAGCACTAGTTGCGCCGTTTATGTCCACAACATTACGGCTGTGGCCATAAAGTATAGCGCGATTTCGGATAACGAGCGGCGTAAACCTGCGAGCTGTCATTACAGCGGTAGGGTGGCCATTACTTTTAGAAATCTTTGGATATAATAATATGCACCTGTTCGAAACTTACTTACTTACTTCCATGCTGGTCTAGGATCGAGAGAAAAACATAGAATATGCCAGCTGCACTTCCTCCCGGGAATACTGTAAAAACCAGCTGAGGGATCCGAGGGTTTCTGTATATTCAGGCGATGGGCTGACAACCTGTCACAACAGCAATATACCTACAAATATATCTTAATAACTCTTTTTACATCATCTATTATAAATATTCTTAAAAGTAAGTTCAACACTATTGCTAGAAATACCGTTATATTTTAGGTTTTAAGATGTAGGCACTTAGACATGCTTAAACCTTATCCTAACACTTCCATCATAAAACGGAACTCATGCTTCCCCACGCGTAGATTTCGTGTCTATTAAGCGTCCATTTTTCGACAGCGATTCGCATTTATGATGTACTAAAATGTTTTTCTTTGCTCACCCTCTTTAGCGGAACACTTTGTTCTTCAACATTATTTTTGGGTTTTGTTATGGCTAATTTGGGATTAAGCTTTCTAGATGTGGATCTTTTCTCATATTTTACAGTCAAAAGGTCTTATTTATATAAGGTATGACTAGTTGTGAATTGGTTTAATAAATAAATGTACATAATAGCTTAAATAAATGAACGATTTATTTTACTCTTCTGTTTTCTCTGTTGGTTGCCTGGAAGATATTGCTACATTAGCAATAAGGCTGCCAATTGTAATACTTTTCTTTTTAGCAATTTGTATTTTTTGTATTTTTGTGCAATAAAGTAAATTGTATTGTATGAATATCATCATGAGATTTCTTGGATTTTCTTGGATTTGCACTTCACTGTCCCAAAGTCCTATTGAAAAGATCAAATAAATCATAACATATAAACACGTAATTTCTTTATCCTGAACTGCAATGCCTGCTCTTTCTGAAACTACTATAATATAAACGTGTTAAACTGTGTCTGACGAATTTTGAAACTTAAGAAAGGAATTTGTATTTGCTTTAGGTGTAGTGACAGGTTGTCAGCCAAACTTCTCAATTGCTATAACTACACTGCAATTTTTGGTTTTCTTGCTGGCTTCTATACCTTTGTATTTTTATGAATCGAAAAAGCTTAATTCGAGCATAAACCAAAACCATAACAAATTTGTTTTACAAGCTCAAGTCACTGTGGTTTAAACCATAAAAAGTCACCACAAGTCATTAATTCCTTAATGGTTGGCAGCCATCTTTACGAGCGGTCAACAATGATGGAGTTTATGTTAACAGATTTAAAGAGGAAGTCGTAATGAATCTACTATTTTGTATCAGATAAGTGCTGTTGTGAATTTTATTATGAGACCTGAATGAAACAATTTCAACTAGATGGATTTGAGTTCATTATAACAATTATTTTGAAATAATATGGCTGGATTTTAAACGTCGTATTTTTAAATTAAATTTGAATAAAGTTATTTATTGAAGAGTTTTATCAAAATTAAGAGTAACAATTCTTCCATGCTAAAAACATAGACTGTGCCAGTTGCATTTCCTCCCGGGCATGCTGTGAAAACCAGCTAAGGGATCCAAGGATTTCAGTATATTGTAATGTAGGCGATGGGCTGACAACCTCACTACAGAAGTATACCTACAAATCTATCTTAAGTAACCCTCAATTTAGTCAGACGTGGCGGAACGACCTTTGATTAGATAGTTTACACTCTGCCTACCCCATTACGGATAGAAGCGTGATTATATGTATGTATGTATGAGTAATAATTAGAATAAAATAAGTACAAAATTCTTTACAGTAATTTTTTTTTTTTTATTATTATTTATTTATTTAGTTGCAAATATATATATATATATATATATATATATACATATGGCATTGTAAGTAAAGAGTCTTTTTCTAATTCATCTGCCAATTTGGTGTAGGTACATTAAAGAGAAACATGGTTGTGTATTTTTTTGTAACATTACTTCACTGCAGACTTTTAAGAATTTGCAGCAAAAACTTTGATAAAAACCAGTACTTCACTAAGTCTCAACAACAAACCACAAAAAAAAACTCAGCTAGTCTTTGCGAAATGTTTAACCACCTTTAAAATAACTGTTGTTGAATAAAACTTTATCTTTGTCGCTAAACAGTTTCAGGAATACTTATTTTTCTAAGTCTTAACATACATACATACATATAATCACACCTTTATCCCTAGTCGTAAACGACCTAACAAAGGTCGTTCCGCTACGTCTGACAAATTGGAGGGTTATTTAAGATAGATTTGTGGGTATATTGCTGGAGTTACAGGTTGTCAGCCCATCGCCTAAATTACAATATTTATATACTGAAACCCTCGGATCCCTTAGCTGGCACATTCTATGTTTTTCTCTCGCTCCCAGGCCAGCATGGAAGTAACAAAGTAGTCTAAACAACAAGCCACAATAAAAATATAAACACAACCAGTATATGCGAAATGTTTTACCACCATTAAAATAACTGTTGTTGCATAAAACTTTATCTTAGTCGCTAAACAGTTTCAGGAATACTTATTTTTCGCAGATTTTATAACTTTGCTGATTCCTACATCTTAATAGGTCGTCATAGATGTCACGGCTTTTAAAAAAAGTGTGGTTGTCCACCTATTGAATATGAAAAGAGCGAAACCAAAAATATCAAAATAGCGGGACTCAAATCCATAACCATGAGTTTTCGTAGTTTTATGAAATGGTGCGGGGCACTTTATATTTTACACCTTATGTTTTTTTTTTTCGGTTTATAAATAACAATAATAGTACCTATCACTTTCATAAACACTGAGACTGCCGGCTATTATGCAACTACAATAAACAGAACTTAATTTAAATAGTTAGCTCTAGCACAGGCCCTGGCCTTTTTGGGCTGCTATAAACAACACCAATAAATTTAAATTATAGTGTCGAGTGCTTTTGTCTATAGATAAGGTGTAAATGTAACTTTAACTCAAATAAATAAATACAATACAATACAATACCATGTTTTTTTTTAATGCAATGCTATCCTATTTAGCGTGAAAGGCCATATGGCTTTTCAGGGATGAATATCACGAACATGAACACGAAAGACATCGGTTCATTGTTGACGACTGTTTCGTCTTCATTTCGACTCATCTGATGCGGAAATCCTGTTTATTGCTATGACCTAAACTGCAATGCAGTACACCGAAACGCTTTGTTACTTCTAGTTCTGAAAACCTCTTAAATTTTAGCAGCTAGTACATTCTATGTTTTATCGCTATTAGTATAATTTCTTCCATGCTGGACTGGGAGTGAGAGAAAAACATAGAATGTGCCAGCTGCATTTCCTTCCGAGCATGCTGTAAAATCCAACTAGGGGATCTGAGGGTTTCAGTATATTGTAATTTAGGCGATGGGCTGACAACCTATCACTACAGCAATATACCTACAAATCTATCTTAAATAACCCTCAAAACATTATCAGAAGTGGCGGAACGATTTTTATTTAGGTCGTTTACGCTCTGCCTGCCCCTTTAGGGATAAAGGCGTGATTATATGTATTTATGTAGTATAAATCGAGTAATTTAGTCAATAAGTTCAGTAGTAACATTAGTTATGAAATAGGAAGTCAATCAGATATACTGAAATTCTTATATAAGGTATGATCAGTGGTTTTGTACAGTACTATAAATATCAACAGCATTTAACATGAGATATATACTAATCTTATAAACTAGAATAGCAGTTATCCACCAGATTATGTTTAAGTTATCTAGTGGAACGTCACTCTAAGATTCAAAACTGCACTGTAATTGTTTTTGTGGGGGAAGCATTAAATTTAAAGTTAAGAGTTGAGATGTAAACGTCTACCCCTCTTAAGAGTAAACTGCTTGGTCGTCAGAAACACAATAAGGATGTTTTATTTACGAAAGGAGCGAGTTTTAGTGAAAAATGGAGAGACTTACGAGAGAAAAAGATGAATAATGTACAGATTTACCTGATTATATGAAACAGTGTCTACATACCTAGGTACTTGAAAAAGAACTATGTTTTCACTACTCATGCTCGGAAAGCGCCATTTTGTGCAGGGTGTAGGCTGTACAAAATTGAATTTTGTGCACAAAAGCAAAAACGTATCTACTCATAATTCTCTTCTATGGCAAAGAAAATTATGCCATTCAGCGTAATAAGAAGACTTCTAGTTATTTGCTTTGTGTGTTTTTAAGACAAAAAACAATATTAATATATATGGTGAACAACATAGTTTCTAACTAGTGTACAAACCTATTTTTGTCCTTGACTTAATATCAGCCCTCGCCTTGCGGGCTCGGGCAGCTAAAAGTCTCGAACAAAAACGACTTGTTTTGTGCACTTGTCGTAAAATGTACTATTATGTCTACGCCCGAGTTCAGATTTATTTGGGATGGTCTCGCTTGATACGTAATATAATTTAACTGACTGAGCAACTGGAAACTGATAGGAAACAATTGAAAATCAGAACAGAATAAACGAAGACAGGAATAAAATATACTCTCCAATAGACAATAGATTAGACTATACTTTTACAGATGTATTTCACCAATAATGATGACCCCTGGCTTCCTAAGCGGCTGTTAGAGAATTTCTACAGTGTTGGGTTCAGGTTATAATGGTGGTGTTTCACGGAGAAACAATAGGCACAAACATTAATAACTTTCTTTGTTTCTTTGCGCTGTGTGATAACTGATAAGTGAGGAGCGATAGAGTAAACACATACATATACTATTTTTTTTATCTCTAATGGGGTAGGCAGAGCGTAAACGACCCAAAGGATTGTCATTCCGTCACGTCTGACAAAGTTTTGAGGGTTATTCACGCTCATTCACGCAGTTTAGGTCATTTACGCTCTACCTACCCCATTGGGCATAAAGGCGTCATTTGTGTGTGTGTGTGTGTGTGTGTGTGTGTGTTTGTGTGTGTATATCAGTCGTGGTATGCCAAGTAGGAAGTGCAGCTGTTATTACATACATACATACATATAATCACGCCTTTATCCCTAATGGGGTAGGCAGAGCGTAAACGACCTAAGCAAAGGTCCGCCACGTCTGACAAGTTTTGAGGGTTATTACAGATGATCATGACGTATATTGCTATAGTGACAGGTTGTCAGCCCATCGCCTAAAATTGTAATATAGCCGAATCCATTAGCTGGTTTTTACAGCATGCTCTGGAGGTGATGTAGCTGGCACATTCTATGTTTTTCTATCACTCCCAGTCCAGCATGGCTGTTATTAGATTACATTTTTTTCTATAAATGTCAGTCTAACACGAAATGAATTATTTTATTGTCGCTATCTTCTTATATCTTGGCCAACAGGTCTACCCGTCAGTCCCATCCTCTACTGTGACGTTTCCTTTCTTCACGAGAAATGTTGCCTTCTCTACGTTCATAATTAGGTCTGTAAGGAAGAAAACATTTGCAATAATAGTATATAGAACTGTTCTAAATCACAATTTGTAATTTTGAATGAAAACAGAAGGATAGAAATATTTGCAACATCAAAATTAAACAGACGTTTATAAAACTGGTCTAAAACATCATTTGCAACTCGAACTGAGAACACACAGAACATGCATAACAAAACTTTTATTTAGCCGCACAAAAATGCTATTTTCGAGTCTAAAAACTGAAACCGCAAATCCGTCTAGCGAGCCACTTAAATCCAATGCTCTCCGCTTTAATACTGGCACAATCTAATAACAGCTCGGAAATGCATTTTCAAACCGCTTTCCCGCCACCGAAATATAACAAAATCTTTGTCCGACTGAGATACGCGAATTCATACCGCAGTCGGCTTCATATTGAAGCGGGCTTTGCCTATTGCTGGTAGGGTGACCAGCAATAAACAATTTTGAAGTGTGTCTTGTCTACACATAGAGCGCTGGGTGAACTCTTCATAAATAACAAGTAGTGGCGAAGGGTCCATATAGCACGATGCGTACCGGATGGTGCTGGGTTGGAATAGCATTACCCCATAATTTCCCGTGGGTAGGCGACTAAAGGAATAGGCAGCAGCGTTCCCTGTGAATGGAAAACTTTTACTGCGCTCTCCAACCCGCCTGCCAAGCGTAGTGAGTATGGCATATACCCCCAATTTTGGGAAGGCCCATTTCCAGCAGTGGACTGTTGTGGCTGATGTTGATGTACCATTTTCCCTTGGCAGAAAAGTGCCCTGCGTACAATCATCAGGAATACAAAGTTATTGTGGATTACAAGGTACTATGGCTTCCCTTTCTATAAATTTCACCCTACGCAAATGATAACAAGGTACATAAAAAAATACCGCAGTCTCTTCTTCTTTCATCTTTCTCCTGGCTATGGTCCCATTTCATTTGGGGTGAGCCCTCCTCGTACGTTTTCGTCACAGCTATCTTTTCTGCAATATCATAGTGCCTACGTCAATATGCCTACGTATATATATATATAGTAAAAAACGCCCGCAGGCTCAACACAAATTACATACATACCCTAATGGGGTAGGCAGAGCGTAAAGGACCGAAACAAAGGTTGTCCCGCCACGTCTAACAAAGTTTTGAGGGTTATTTAAAATAGATTTGTAGGTGCATTGCTGTAGTGACAGGTTGTAAGCAAATCGCCTTAATTGCAATATACTAAAACCCTCGTATCCCTTAGCTGGTTTTTACAGCATGCCCGGGACAAAAGCAACTGGCACATACTATGTTTTTCTTTCGCTCCCACACCAGCATGAAAGAAAATTATATCTATTCCAGTTCGTCACCGATTACAAGACGTACTTTTTCTTTGTTCTTGCTAGCTGACTAGTTTATAGAATTGATGTTCAAAAATAAAAATATGCAATTTCTCCCTTTAAATTGAAGTTATAGATGCACCATTCCCTGTATAGACGAATTAAAGATCAATGCACGTGGCATTTGAAACAGGTTGTAATTTCAGTAAAAAATATTAAAATTCATTTCATGAAAATATTTGCATATCACAGGTAAAAATGGTCTTCCTAGCTGCATCAAAAGGCCTACGCTTATTTGTTTGGAAGCTTTATTTCGACTGTGTTCGTATACGTTTGTGAAAAGGGTTAATTTGGTATGTTCGTGAGCGAAACGGTTATCTTTTGGATGATTTTCGCGTATTTTCTGTAGAAAGAGAAAGTCCCTCTTTTAAAAAGATGCTAATGTTTTTGGAGTTATTTTTTTTCTTTGCGTGTATTGAATCATCTTACGAATCCCATAGGAGTCTGAGGTCAAGCACCTTGCAATTTTCTTTCAGTAGGAGTGTGTAAATACCTGAGTCTAGTTAGTACTGGGTAGACTAGTAGGTACTGGGTAAACGAGCTCATAGTGATAATCCCAAAAATACGACAAAAAAGCTTCTTTTGGTTCCTTCGTTATTGAGTTTTCTTTTGAACCTTGAGTTACCTTAGTAACATTACAAAAGGAGCACCTCTTCCGTTTCATGAAAGTAAAAGGCAACAAATATTTTTCAAATAAACATAAGTGGGAGAAAGATGGCCTATTTGCAAAAGCGGCTTGAGTATTGCTACGTTTTATGTAGAGTTGCCAGATAAAGCCTCATAAAAATGAACAAGAACGAAAGATCATAAAGTGGAAGTTTTTTTACTTCTTCTGTCGAGTGGGTATTGAGTCTGTGGACCCGATGAACCCTGATGTCAGAGTTTTTAAACCGCCTAGTAGCACAACTATGAGGCCTGACATGGTTCGAGTAACGACCACTATCAAAGACAGCAACCGGGACCGACGGCTTAACGTGCCTTCCAAACACGAAATCTTATTCTTTTCGGACAATCAGGTGATTCAGCCTGCAATGTCCTAACTAAACTGGGGAAAAATTCAAAAAGTGATAAATTTTCTAATTTCAAGTTTGTGTTTCCCCCCCCGAGGATCGAACCCAGGACCTCCGGATCGGGAGTCCATGGCACTAGCCACTAGACCACGGAGGCAGTCAAGTTTTTGTACTTATCGAGTGGGTCATTCGTATAACTGAAAGACCTGGTGAACCCTGATGTCAGTGTTTTTAAAACCACCAACTAGTACACTTAGAGGGCTCACCTCTGTCATCACTACATAGTATAAAACAAAGTCGCTTTCTCTGTCCCTATATCCCTATGTATGCTTAGATCTTTAAAACTATGCACCGGATTTTGATGCGGTTTCTTTTAACGGATAGAGTGATTCAAGAGGAAGGTTTATATGTATAATAAATGCATAATATAGTAGAGAAACACTGATGATTTCCGTGCGAAGCCGGGGCGGGTCGCTAGTGGCTTATAAAACGATCACTAACAAGGATAACAACCAGATCGACGGTTTAACATGCCTTCCTTAGCAAGGAATTTCAGGTGATTCAGCCTGCATTAATCTAACTGAATGATACTCGTAGATTGACAAATAAAAACTGAGTATTTTCCGTGCGGATTAAACCATAATCTTTGGATTGAAATCCTAGTGTTCAGATCATTTAACAAAACAGGCAGTTAAAACAACAGTAGGTAAGTTTAAAGTTTCATCCATGCTTTACACCAAAAATGATATATATATATATATACATATAATCACGCCTTTATCCCTAATGGGGTAGGCAGAGTGTAAACGACCTAAACAAGGGTCATCATGCCACGTCAAACAAAATTTTGAGGTTCATTTATGATAGCTTTGTAGATATATTGCTATGGTGACAGGTTCAGCCCATCGCCTAAATTGCAATACAATGAAACCCTCGGATCCCTTAGCAGATTTTTACAGCATGCCCGGGAGGAAAAGCAGCTGGCACATTCTGTTTTTCTTTCGCTCCCAGTCCAGCATGGAAGTATACCAAAAATTAGTTCCGTGCAAAACGAGCTGGCAACATCGTGTGTTCTTGAGACAGAATCATGAATAAGCAAAGAGGATCAGTTGTGGGTTCGCAGTACGTAAAACCATTATTTTTATCACACCGACTCTTTATCCAGCGTTTCGAGTGTTGGAGCTTGGTGCAGACCTATTCAAATATGTAGGACGATTGTGTGTCGTTTGGGTTTCTGAGGGTTAAGGGCATTTTGATAAATCCGTGGTCTGGTAACTGCCACGGGCTTACGGTCCGGAGGTCCTGGGTTTGATTCCTAGGTTGGGAGGGACAAAGTTGATGTTTGCCAATTTATCAGTTTGGTAAGGACATTGCAGGCTGAATCGAAATCGAAAAGAAGAAAAGGATCCCGTGCTTCGTGGGTCGCTGTCTTTGATAGTGGTCGTTACTAAAACCATGTCAGAGGCCTAATAACTGTGCTACCAGGCCGTTTGAAAACTCTGACACCAGGGATCATCGGGTCGTTTGACTCGAGAATCCACTCACTAAGAAGATAGGTCTTGAGCTTAAAAGAATCATACCAAATGATTCTGTGGTGTAGTGGACAAAGTCTTGGGCTTCTGATCTAGGGGTTTTGGATTCGTATTTATACCGCGGTACACCAAAGTTATTACTAATTAATTTGAAAAATATTCCAAGCTTGGTTATTTATAGGTACACTGCGCGGGCCAAAGGGTATAATTTATTTTTAAAATACTACAAGATTAGGAAGGACAATTCAGGCTAAATCAGGTGATTCTTCTTCTGTCGAGTGGGTATCGAGTCTATCGACCCGATGAACCCTGGTGTCAGAGTTTTTAAACCGCCTAGTTAGCACAACTACTTACATGCTGGACTGGGAGTGAGAGAAACACATAGAATGTGCCAGCTGCATTTCATCCCGAGCATGCTGTAAAAACCAGCTAAGAGATCAGAGGGTTTTAGTATATTGTAATTAAGGCGATGGGCTGACAACCTGTCACTACAACAATATACGTACAAATCCATCTTAAATAGCCCTCAAAACTTTGTCAGACGTGGCGGAACGACCTTTCTTTAGGTCGTTTACGCTCTGCCTACCCCATTAGGGATAAAGGCCTGATTATATGTATGTGTGTATGTATGTTGTAGCAAACTATCAGGCCTCTGACATGGTTTTGAGTAACGACCACTATCAAAGACAGCAACCGGAACCGACGGCTTAACGTGCCCTCCGGAGCACGAAATCTTTTTCTTTTCGGTCAATCAGGTGATTCAGCCTGCAATGTCCTAACCAAACTGGGGAAAATTAACAAAGTGATAAATTCTCTCATGTCAACTTTGTGTTTCCCCTCTGGGAATTGAACCCATTGCTATACTTTAAAACCTTAAAACACAAGTTTTTTTTTACATTGTTTACTTTCCACAACCTACTTAATTTCAAGCTACATCATAACTTAAATTTTCATTGAGCACGCATTTCCGCATTCGAGCGCAAGCGTAAGAAAGTAAACAGAAAACAAGGGTTTCTGCTTGCCAACTAATTCTGTTTTCTAATCGTACTCCAGTCAATAAAGAAGTTAAGCGCGACAAAATTGCTGTGTACCTAAAATTATTTTATCACAGAATATATAATAGTACTAGATACAGAATGGACATTCACTTCCCTTCCCCAGTCCGACATAAGTCACACTCCGCGCCGGATTGTGGCCCACATTGAGCGTACGCTTAGCGGGTATGGCGCGCGCATATTTCCCAGTATAACGGAAATAATAAAGTTTTGTGTTCCAAAGAACTGTTCCGTGTACGGATGTCTTTCTACCACAAGATATGACTCCAACAGGAACTTTTTTAGAGTCCACAGTGATGAGACACGGTAAGTAAATTCATACAAAATATGCAACCTAATCTATTCTAACTATTCAGTTACAGTGAACTACTTTAAATTGTTGGTTTAAACAAGCATCAGATTAATCAAGTGATGATTTTGACCGGTATAAAAAAATTGTCAACCCTTATAACACGCACACAAACTGATGCCAAGTGCAACATGCCGTCTGTCAATGTGTGACCAAAATGACATTGTAGTTAGGAGTGTCCGAGCTGTGCTATTATCGAGATATAGTTTTTTACAATAATTAAAATAAAAAATAATTTCGCTTTATACCTAGAAATCAATCCTAAATAACTCGCAAAACTTTGTCAGAAGTGGCAGCACCATTTTTGTCTAGGTTATTTTGGCTCTGCCTACATCAATAGGGATAAAGGCGTGAATATATGTATGTATGCTTTGGAAATATTTTTTTCATAACCTGAATTAACTTATACGTAACGTACTCTGCGAAGAATTTTACACACTGGACTAGTTGACGTTTGTCAGCCGTTAGAAAAGTGCAATAGAAATGAGGTAAAGTGTTAATAGGGTTAAGGCTAAGATCAATAGAGAGAAAGGATTAAGTATGACAAAATTAGATCTTTACCTCTTTCTTTGAATTTAACATCAAGTAAAACTGCACTTTATACTTCCACGCTGGACTGGGAGCGAAAAAAAAAACAAAGAATGTGCCAGCTGCATTTCCTCTCGGGCATGCTGTAGAAACCAGCTAAGGGAACCGAGGGTTTCAGTATTTTGCAATTTAGGCGATGGGCTGACAACCTGTCACTACAGCAATATACCTCAAATATTTCTTAATTAACCCTTACAAGTTTGTCAGATGTGGTGTAACGAACTTAGTTCAGGACGTTTGCGCTCTGCCGGGGTAGGCATTAGGGATAAAGGCGTGTTTATATGTATGTATGTATGTAAAACTGCACTCAATAATTGACTATACAAAATTGCAGCGATAAAGGAATTTTGACAAAGTTTTTCATACAAAAACGTTCTCGCAAACTGGACTATCTTGCTTGTTCCAAGCAATTCTGTTTTCTAATAATCCTACCGAGCCTCCGCCGAGCCCCCTTAATTAAAACATAAACGACTTTCCGATGGGAAAATGTTTCATGTTTTTACTTGCCGAAAGGAGCGGAATTAGAAACGTGAATCGCATTTTTTTTTTCGTTTACAGTCCCTTCGAGCGCAAATAATTGCTGACTTCATGTGGGTTTTAATTTTGTTTTGTTTAAAGAAAGGCCTTTTTTGGAGTTAATACTGAACGGAATGAGTTGCATACGTACATACTATCACGTTTTTATGCATAATGGGCTAGGCAGACCATTAACGACCTAATCAAAGATTATTCTGCCACGTCTGCCAAGTTTTTATTTCTAATAATTTCAAGCTTTGAGGGTTATTTAAGTTAGATCTGTTTATCGTGCTGTAGTGAAAGGTTGTCAGCTCTTTGCCTAAATTACAACACACTGGAACCATTGATACCCTTAGCTGATTTTTACAGCCTGCCCGGGAAGAGAAGCCGCTGGCGCATTCTATGTTTATATATCGCTCCGTTTAGCATGGAAGCATACCTAAGTAAGGAGAAGACTGAGTTGAGAGATGAGTTTTGTTCTTATAAATGATGGATGATTGTGACCATTGCTTGGAAAAATGTTTTTATAATATCAAAGAAAATGTAAATACTTTGGGCAGAATCCATTTTGAATTGATTGAGTGGTGTTTTGTACTCTTGAAATGATAAAACTCCTTCAAGATTCTACATTCTCAGATTAGGTATTAAAAAAATATATCTGTAAAACACTAAGGGCGGTTTAGCACTGTTCCGTATTCGGTTCGTATCCTTCATCATCATCTCCCTAGCCTTATCCCGTATCTCACGGAGTCGGCTACCTAATCTAGGGGATTGAATGAGGGTACAGGATTTTACACAGAGCGACTGCCATCTGACTTCCGCAACCCAGAAAGGAAACCAGACCCAATCCTATATTAGGTCAGAGTTTTCAAGCCGCCAATGCCTAGCACTAAATATCTACGGTGTTAAACGATATTAACCGGGACCAACGGCTTAACGTGCCTGTACGAAGCACGGAAAAAGCACCGAATAAACGTACATATGAAATTCGAAAACCGAAAAGCACATTGGTACCTACGTGGTGGGATTCGATCCACGACCTCTCCCGCTCAGGAGGCAGCGGTCCTATCCACTACACCATCGGGCTCTCCGTTTCGTATCCTTGTTTAAGAAATATGGTTTAACCATAATCGAAACTCAATGTTTTATGTCTTGAGCAATAAACAATTCTAACAAACTATTTTTTTTAAAACAAATAATAGAAAACTAAAAAGCACATTTAGCAATTTTAGTTCACAAAAAAAGTACTTGCTGAGTATAAATCTCTTCTACTCATACTTTTATAATCCTCCCATTCTGTCCTTATCAAAATTCAAACTGAAAACTTCTTCAGACAAGGTAGAAAAGTTGCGAACCTACTTTTGAAACTAACCAACTTGTGATCGCCTTATTCGGTTGGATGCCCCCAGATCTTTAACGGAAAGTCTTTCAACAAGGAATAAAAGTAGAAGAAAAGAGTGCACAAAAAAAACTTGGTTATATTGATCAAGGAAATTGTTTACTTCCATGCTGGGCTGGGAGAGATAGAAAAACATAGAATGTTCCAGCTGCCCTTCCTTCCGGGCATGCTGTAGAAGTCAGCAAAAGGAATTCGAGGGTTACAGTGTATTGTAATTTAGGCGATGGGCTGACAACCTGTCACTACAGCAATACACATTACAATTTAAAATTGCTCTCACTTTTTGTCAGACGTGGCGAAAGTGCCTTTTAGAAGGCGATTTACGCTCTGCCTACCCCGTAAGGGATAAAGGCTTGATTTTATGTATGTATGTATGTAATTGTTTACATACGAGCACATCAAGATTGAGACAATAAAGTTAATGTTAAGATGAATGATTCTGGTGATTGAAATTATTGGGAACTTGGTAGTGGTTATCAAGTAACATAATTTATTTAATTTTGAACATAATTGTCATAAAGCATTGGTGGAGGTTGCCAAAAATCGAGAGATGTGGAAGAAGGATGGGGAGGCCTTTGCCCAGCAGTGGGACAGCATAGGCTAATAATAATAATAATTGTCATAAACACATTACGTTATGTGCTCGTATTTAAACAAGTATTTTCTTCAGTGTAGTCTTCTGTTGTGAGGGTGTTGGTTCGTACGAATTGATGAACCCTGTTGACAGATTTCGAATCACTAGATAAATTTCTGGTATAGTTTTTCGAAAAATCCTGTCTAGGTATATTGGCGATTGACAGAGAATAAATTCATATGTTGTTTTTCTGTTTCTTTATTTACATAATCGGTTCTTTTGTAAGTCTATTGTTAAGTTTTAGATCTATTTTATTTACCATTTCCTTCTAATATGGTATAGTTTATTATAATATCGTGAAGACTTATCTTTTCATCCGCTAAAGGTCTTCTTAGAATTCTTTGGTATATGTGAAAAAAATTAAGAATATAAAAAATGATTCTTCATTTTTAGTTCCTAATATTCTGGGTTTGAGAAGTTCATTCCTTCCGAACTCATAGCGAATAATCATTCGCAAAACAAATTTTAGCAAAAATTTTCTCTAAATCTCCGATTAAAACTCTACAGAACCTAGCTCCGTTCTTCTTCTCTCTTCTTCTGTCGAGTGGGTATCGAGTCTATCGACCCGATGAACCCTGGTGTCAGAGTTTCTAAACCGCCTAGTAGTAAAACTATCAGGCCTCTGACATGGTTTGAGTAACGACCACTATCAAAGACAGCGACCGGGACCGACGGCTTAACGTGCCCTCCGAAGCACGAAATCTTTTTCTTTTTTGGACAATCAGGTGATTCAGCCTGCAATGTCCTAACCAAACTGGGGAAAAATTCACAAAGTGATAAATTCCTAAATATCAACTTTGTGTTTCCTCTCTGGGAATCGAACCCAGGACCTCCGGATCAGGATTCCATGGCACTAGCCACTAGACCACGGAGGCAGTTCCACTCCGTAATCAATACCTATTCGTTTTATTCGGACTCCATTCCCCGGCCTTAGTGCGATACGGCCAGTCTATTCGTTTACTGCTATCTGCGATGCATTCGTTTTAGACTAAATCCTTAAGGCGGGCCTGAGCTTCTCGTTTGGTCATTTTGGGGCCGTTCGGACGATTTATCGAAGAAGGTTTATTTTTCGGAAGTCTCTTTTGAATTTAAAGTACCTCAGTTGTCACGCCATTTTGTTTTTAATGTTCTTTGGTTTACACTTCTTCTTCTTCGTAGCGAGTGGATTTTTGAGTCGAACAACCCGAAGAACCCTGGTGTCAGAGTTTTTAAACCGCCTAGTAGTACAACTATCAGGCCTCTGACATGGTTTGACCACTATCAAAGACAGCGACCGAGACAAACGGCTTTTTCTTTTCGGACAAGCAGGTGAGAAAGCCTGTAATGTCGTAACCAAACTGGGGAAAACCTCTCAAAGTGATAAATTGACAAATATTAACTTTGTGTGGGAATCGGACCAAGGACCTCCGGATCGTAAGCCCATGGCTCTGACCAATAGACCACGCAGGCAGTTAACACTAAATCGTCGTCTTTATTTAGTTAAGTTTCTTTGATATCTTGGCAAAAATGACCTACTCACTCCATGACCGATGGCGATTGGGACAGGACGGTGTATCTCCCGGGGAGGGGCGAAACACGTGTTGCGTAAATTCGGTAGTAGTGTAGTAACAGATGATTCATTAATTCATCATCTCCCTAGCCTTATCCCGTATCACACGGGGTCGGCTACCTAATCTAGGTGATTGAATGAGGGAACTGGTTTTTACACAGAGCGACTGCCATCTGACCTACGCAACCCAGAAGGGAAACCAGACTTTTCAAGCCGCCAATGCTTAGCACTGGGCTATGACATGGCTTAACAATTAATCTATACGGTGTTAAACGAAATTAACCGGGACCAAAGGCTTAACGTACTTTCCGAAACACGGCCAGAAAAAGCTGCGAATAAACGTACATATGAAATTCGAAAACCGTAAAACACATTGGTACGTGGTGGGATTCGAACCACGACCACCATCACACCAGTTGTGAGAAAGTAGCTAAATATTCAGTCCACCTTATTTTCTTTATTTTAAATTCCTTATTTCTGACCAATCGCAGGCCGTCTCTCGTTTCTTGTAAATCCAGGAGCCGACAGTGCAAGCCTGCTTGAGTCGGGTCGGCAACTTGTCCGCATAACCAATGAGCTGGATGGTGGTGAGACCAGCCAGAGGAAATCCTGCTATATCTTAGGCTTGTTTTATATATTACATACATACATATAATGACGCCTTTATCCCTAATGGGGTAGACAGAGCGTAAACAGACTAAACAAAGGACGTTCCGCCACGTCTGACAAAGTATTGAGGGTTATTTAAGATAGATTTGTAGGTATATTGCTGTAGTGACAGGTTGTCAGCCCATCGCCTAAATTGCAATATACTGAAACCCTCGGATCCCTTAGCTGGTTCTTACAGCATGCCCGGGAGGAAGTGCAGCTGGCACATTCTATGTTTTTCTCTCGCTCCCAGTCCAGCATGGAAGATATATATCTATATCTTAGGCTTGGTTTATATATTAACTAGCGACCCGCAACGGCTCCCAAGGAAATTATCAGTGTTTCTCTACTATATTATGCATGTATTATACATATAAACCTTTCTCTTGAACCATTAAAAGAAACCGCAACAAAATCCGTTGTGTAGTTTTAAAGATTTATGCAAACATAGGGATATAGGGACAGAGAAAGCGACTTTGTTTTATACTATGTAGTGATGTTTCTATATATACGTACATTCAGTCTTCACTTCTAGATAAAGTTATTTTTTGAGAGCACTTTTACATTTGGCGTTTTCACGGCTAATAAGTAGAAGTTACACTACAAGCATGCCCAGAATACCTGGTTATTTATTGAGATAGAAATACCTTTCATGTTATCTGTCCAAATTTTTTTTTTTTTATGACTTTCATTATCTCTTAACGAAAATAAGAACCTGTGATAATATTAATAGGCATGTTGACTGGGTGGCTAAGAAAAGATCAATACGTTTATACTTAAAACTGACGGCTTAAATACTGTGGATCGCATTAATTATTATAGAGTATAATATAATATAATATCGAGTTTTAAAATATAGAAGTTATTGATTTGAGTAATCAATATTTACTTCCATGCTGGACTGGGAGCGAGAGAAAAACATAGAATGTGCCAGCTGCATTTCTTCCCAGGCATGCTGTAAAAATTAGCTAAGGGATCCGAGGGTTTTTCTTTATTGCAATTTAGGCGATAGGCTGACAACCTGTCACTATAGCAATATACCTACAAATTTATCTTAAATAACCCTCAAAACTTTGTCGGACGTGGCGGAGTGGCCTTTGATTAGGTCGTTTACGCTCTGCCTATACCAGTAGGGATAAAGGCGTGATTATATGTATGTATGTTACCATTATTCAAACTGCCTCCGTGTTCTTATGATCAGAGCCATTTGCTCACGATCTGAAGGTCCTGGGTTCGATTTTATCATTTTCTGAGGTCTTCCCCAGTTCGGTAAGGACATTGCAGGCTGAATCACTTGATTGTCGGAAAAGAGAAAAGATCATAAAACGACAAACCACATTCCATTTTTAAATAAAATAACCGCCGTTCACTCGACCTCGGACCGACCTAATAGCCGTAAAAATATAAAGTCGATATACAAGGTAGCACGAGTGACTCTTATACCCCGAAGGGTTCTTAATGAAAAAAGGGGTTGTCTTTGCAAAGCGTATCGCCGTGCTCGATAGCCAATGAAGAGCCCCCTTCAGACCAGGTAGAAACGGGAGTCTTTTCAAAGCCTCTGAAAGAAGCGGATGCGTAATTAGGTATGTCTATGGTTCTCTTCTTTGTATGTATTGGAGGATATTTCTTGGTTGCTTTTTGAGATGTGGTATATGTATTATGGGTTTCTTTTTAGCGAGTGGATTCTCGAGTCGAACAACGACCTGATGAACACTGGTGTCAAAGTTTTTAAACCGCCTAGTAGCACAGGTTTGAGAAACGACCACTATCAAAGACAGCGACCGGGACCGACCGCTTTACGTGCCCTCCGAAGCACGGAATCCTTTTACTATTCGAACTATCAGGTGATTCAGCCAGCAATGTCCTAACCAAACTGAGGAAAACCTCACAAAGTGATAAATAGACAAATATCAACATTGTGTTCCCCCTGGGATCCTAACCCAGGACCTCCGGATCGTAAACCCATGGCTACGGAGGCAGTTATCGTATGTAATATTATATTTATTGTATTACTATTTTTTTTTTACAATTCTGCATCGTCATTTTATTTAAAGATAAAGAAAAAAAAATGTTCTATTCAAAATTTTGTTAATTGTTTAAAGTACCATTTTGTATAACAATGTTAGAAAACTGAAATAAATTCTGATCTAGTCGCTGGAATAAAAAATGAATTTCGTTTTATTTCTTACAATTTCAATTAGACGTTGCTCTTATATCTTATAATAAATCAAAGATGGAACGCAATAGATAATAAAGAGTACAATATTTTATTTTCTAGACAGAAGGACGTATTCTCATGATTGAGTACAAAAGAAAAAGGAAAATAGACTACCGAATTGAATGAAGGACCCTATCTACCCCCGAATCTTAATAACTTCTTTTTCCAATGGTAAGATAACACCTACGAGGTCTAGTGATTTGAGCCTTCGGGGTGTCAATACAGAGGACGTAGGTTCGAATCTTTTGACACATTTAGAATACGCTATTTGCCTACTAGTCAAAACAGTAACTTTTTATGAAATGTCAAAAAGGATTTTTTGTATAAAATAGTGGGTTATGACGTCACTTGCCAGTAAATATATACATATACATAATCACGCCTTTATCCCTAATGGGGTAGGCAGAGTGTAAAGACCTAAACAAACGTTGTTCCGCCGCGTCTGACAATGTTTTGAGGGTTATTTAGATAGATTTGTAGGTATATTGTTGTAGCGACAGGTAATATACAGAAACCCTCGGATCCCATAGCTGGTTTTAACAGCATGCCCGGGAGGAAATGCAGCTGGCACATTCTATGTTTTTCCCTCGCTACCAGTCCAGCATGGAAGTAAAAACATTCTTAAGCGGCATACAAAATGTTTAGTGTAGAAAAATTCCTTCGCCACTTCTTTACCTTTGCCAAAACACGCCCCAAAGGAGTGGTAGGTTTTCTTAAGTTGAATAGATTTGTAGTGTAAAAGGCAGGACACTGCACTTTCTTCGCGGTACAATATTTTCAGTGTTTCCTTTTTTTTAAACACAAACTGTAATAGTAAAAAAAGACCAAAAATTAAAACTTTAACTAAGAGGTGAAATTCGATCAAAATTTTCTGTATACTTAGTACTCATCATCTCACTAGCCTTACGGGATAAGGCCCCGTATCTCACGGGGTCGGCTACCTAATCTAGGTTATTGAACGAGGGTACTGGTTTTTACACAGAGCGACTGCCATCTGACCTCTGCAAACCAGATGGGAAACCATACATAATCCTAGCAGATGGATATAATCGTAGATTAGATCAGAATTTTTAAGCCGCCAATGCTTAGCACTGGCCTCTGACATGGCTTAACGACTAATATTTACGATATTAAACGATATTAACCGGGACCAACGGCTAATCGTGCCTTCCGAAGCACGGTAAAAGCTTCGAATAAACGTACATATAAAATTTGAAAGCTGGAAATCACATTGGTACGTAGTGAAATTCGAATGAGTGAGAGAAGTGATCTTCCCCGCTCAGGAGGCAGCGGCCCTATCCACTACACCAACGGGCTCTCTTTAGTACTTTATATCGATAGTTTAAATTAAATGACTCGTTTTTGAACTGAGAGCGAGAGGAAAACATAGAATGCTCCAGCTGCATTTCCATTGAGGCGCTGTAAAAACCAGCTATGGGATTACAGTATATTGCAATATAGGCGATGGGCTGACAACCTATCACTACATCAATATACTTACAAATCTATCTTAAATAACCCTCAAAACTTAGTCAAACGTAGCGGAACGACCTTTGTTTAGATCATTAACGCTCTACCTACCCCATTAGGGATAAAGGCGTGATTATATGTTTATGTAGTGGTAGTAAATAAACACCTAAGATTCAGAACAGTTATAACTCAATGTTATTTTGGTCACACATCGACAGACGGCATGTTGCACTTGGCATGCGTTTGTGTGCGTATTATAAGGGTTGACAAATGTTGTTATACCGGTCATAATCATCACTTGATTAATCTGGTTCTTGATTAAACCAACGTTTTAAAGTAGTTCACTGTAACTGAATAGTTAGAATAGATTAGGTTGCATATTTTGTATGAATTTACTTACCGTCTCTCATCACTGTGGAATCTAAAAAAAATCCTATTGGAGTCATATCTTGTGGTAGAAAGATATCCGTACACGGAACAGTACCTAACCATCTTTGGAACACAAACTTTATTATTACCGTTACACTGGGAAACATGCGCGCCATACCCGCTAAGCGTACGCTCAATGTGGCCCACAATCCGGCGCGGAGTGTGACGTATGTCGGACAGGGAAAGGGAGGTGTATGTCCATTCTCTATGTAGTACCATTATATATTCTGTGCCTATAGTTTAAATTGAATGACTCGTATTTGAAAGAGTTAGAGAAAATCATTATAAAACACTTGTACTCGTATAATGAAATTCTGTATCGCCAATTCTGTTATTATAAGGTCTAACAATACTTGTACTCCTCTTGAACAATATGTAAAAATGTTGTATTTTTTTTTCTTTTAATCGCTTCAAATCCTGTCAGTATGTAATATTCATTAATTTTGAGTAATTTTCAAGTTAACCCGATTAACATTGGATACAGTCAGCAAATGGTGGGCCATATTGCGTAATATGGACACGATTAGCGAAATCACCGATAATAGCAGTCGATTCACACTGTAATGGCAATGGCATCCTGATGCTGGATATTTCGTTCATTATTTTGTGGTGCTATTTGGTAAATCGGAATTATGAAATTTACCTTTGTTTAGGTCGTCTACGCTCTGCCTACCCTATTAGGGATAAAGGCATGATTATATGTATGTATGTAGTTTTTTTTTTTTTTTTTTAATATATATAGGCGAGCATTTGTCCGCCATCTCACCTGGTGGAAAGTGACGATGCGGACTATGTTGAAACATACTCACCTATGTAGTGCCTATTCACTCTCGCCTTGAAAAGGCCCAGGTTATATTGTTCCGGAAACAGATCCGCCGGCAGGGAGTTCCACTCCTTAGCCGTTCGCATTAAGAATGTGGAAGCGAACCGCTTCGTGCGAATTTGTGGTATATCCACGACATAAGGGTGGAACCCCTGTCCACGCCTCGTGCTCCGGAGATGGAAAGGGGAGGGGGGTATAAGGTCATGAAGTGCTAACGCGCACTCCCCGAAATGTATCCTGTAAAATACCGACATGCACGCCACTCTGCGACGGTGCTCAAGGTTCTGTAGTTTTGCCTCAACCAGTGCTGAGTCTCCAATGAGCTTCTTAGCGCGTTTCTCGATTGAGTCTAAGGCAGCCAGCTGGTATTTAGCTGAACCGTCCCAAAGGTGGCAGCAGTACTTCATACACGATCGGACTTGAGCTGTGTACAACTGCAATAGCTGTCCCGGTGTGAAGTATCGCCTCACCTTCGAGAGGATACCAAGTTTTTTGGCAGCTGTTGTGGCCAGAGACTCAATGTAACGTCCAAAGTTCAAGTCGGACGTAAGGCTCATACCAAGAAGCTCAAGATGGTCAGAAATCGGTACGGATACATCCCGGAAAGTTGGAGCCAGGTTAAAAGGACTCCGTTTTGTCGAGAATAGACACGCCTGGGTTTTGGATGCGTTGAACTTGACGAGATTGGCATCGCCCCACTCGGATATCACCCTTAGCGATGAGTTCAGACGATCCACCATGGACTCCCGACAAGACTGGATTGTTTCACTGTTGGCCCTTGCACTGGACAGATATCTGTCAACAACCGTGCTGTCATCAGCGTACCCAAAGGTATCGGGTGTAAACATGTCGTTGATATGCAGCAGGAATAAGGTTGCAGACAGGACAGAACCCTGAGGAACTCCGGCATCAATAGCCTGTTGTCCGGAGGAGCAGCCTTCTAAGACCACTTGTATGGATCGTTCGCTCAAGAAGTCCGAAATCCAGTTGCAAAGGCCAGCAGGTAACCCGTAGGCGGGAAGCTTGCCAGTAAGGCTAGCGTGCCAGACCCTGTCAAAGGCCTTGGAGATATCCAGAGACACGGCAAGTGCTTCACCATGTCTCTCGATAGCCTCGCTCCATAAGTGAGTGGCATGCACGAGGAGGTCCCCCGTCGATCGCCCTCGGCGGAAGCCGTATTGGTGATCGTTAAGGAGATCATTATCCTCAGGGTATGCCAGGAGCCGATTATTCAGTACACGCTCCATAATCTTGCAGAGTATAGAGGTTACCGATATGGGTCTATAGTTGACAGGGTCTGCTCGACTACCTTTTTTGGGTACAGGTTGCACATTTGCAAGCTTCCACGATTTGGGAACAACACCAGTCTCAAGTGAGAGGCGGTACAGGCGTGTCAACACCGGAGACAACTCAGGCGCACAGTTACGCAGGACGATTGCAGGGATACCGTCAGGGCCACTTGCTTTATTCACGTCTAGATTTCGCATGGTTTTAAGGACCTCTTTTTGCCGGATGCGTACGGCTGCCATAGAGCAGTCGACACGAGGTAACGGGGGTGGTATTTTACCTGCGGCATCAAGACGCGAACTTTCCGCAAAATAAGAGGCAAAAAGATTGGCTTTCTCCTCCGCAGTATGAGCAAGCGACCCATCAGGTCTCTGCAGAGGCGGTAAAGATGGCTGGCAGAAATTTGTTTCCACTGCTTTCGCAAGCGACCAGAATGCTTTACTGCCAGCCGGATAGGAAGCAAGCTTAGCGCCTACTCGGCCTATGTGGGCGAATCGAGCCCTGCGTAATTCCTTTTTGCTTAACTTGGTGGCTTTGTTATAGTTTTTCTTCAGATCGCGAGTATTCGGAGCTTTGCGTGCACGAGCATCAGCCCAAGCAAGGAATGCCGACTGTTTCTGCGATTCCGCGCAGTTACAGTCAGCATTAAACCACGGGCGAGCTTTGCTACCGGTAGGAACATCAGAGAACGGTATGAAATACTCCATACCCTGACGTATGACTTCTGTAATAGCATCCGCGCAGCTCGACGATTCGGCTGAAGAAAAACAGTCCTGCCAAGGATACGAAGCAAAGAAGTGGCGCATCTCATCCCATTCTGCTGACCTGTATCGCCACACCCGTCTTTTACCACAAGGGCCCCGATCGGGTGGTGAATACACTGATACAGATTTCACCAGACAGTGATCTGAGGTGCCCAATGGGGCAGAAACAGACACAGAGTATCGGTCTGGATCGGTAGTCAGCAGAAGGTCTAAGCAGTTGGCTGTATGAGCCTCAATATCCGGGACCCTTGTTGCACAGCTGACAAGCTGGGAGAGATTTAGCGACAATGCAAATTTGCGCGCCTCTCGCCCAGCATGATCGGTCACTAGGTATGGGAACAACCACTCTTTATGATGAGCGTTGAAATCCCCCAGGATGACTAGCTGCGCTGCCGGGTATCTCTGGAGAGCTTCATCAGCACCTTCACTGAGGTGTTCAAACAGTTTGGTTGTCTCCGTGTCTCCACTATGCGAGCGATAGACGCAAGCATACACATTTTGAGCTACACCAGTATCGACCAGTACCCACAATACGGAAAAACTTGGTGCCTCAAGGTTCTTGAGACGCTTGATGCAAATGTCATCGCGAGCGTACACACAGACTCCGGCACGAGGTAGAAACCTGTGTTCTAGTGTGTAGCCGGGATAGCTGAGGTACGCCGCGTCAGCCGGACAATTGATCTGCGTCTCAGTGAGGAACAGCAGATGCGGTTTTTCAGTCTCAAGATGGTGATGGACGGGGTTGAGATTTGAGTGCAAGCCTCGAATATTTGAGAGGTGCACTTTAAGTGGGAGGACGTGCATCCGCTGTTTAACCATTTTCCGTTTTTTGAGTGTTTTCATAATTTGTGATGTGGGGAAAAAGTGAATAGGCAGGAGGAAGGCAGTTGTACGAGGTACCGCGTTGCAATAAGCTTAGAAAATGAGCTGATTGCAGCCACACGCAAAGATAGCTGGCTTGGAGACCGCGGGGACGCCCGAACCCCCCCGGGGATTGCCACCTGGTCCTCCCATCCGGTCGCCAACCGGCAAGGTGGAGCATCCCGGGATTTTTCGTGAGGTGGCAGGGCAGCCTTTCACGGGTGGCTTTCCCGCTACTTGGGCCCTCAACTTCCTACGGTCGGCCAGCGATGCACCGTGCTTCGGATCCCGCTAGCCTCCAGAACCAGCCACTCGTTGTCGCAACAATCAGCCACTCCGACCTGCTACATGCCGCGGTACTACTGTACAGACCCAACCTCCATACTGGCTTCTCCTTACTACATGTCGGAACACGGCGGTACCGCTTGGCGACATAGTATTAGTGCATATACTAAAACATAATTATTTTATGAAATGTGTAAGCATGTGTTTATGTTCTGGTTTCACGGAAGACCAGCGTTACAAGCAGTTTACTGTGCTGCTTGTAACATAAGCTGAGTTAAGACCATTTTTAGACGTAAGACTTTCTGTACTTTTGTTTTTTTGTTTTTTTTTTTTTTTTTAATATATATAGGCGAGCATTTGTCCGCCATCTCACCTGGTGGAAAGTGACGATGCGGACCATGTTGAAACATACTCACCTATGTAGTGCCTATTCACTCTCGCCTTGAAAAGGCCCAGGTTATATTGTTCCGGAAACAGATCCGCCGGCAGGGAGTTCCACTCCTTAGCCGTTCGCATTAAGAATGTGGAAGCGAACCGCTTCGTGCGAATTTGTGGTATATCCACGACATAAGGGTGGAACCCCTGTCCACGCCTCGTGCTCCGGAGATGGAAAGGGGAGGGGGGTATAAGGTCATGAAGTGCTAACGCGCACTCCCCGAAATGTATTCTGTAAAATACCGACATGCACGCCACTCTGCGACGGTGCTCAAGGTTCTGTAGTTTTGCCTCAACCAGTGCTGAGTCTCCAATGAGCTTCTTAGCGCGTTTCTCGATTGAGTCTAAGGCAGCCAGCTGGTATTTAGCTGAACCGTCCCAAAGGTGGCAGCAGTACTCCATACACGATCGGACTTGAGCTGTGTACAACTGCAATAGCTGTCCCGGTGTGAAGTATCGCCTCACCTTCGAGAGGATACCAAGTTTTTAATTTTAGGTTTGATTAATTTGTAATTTGTGTTGTGTCTAAAATAAACGTATTTCTATTCTATTCTATTAAAATAATAAATAGCCACAAAAATATATAAATCCGTTTCACTTTAAATTAATCTGTAGCAATATGCTACAACCTGCTAAAGCGTAGCATTTGCAGTAGCATCTAGATCTATCGTAAGTACTTTTACAGGTAATTTTCTAGTCTTCTTCTAGTATCGTGTGGGTGACAAGTCGATCCCATGGATTCTTGTGTCAGAGTGTTTAAACCGCCTAATAGCGCAGCTAAATTGGCCTTTGACATGGTTTTATGTAACGACCACTATCAAAAATAGCAACTGGGACCGACAGCTTAACATGCCCTCCGAAGCACGGAATCTTTTTTTCTTCCTGATCCAGACAAAAAGGTGATTCAGCCTGTATTGTCCTAACCAAACCAGGGAAAAGCTCACATACATACATACATACATACATATAATCACGCCTTTATCCCTAATGGGGTAGGCAGAGCGTAAACGACCTAAAGAAAAGTCGTTCCGCCACGTCTGACAAATATTTAAGGGTTTTTTAAAGATAGATTCGTAGGTATATTTCTGTAATGACATGTTGTCAGCCTATCGCCTAAATTGCAATATACAGAAACCCTCGGATCCCTTAGCTAGTTTTTACAGCACGCCCGGGAGGAAATGCAGCTGGCGTATTCTATGATTTTTCTCTAGCTCCCAGACAAGCATGGAAGTAAGTATCCTTGTAGGTATCTTTCAGTAATAATATATCTTTAAAATAGTATAAAGTTTAAACTTCCTAAAAAAATTACTTCCAAGTTTAAACTTTACTTCCAAGCTGGACTGGGAGCGGGAGAAAAACATAGAGTGTGCCAGCTGCATTTCCTCCCGGGCATGCTGTAAAAACCAGCTAAGGGATCCGAGGGTTTCTATATATTGCAATTTAAGCGATGTGCTGACAACCTGTCAATATAGCAATATACATTCAAGTATATCTTAAATAACCCTCAAAACTTTGTCAGACGTGGCGGAACGACCTTTGTCGTTTACGCTCTGCCTATCCCATTAGGGATAAAGGCATGAGTAATATGTATATATGAAGTTTTAATATTTATAAAGCTTTTTTCACTCTCTGTAAAATTAAAGGTTTATTTGCTATCGTTGCCAGCCACGCTTTTTCAATATTTATTTTGCGCAAAATATATCATACGAAATAAATGGTAATAAATGAGGTGCTGCTTCCATAATTACGCTCTTGAAATGTATTTTCACATATAAATTTACCGATAAGCTTCCATGCTGGACTGGGAGCGACAGAAGAACGTAGAATGTGCCAGCTGCATCTCCTTCCGGGCATTCTGTAAAAACCAGCTAAGGGATTCGAGGGTATATTGTAATTTAGGCTGACAACCTGTTACTACAGCAATATCCAGTTCTATCTTAAACAACCCTCAAAACTTGTCAGACGTGGCGGAACGACCTTTGTTTGGGTTGTTCACGCTCTGCCTAACCCATTAGGGATACAGGCGTGATAGTATGTATGTATTTACCGATAAACGAATTATTGTAAAAAAATGTTGAAGAATAGAGTGGTTGTATGATTGACTTATTTTTTTATACTTTAAGCCTTCTTTTTATACCTAAGACTTCTGACGCAAAAGTTTTAAATTAAGTATTTAATAAACGACATACATACATACATATAATCACGCCTTTATCCCTAATGGGGTAGGCAGAGCGTAAACGATCTAAACAAAGGCCGTTACCGCCACGTCTGACAAAGCTTTGAGGGTTATTTAAGATAACTTGTGTGTGGGTTATTTAAGGTACATTGCTGTAGTGACAAGTTGTCAGTCCATCGCCTAAATTACAATATACTGAAACCCTCGGATCTCTTAGCTGGTTTTTACAGCATCCCCGAGAGGAAAAGCAGCTGGCAAATTCTATGTTTTTCTGTCGCTCCCAGGCCAGCATGGAAGTAAACGAACATATTTAATAAACGAACTGCGATATAATCTCCACAGAAGCTAACAATTACTTATTCCAAACCAGAGATAAGTTTAGCTATTATACTATCTCTATCTAAGTTCCTTTAACTTCCCAATCGCGATTGCACAAAGACACAATCAAGTAGAGCCGGTTCCATCAAATCCTCAAAGAAGCCGGCATCCGCAAACCGCTTGCCACAGAGCCAAATAATAGAAGATACCGCAAGATGATCCATATGTCATGTAGAACATAACTACGTTTATCTAAGACTTTAGTTTAGTGTCATAACAGGCATCTTCTGAGTGTGCTCACTCCATCGTCGACTCTGTCACAGTAATCCTTGACCTAGTGTTAAGAGCAAACCCATTTAAAAAAATAAAATAAAAAAAACAGAAAACGGGCAGCAGCATTTGTTGTGACAGAAAGAAAAACTATTACTTTGTTCGTCAATCCACCTGCCAAGTGTGTTGAGCAAGGGAGTGCAGGGTAGGCCCATGATCAGCAGTATACTGCTGAAGCTGATGATAAAAGCTAGTCTTCTAAGTCTGCATTTGGTTATTGCTGCAGTAATAACTTCATGAGAAACAGTTTTTTTTTCTTAAATGATGTTTCTAACTATGAAGGTTACATCATTTGAAATTACGATCTAACCTTATACTAAAGCTAAGAGTATTTTTTCTTTAACTAAATTAGCAAATAAAGTAAAAAAAAATATCGAGCAAGATTTCATTGTAAAAATACTGCAAATACAGTTTGACCACAAGAATCGACATATTTTTTCCGCGGCACGAAAATGTTGTCCTGATTGTTGCAGCGACTGCAAAAAGATTACGAGTAGGTAAAATATAACCTGACTGTTTTCATTGAAGGCGTGATTAATGCTGTCTACTCTTATCTAAGTCTGTGCCGCCCGCATATCCGCATCCGCGTCCCGTAATCCGCATGGATGCGGAACCCGGAGACAGCGGGAATAACTTCGAGACGACCGTTTAAACGTTTCACGATTTCGAGTGCTGTTTTTGTGAATGCAAGAGAATTTGAAATGTTGCAGTGCTGGTTAAGTTAGTTGTTTTCTTCCATGCTGGCCTGGGAGCGAGAGAAAAACATAGAATGTGCCAGCTGCATTTCCTCCCGGGCATGCTGCAAAAACCAGCTAAGGGATCAGAGGGTTTCAGTATATTGCAATTTAGGCGATGGGCTGACAACCTGTCACTACAACAATATACCTACAAATCTATCGTAAAATAACCCTCAAAACTTTGTCAGATGTGGCGGAACGACCTTTGTTTAGGTAGTTTACGCTCTGCCTACCCCGTTAGGGATAAAGGGTGACTATATGTATGTATGTACAAAAACTTGATTTCTTTGCCGGTTTTTATAGAGCAGCTATAAAAGTATACTCACATGTATTAAAAAAACAACTATATGTCACAAATCATTTTTCTGTTTTCAGGTATGTAACTATCAATCTCGGCGCCATCTTTATAAAACCGGAAGTCGTAAGTAATGAATACGAATCTTCAATTCAAGAACAGCTTTGAAAGTTTCAACGTGCAGCGAAATTGCAAACTACGTAAAGTATTTCACAGACATCTATAAAGCTTCAAAGAGAGAAACATCTAAACCAACGCATTTGGAATAAATAATCCGGAAATAGATGGAATGTACGTAAACGGTTCCGTTCTATACGTTTCCATTTTCATTCGCGACTTGTTATAAATCGTCCGTCTTGGAACCGGTTCCACAATAAATTCAAAATCAATCTAAAACCGAGCGACTGATAAATCGTAACTTCTTTTTCTTCGGGTTCGGTTTTTGAATTTTACGTCAGTTTTCGGCCAGTAATGAAATTGAACTCATACCTACTAAAATGATTCTCTGATAGAATAACTTCACTGATTTCGCCCTTATAGAACCCAGTTTATTTTTTAAACATTATGTCTATGTGACACAACAAGTTTAAGTGGAACATCTACTTTTTATTAAATTACTAGCGACCCGCCCCGGCTTCGCACGGAAATCATCAGTGTTTCTCTACTATATTATGCATGTATTATACATATAAACCTTCCTCTTGAATCACTCTATCCACAAAAAAGGAACCGCATCAAAATCCGATGCGTAGTTTTAAAGATTTATGCATACATAGGGATATAGGGGCAGAGAAAGCGACTTTGTTTTATACTATGTAGTGATGTTCTTTACACGAATAAAATTTCCAGTTTCTTGGATGATAGAAATTGGATCACTATCATGTGAGTCTTCAATGTCAAGCATGGATAATACAGTAGAATAGAAAATATATATATCTTTTGATGCTTTTATCATTTAAAAAAAAATGCCCTCGCAGCACGCGTAACTTAGCCGCATAGGAGGGTAGATTTATGAAAATTAGTATGAATAATATTTAGGCTATATTAATCGAAATTACCCGTAGCAATAGTTCCTTTTTTTATTCAAGTGTATTATTTTTATAATTCCTAAATTTCAAGTGATCATTTTTTATTGATTGTTATTTTATGTGAAATAGTCGTCCTATGGCATAGCTCTAACTTAACTCAATTTTACCCTAATATTGCATAGTTAATAATAAAAAAAAGAAATATGTCTTTTTTTCGACATTATGAGACACTTGTTTCAGTTTTTGAACATCACCGAATATTTAATAAACCAAAGCAAGCTTTAAAAGCACAGATATTTCCACTTTCCTGCTACAAATGGTTTCCGAAATACATTGAAATAATAAAAAAAAATATATTGCCACGGGTCATTTCAATTAATACCAGGCCACTCAGAAAGTATTGCGATAAATACTTTTTATATATGGCAGACTGGCCGGTTAGAATCTTTTTTGAAAATATGATTACTTGTAAGTAAAAATATGTGTGTTCCATTTTCAAAATTTCCCTCCACATTTTTTGCGAGCCAATTCAAAGTATCATGTCTTACTGAAAAATGGATCTGCGCCGGGAACATTTTAGAGCTATGATTTTTTACGATTTCAAGTGTCGCCTGAAACCGGATGAATCGTTCGATAGACTTCAAATGGCATTTATGGATGAAAGCCCCTCCAAGGCAACCGTGTATCGTTGGTATAACGAATTTAGGCGCGGTCGACCAACCTTGGGGGATGAAGAAAGAAGCGGTCGCCCTTTGACGGCTATTACGAAAGAAAACGTGCTAGCAGTGAAAAATTTAATCCAAGATAATACGCGAATTACATATCAGGAGATTCAGCACATATTAAAGATTGGATCGGGAAGCGTTCACGAGATTCTACAAGGGCATCTTCGCGTGAGGAGGATAGTATCGCGCTGGGTGCCGCACTACCTCACCGACGCTCAGAAGCAGGCCCGGGTGGAATGGTCCGTGATATGCTGAACAAATTTGAAGCAGGCTCGTCTCGGCGTGTTTACGACATCGTAACAGGTGATGAGTCCTGGATTTATCAATACGATCCAGAAACCAAGCGCCAGTCGACAGTTTGGGTGTTTCAAAATGAACCAACGCCTACCAAAGTGAAGCGATCTCGAAGCGGGGGGAAGATTTTGATCGCCAGCTTTTTTAATTTGACTGGCCACTTGGCCTCAATTCCCTTGCGAGATCAAAGAAGCATTAACGCCGAATGGTATGCTACCAAATGTTTACCAGAAGTTTTTTCTGTTGTGAGCAACAAGCGACCAAACACAGGGCTCCGCGGACTACTGCTCCACCACGACAATGCGCCTGCACACACCGCGCTCAAAACGAGGGACTTCCTGGACAGCACACCAGTCAAACTCCTGGGTCACCCTCCTTACAGCCCTGATCTAGCACCGTGTGACTTCTTTTTATTTCCAAAAATAAAAAATCGGCTCAATGGGATACAATTTTCGTCGCCGGAAGATGCGCTGGCTGCGTTCGAGCAGGCTGTAAACGAGGTGTCTACGGCGGACTGGAAAAAGTGTTTTGAAAACTGGTTCAGACGCATGAATCTTTGTATAGAGGCTGGTGGAGAGTACTTTGAAAAGATTTAATAAAAATATATGTACCTGTAGAACAATTTTTTTTGGTGTCGCAAATCTTTCTGAGTGTCCCACGTATAGCCTATAGATCATTCATACTGACTTTCATAACTCTACCTCCCTATGCGGTTAAGTTGTGTATTTCGGTGTGAACTGCCAGTGCTAATTTTTTTTTCTTTATGATTTGCTATCAGCTAGAACAGACAGTTTAAACTAGTTGCTGTTAACAACATCAGCCACAACAGTCCACTGCTGGACATGAGCGTCCCCAAAATTGGGGGTATATGCCATACTCACCACGCTTGGCAGGCGGGTTGGTGAGCACAGTTGAAGTTCTCCATTCACAGGGAACGCTGCTGCCCATTCCCTGGATTTATCCCTTAGTCGCCATTTACGACACCCACGGGAAGCTTTGTGGTGATGCTATTCTAACTCGGCACCACACGGGGAATCTTCCTCGTATGTTTACGTAAACTAGAACAAACTTTTCAACTACTTTGCTTTTTCGTAAAGAGATTCTAAATCGAACACGTGTATCTAGTAAAATAAATTCGAAATCAACTTTCCCCGGGGATCGAACCAGTGATTTTACGATTGCTACGTGGATTTTAAAGCCGGGATCTTCTTTGCTAAATCGGTGGCTTCCTACTCCAAGAGCCTGATAAGATGCAATGTTTATCTCCAACTTGTTGGAAGCTATCTCGTATATAAAAAATAAAGGTAGAACTTAGTATGCTGTAAAAACCAGCTAAGGGATCCGAGGGTTTCAGTATATTGTAATTTAGGCGATGGGCTGACAACCTGTCACTACAGCAATATACTTACAAATCTATCTTAAATAACCCTCAAGGCTTTGTCAGACGTGGCGGAACGACCTTTGCTTGGGTCGTTTACGCTCTTCCTACCCCATTAGGGATAAAGGCGTGATTATATGTATGTATGTATGTAGAACTTAGATTTTTTTTTGATAATATTTTTGGGAACCATTGTTTCGGTCATTTACGCTCTGTCTACCCCATAAAGAATAATGACGTGATAATATTTATGTATGTAAGATCGCTTGCCGATACCACGATCTTGCGATGGTATCCATAACGATATCGTGGCATCGGCAAGTCAATTCTTCTTTACTGTAAATTATAACAGGATTTCAATTTTTGAAGAGTAATCGAAGTCTATGAAAATCTGAGCATTTACTTGTTATTTGCAATAAAAATAAAATTTAAGTAGTTTAAAATTAATAGTTAGCAAAATATATATAGCAACTAAATTCTAGTGAAGTCTGGGCTAATATATTCAGTTTGACTGTTCACATTTTAAACAATACATGTAATCACGCCTTTATCCCTAATGGGGTAAGCAGAGCGTAAACGATCTAAACAAAGGTCGTTGCGCCACGTCTGACAAAGTTTTTTGGGTTATTTAAAATAGATTTTTTATTTTTTTACATTTGATTTGTTCGATACTGCTGTTGTGCTGTTTTACAGCATGCCCGGGAGGAAATGCAGCTGGCACATTCTATGTTTTTCTCTTGCTCCCAGGCCAGCATGGAAGGAAAACAATATATCATCCATATACGTCACGTACGCAATTCTAAAGGCGCAGTCAGCTGGGACTTCGCTCCTTCGATTGATTTTATATTTATAGGCGCGCTGGTGCCAGGATTTCTACCAAGAAAATCCTATAAAGAAACGAAACAGCAGATCAGAAGTCATAGTAGAAATTATGTCTTTCATGTGTGCAACATTCTCCGTGGTCCAGTGGTCAGAGCCATGGGCTTACGATCCGGAGGTACAGGGTTAGATTCTCAGGGGGAACACAAAGTTGATATTTGTCAATTTATCACTTTGTGAGGTTTTCCTCAGATTGGTTAAGACATTGCAGGCAGATTCACCTAATGGTTAAAGTTTTGAAGAAAAAAAAAGGAATTCGTGCTTCGGAAGGCACGTTAAGCCGTTGGCCCCAATCATTGTCTTTGATAGTGGACGTTACTCAAAACCATGTCAGAAGCCTAATAGCTGTGCTACTCGACAGTTTGAAAACTCTGACACCAGGGTTCATCGGGTTGTTGGTCGACTTAAGAATCCCCCGCTAAGAAGATGTGTATCTACACATATCTATTCTTATCTAAGTATATTTGCTTAGGTTCATATAAAAGATTTCTGCCTAGCTTTATGTTAATACTTATAATCACTTATGATCGGCAGGTAATCAAAAATTGCTTCTTATTCTGTTAGCATGCTTGGAAAGCGCCAGTCTAGCACACACAGGAAACAATCAAAACTTATGACACTACTGCAATATACCTACATTTCTATCTTAAATAACCCTCAAAACTTTGTCAAACCTTTGTTTTTTCTTTAAATTATTTAACAATTTATTGTTCAGATCGTTTACGATCTGCCTATCCAATTGGTGCAGGAGACGTGATTATATGTATGTAGATATTCCAAGATTCAAACCAAAAGACCACAGTTGCAGCTACCACCTAGTAAATGTACGTAACTCTGTCACGTCCAATAGAAAATCAATTTAAGCCTTAACAAAGCCCCAATTGTCTTTGCATAACTATGTCAGTTGTTTTGCAAGAAAATATGCTATTTCTCTCAGGAAATCAAACTTACGACAACCAGATATTCCAATTATTCCATGCTTGATTAGAAGCGAGAGAAAAACATACAGAATGTGCCAGCTGCATTTCCTTCCGGTTTCTATCTTAAATAACCCTCAAAACTTTGTCAAACGTGGCGGAATGACCTTTGTTTGGGTACTTTACGCTCTGCCTACCCCATTAGGGATCGAGGCGTGATTATATGTATGTATGTAGATATTCCAAGATTCAAACCAAAAGACCACAGGGGCAGCTTCCACCTAGTAAATGTACGTCACTCTGTCACGTCCAATAGAAAATCAATTTAAGCCTTAACAAGGCCCCGATTGTCTTTGGATAACTATCTCAGTTGTTCCTGGCTCGGTTCCAATTCCACTGGAAACAATTCCTACTGTTTTTTTAGTTCTCTTTTGCTAAGTAGGCACGAGCTATGAAATGAGAATTTTCAGTTTTTTCTATAAACAAGAACAAAAAATAAGTCGACGTAAAGAGAAGAACCTTAAAGTTAAAACATACTGTTTCCTTAATTTTTAATATAAAATCTCTCATTATGCTACAGCTTTAAATTCATATTTACATATATATAATCACGCGTCCATCCCTAATTGGGTAGGCAGAGCGTAAACGATCTTAACAAAGGTTATTCCGCCTCGTTTGACAAAGTTTTGAGGGTTATTTAAGATAGAAATGTAGGTATATTGCAGTAGTGACAAGTTGTCAGCCTATCGCCTAAATTACAATATACTGAAACCCTCGGATACCTTAGCTGGGTTTTACAGCATGACCGGGAGGAAATGCAACTGACACATTCTATGTTTTTCTCTCGCTCCCTGGCCTGCATAGAAGTAATATGAAAAATTCGATAATTATGATTTTATATTTTTAATTTTACTTCCATGCTGGCCTGGATTGAGATTTTATTTAATGAGTTCTTAATTATACTCAATATCCAAATAACTAGTTAAGATATAGCAGAGTCGTTAGAATGGCATTCCAAAGACTTGAGGCCAGTCACATCGATTTTGTATTACAAGTGAAACGGAAAAAATATTTGTTACCGGAAGACATATACAATTGATTTCACTTTAAAACATTTATTAAGTTAAAAGTGTCTAATTTACACGAAAAGGTTTCTTTGTTCTGTTTATTAAAAAGTATTTAACTACAAGGTAAAAAATTATGGTCCTTTTTAATTGATTACACCACTCGCTCCGTTCTTCGCACAAAAAAATGAATATTTAAGCCTTTCATTAGCAATTGAATAACTTTGGAGAGTCCATATTGTATAGCTTTTGAATACGTCGCATACTGCCTATTTACTCTTAAAATACATAAAATCACGCCTTTATCCCTAATGGGGTAGGCAGAGCGTAAACGACCTAAACAAAGGTCGTTCCGCCATGTCTGATAAAGTTTTGAGGGTTATTTAAGATAGATTGGTAGGTATTTTGCTATAGTGACAGGTTGTCAGCCCATTGCTTAAATTACAATATACTAAAAACCCTCGGTTCCCTTGTTTTCTCGCTCCCAGGCCGGCATGGAAGAAAGCAGCAGCTTTTTAGTAAACGCCAACAATTTTATTTTTGTCACGTAATCAGGCGTAATAATAATATTAAAAAAATGTATTACGCCTTTTATCATTTGTTCTAACATATTAAATATTTATTTATATGTAGAAATCTGTAAAAGAAACCTACTTAGGCTGCGGTGCGTAAGAGTTAGAGGTATTACAAAAAAACTGTCTAATATAATAAAAGAGCGGTTAAAGAGTGGAACTTCCTGCCTGCATCTGTTTCTGGAACGCTATAACCTAGGCTTTTTCAAGGTGAGAGTGAACAGGCACTATCTAGCCAATCATGCTCTATCATAATCTGCATCATCACTTTCCATCAGGTGAGATAGCGGTTAAATGAGTTCCTACCAACTTTTTTTTCATGTAGCCTGTCATATTTAAAAACTTATATCAAACCTACTTACCCAACTATATTCTACGATTCCCAGGTTGAAAAGCATCTTTTTCATTTTATTTTTAGGCGACGTAGGCTTGCCAGAAAAACGCACACCACTCTCCCATTCAAATTCAAAACTCCGCAGACAGTCGTCCATTGTTTTCTAGAACAAACAGTGGGGTAATAAAAAACAATAAATTCCCACCCCTTTTAGGGTTGAATGACGAAGCCTGATTCATTACTGGCCTCGTCATGGGAAAATGCTGAGTAATGCTGGCCTGATGGAAAATTATACGAGACTCCACATTATACAAAATCAAAAGTACCTACTTATTGTTTTGTTATTTTATGTGATGTCAGATGATACAACTCAATTGTCTTCAATTATTTCACGACAAGTGCACAAAACATGGCATTTCTATTAGAGATAGTTAGCTGCCCGAGCCCGCAGGGCGAGGGCTGATGTAAAGTCGAGGACAATAAATGATTTTGTGCACGAGTTATAAACTCTGCTTTTCACTTCGATTGCGAGGAAAATTAAGGAAGTTCTAAAAATATTGTAAACTAAAACAATCTATTCCCGCCTTTTAGGTGTTTTTATCTTTTGACATGAAATATTAAGCTTGGGCTGGAAATCTATACAGCTACTACTATAAATTCCGGACCCAAGTCGGTCGCTGTAGGGACAATTTGTGCTGATGGGGATACAGCACGAACAACCAGTGCAAATGTGGTGCCTCCCCCCCCCCCCCAAACAATGGCACATCTATTGTCTTTCCCCGCGTGCCCTTCATCTTGCACGCAAGAAGACCTGTACAACGCCACTGACGTCGCGGTTCGTTTGGCAGAGTACTGGTCAAAATTAATATAAAACGCCTAAACGATCGACACGACAAGAAGAAGACTATAAATTCATTTTATAATAATTAATTATGTAAACTATTGTACTTGAATATAAATTGTAGTATCGTTTTATTATGTCATAAAAACACAAAAGGCAAATAAATTGAAGTAAATAAATAACAAAAAGAATCTATGAACTTCTTATTATGTTTGGCTGTATTGCGTAACTTTGTTTACCTGAGAAGAGATGATGAGTAGATACGTTTTAACCTTTGTGCATAAAATTTAATTGTGTGCAGCCTACACCCTACACTGATGTGATTCAGTAAAAAAAAATCAGAACATTTAAATAATCAAAATTACTAGGATAAAGATTATAATAACGGGCACTCACTTTGGAAAATAAGTCGCGTACTTCACGACATTGTTCGGAACATTCGGAGTCCCTTCATCAGGTTGAGTTAGTTAGCCGCGGGGAAGCGTATCAGCCGGTGTTTCGCCTCGCACTGCGGGTTTGAGCTCGCAGCACTCGGGCGGAGAGGGCCGCGACGGCTCTCCGAATGTCCCGAAACATGTCGTGAAGTACGCGATTTATTTTTCAAAGTGAGTGCCCGTTATTAAAATCTTTATTTAGAATGTCTCACTGAAGTATAAATAGTTTGATTACTAGGATACTTCTGCTTACTCTCTAGAATAATAACTAGTTAGATTAGTTACTTGGACTATGACAATTGTCCCGATGTATCGGGTGAAAGAAACAGCGTCCGCAAACTGATCGGGGTTGCTTAGTCAACGACACTAAAAAACTACGAGCAGGATTTCTTTTCAGGAAGTGAAAACAAAAATGGTTTTTGCATACATATTGTCTGATCTGATGTTGTATGCAAAAGCTGTTTTTTCAGTTCTTGAAAACCAGTTCTGCTGACAGTTGTTCAGTGTCGCTGACTGAACAACCCCTATCCGTTTTCGAGACGCTGTCCCTTACATCTGGTATGTGATATCACATATTTTGTTCACCCGATGGTTTTACTTGTAACGATGCAGGAATCCTGGTTTTATGCAGGCACTCTGGCTTCACAGACTCTGTTAACAGCATTCTGTGAAGCTGCACAGCTTTACGTCTCACGTTGCCATCGTAAAATACCTGGTGCGATCGAGAGGTGAACGTGGTTTTGGAATTATACCCTCCTGGAACTCAACAAGTGGTTTACCGAAATACCGGGAAAAATAGCAGAAAGGAATTGTATATTTTAGGCACAATATAGAAATTTGTTACTTTATTAATTTGCTTCTTCCATGCTGGACTGGGAGAGATAGCTGCCCTTCCTCCCGGGCATGCTGTTGAAGTCAGCAAAAAGGACTCGAGGGTTACAGTGTATTGTAATTTGGGCGATGGGCTGACAACCTGTCACTAAAGCAATACATATTACAATCTAAAATTGCTCTCAATTTTTGTCAGACGTGGCGAAAGCGCCTTTTACGAGGCGTTAAACGTTCTGCCTACCCGTAAGGGATAAAGGCGTGATTTATGTATGTATGTATTAATTTTCAATCAAGTTTACTTTGATAATATAGGTAGGTAATAATGCAAGAAATGTTCCTAAAGATCTGATAAGTTTTTGATGACTAATATCTATAAGGAACCGTTATAATAGTCAATTTGCCATGTTTGTCCATTTAAGTGGCCATAATTTTGTCTCAATACTTTGCCTGAATTACAATTAATATTGCATACATACATACATACATATAATCACGCCTTTATCCCTAACGGGGTAGGCAGAGCGTAAACGACCTAAAGTCAGGTCGTTTCGCCACGTCTGACAAAGTTTTGAGGGTTATTTAAGATAGATTTGTAAGTATATTGCTGTAGTGACGGGTTGTCAGCCTATCGCCTAAATTGCAATAAAAAAAATAAAAATAATAAATAAATAAATAATTGTAGGTAAATAACATTGACCCCAAAATAAACTACGATTTTTGTACCGAATCACACCAACACTACTAAACAAAGCGACATCCCCCATTGCCTTATAAATTAACCAAATTCCACATCCCTCCCCTTTCATACTCTAAAGACTGAAAGAGACAGAATAGCTTATGATGTAGCTCGACCCAGAAACCATCTAGATGGCCCATTAGTGGTCTGAGTTATATCAACTGACACTTAGCTCAAATTGGTACCCCTCGTGTTATGTGCCTGGCAAGTTTGGTGTTAAATGGTCCAATTTGGGGGAGACTAATATCTGGAAGTGTGTGCTTAAGCAATTTAAGAGATGTATTTTGTTAACGAAGATACAACTGAAATGTAACATCTTGTAAAAGTGATGATTCTGATTTACGTATATATTATGACAGTGGGAAGATATAATAAAAAAATCTCGTAATTATCCAAATGACGCTCGGGCAAATTATGAGAATTACTTTTGTAGAAGTTGGCGTTCATTTTATTGTAATAGCGTATAGAATATTGCAAAAAAATTAATTTACTTCCATGGTGGACTGGGGGCGAGAGAAAAATATAGAATGTGCCAGATGCTTTTCCTCCCGGGCATGCTGAAAAACGAGCTAAGGGATCCGAGGGTTTCAGTATATTGTAATTTAGGCGATGGGCTGACAACCTGTCTTAAGTAACCCTCAAAACTTTGTCAGACGTGGCAGAACAACCTTTGTTTAGGTCGTTTACGCTCTGCCTACCTCATTAGGGATAAAGGCGTGATTGTAGGTAATAAGTAAGGTTTTGAACTAGCGAGTATAAACTTTTTTAATACAACTGGGATCACTAAGAACACCAAACAAATCACAAAAAAATAATAAACTGTAACATCGGACAGGGTCTTATAAAATAATGGAAACAATTTTTAAAAGTTCAGAAAGCATTTTATTTCAATATTTTTAAAAACTCCGCAATTATCTCTCTTTTTCCTTAGTTAATATTTTAATTGATTAAAATGTTTCCAAATACCGCCAATTTCCACCAACTAATTTTGCAAAATATTTATCAGAACAAGGAAAATATGATTCGCTCGAAGGTATTTAATACTGAATCCCTTTGATTGACTTTTTTTGTTTTTTCCATGCAAAGGTAAATAAATTAAGGGCTTTCCCCGTAAAAGAGAAGCGATTTTCATGGAGAAGGCAGCATCCGTATCTTTTAATTACCCTTTTGTGGAACGAAAAGAAGAAAAAAGCATTTGGTTGGCCTAATGAACAAAAAGTTTCCTTATGTTGATGTTTTCTTAATTTTGTCTGTATTTTATTATTAAAGACTTATTTGTAAATTAACCAAAATAGTAAAGAAATATTTTTGTTTACAAGCGGTTTAATCTAGTATCCCTTGATAAATTATAACTACTGTGTTGGCTATACTAATTACTTGTTAAAAATATCTTGATATAGAATAGATAATACAAAATATTTTATTTCCAAAAAACACAACAGACTAAGTATAATACATTTTTAGCAATATTTAATTATATTTCCTAGTTCTGTCGTAATACAAAGCTTTTAACTTGCAAATCTCACACTAGGAATCAACCTGAGATTTATTAATACGATTTCTATATGTTGACAGAAAGCTTGAGTTTTAACAATATATAATAATGATGATTGATGATAAACATACAAATAGCGCACAAATAGATGGTGGTCAACGCCATCTATTAATACCTCTAGATACTCCAACACATCTAAGATATCATTGGGTTAACAATGCGTAATCGTAGTCTAGCGGTCAGAGCCATGGGCTTATGATGCGGACGGAGGTCCTGGCTTTGATTCCCAGGGGGGGAACACAAAGCCGATGTTCGTCAATTTATCACTTTAAGAGGTTTTCCCTATTTTGGTTAGGACATTGCAGGCTGAATCACCTGATAGTCCGAAAAGTATAAAAGGATTCCGTACTTCGGAGGTCATGTTAAGCCGTCGGTTTTGATAGTGGTCGTCACTTTTTAAGTGACATAGGCCATGTCAGAGGCCTAATAGCTGTGCTATTAGGTCGTTTGAAAACTCTGACCAGGGTTCTTTGGATCGTTGTTGGACTCGAGAAACCACTCGATAAGAAAAAGAAGAGTGGGAAGCATAGCATTGCAGGTAGATGACCATGAGATCTGAGGCAGTCTCTTTTGACATTTAATTACTTCGAAACTTGCTGCAAAACCATTAAAATCTTGCAGTAAAAAAAGCATAGTGTATTTACATATTTATGAACTTCCTCTTTAAACTTTAATCTTGCTTCTTGAAAGAAAATTTTAAAGCGCAATAACTGTAGTACAAAAAATGAAAATTCCAAGTTTTTAACCCCAGTCGATAAATTTTATAGATAAAATCTGAACTCTGCAAGTTGGAGCGACTGGCTCCTAGTAGCGATGCACTAAGCACAAGTACTAGCAATATTTTAACATGAACTTGGCTCATAATACACAAACTTGGGTTTCACTTAGCTTTTTGCACGATAACGCCTTAATAAACTCGACCAAGTTAAGCTTTTTGGGTGTAATTATTGTACTTAAGCGTGGTTAAGTAATATTATGGGAGTTTGGTTTTAAGTAATTAAGAAGAAGGGAACCCATTTATTATTTAAAAGAATATTGAATGTTTATTAAGAATTATTTGCCTGTTTGTAGGAGTTTATTCTGCTGTTATAGAATGTTTTATTAATTGAAGACGCTTGCATAGTCTTCACAATTAATAGGTATTTCATAAAGTGAAATTTTATTAAATTCAAGGCAATTTACAGAGATTTGTAGGAAAACTGGTATACAGTATGATTATATTTTTAATTGTCTTTAATATTTCATTTTTGTAGTAAAATAACCTTTTTGACCTAGCTTGCCTTTTTGACCTAGTTTGTTATTGAATAATTTAGATTAACCTACTTTATTAGAAAACAAGGTGCTCACGCCTAAACCCTACATTTAATTTATATTTTTAAACTAGCTGTTCCCACGACTTCATACGCCCGGTTTGTATGGAAAACACGCAGTGTCGAACATACTGAAAACGCTTTTCCGCGCGTAGGAGCGGGATCTGCTAACCCGCGCGCGGAAGCGATATTATTTCTAACCTAGGCGGGAAAAAATAGTTCTTATCTTTGATGATGATGATGTTTTTATCTTTATATCGTTAATAATGAATGCTGCAATTATTATTTTGTAAAAATATTCAATGTACAGACACGACGCTTCTAGAGATTTATTATATGTATAGATATATTGTACTGCCACCCGACCTAACATCTCCGCAAAAAGCTATTAAAACCTGCCCCCGCCAGAAATTTCTCAATATTCGAAATTTTATTACTAAAAAGCCGGTAGAAATTCAATTATCGTCCGAATGAAGTTGTCAAATATCAACAGGCCACTGAGGGGGTGAAGAAAGCGAGGGGTGGGGTAGTGTTGTTCAAGAGATAGCAGGTATCGATATTTTAGCTAAATATAGAATACTCATGTAATTAAAAGTGACCTGCACTCGATTTTTCTAGATCGACTTCCAGAAGACGCGGATTGATAACCTTTTAATAAAAAATTAAAAACTTAACGTGATACCTCAAATGAAAATAACAAAGTTTTTAAGTGTTCGCCACGTATTTGGTGGGTTCAATTTAGTTAATCAATAATAAAATAAATCCAGTTGCTTGTTTACAAATCAGTTTTCAAAACACTTTTTAGTTTTCTCTCGTCTTAAAAGTAGCTTTAATTAAAATTATCCAAATGGCGAGAGTGAATAGGCACTACATAGGTGAGTATGCTTCAACATAGTCCGCATCGTCACTTTCCACCAGGTGAGATGGCGGACAAATGCTCGCCTATATATATATATATATAAAAAAAAAAAAAAAGATTCTTAAAGCAAAAAAACGTCAATGTCGATATATCTTTAAATTAAATTCCCATTACTAAAAAAAGAACGACAAGTCATGATCGACACATGAAAGCGAGTTTAAACACTTTTTTCCGAAGTTATGACGAAGATCGTACAAAGTTGTGTTGGAAGTTTTTAAATTACATTAAATTACATTAGAAGTTGTGACTCGTGACTGCCAATCATTTTTACCCTCACTCATAATGTTGTTCCATATTTATTGTACAATAGGTATAGACTTGCATTACATAGATTCCCAGACGTTCGTTTTCATGTTAATTTTTTAATAAATATGCCAACGTATTTTAACTTTTATTGATAGATTGTATGTCTAGATGCGGCTTGTACCAATTCAAGGTCATGCCATTCGGACTAACTAATGAGTCAGCCACATTCCAGCAATGATTGAAGCGTTTTGCTGTCCCAAAAACGACAATTAACGACTTTAGTAATAATAGTCTAGTTAAACATACCTAATGAAACACAGAGTCGGCTTGTCGATTCGCTTGGTTTTATAATTGGGTACAGTAGATCAGCCGAGCGTTCAAAAAATCTCTAGTAATGTTATAGACCGTATCTATTACTGTCCTCTGCGTCCAATCTAGCAAACAGGTCGCGGCTAAACCATTTAGCGCGGCCGCTACCTCTGAAACTCATTTATCTTTGATTGCACTAGCTGCGAGTACGCTTCGGCTCTCTGCGTCCTTGGTACCTAGCCGGATTATATTACGGTTTGTAACAGAAAGACATGTACATACCTAACTTAATTTACCTTGTCCAACATTATTATTTAAAAAACCTTTACATAGATCTTGGCAATCTATTGAATACCATTTGATGATGCAATATGCATAGCAATTTAACGTTTTAAATTTATTTATCATTTAAATGGTATCAGTCCCGTTGTACGGAACCCGCAGTAGCAATAATTTTCTTAATACTTAATGAATTAATCCTAAATCCCAAATCCAAAATCCATATCTCGAACAAAACTGGCTGAAATTCTAATAAAAAATTCAAGACGAAAAATCCTTTCGAAGAACATCAGAAGCAAATTAATGTTTTACAAATTTTTATGCCTTGTCTCGAAGTTTGTGTAATTAGGCGCAAATTTTACCGGAAGTGCCTTCGCCGACTCACCGGATGTCCGTAGCCTGCAGCGCACGTCGCTTTTTTTATGGAAAAGTTCTATATGGGAGTAAGTAAGGTTTTCTTACTTATTTTTGAAAATAGTTTTCGTGCTCAGTTAGGTTTTTTTTTTTGTAAATTTGATCCCTACTAGCTGTCTGCTAGCTGTTTCATACCGGCCGCTTAGTGAGTTTTCATGTAGGAATGACGTATTTTCCTTAAGTAAATAATAATAGTCCTCCCACCGATTTTCGGTGATGGTGGCCAATCTATCGGAGATGGGCCAACTTCGCAGGACTAGTTTTTAGTGCACAAGTGTTTGCGCAACACGTGCACTCTCTATTCCTTCTATCTCTTTTTCTGATTGGACAGATTGACTTCTTCTTATCGTGTCGATGGAACACGTAACTATTACAAAGTGGCGGCCCAGAACGTTGCCACTTGAATTGCGGATCGGCTGGCGTTCATTAGATCCGCTTGCGTGCAGGTATTAGGGCACGCAGGACACGATGTCAGATGTGCCATTGTTTGAATTGCACCGTAAACACAGTCGACCTCGGAGTTTCCCGAGAATCCCCACCTGACCATGTTATCTTTGCTTCTGCCGACCTGAGACCGAAGTCTATTTAAAGACTTCCAGATCGGCCACGGCAGTTCATGCCCAGGAGGCAGATTCTCGGAAAGCGGGACAAATTGGGCAGGCAGAGATACATTTTTACGCCAAAGGTTGCACCTGGCTTGTGCGGGTTCTATGGTAAGCGGAGTGACGCACTTGAAAAATTTACGGCGGCTCTTCAACCTTTGAGGAACAGGATTGTAGCCGTGCAAGGGGTGTCGTAGGTCACGGTCTGCGTTGGCCATTTCAGTGGAACTAGCCACAGGACATCTGGCGGTGCTATTCCAGCCAGTGGGTACAGCATTGAAACCGGGGTCGGTTTGAAACAATCAGTTAAAATCCGGCAGGTGTCATTTAAAGCTGTATCCACTGACTTGGCATGAGCAGAGCGGCCCCATACAGGGGAGGCGTATTCGCCAGGCGCTAGCCCTGTCGTCCGCAGCACGCGCGGCGTAGCTCCCCATTTGGTGGTAATTGACACGTACAGCGACAAATATGGTGCAGGACCGACAATTTACATGCCCATGTTACTTTTTGGACAATCAGGTGATCAACCTGCAATGTCCCAACCAAGTTAGGAACAACAACACAAAGTCATTGTACCCCACCGGGAATCCAACCCGGGACTTCCTAGTCGTGAGCCTATGGCTCAGACCGCTAGACCACGGAGTCAGTAAGTAAAAAATGGTATTTTCATAAACTATCACAATTGCTTATGGGCGTTGTTCTGCTTGGATCATATGTCTATACATATGTCTATGTATACATATAATCACGCCATTATCCCTTGTGGGGTAGGCAGAGCGTAAACGACCTAAACAAAGCTCGTTCCGCCACGTCTGACAAAGTTTTGAGGGTTATTTAAGATAGACATACATACATACATACATAAATCACGCCTTTATCCCTTACGGGGTAGGCAGAGCGTTTAACGCCTCGTAAACTGCGCTTTCGCCACGTCTGACAAAAATTGAGGGCAATTTTAGATTGTAATATGTATTGCTATAGTGACAGGTTGTCAGCCCATCGCCTAAATTACAATACACTGTAACCCTCGAGTCCCTTTTGCTGACTTCAACAGTATGCCCGGGAGGAAGGGCAGCTGGAACATTCTATGTTTTTCTATCTCTCCCAGTCCAGCATGGAAGCAATTTAAGATAGATTTGTAGGTATATTGCTGTAGTGACAGGTTGTCAGACCATCGCCTAAATTGTAATATACTGAAACCCTCGGATCCCTTATCTGGTTTTAACAGCATGCCCAGGAGAAAATGCAGCTGGCACATTCTATGTTTTTATCTCGCTCCCAGTCCAGCATGGAAGACTTATGTCTATATCTAGGTGCTTTGGTCAGATTTCTGCGTCTTATACTTTAACTTAACTTATTATGCCAAGTTTCATCGTGTTGAAAAACAGACACCTAAAGATAAAGTTTCTAATTTTACATACCCAAGCCCCCTACTCGTATCAGAAAAAAATCTTTAGCAAGAAAACTCTAACTCCAATTTGACCCTCACGGAAGCAACCGGATATCCGGCCAGAATCTCGTGACATGTCCAATTCTGTTATGGAAAAGAAAAGGAGTTGGAAGGACCCTTCTAAAAATGTACCGAATTTCATTATCCCTGGACGGTACTTTTATTTTATTGAATAAAAATGGCGGACATTCGAATTTGGTTAAGTTCTCTCTCGTTGGTTTAGGAAGATTATTTTTGAGATACCGAAAGATAAAAAAAATCGCTGATATAGTAACTTTACTAAAGATAATAAGATATTTTATGGCGGATAGTATTAATTTGAATTGTATTTCGCCATTGGGTCACTTTGATATAAATTCAAAATCTAAACCTATAGTTGTGATTAAACCTTCTACTGTCTAGTCGTATCTCTAATTGATCCTCCGGAAATGATAATTATCACAACACGCTTTTACGTGGATGTGTTGGGTATTAGAACAACTTTAAAATCAGTTTTTCACATCTCAGGCTCTGAAAGTGCTATTTTATGCAGGGTGTAGGCTGCACAAAATTGGATTGTGCACAAGGGCAAAAAAGTATCTACTCATAAACTCTCTTCTAAGGCAAAGAATATTAGACAATACAGCAAAACACAGTAAGGGCAGTATTTATAATCAGCGCTCGCGAGTGCTGGTTTGAGTGCGTTTTAGAAATGCAAGAAGGCATGTCAAAGCCATATTTAAAATTGCTCTTAAGTATGAGATCGCTTTATAATTACAAGCCTAAGAAGTTCATAGATAGTACATGTTATTTTAAAATATTTACTGCAAATTAATTACCGTTTGTGTTTTTTATGACATAAAACGATTTTTTATTACAAAATTAATTTAATAGTAGGCTGAAATAGGTCTCAAGCCTAAGCCTAATATTTAATGTAAAAAGATTTAAAAAGTTAAATAACGTTAATAAATTGTTTAGTTTACAATATTTTTGTAGATTTTCCTCAATTTTCCTCTCAATCGAAGGAAAGAGTTTTAAGTCATGCACAAAACCATTTTTGTCCTCTACTTAATATCAGCCCTTGCCCTGCGGGCTCTGGCAAGTACAAATCTCGGACAGTAATGACTTGCTTTGTGCACTTGTCATGAAATCTACTATTGAAAGGATTTTTTATCACATCGATCACCACGAAGAAAATAAAAGTAAGCACTTCCTTTCCCAAATTCACCGAATTTATCCCATCTCAATTACTTCAGAGAGGCTTATACCTAAATTACATCATAGTCTAATGATCCTTTAAGAAACGGGACTTCCCCTAACCAGGGGATTACATCTTACGCTGTGGAGTCCCCTTTAGGGTCTAGATAGATGGACTGCAATGAAACTGCTATCCGACTGCCAAAAGGCAGTACATATTAAGTAGTTTGAATGCAGTTGAAACACAAAATCAATTCCTCACTTTCTGAGATTTGCCCCACTTTGGTTAGGACAACGCGGGCTGAATCACCTGATTGTTTGTCAAGAAAAGACTTTTTGTGCTTTAGAGAGCATGTTTAGCTGTCGGTCCAGGTAGCACAAGTCATGTCGAAGCATTGCCATTCGATGGTTTAAAAACTCTGTCATCAGGGTTCAAAGGGTCGTACGTCGATTAGAAAAACCCACTGAAAACTTTACTGCCCGTCAACATACATATTTGAAAGTTGGCAGTAGGAATGCAGTTGAAATGCAGTCCGTATGTCTAGACCCGTAAGGGTAACCTCAGTGCAACGGTTTACCACATTTTCTAGAGACTTAAGAGTTAAAACATAGTAAAGTTATAGCAAAAACCATTTTGCGATTAGTTTTGAGCTGGATTTGGAAGTTTTGGTTACGGTAGAAAGTTATCGGATTACAAGTTTAAGTTGGTTTGTTAGTTCCACTGGTTTTGATTCTAGATAACGTATTTCGAACTTAATTTTAGAATAGTTCTGTCACTTCATGAAATTAGAAGTAGAGACGATATTTTGCGTATTCAGTTTTCTTGCTGTCATAACTTTTGGCCGAACATCATATTGTACGACATTTGAAAATATTTCGTGCACCAAAGGGCATGATAAGCCGTTGGTCCTAGTTTCTGTTTTTGGTGGCAGATAGTTCTTACAAATACCTAGTCATAATTCGACTGGACCCAACAAGCCACACGGCAGAAGAAAAATTAACTATGTATGGTAAACTAAGCAAAAAGAACTCTGTATTATTACTTTCACTAGACATGATAGAAGGACTCAGCATGATAAATAAAGCGAGTAATGATAACCAGGCACTGCAGTCTGCATATAAATTATACGGCGTACAGGGGCGAACACAGCAGGAGGTGCACAGAAGCAGATAGGCCGGTACGGAAGCGCAGCGCCGCGCGACACCTACGTCCGCTTCCTGTGCGGCGCATTGTACTGTACGGACAAAACCAGTATTAGCTGGCCTTTCATTCTATTGAAAACGCGTGCTACCTTAGGCCAGCAAAAGGTCACCACCGTGTGACCAACGTACTGCAAGTTGCCTACGCTTTAGTCTTGTGGAAATATGACTTTATGTTGGAGCCGAAGCATGGTTTATGGTCTTTAAAGTCTATGGTTTATGGTCTTTAAAACAAGCCACGTCTGAAACGGTTATGTCTTCATTCTGGTAGTGTCATGCGCAATATATTTGGCTAGACTTTAAGACATAATTTGAAAGTACCCTCTTAGTTACTCCAAGTTTATAACTTCATTAGTTTTGTAGAGAGCTGCTAAAATAATCTAGAAAATCATTTATTTTCCATGCTTTACTGAATGCAATAATAATAACTTAGTTAAAACATATAAGCTTCTTCTATTCTTGGGCATAATGTAAGAATCTATAGACAAACAAACATGATAAAACCATTTTCACTAAGTCATTGCGGCTCTATCTATACCGAAAGAGATTTATAAGAACAAAAATCGTGGCATTTATAAACTATTTTGAAGGAGCACAGCTATTTAACAGTTTACCCTCTGACATAAAAAAATAAAATCACTAGCCGAATTTAAAACTAAACTCACTCAGCATATTAAAGCTAGCGTAAATTTGGATAAAAATTAAAACAATGCAAATGTTTTACAGTTAATGCAAGTAACTTTCGAATATTTTTGTTTACTATTCTTCACTTTTTATTTTAGTTTTGCTTTATGTATAGTTGCACGGTGCAAACGACACTAACAATAATATTATGTTTTTGATGTAATATTTTTAATTTCTTTCTCATGTAAGTGACATTTGTCTTTTTTAGAATAAAAATATCTTTAAACCTATTTTTGCAACGTTTAATATTTCTATTCACTTAAAAAATACAGCAGTGTTTACAAAATGGATCCATTTTAAATGTAATTTCCCTGAATATAATATGAATCTTATATCACATAACACCCTCCGAATCTGATCAAATGCGTATCACTCTTGACATATCACTTGAGCTTAACCGCAACCTACTTCCTACAAGTACATGGGTACCAATGTACCTACAAATCCAGCAATTATAACTCCAAATCCAGAGCACCGAGATCCATAGACAACCAAAGGGAATAATTTTAGCGACGATTATCTGAAGGGCTTCAAGGGACTGGAGGGTCCTCTAGTGGCTGAGTAATTAATGACTACCCTGCTAGGTTTAATTGGAGAAAATTTGTTTCTCGTAGTTGATGAAAGGGAGAAAAATGCAGGAAAAGTAAGGGTTGGTGCTTGAGGTTATGCTGTGGAGGTTAAAGCTGTTAATATTTAATGGCACTCAAAAAGAATGGAGGTAATTTTACATTGTTTCATCTATCTTGATGACTCCTTAGTAGAAGGTTACAATAAATAAAAAAATTGTAAGCTACTGTTTTTTCCCTATAGAATATATATTTAGTTAGTACGTAAAAAAGAAACATAGGTACTTGACCAAAATAATTAACAACTTTTTTTTACTTTTTGTGCTAAATAGTTAAGCCAGGTTGCTTATGTAGCCCAATGGTTTGGGCTTTGGACTCACAAAGTGGAGGTCGTGGGTTAAAATACTTCTCCCTTAACAAAGCATGATTGATCTGATCGCCTAACAAAACCCAAAGTAAACAAAAACAATTCAGTATGACGCTGGAGGTTTAACATTTAACGCTTCATCGGAGCACCCATAAACACTCCGAAAGAGCTTCTAAATAAATTCTAGATGAGGAACATACATACATACATAAAATCACGCCTTTATCCCTTACGGGGTAGGCAGAGCGTAAAACGCCTCCTAAAAGGCGCTTTCGCCACGTCTGACATAAATTGAGGGCAATTTTAGATTGTAATGTGTATTGCTGTAGTGACAGGTTGTCAGCCCATCGCCTAAATTACAATACACTGTAACCCTCGAATCCCTTTTGCTGACTTCTACAGCATGCCCGGGAGGAAGGGCAACTGGAACATTCTATGTTTTTCTTTCTCTCCCAGTCCAGTATGGAAGACTAGATGAGGAAGCTTACCAGAAAGCTCTAAGAATACCTAATTGCCAAAGTACTCAACTGCCTTTTATTATTTCTTAAAAAACTCCAGATAAGACTTTAAAGATTCATAAAAGTCTTTAGAAATTCGACTAGTCCCACTCAGCCAATCTCATTTTAACTCAAAAGTATTCGGATTATTTATTAACAGAAAAAAAGCGAAATATTTGCGTCAAAATGAAGAAAAATACCTGTAAAATACCTCCCTTTTGAGTTAATTCGTGCGATATTTGGACTAAATAAAACGAAATGAAATACTGACGGTTTATTTTGTTTTGGGCTGTGGGATAAGGGCGCTCCGAGTTCCGCCTATAAATTTATATTTGGGGTATTAGCATATCCGAAACGGTTTAGCGGCTTAAAATATCGCTAGGCGTTAATTTTTGGAGCGAATATATTTTACTATTTTCTTTGTTATTACTTATACAAAGTTCGAACTGGGAGCGTTAAAAACATACAATATCTGACTACTTCTTTTCTGAGGAAGTGAGAATTTGAGGATTTCAGTGTATTGCAGTTTAGGTACTACCTAGTCCTACACATTTCTTTCTAATAAACAGAACACTCTTTTACCAAGCTGTTGAGGTTGTGCCTACTCTGTAAGTGCTAAAAGCGTAATTTTATGTAAGTACACATACAAACATATAATGACGCCTTGATAGGTAGGCAGGCAGAGCGTAAACGACCTAAATGAAGGTCGTCTTACCACGTCTGAGAAAATTTTGAGGGTTATTTAAAATGGTTTTGTAGGCATATTGCTGTAAAGACAGGTTGTCAGCCCATCGCCTAAATTGCAATATACTGAAATCCTCCGATCCATTAGTTGGTAGCTTATGTAAGTAAAGTAATAAAACATCTTAAAAAGTATAGGCAAATTTAACTAAACGTAGAGTAAATTAGCTAACGTCGAAATGATTTTTTAATAATTTTCATTCGTTCTATTTCCAATGCCATGAATGCAAAATCTAATTCTAGCAAACGTATTTTTTTCTCTTAAACTATTCCTCTAAGATATATGTGCATACATTTGCATATAAAGCGATCTGCCAATCAGTCCGACCCGGGAATCGAACCCGACTAATACGATTGAGAAAACCTTTCACAAACCAATTATTATAATGTATTCAGCGAACGCAGCGCTGGCTTTCAGCAGCTTACCTCCGTCAACCTCACTGCTGAGTCGAAGTTTCCCTGAAGTCCCTCAGTTTCGTTAAAAACATGTACAATATGCGGGACTTCACGTTTCAGCGGATTTCTGAATTCGCTTACGGGGTGTAATTTGGGCGATGACATTTCAGCCTTGTATGGAATAACCTGGTTTATGCTTCTGTGTGTCCTTCTGTACTTTGTAGAGGTTGTCAATTATATTACTACTAGCGACCCGCCCCGGCTTCGCACGGAAATTATCAGTGTTTCTCTACTATATTATGCATGTATTATACATATAAACCTTCCTCTTGAATCACTCTATCTATTAACAGAAACCGCATCAAAATCCGTAACGTAGTTTTTAAGATTTATGCATACATAGGGATATAAGGACAGAGAAAGCGAGTTTGTTTTATACTATGTAGTGATGTGTTCTCCTGTTACTTACTTCCATGTTGGCCTTTGAGCGAGAGAAAAACATAGAATGTTTCAGCTGCATGCCCGGAAGGCATGCTGTAAAAACCAGCTAAGGGATCCGAGGGTTTCAGTAGTAATTTAGGCGATGGGCTGACAACCTATCACTACAGCAATATACCTACAAATCTTTCTTAAATAATCCTTAAAACTTTATCAGACGTGGCGGAACGACCTTTGTCAAGGTCGTTTACACTCTGCCTACCCTGTTAGCGATAAGGGCGTGATTATATGTATGTACGTATGCATGTTCTACTGTTCTTCCTTGAATTAGTTGTTCTATTAAATTTTATATTTTTTGGATTATCTAATCGCTTTTCAAGTTATGTTTTAAGCTAAAACTTTATTGAGGTATAAAATAATATTCATAGCAATGAAAAAGTTAACCCCCGACATCCCGATTTATAAACAAGAAGATTGTCAATTACTAGCTAGACCTAATTGCTATCTGTTCGTATCTATCCGTCTAGTATGCGCTAGTATAGAATAGAGGCGTTGTTTCCCTGTACCTTATATCCTGAACAAGTAGTTTAAACACAACACAAAAACAAATGACAACTGAGACGAGGGTCGAGATGACGCAGCGAGCGCTGACCACGGCCCGTCATGTGACGTCACACGTCAACTGACGTCGCCCGTCAGCTGACGTCAGCCCGGCAAAAAGCGCGCACTGATTGTAGGCCGACAACCCTTCTTGACCGATGGACAGAGATTTTGTATAGATGTACTTGTGCTTGGTTTTGAACATAATAGGTTTGCTTTTTTTGTTAGTTATACATACATACATACAGATTTATGCATAAGCGAGGGGTAGATAGATTAACTTACCATACATATGAGTATAAGATGATATTTTTACACATTTTAAATCCATAATCATCATCTCCCTAGCTTTATCCCGTATCTCACGGAGTCGGCTTCCTAATCTAGGGGATTGAACGAGGGTACTGGTTTTTACACAGAGCGACTGCCATCTGACCTCCGCAACCCAGAAGGGAAACCAGACCCAATCCTAGATTAGGTCAGAGTTTTCAAGCCGCCAATGCTTAGCACTGGCCTCTGATATGGCTTAACGACTAATATCTACATTCTACGGTATTAAACGATATTAACCGGGACCAACGGCTTAACGTGCCTTCCGAAGCACGGAAAAAGCACCGAATATCGAATAAGGGGTAATTCTACTCATGACAACTTTTCCCGGGATTTGCAATAACAAATTGAGTAATAGGATGACATTACTTGTTATCTTTACCATTTTTTTACAAGATATCCTGTACACAGAATTCTATAAGAAAGAACCTTATATATGTATATAATAATATATATGTATGTTTATGTAGGTTCTAGGTTATATGTATATGTAGAAGTCTATTGCGTGTACAGTCTTGTCCCCCGTATATATTGTTATCTCATATTCAGTTTTACAGGTTGGCTGGAAGAGATCTCTTTATAGAGATAAGCTCACCTTTTTGAACTAAATTTAAGATTGTTTATTTACTGTATTTTTTTGTACATAATGAAGTATATATAATAAAATTTGAACTAGAAAGGTAACATTTTTTCCATTCACCCATACAAACACATCTAAACTTGCAATTGAATAACACGAACATTGCTCGCCCGCTTAGAGCAGTAAAAGTGTTAGTTAAGGGGAAACAGCATTAAAACAAACACAGAAACTAATTCACATTATCGCTGAACTTAAGGGGCTGTCGTTCATCTTCATTACCTCCATTAAGGGCAGAGAGCCGACGTGGCTGTGTGGTCGCAGTGATAGCGGGAATACTCGCTTTAACTTATGCACTGACTCAACTTAGGATTTTGTCTACGGCTTGCCCTTTGTGTCATTTTAAGTTCGTTTTTATTAAAATAATTTTAAATTGTAATTTTCACGGTACCATAATAGTACACACATATTTTAGGCCTTCGTTTTTATTTTTATATTCAGACTACCCCATTTTTTTTACAAAGTTCACTGTTCCCGAGGGTCCAAAACTAAGTTATTATTTGAAGGGCCTCCAATTCAGATCAAATGCAACCATCGTTCTTACGAACGATAGCTATACCTATATAAATATTCTTACTTCATCACTACATAGTATAAAACAAAGTCGCTTTCTCTGTCTCTATATCCCTATGTATGCATCAATGTTTAAAACTACGCAACGGATTTTGATGCGGTTTTTGTTAATAGATAGAGTGATTCAAGAGGAAGGTTTATATGTATAATACATGCATAATATAGTAGAGAAACACTGATAATTTCCGTGCAAAGCCGGGGCGGGTCGCTAGTAGTAATATAATTGACCTCTACAAAGTACAGAAGGACACACAGAAGCATAAACCAGGTTATTCCATACAAGGCTGAAATGTCATCGCCCAAATTCCCCCCGTAAGCGAATTCAGAAATCCGGGGCGGGTCGCTAGTTTCTATATAAGATATATATGAGTATCGGGTCAACCAACTCAAAAACTCGTTTAATAGAAGATCGCTTGCATTGGCACCACACCCAAAAAGAGAGGGAGCTTAATTCAGCCTGTTATTTCCTGTTCAATGCTTAATGAAGTCTGTTTTAATATATGTGCCGTGAGAAATTAGTTGTTTTGGCCCGTTACCTTAGTTGGAAAGAGATGGCTAACTTCCAATTGAACATGTATGAAAGGGACAGACGTGTGTAAACGAAAGAATTCTTTGTGAGGGAATGAAACTTTGAATTTTTTATAGTTGTTGAGAGGGATTCGTCTTAATTTCAGATGTTTTTGTAGGTCACCGAACTGCTGTGAATGTAGTGGGTCATACTTTACAATGAAAAGTAGCCGTTAGTGACCTATAGGAAGTTCTTCATAATTGGAATTAGTGTAATTAAAAGAAATAAAATCAGAATAAAATTATAAGTTTTTTTTATTTTTACAGTACGCTGCAAAATAACAGAAACAGATCATAGTAATGCAAGTAAGCAAGTTTGATGCCATTTCTCATCAAATTAGATCTTTTCAAGATGACCTTAATAGTTTCAAAATCTGCATCAGGTGGCTCTAGCTGTACATGAACTGTCAAAATGTTTCGTGCGTTCACACGATCGCCATGCATTATAAAAAAAAAGCGAAATTATGATTTTTACGGCAGCACTAGCGCAGGCTACCAAGTTATCTAGCACCTATTTGTTAGTAAAAAATCATGCAAGAACAGTTTATTCTTTAATTTTACGTGTTTCCCAAAATATCCAGATAGCAGAAAAAAAATAACAAGAGTAGGAATAACAAAGGATATGTTTTTAATAAATGCTCGTTTGAAACCTCAAATCAAACAGAATATAATCCAATTAAATAAGCATGACATTGACAGCTCATCTTTTGAAAAATCTTATCACTTATGTAATTCTGAAAATACCTAATTGGTAAAATAACTGAAATATCAATCAGTATCAAAATGTCATAACCCTTGACGCTTTAACCCATCTATGCAACGTCTTTTCCAACTAACTTTAAATTACTAACTGGCCAAGTCCAACGAACTCAGTAGCGCCACCAACTTAATAATAGTTTGTCAAAGACTTACCATGACAAAGGGCTGATAGAGCAAACTTTCTCATAGTTTAAACTAAAATGAGCTAATGCAAATTTCATGGCTTCGTCTGTCCACCTGTCTGCGAATTTTAGTCCAGGTAGGAGAAAATTCAAAGATAATAGGACCTAAGAAAATAATACTTTACAAAAAAAACACAGTAATTATCTTACGACGAAAAAGCTCTTAACACTAATTAGCAGTATTTTTTCGTAATTAGCGAATTGTTTTAGGGGAGTCCTTCGATCTCTCTTTTTCTATAGCCCAAAAGAATGTTTGATCAAAACGAATGAAATAGGGAAGTTTCAATTTCACTAATCTGAAACAGGAGAAACAGTGATTATATATAGAAATTGAGGTTTTTTAGGGAACCCTATACCATAGGTAGATTATGGTTAGCAATGACTAAAAATAAAAAGAGAAAAAGACAACTTAATCAGCTGCTCGTAGCCAAAAAGAAATTCAAATATTAAAAACGCATCGGCAGCCAAAAACGACACGGCCAAATAGATTGTCAATTGGTGATCCACTCCCGTTGGCAGAGCTAAAACCAAACAATACGACTACATATAATTCCAAATCGGCGTCCGCGTCCAATAATCCGAAATCAATGGACAATCTCGTGGCGTGCTAGTGTAGTGATAGGATGTCAACCCTGTTAATCTGGATTTTATCGATAACTAGCGACCCGCCCCGGCTTCGCACGGAAATTATCAGTCTTTCTCTACTATATTATGCATGTATTATACATATAAACCTTCATCTTGAATCACTCTATCCATTAAAAGAAATCCTATCAAAATTTAAATATTTGTGCATACATAGGGCTATAGGGACATATAAAGCGACTATGTTTTATACTATGTAGTGATTCTCTAACTTATCTTGGTGACAGTTGTCCCAATTGGGACGAAATTTATAGGTAGATACATACAATCATGCCTTTATGGATTACGGGGTAGGTAGGAACGTTGAAATTAATTTTGTTCTCAGAAACGACAGACTACAGCAATATAACTTCAAATCATTCTCAACTAACTCTCAAAATTTTGTCCGACGTGGCGGAACGGCCTTCGTTTAGGTTGTTTACGCTCTGCTTATCCCCATTAAGGCGTGATTATATGTATGTATGTATGAATGGACAATCTCGTGGCGTGCAAGTGTTGTGGTAGGATGATAAAAATGTTCGACATGATATTTTCGATATGTTTTTCTACTTCATCATATCAGGAGGGGCGCCCGATGAAGGGCGAGTCTTAGTAATTAAACCATACATTTTCTAGCTAAGTATGACATATTATTACCGAATAATACAAAATTATCTAAATTTCCTCCAGAAAGACATGGTACAGCCGTGTACTTTTGTTAGCTCATATAAACATTTAAAGTATCGGTAACACATCATGACATAATAGGCTGAACTTGTTTAAATATTTGAAATTTGAGAGCTTCTTAATTTCACTAATCTTGTATTGATGCATAGCAAAAATAATGATTTGCTACAAATAAAAAAATAGCTTTATTTCAAATCTAAACAATTCACCTAATGTTTATATTATTCTATTTAATAACAAATATCGTTTACTGTTATTCCTGTGGAAACAACCTGTAAACAAATATTGAAAACCATATACCACTATCGTTGATCAAACTCTATTAACCACAGATACAGCAAAATAAACACAGCTATTCGATTCGAGCACGCGAGTATGACGTCACTAGTCTGTTATTTTTATTAATGGCGTACTGATCGATTTCTTTCACGTTGACAACAGTGATAAAAAAACATAGAATGTTCCTGCTTTTGTTCCCGAGTAAGTATATTGCAAAAAAAGTTGAAAGAGTGAGACGAGAGTTTCAGTTTATTGCATTTGGATGAAAGGCTGACAATTAATTTATCATTATAGCAAACACATTTTTTTTCTAAAATTACTGTTACCTACTGTATTTCTAACATACATACATACATATAATCACGCCTTTATCCCTAATGGGGTAGGCACAGCGCAAACGATCTAAACAAAGGTCGTTCCGATACGTCTGACAAAGTTTTGAGGGTTATTTAAGATACATTTTGTAGGTATATTGCTGGAGTGACAGGTTGTCAGCACATCGCCTAAATAGCAATATACAGAAATCCTCAGATCGCTTAGCTGGTTTTTACAGCATGCCCGGGAGGAAATGCAGCCGGCACATTCTATGTTTTTCTCTCGCTCCCAGTCCAGCATGAAAGAAATTGTATTTCTAAAACATAGAAAAGCCCCTGTCTACCACATAAAGGATTCAGGCGTGACTATATGTATGTATGTAATATATAACATGCTGTCCGATGCTGGCGTTTAACGCTCTGCCTACCCCGTAAGGGATAAAGGCGTGATTTTATGTATGTATGTATGTATGTCCGATAATCTATTATGGCCGGCCATACTCCTATTATTACAGTCCACTCTCTGTAGATACAATATCATTGTCGCATCAAAATGGCTTCGAAATTGTCGATGCATCATGTTTTTAAGCGAGCAGCACTAATAGACAATCAAGTGCAGGGATATAGAACAGTTTGGAGATTTGTAGGTTTATAACTTGGCGATGAGACAAGAAGGAACAAGTATGTAGTTACAGTTTTTTATGGATTTTAGACTCATTTTCTTTTGTTTTCCTTCTGAATGGTATCTGTTAACTATCATTATAAATTTTACAGAGTATATTCTTCGCACAAAATTAATACGGTTATATCTACCTGTAAATTATTTTTAATGCAATGAATAAGTATTTCCATACAGTATTTCGATATTCGTAAGGCATAAAAATATGCTTTATATTTTTATGATAAATGTGAATTTTTTAACGCAACTTAAATCTGTTTTCATGGAAAATAAATTCTGTAACCTTTAAAAATTTCAGTATTTATAAAACATGCCATAAATTAATTAATTAAAAGTTACAAAGGGACAAACAACATTTTATTTATTCAAAAGACTGATTTTATTTTTCTATATTTTTAAAAATTAGATATCTTTTTTTATATGAATTAAAATTAACTACTATTTATGACAAAAATAATAATATTCGAGTAGGTAAACCTAATGAATACAATATCCTCAGACCACCAGAGGGAATACCGAATGACACCTCATGATGATGATTAAAGTCACAGGGTTGTAAATTAGTTTACATAAATTGCCTACTATTGACAATACAAATTGCAGAGACCCCGATGGTGTAGTGGAGAGAGCCCGATGGTGTAGTGGATAAGGCCGCTGCCTCCTCAGCTGGGTGGTCGTGGTTCGAATCCCACCACGTACCAATGTGTTTTTCGGTTTTTAAATTTCATATGAACGTTTAATCGGTGCTTTTTCCGTGCTTCGGAAGGCACGTTAAGCCGTTGGTCCCGGTTAATATCGATTAATACCGTAGATATTAGTCGTTAAGCCAAATCAGAGGCCAGTGGTAAGCAGTGGCGGCTTGAAAACTCTGACCTAATCTAGGATTGGGTCTGGTTTCCCTTCTGAGTTGTAGAGGTCAGATGGCAGTCGCTCTACGTAAAAACCAGTTCCCTCGTTCAATTACCTAGATTAGGTAGCTGACCCCGCGAGATACGGGATAAAGCTAGGGAGATGATGACAATACAAATTGCAACAATAGTCTCATTAATAAACTGTGCATACAAAAAGGGCTAACCACCCCTGACTTAGCGGAATGATGCCGCGCCGTATAATCCGGCCGAAGTGAAAGCCCCGCTAGCTGGCACCACGCCAGGGCCTGTCCATGCAACTCAATTAGTTAAAGTAATAACCGTAGGTACATATTGATTTTAGTATAATCAGGGGAATTGTTTTAAAGAGTCTCTCGCCTCAGTAGTGAGAAAAAAGATTCCGCACTTCGGAAGGCACGTTAAACCGTCGATCCCGGTCGCTGTCATTGATAGTGGCTGTCACACAAGCCATGTCGGAGGCATAGGTATTACATACATACATACATAAAATCACGCCTTTATCCCTTACGGGGTAGGCAGAGCGTTAAACGCCTCGTAAAAGGCGGTTTCGCCGCGTCTGACAAAAATTGAGGGAAATTTTAGATTGTAATGTGTATTGCTAATGTGATAATGCATAGGTATTAGCTGTTACTAAAAGATGGTTAAACACTCTGACACCAGGGTTTCTCGGGTCGTTCAACTCGAAAAGTCCACTCGGTAAAACGAAGGAGCAAGAAACCGGCCGAATTAAAAACCCCGCTTCCTGGCACAACGTTAGGGCTTGTCCATGCAACTTAAGTAGTAAAAGTAATAACCGAAGGTACATATTGATTTCAGTAAAATCAGGCTTGTTTCAATTAAAATAAAATAATGTTTGATGCAAATAAATTACTCTATTCTATTCAAAGAGTCTCTCGGCTCAGTAGTGAGAAAAAAGATTCCGCACTTCGGAAGGCACGTTAAACCGTCGATAACGGTCACTGTCATTGACAGTGGCTGTCCCACAAGCTATGTCGAAGGCCTAGGTATTAGCTGTTACTAATAGTTGGTTAAAATGGTTCCTCTTGCCGTTCGACTCGAAAAATCCACTTGGTGAAAAGAAGAAGAATAAACCGACCAAAGTGAAAACCCTGTCCATGCAACTCAATTAGTGAAAGTTGTAACCGTAAGTACTTATTGATTTTAGTAGGTATAATCAGGAGAATTGTTTGGAATGGTTTTTTTAAGCGACTCTGGCCGTGACTGGACTCTTTAGAAAAGTAAATTGAGATGACTGTGTTTAGATTTATGATCAATTTGGCTTTTTGGCTAGCATTTAGATTTTATACAGGTCACACCTTTATTTAGGTCATTCACGATCTGCCTACCCCATTAGGATTAATGCATAATGTACGTATGTGTTTCAATTTTTTGTTCATAGTTACCCAAGGATACATATATATAATCACGCCTTTATCCCTAATGGAGTAGGCAGAGCGTAAACGACGTAAACAAAGGCCGTTCCGCCACGTCTGACAAAGTTTTGAGGGTTATTTTAGATAATTTGCAGGTGTATTGCTGTAGTGAGAAGTTGTCAGTCCATCGCCTAAATTACAATATACTGAAACCCTCGGATCTCTTAGCTGGTTTTTACAGCATGCCCGAGAGGAAAAGCAGCTGGCAAATTCTATGATTTTCTCTCGCAGGTCAGCATGGAAGTAACCAAGTATCTACCTTAGAATGTTTCAATAAAAAAAAGACTTCGTCTTAGAAGTTTATAAATGTACCTACACGGAGCCAACAAGGATGTTATGCCTTCATTTTGCAGCTACGAAACCCCGTAGACGTGCTACGATAGTACTACGAAGTAACCGTTCGCTACGCCACTAAATAAACCTTAATAAACTTCATTTTTATTTATTGATATTCAGACAACCAACAGCTTACAAATAAATTTCAGTTGTTAGTTACACTTTTGTGATACGGATAGCAAATAACAGGTTGTCCCGGTTAGTAAATTATGAGCAGATTATGTGTTTAGAGATATTTTTACAACTAGTTTTTTAAACAACATGAAGACCTTAAAATGGTGCTAAAAACGGTGTTGATAGGTGTTCTGGGAGCTGGTTCTGTAAAAAAAGCCAGCAAGAGCCAAAACTTGCCTACTCTTATTATATTCGAAAAACTGCAACATGGTAGTTGCGACGGATACCATTCCTAAGGAACACAAAAGTCGATTTAGTAAAAAATGTTCTTGAGACTGACAGTGAGTTTGAGTTCGTATTAGAAATGTAATTTCGGTACAAATCAGCCGGATCAAATCTAACTTAAGATCGTTTCATAAATACGAAGCTAAAATTTTATATTTCACAGCTACAATCTTAACATCATCATCCCATCGCCTAAAAAACAAAACACTGAAACCCTCGGATCCCTTAGCTGGTTTTTACAGCATGGCCGGGAGGAGATGCAGCTGGCACATTCTATGTTTTTCTATCACTCCCAGTCTAGCATGGAAGTAAGCAGCAGTAAAGCAGTAACCATCACAATGTAGAATTGGAAAATGAAAACTACATAGACCATTTCTTCCATGCTGGCCTGGGAGGGAGAGAAAAACATAGAATGTGCCAGCTGCATTTCCTCCTGGGCATGCTGTAAAAACCAGCTAAGGAATCCGAGGGTTTTAGTATATTGTAATTTAGGCGATGGGCTGACAACCTGTCACTACAGCAATATACCTAGAATTCTATCTTAAATAACCCTCAAAACTTTGTCAGACGTGGCGGTACGACCTTTTTTTGGGTCGTTTACGCTCTGCCTACCCCATTAGGGATAAAGGCGTGATTATATGTATGTATGTATGTATGTACATAGACCATAATCACACCTCAATCGGTTTGTCACAAACGGATTCATCAATCTGTTTTTAATAATGGCGACATATTCAGTTTATTTCCGAGATCGGTTAATATACGATATTGTCATGGACGTGAAGTTTAATTTCCTGTTGTCCCTGGACTTGTGCAAATATTTACTCTCGATTAATATATTTTATTTATTCATGTTTGTCCGTTTGTAAAAATAACAATGTTTGTCATTGTTTGTTCCAATATGTTTGAGAATTCTGTTACTGTTTCTTAGTCTGTTTTTACATTATATTGCTTTGAAAAGGGGGTATTCTTATAAAGAGTTTTACCACGTTTTTACCACGTCTTACATTTTTGAAAGGCTGCTTATTATATTTATTTACTGTTTATTGTACACACGTAACATGAGAAAGGCAATGAATAACAACAGGCACAGCTTATTTATACTAAGAAATTACTTCTAGCTGACCTACGGAAGTGCTTAGATACCATTGTATAGTATACTTCTACAGTAACACAATAAAACTAACAGAATAAATCTTCTTCTTCTTCTTCTCGAGTCAATGGCTTTAAATCCTTGACGCCTAGAATAAAGCTCAGTACTAACAGAATAAAACTTCTTCTTCTTCTTCTAGAAGCAATGGCTTTATATCCTTGACGCCCAGAATAAAACGTAAATACGCTAAAATCCTCGAATTAAGTTACCGGCTTTTTAGTATGTTTGAGAATAGACTTTCTATCTTTTGTATCATCCTTTGCAAATTTTGAACGAATTACCTTTTGGTATAACCTTAAAGCCTCCATTATGTGTTAGTATGTTCCAATTCAACTAGTTGTGATTTGTTTAGGTCGTTTACGCTCTGTCTATCCCATTTGGGATAAAGGCGTGATATGATATGTATGTAATTCTACTAGTTCCCATTTGTCCAATACCTTTGCAACACCACATTTGGTTACTATGTTGATGTTGTCTTTATTGTCGTCGTTACTACAATACGGTTATTGAACTAACGGTAACTGAACGTTAACTGGATGTTCATTGCATTCAAACTCAGATGTTCACTGTGTCAATGGGTCCTAAGTTCGATTCCTGATCAACTTTATGAAACACTCTAGGGCTCGTATTTGTGAAACGATATCAAACTTGAGAGCTTTATTAAGTATGAATTTGACAGTTCGTTTGAGAGTGACATTTCTGATACGAACTCAAACACGCTGTCACTCATGAGAGCTGATTATAAATACGGTCCTAGATAACGGTCCAAGTTTGGAGATGTTTGAATTAGAAAGACACAATGAATGATATAAACGAAAACAATATACATGAAATGTTATGTATACACGTAACAAAATAAAGCTAATTAAATTTACATTCTGTCAGCTCTACTTTGAACCCCTTAGCCGTAGCAAAACCCGGGATGAGGCGGTGTTGGATTCAAACCTTTGTAGCGCGGGTCTTCTTCTTCTGTCTAGTAGGTATCGAGTCTATCGACCCGATGAACCCTGGTGTCAGAGTTTTTATACCGCCTAGTAGCACAACTATCAAGCCTCTGACTTGGCTTGAGTAACGACCACTATCAAAGACAGCGATCGGGACCGACGGCTTAACGTGCCCTCCGAAGAACGAAATCTTTTTCTTTTTCGGACAATCAGGTGATTCAGCCTGTAGTAAGTGATAAATTCTCAAATATCAACTTTGTGTTTCCCCCCCTGGGAATCGAACCCAGGACCTCCGGATCAGGAGTCCATGGCACTAGCCACTAGACCACGGAGGCAGTTGCAGCGCGGGTAAAAAGAATATTGTTAGTCACACTTCATACTAACGCATAAAATAAAAAACAAAATCTGAATGAACGTGTAAATCGCTGTTCAAAGTATCAACAGATCGACACAATGAACTTTAAAAAATAACTATCGAATTAATTTATTCGTATTTCTCTTCGTTAGTGCGGCGCGAAGTGTCGAGTGCGTTGTCTATGACGAGATAGTGTTGTCATGCGGTCGATTATCGATAGCAGACAAAACAGTTCTATCAATTTCTGTTTCATCGACTCTATAATATCAAAAAGGTACTACTTCATTTACTACCAGCATTAATAATTTTATTAATTAAGTCTTTTAAAGGCTGTAAAAATATTTTTATACAAACTAACAAACTGTAATGTGCAAAAAATACACAATGTCAAGACGATATTCTGAGATTTAAAGAACACTATCATCTATTTATCGATAAAAACTACACAGCTCTACGCAATAACGCTTATTGCGCTAATTGGTTTGGGCAAATCGCCAATCGCCTGCAGTCACACCCTACCTGCATTGTACCCCCAATTGTACCCCCATTTATTGCAATTGTGTCGTCTATTCTGTTTAACAAATTTTCCCATCGTATGTGCCAAGAGTCACGCCTCGGGTTGTTAAAAAGTTTGATGTCAATTAGTCAAATGTGATTCGATGCGATTTCATTTATTTCATCGTGTAAAGTGAATTGGTCAACAAGTGATTTTTCTCTTTATTTTGCCTGAGTTGGCAAGGATGAATCAATGCTTTATATATGCTGAGTTTACTCATGCTCTGAAAGCTCTATTTTGTGCAGGCTGTATGCTGCACAATATTGAATTTTGTGCACAAGGACAAAAACGTATCTACTCATAATTAATCTCCTCTAAGGCAAAGAATATTAGGCCATAGTCAAACTTAATAAGAAGTTCATAGATAGAACTTGTTATTTTATAATATTTACTTTATATTATTTGCATTTGTGTTTATTTATTTTTGACATGAATATATATTAAAAATTAAATTCAAGTAAGATAGTTTATTCAATTTATCATTATTATTACAAAATTAATTTAATAGTAGGCTGTATTTCCAGCCCAAGCTTAATATTTCATGTCGAAAGATTTAAAAGGTTAAATGGCGGGAATTAATTGTTTAGTTTATTCAGTGAATTTTCTCAATTTTCCAAGCAATTGAAGTGAAAAGTAGAGTTTATAACTCGCGCACAAAACCATTTTTGTCCTCGAGTAATGTGAGCCCTCGCCCTGCGGGCTCGGAAAACAAATTACCTTGGACAGAAATGACTTGTTTTGTTCACTTGTCGTAAAATATACTATTTAATGCGAGTCAAGAAGTTTACGCCCTAAAATGTGAGATATTTTATAAATTATAATACAAAATAATTATTTTTATCGCTATCGGGCATTTGGAATGCCAAACCAGGTAGTCCTTCTAATTGAAAATTAACTGAGACTTATCTGCGTAAGGTCCTGCATCGGTTTATGTTAAAGATAGAATTGTTTTAATTGCCGATGGCAGTACCTACCAATATGTTTAGAAAATTACTAGAATGTTACCGCTATTTACAGTAATTTCATTGGAGCAGACTTCCACTTTTTACTAATATTAAGTACCATTTTGAGCTACAGCATTATAATTGCAGCTTAAGGCACTAGGCTATATTTAATTCATCTGGCGAGGCGCTAAGCCGGAGCTGACGAGTTTATCTCGCCTTTACTCAGCTTCCGGTCGTATAAGAGTACAAGCTAAAGCGTTGTAGCTTTTATAACTAATGGGTGGTATGGTCTCACAAGCTAGCCTGTGGATTAGTCCGGGTTATCGATGGTACGTGGTACGCTACGCCATGAAATCCCCTCTAGCTGAGTCCTAATAACTTGCTGTGTGTGAATGCCAATGTCTGTTTAAGTATTGATAGATAGATAGATTAACTCTTTATTGCGCATAAATCGTACAGTTCGGAAAAACTTAAAAATAACAGTGTGGGCAAAGGCGGCCTTATCGCTTCAAGCGATCCTTCAATTTTAGTCAGACATGAAAGCACCTTTTACGAGGTACTTTACGCACTGCGTTCCCCGTAAGGATTAAAGGCGTGTCTCCATGTATGTATGTATTCTGTAGGAGCTCTTTAAAGCGCGTTCTTACGGCGCCTTTAAATAGAATCACCTCCAGTCAAATGATCCAATCTTTCGCTTAGTAAAAATAATAGAGGGACTTTTAAACTAAAATGCATTGTCTAACGATAGTTACAAAGGATAGTTCAGAAGCATATTTCTACAAACTTTGCCTGCATTATAACACTTTCGTACTAATTAAACTCGCGATCATGCATTTGCATTTCAAAAACTCTTGGTAGTAAGGCTTTAGAGAAACTAGCGGACTGTCCGCTCGGTCCGGCCGGACGTCTGTACCCCGGATGTTCTACGGTTTAGTTGGACAATAAATAGGAAGAGTGCTAGAAGACTTTATGGGAGCGAGTATTGGTGAACAAATGTATAAGTGCCGCTGCCGGTACAGTACATTAGATGTGATGAGCATCAATAGTGTTTTTGGGCTACCCTATATTATGTATTTATATATTAATCAAACAATTTATATATTTAAACATAAACATCATAAAACACAAAGACACAACAAGCACTTTTTATTTATATGTAAAAAATCTTACAGCGAATGTAAAGCCGAAAATGTAACGAAAAATCACCTTCGCTATACCAGGAGTGGCGTTTTGTAGTCTACAAATACAAAAAAATAGGAAAATAATCAATAGGGAAATTAAAAAAAAAACGTTTTAGCTGTAATAGTTAGGTTTGAAGTTATTATTATTGAGGTTGATTAGGTATTTTTTCGAGGACCGGTTTTTAAAAAAAAAAAAAAATTTTTGCACCAATTATAAACTTCTGCTATAGAAAGGGAATATAGAAACTGAATTTCTTTTTCCGTGGAGTGGTTGAAGAATTCACAAACGGTGATGTACTGATGGTGATGACCCTGGTGCCAGAGTTCTTATTTTTCAATGCTTTTTTTACTTTTGAGATTGAAAACTTAGTATGCTTAGTCCCATAGCATTAACCTAGCTCTCACTCTAACTGGACAATACCCGGGCGATGAAATGAGTTATGAAAAGCACCCCCTTCGGGTAAGGGGGTGGGGGGCGAGAGGAAATGAAATCCTGAACTTTCGATATTTACACGCGAATCCGCGTTTAAATGGGAACAACTTTTGTATTTGCGTTTGTTTGGTGGAAAAAGTTATTTTGTTGGCACGAATATTACGAGTCCGTAAACTGTTGTTTATTTGGGGTCTTAACATTAGAAACTGTTGTTTAAACGCATTACGAGTAAGGTTTTAGGATTAATGTGTTGTGTTATTATGTATCTGTTTTCGGGAAAGTTACTTACAGGCTTATGTATAGGTAGGAATGTCAAATTAGGAATGTCAAAGTCAAGTGTTTATGTGCTATCCTGTCCTTATGTCAAAGTTAAGAAAGTGATTATTTTCCTGGATTAATTTATCTGTTCACTCTCTCAACAATGGCAGGAAAAATTAAGGAACGCTATTCAATTCAATTTCTTTATTCATGTACAATGTAAATTGTTTTTTAATGTTACAAAATAATAAAATTCGAGTCCTGTCAGAAACATACATAAATGGGGAAGGCAGAGCGCAAACGACCTAAACAAAGGTCGTTCCGCCACGTCTGGCAAAGTTTTAAGGGTTATTTAAGATAGATTTGTAGGTATGTTGCTGTAGTGACAGGTTGTCAGCCCATCGCCTAAATTGCAATATACATAAACCCACGGATTCCTTAGCTCGTATTTACAGCATAGCCGGGAGGAAATACAGCTGGCCCATTCTATGTTTTGCCCTTGCTCCTAGGCCAGTATGGAAGAACTAAAGTTACCCGTTTTATTTACTTTACGTCTATGTATTTTCCATAATTTAAATTAAGTAATATTTCCCCGTAAACAAGTACTTAAGACACACTTTAATGGAAATAATGAACAGCAGATCAAACAATAAGATGGCGTTTAAATGCGAGATTGAGATTTATTACGATTTGAACTGCTGCGTGTCTGCTTTCCTTTAGAAAACGTACACCGTCTTTATCAAAGGAAGATTTAAGGGACAGGTTTGTCTCCCGGAGAAATATCATGGAATTTCATGTTTATTTGTAAGTGTTATTTGTACTTCCATGCTGGACTGGGAGCGAGAGAAAAACATAGAATGTGCCAGCTGCATTTCTTTCCGGGCATGCTGTAAAAGTCAACTAAGGGATCCGAGGGTTTCAGTATATTGTAATTTAGCCGATGGGCTGACAAACTGTCACTACAGCAATATACCTACAAATATATCTTAAATAACCCTCAAAACTTTGTCAGACGTGGCGGAACGACCTTTGTTTAGGTCGTTTACGCTCTGCCTACCCCATTAGGGATAAAGGCGTGATTATATGTATGTATATTATTTGTTCAAAAATTACAAAGTTTTGAGGTAACTCTTCTTCCGTGCCGTTATTTCCCATGTCTATTGGGGTCGGCTTTCCTAGTCTTCGTACGCCATTCAGGGTGCATTTGCGTCATTTCTGGGTGCAGTCCAGTTTTCTTCAGGTCGTTTCTTATAGTCCCCATCCAAGTAGTTGGCGGTCTACCATGGCCTCGCTTTGGTTCAAAAATACCTACATACAAAAAAACATTAGAACAAAAACATACAGACGAATTGAGAGAGAGAACCTCCTTCATTTGCGAAATTATTATTATGCCGGCTGGATATTAAATTTAATGATTTTGTCTCAAAACTGCTTTGCATATAAGGTCTGTAATCATAACCTACTCTTAAGAGTGACAGCGGGTTTGGGTGTATCAGAAATGTAATTTCGTTACAAAACAAAGGCCTGTCAAATCTAAACTTAATATTGGTTTCAATCTTGAGATCGCCTTATAAATATGAGCCTTAATTATTAAAGATATATTTTCTTTGTAGATAAACCTTATGAATATTTAAGCTATATTTTTTATTCTTCCATGCTGGACTGGGAGAGATAGAAAAACATAGAATGTTCCAGCTGCCCTTCCTCCCGGGCATGCTGTTGAAGTCAGCAAAAGGGATTCGAGGGTTACAGTGTATTGTAATTTAGGCGATGGGCTGACAACCTGTCACTAAAGCAATACATATTACAATCTAAAATTGCCCTCAATTTTTGTCAGACGTGGCGAAAGCGCCTTTTACGAGGCATTAAACGCTCTGCCTACCCCCTAAGGGATAAAGGCGTGATTTATGTATGTATGTATATTTTTGGGTTGGCATGACCCCAGTCTAGACCTAAAGACTATATCTACCTATGTAGGTTCTATAAGAAATTATAATCATAATTTTATAATTACCTACTTCATAAATTTTAAGACGTTTTAAGAAAATTATTATTTTCAAATAAGCAACGGTCATTAAATATTTACAGAACCTGCAAAAATTTATACCAAATCTTTAGCTGATTCCAATAAAACCATAGAATTATTAATGGTTTTTCTCACCATCGCCTTAACTCTTCCCAAATTTAAAGGGGGTAAATTAATTCAGAGTCCATTTGAATGTTTTAATTATTTACTGAGAAAATCGTTAAGTTGTTGGTGTTTAGTTGCAAACGAATCGGAAATGAGGTAAGTATTTGCTATGTCTACTGTTACGCTGGACTAAGTGCGAAAAATCTTACGGTATAGGCAGAGGGTCAACAGGCTAGTAAAGCAATTTTTTCTGCGTTGGTCGTTTTTAAATTATATATAAATTATGTATTTCCTTCTAAAGTCTACCAAAAAACATATGCTTGTAACAAGGTTGTAGGATGCGGTCCCGAAATTTGAACCTCTGGCTCTGTTATGTTGCAAAGAAGAAGTTGTTTATGGCCTGCAAAACACTTTGGTATCGAAAATTTTACGTTTAAAAAACCAATTCTTCCATGCTGGACTGGGAGAGATAGAAAAACATAGAATGTTCCAGCTGCCCTTCCTCCCGGGCATGCTGTTGAAGTCAGCAAAAGGGACTCGAGGGTTACAGTGTATTGTCATTTAGGCGATGGGCTGACAACCTGTCACTATAGCAATACATATTACAATCTAAACTTGCCCTCAATTTTTGTCAGACGTGGCGAAAGCGCAGTTTACGAGGCGTTAAACGCTCTGCCTACCCCGTAAGGGATAAAGGCGTGATTTATGTATGTATGTAAAAAACCAAGAAACTGGCGAACACAAATAACACCAAGAATTATCAGTGGTATACATTCGCCAAAACTAGTATTCTTTTTAAACAAGACATTGTTATCACTGATCGCTTTAGGGAAAGAATGTTAGCCCAAAACATTCCCGTTATAATTATTTATTTTATTTCTCTGTTTCCTATTGCCTGGTTGCCTGGAAGATATTGCTACATTAGCAATAAGGCCGCCAATTATACTATTTTTATTTTTAGCAATATGTAATTTTTGTGTTTTTGTGCAATATAGTCAATTGTATTGTATAAAATACCTACACCGAAATCTTCAGATAATTATATTGTCTTACGCCGCAGTAGCTGCCAGCTGGAATATTTTACACTATTTTACAAACATACATACATATAATCACGCCTTTATCCCTAATGGGGTAGGCAGAGCGTAAACGACCTTAACGAAGGTCGTTACGCCACTTCTGACAAAGTTTTGAGGGTTATTTAAGATGGAACTGTACGCATACTGCTGTAGTGACTAAAATAAATTGCAATATACTGAAACCCACGGATCCGTTAACTGGTTTTAACAGCATGCTCGGGAGGAAATGCAGCTGGCACATTCTATGTTTTTATTTTACTCCCAGTCCAGCATGGAAGTTACACTATTTTAGCTCTCTGATTCCAAGAAGTTGTAATTTTAAGATCACTTCAAAGCAATATCAAGTTTCTTATCTGGCATTTATTTCTAAATAACCCGAAATAATTTCAATTTATCACCTTCCTTAATACTCCCTCTTAATTTACTATTTGAACTGTAGAGACATCCGATTCTAATTTGAGATTTGCACAGAATTCGGAGTTAACAAACACTCTAGACTGATTTGAATCAAGCACCGAGAATCAAGATTTATCTTTCGGGTTTTCATACCGGGAAGTGACAGGACGCGACGCAATGAGTTCTTTTCAATAGCGTGGGTGATACAATATAGTATACTACACTAAATTAATTTTAACTTATTTCCAGTTTGGTTAGGACAATGTAGGCTCATTTAAGACAATCACCTGATGATCTGAAAAAAGATTCCGTGCTTTGGAACGTCATGCCGTCGGTCGCGGTTGCTTGCATGTCAGAAGCTGTGCTTTGGGCGGTTTTAAAACTATCACTTCGTAGTACAATGAGTCTCTTATACACAGCCCCCACAAGAATTCCCTGTATTGGGGTGCTATGGACATACACAGAAACAACAACAAAGAACACCCAGACCCAGAAACAAGACATTTAAACTCATCATTCAAATGGTTGCCTAGCAGGCAGGTACACTGCGAACTAGGCTGTGTGGGTCATAGTTTGTCTATGATGCACCTTCAAGCGGCTTCGCGTCGCGTCGCGTCACATCACTTCTCAGTGTGAATTGACTCTTTTATCTTAGAGCTATCGTCAAGTCACGAATGAAAGGCGTTGGAAAATTGGATTAATGGTTTCTAATGAAGCCTGCTGGTGACAGCTCGGAAGAAGGTTTGTTTGAGCGTTGAGAATTTAAATGTATTTGCACGATATAAACTATTAAGGTTACTATAGGAGCTAAATGGCACCTGCTTCAGTAAAAAAACATAAAAGGCGCGAGTGAATCGAAAAACCGGTCCAATAGACTCAAGTAATAGTAATTAAGATAATTTAAAAGCTTATAAATTAGCGATTCATAGTTCGTTGAAGTACCGGGTTGAAAAATTGCGAATAACGGCCACCAGCGGCAATTTTTCTACCTGTCGAAAGTATTCCAGTCCCTACGAGGTAGGCAGATCATCACATCCACCGACAATAATTGTTGAGGAGTGATTTATTTAGATTAGGAATCAGTAAGCCTGGGAAGAAAAATAATATAACTGGTACGTTCTATATTCACATGCAAGTATAAAGCAGAAAATGTAAAAGAGAGTAGGGGAGACCGGGGACAAATGAACCAGTTTTAATTTCTTGGTCTGTAGGTCGAAAAGTTCTTAGATGTAAGAATCGTTTTTGGTCTCATTGTAAAGATTAATTAATTTCCTAACTTTTTTCGTAGACGAAATTGTGATAGGTAACAGAATAATGTTGCTAGGGTCGTTTTTTTAAAAGGCGGTAAATGTTACAATTAACCCCTAATACCGGGATGATTGAAACACAACTTTAAGTGGACTGTTCAATGATAACAACAGCAATAATAGCAATAACTTTTATTCAAAAAGCTTAATTAGTTATCAGCTCTAATCAGTCTTACAAAGAGGAACTAAAAAATCAACACGTTTCTTCAATGTTTGGCATAACATGAAATGCAATTTTTCTTTGCAAATAATGAAAGAAAAGTACTTAAACCAAATTAAAAATAACAGAATATAACAATCTTTATCTTCTACCATTATAATTATATCTGAGATCTGTATACTTTTATCAATAATTAACAAATAATATTCCTATGGAAAAATGGCACGTTACAATCAACACTTGTTACATTTAACCCTGTAGTTTTTTTTATTATTAATAATAATACAAAAATGTTTTGGTAAAAAAATATTATAAGTAACTTGGTCGATATATTTATACCTATAATAAGCCCGTTGTAGATTAGGTCTTTAGTCTGAGTCTGATTCACAATTACGACAAATATAGCCGTTAGGTTCCTGGGACGTGCATAATTCATGGGCCCAAAGTTTGCACCCCATACACATGACCCACTGTTCATTTGCTCTACTGGTACTATAAGATTCAGTACACTCTAAGCAAAAATACTCGTCATCATTTTCGTCATCTGAAGAATGTCTAGCAGCCGATTTTTTCTTATTTGTTTTTTTATTTTTTCCTTTCAAATTGAGATTCTTTTTCACTTTTTCATCTTCGTCATTATCTTCCTCATCTGTAGAATTTCTAGCAGCCGATTTTTTGTTCTTTGTTTTTTTATTTTTTTCTGTTGAATTGAGATTCCTTTTCACTTTTTTAGCATTTTTTTTTCTGTTTATTTCTTCAGTTTCCTTTCTTATGGCTTCTTTTTCAGGAGTATCCGTGTATATTGCCGTATGCCGTCTTTTTCTGCCCCTATTTGTAGATTTGCGGGGTGGTGCTTTTGGTAATGGTCTGACACTTAGAGGAGAAAATACTTGATGTGTGATTCCGGTTGAGGTGGACGGAATGGCTACAGTTTGGGCTTCTCGCATCCTTGTCGTAAATATTGACGGTGTATTAGTTGGATCCAAGCGAGAAACAGCATCATGTGATGTATTTGTTTGCGCAAAACGGATTACTTGCGAAACACTCGCAGAAACATCAAGAGCATCTTCTGAATTATCTTTGTTTGAGGGTTGTGTATCTTGATCCATTTGTAACTGTAAAGGATCATTATCTGCTGTGACTAAAGGAACTGCAGGGTTAGAATCTAATGTTTCGTTAAATAAAGCTGCTTCATGTGACAGTTGGACAGATTCTAAACGTTTTAATGGAGAAAGACTTTTTGATGATGTGGATTGAGGATCAACTTCTTCAGAGAGCTGCTGTTGGAATGGCGATTGAACGGATTCAGAATTTGCTTCAGCACGTGACAGTAAAGACAAATTTGTATTCACGTCAGGAGATCCTAATGAAGGGATAAGCTCAGGTGAGCATTCTCTGTGAGCAGTTTTCGATGAATCAGTGTCTCCTATATTATCTGGGTAGACATTTTCGGCATCAAGCTGAACGTAATTCGTCATAGCGTGTCGGTGGTTATCCGTACTAGTAAAATTTGGTTGGGACACTTGAGATGAATTAGCTCGTGACAGTGACGATGAATTGATATTTGCAATAGATGGTCGGTATCTTGGCATAAGCTCTGGTGAGTGTTCTCTGTTAATTGGTTCCGTCGATTGCATGTGGCACATAGTAGCTTGTTGGGAATCCTCATTAATTGGCTGTACAGGATTCACAGGGTGTTGGTTCTCTGTCCGGGCATCTGTGTGATGAGGATCTGGCCGATCTGTGACGTACGATGGTCCAAAATCTACGTCATCAAAAATATCTCTATTGAAAGGAAATATTCCAGTACATCGAAAACCAGCTTGAATGTTTCGAGGCGTGAATGCCATTGGAAAAGATGTAGCCACAATTGCTGGAATATGGTAAATATTCATGGTTTGGCCAGGATTGTTCCTCATCCATGCATCACATGCAGTATTTACTGCCTTTTTAAGTGGTCCGTGTACTGATCGATCAAGTGGTTGTAGCTTGTGAGAGCAGTGCGGAGGAAACGAAAGTACGACGATCCCATTATCTTTGCAATAATCTAATGCCGCTATCGTTATGTGCGATGGATGATTGTCGAGTGTCAGGAAAACTTTGTTTTCAGGTGTAGAACGCGTGTGGTGCTGAAAGTGTTTCAGAAATCGTAGAAACTGCTGTTCATCCATCCAACCAGATGCGTTTCCGCCGCCCACACTACCAGGAGGACCATCTCTGACAAAATGTTCTTGGTACCGCAAACGGGGAAATATAAAATATGGCGGTAACGCGTTTCCAAGAGCATTAGCAGCCATCGCTACGGTTACTAAAGTTCCACGTTCGGCAGAAGTAAGCGCTCCTACTTGTTTTATGCCCTTTCTGGCTACTATCCTGTCCGGCTTCTGGACAGTTGTGATGCCCGTCTCGTCCATATTATAAATGTCCTTTGGTTCAAATGTTTCCCGGTTAAAAACTAATTCCAAGTTATTGAAAAATGCTTCAACATTTGTCTTGTTAAAACTTGTGGCCCTGGCTAGACTTGTTGCTTGAGCACATCTAATGGAAAGTTGAGCATTTCTTTTAATAAACGCCGTAAACCAGTCAGGCCCAGCCATACGATCACGGTCCCATGACTCCGGCCTTTTAAGATTGTACGTCACTGCTAAATCATAGGCCAATCGTCGAACTTCTTTGGGTGTAAGTCCAAAGTAAATGTCAGATGTTTGAATTAAATACCTGGAAATTTCATCTTCTTGGTCAGCAGTGAAAACCTTAGTTGAAGGATTGTATCCCATCGTAACAACTGTATCTGTCCCTTCTGCTGCCGCTTCTTCTCTTTTACGTTTGTATCTCATTAACGAAACATGACAAAGGCTAAACATATCAGCAGCAGCACGTATAGAACGCCCTTTCAATATTTCGTCGTAGGCTTGTTGGTATAGAAGAAGGTCTTTGGACCCCCTGTCTGTCGTTTTCTCCCTCTGGCGTGGCATCTGAAACAAAAAAATAAATTACGTGATACTTTTTCGTGCGTACAGCCAGTGTTCATCATTTTATAAGACGTGATCACGTGAAAAATATTGAAAACAAATGTACCTAATAAACGTAGGTAACTAACACAAAAAAATATTAATAATAATGTTATTATTTCTACCTAAGGGTCATTTGTAACAGTGGGTCAATAGTAACGTTACAATCAACACCTATTATCCTGTTACTATTGTTCCAAATAACCAAACATCAGGAAAAACACGATCACTTCCAAAATACTGATATTAGAATGCCTGTTTTATAGAATTTACACTGTCTGATATTCATGAATTCCATACAAACATTTAAGTTATCTTAAACTTTATTCATAACTGAGAAATGGCATGAGAATTGAAGCGAAAAAACTTACATTCGGGACTCCAAAATGGCGCCGACCTCGTAGACACGTCCGCACGGCCCGGAGCTCGGCCTTGACTAGCGGACCTGCAGAAACACGTCAAGGGCTATGTCGACGCGCACGCACATATCTATGCAAACCACACACAACTGAAATATTCGCAATGTTACTATTACGCCGTGTTACTTTTGCACCCGGTCTCCCCTACTAGGAAAGCATGACAGCTTAATGAGTTCCAAACAGGACGTTTGTATGCCAAGCACGCCGCACTAACGACACATGTCGCGCGCAGCACGAATTAATAATTACTTTTCTTAGCAGGCCGGATTAAATAATAACTAGGCGAGCTTGAGATATAGTAGTACATTAGTAAAGGGTTGCTATACTTCAATTGCATACGAGGTATTCAGTAATAGGACGAGTATGCCATTGATGCTTAAACCAGAGGCTATTACTATGCTTTACATATTGAGTGAATAGTGAGTTCAAATAAAGGAAAATTTTACGAAAAAAAAAGAATGAAAATATGTTGAACCATTAACAAAACCAACTCACTATGAATGATTTAATCCATCACAAAACATCTCCATTCGCGTAAGAAACTTTATCTAACGCAGTAGGCATTTTGAACATCAAACTGATTGTTTAAATATTTTGATATTTCATAATAAAATATTGAGTAATAAATCGACAAACTCTAATTATGAGGTTATAAAAAGCACAGATTAAAAATAAACTTCATTTACCATGTTTCCTTATTTTGCCGCCTTATTCCATACTGGCCAGTTCGACATTAAATTCCATTACAAATTACGTTTCGAAATTCAATTTCAATTTGGGTATATATGCGATTCCGAGAATAGATGAAAATAATATATGACTTTTAACTGTTTTAAATATAGGTTTGCCTTCTAGCAAAATTACAGTTCTTTTTTCAAATTTCAATAATGCCCCACGGTTTTTATGGTCAACAATAAAACAGCTTTTAGCGAAGCAATGGCCACATATAGAGAAAGAGATACACATCGCTTGCTCTGTAAGTAAAATATCCTATACTTATACATTAAATCATGTCTTTATTCAGTGTAGGAAGAAGGTCAAGCTGAGTACAAGTGTTTTCGCAACATCCTGATAAATATTATTTAAAAAAGAAATGTATTATAAACATTGTGTTATTCGCGTATTACTTGAAAGGGCCATGGCCTATAATGTAAAACAATGATAAATTAATATTTATCTTTCAATAATAAAAATTTATTCATATGGTAATTTCAATGTGTACTTATAATTCTAATTTTATATTATTCTACTAATTAAATGTACTTTTCTATTAATTCTATAATTCGCAATTCGTGTAATTCGCTTTGATATTAATGCTGTGTTAGTTTTAAGTGGGCATCGGATTCATGAATGATTTGCTGTAGTATTTATTATGTCTAATATTAGTCTGTTGCCTGTAACTGAACCTATATAAATAAAATAAATAAAACAATAACTTATAGGACCTGCGCAGAAATCGTCATACGATATGATGATTAAAATACATTTTTTATTAACACCACATAAATATAATCACGCGTTTATCCCTAATGGGATAGGCAGAACGTAAACGACCTCCGCCACGGTTGAGAAAGTTTAGAGAGTTATTTAAGATATTTTTTTAGGTATATTGCTGTAGTGACAGGTTGTCAGCCCATCGCCTAAGTAATTGCAATATACAGAAACCCTCGGATCCCTTAGCTGGTTTTTACAGCATGCCCGGGAGGAAATACAGCTGGCACACTATTTTTTTTCTCTCACTCCCATTCCAGCATGGAAGAGCATGGTTTGCACTAAGCCTGCCTGATTATGAAAAGCTTCCGCTATATTCGATGTGTTTAACTCGTTTTTAGTCTACCAACTTGGCTACCAAGTGGCACATACTCGAAGCAGACAAATAAAAGAAGGTAAGATTAATAAATGTCTTCCATGCTTGACTGGAACCGAGAGAAAAACATAGAACGTACCAGCTGTATTTCCTCCCGGGCATGCTGTTAAAACCAGCAAAAGGATCTGAGGGTTTTAGTATATTTTAATTTAGGCGATAGGCTGACAACCTGTAACTACAGCAATATACCTACAAATCTATCTTAAAATAACCCTCAAAACTTTGTCTGACGTGGCGGAACGACCTTTGTTTAAGTCGTTCACGCTCTACGGGATAGGTAGAGTAAACTCTTCTACATTTAGATGTCACTGGAGTGTCATTTAGAACGACACTCCAGTGACATCTAAATGTAACACTAAAATATAAAATTCGTATATTTTTATCCGAAAATCTTAAAAGTGTAATATAAAAAATTACGTCACGAACCTGCAGGCTACTTGAGCTCAGCAGGCCGAACAGCGGAGGCAATTTAGTCGAGATTAAACCTCGAGTGCGGCCGACCGTGGCTGATGTCAGCGTCGACTATTCTTCTTGGAGATAGAAACTTTACGGGACGTAGATGTAAGAAGCTTGAACTTTTAATAATCCTACATACATATAATCACGCCTTCATCCCTATTGGAGTAGGCTGAGCGTAAACGACCTACAGAAAGGTCGTTCCGCCACGTTTGACAAAGTTTTGAGGATTATTTAAAATGGATTTGGAGGTATATTGCTGTCAGCCCATCACCTATATTTTAATATTAGTGACTTTTAAAGGTAGTTTATTGATAAACCAAAAAATCTGTTCACTCGTCACGCCGCCACTATAGCTGTTTGCTGCAATAGCTGTCAGTGTAACCTAGATAAATTTTAGTTCCTAATGTCCGCCTGAACAGTTCTGACAGTCGCACTGTAAGTGACTTTCAATTGTCAGTGAAATGACTTCTGAATGTCACTTATACCACAGAATTTATAATAGTACTACTTACTTATACTATTTCCAAATCGGATTTGGAATATAGGTAAACAAAGTTTCATGTGTTTTAATTGAAGATCTTGTTTCTAAAACTAGTTTTAGCTATTAGATATGACCACATAATGAAATAGTAGTTTTTGTCATTTTACTAATTTGCCAATTTGTTTTTGAATAAAAAGACATGAGACTTTGTTTACCTTTATTGTAAATCTGATTTGGAAATAGTATAAATATACCAGGCCACTCAGAAAGTATTGCGATAAATAGTTTTTATATATGGCAGACTGGCCGGTTAGAATCTTTTTTGAAAATATGATTACTTGTAAGTAAAAATATGTGTGTTCCATTTTCAAAATTTCCCTCCACATTTTTTGCGAGCCAATTCAAAGTATCGTGTCTTACTGAAAAATGGATCTGCGCCGGGAACATTTTAGAGCTATGATTTTTTACGATTTCAAGTGTCGCCTGAAACCGGATGTATCGTTCGATAGACTTCAAATGGCGTTTATGGATGAAAGCCCCTCCAAGGCAACCGTGTATCGTTGGTATAACGAATTTAGGCGCGGTCGACCAACCTTGGGGGATGAAGAAAGAAGCGGTCGCCCTTTGACGGCTATTACGGAAGAAAACGTGCTAGCAGTGAAAAATTTAATCCAAGATAATAGGCGAATTACATATCAGGAGATTCAGCACATATTAAAGATTGGATCGGGAAGCGTTCACGAGATTCTACAAGGGCATCTTCGCGTGAGGAGAATAGTATCGCGCTGGGTGCCGCACTACCTGAGCGTCGGCTCAGAAGCAGGCCCGGGTGGAATGGTGCCGTGATATGCTGAACAAATTTGAAGCAAGCTCGTCTCGGCGTGTTTACGACATCGTAACAGGTGATGAGTCCTGGATTTATCAATACGATCCAGAAACCAAGCGCCAGTCGACAGTTTGGGTGTTTCAAAATGAACCAACGCCTACCAAAGTGAAGCGATCTCGAAGCGGGGGGAAGATTTTGATCGCCAGCTTTTTTAATTTGACTGGCCACTTGGCCTCAATTTTTCTACGAGATCAAAGAAGCATTAACGCCGAATGGTATACTACCAAATGTTTACCAGAAGTTTTTTCTGTTGTGAGCAACAAGCGACCAAACACAGGGCTCCGCGGACTACTGCTCCACCACGACAATGCGCCTGCACACACCGCGCTCAAAACGAGGGACTTCCTGGACAGCACACCAGTCAAACTCCTGGGTCACCCTCCTTACAGCCCTGATCTAGCACCGTGTGACTTCTTTTTATTTCCAAAAATAAAAAATCAGCTCAAGGGGATACAATTTTCGTCGCCGGAAGATGCGCTGGCTGCGTTCGAGCAGGCTGTAAACGAGGTGTCTACGGCGGACTGGAAAAAGTGTTTTGAAAACTGGTTCAGACGCATGAATCTTTGTATAGAGGCTGGTGGAGAGTACTTTGAAAAGATTTAATAAAAATATATGTACCTGTAGAACAATTTTTTTTAGTGTCGCAAAACTTTCTGAGTGTCCCACGTATATCTACATGCATTCATACTTTTTCGAGAAATTTCTTTGGCTGCTGGGCCCGCTGATTTCAAGTGGCCTGCACGTAGGTGACGTAATTTTTAGGATCTTTGCATTAAATTTAAATATTAGGCATTACTTTAGATGTCACCATACATACATACATACATAAATTACGCCTTTATCCCTTACGGGGTAGGCAGAGCGTTTAACGCCTCGTAAAAGGCGCTTTCGCCACGTCTGACAAAATTGAGGGCAATTTTAGATTGTAATTTGTATTGCTACAGTGACAGGTTGTCAGCCCATCGCCTAAATTACAATACACTGTAACCCGCGAGTCCCTTTTGCTGACTTCAACAGCATGCCCGGGAGGAAGGGCAGCTGGAACATTCTATGTTTTTCTATCTCTCCCAGTCCAGCATGGAAGTAAATACCACCAGTATGACACAAATATTAAATACAAGTCACTGTATTTCCACAAAACTCATTACGAAAAGTAAATATACACAATCAAGAATAACATAACAAACAGGACAGGTAGGCATACAGACATACATACATAGTTACATATAATCACGCCTTTATCCCTAATGGGGTTGACAGAGCGTAAAGTAAAGAAGAAGAGCGTAAAGATATATTTTTAGGTTTATTGCTGTAGTGACAGGTTGTCAGCCCATCGCCTAAATTGCAATATACTAAAACCCTCGGTATCCTTAGCTGGCTTTTACAGCATGCCTGGAAGGAAATGCAGCTGGCACATTCTGTGTTTTTCTCTCGCTCCCAGTCCAACATGGAAGTACATAAAGGCATATAGATATTAATTACAAAAGTGGAAAAGGTGTGGACACAGCTTGACGGTTTTTAAGTTTCACCCTACTTCAGGTGTACAGAAAAGGAAAGAAATGAAATAGCACAGAACAACTTGAACAACAATTTATATTGATAGAGCCGGATGGTGTAGTGGATAGGGCCGCTGCCTCCTGAGCGGGAGGTCGTGGTTCGAATCCCACCACGTACCAATTTGTTTTTCGGTTTTAGAATTTCATATGTACGTTTATTCGGCGCTTTTTCCGTGCTTCGGAAGGCACGTTAAGCTGTTGGTCCCGGTTAATATCGTTCAACACCGTAGCTATTAGTCGTTAAGCCATATCAGAGGCCAGTGCTATGCATTGGCGGCTTGAAAATTCTGACCTAATCTAGGATTGGGTCTGGTTTCCCTTCTGGGTTGCGGAGGTCAGATGGCAGTTGCTCTGACCCCGTGAGATACGGGATAAGGCTAGGAAGATGATGATCATGAACAACAATTTGACAAATCTTTGGTATTCAACATTTAATTAGTAACAATATTAGGCACATGTAACGTTTATTTATGGGCAATACTAAATATTGATATCAAAAGCTCGAGGTTGAGAAAGATACTAACGTGATTTTTGGCCATATATTGACGTGGTATTAGAGCCAAAACGTTGTCGATTTTTGCAAAAAAGAGGCGCACATCCTACACAAATCTATGCACTGCGGAACCGGTGCCCCAATTACTTCTAAGCCACAATAGTGCGACATAGTCAAAGGGCCTACGCAGACGGACTGCAATTTGCCTCTGTCAAAGAGCTGACATTTTTTGGGTGTAGGTGTAGTTAGTAATGACATTTTATTTTATGAACTTATGAATTAATTTCTTCCATGCTGGACTAGGAGAGAAAGAAAAACATAGAATGTGCCAGCTGCATTTCCTCCCGGGCATGCTGTAAAATCCAGCTAAGGGATCCGAGGGTTTCAGTATATTGTAATTTAGGCGATGGGCTGACAACCTGTCACTACAGCAATATACCTAAAATTCTATCTTAAAAAACCCTCAAAACTTTGTCAGACGTGGCGGGACGACCTTCGTTTGGGTCGTTTGCGCTCTGCCTACCCCATTAGGGATAAAGGCGTGATTATATGTATGTATGTATGTATGTAGGTGTAGCTAGTAATGACATTTTATTTTATGAACTTATGAATTAATGACGATTGGTTGTTATTAGTATTTAAATGCACCTGTTTTAATATTTTACATGCCAACAATCTGGCGGATCATATGATTCTATTTAAATGTACCTGTGTAACAACTCTGTCACTATGATTCCGAGCAAATAAAGATATTCTATTCTATTCTTCTTCTTTTCTAGTTTTAAGGCGCTGCGTCGTATTTTAACTAAACAGCGTATACTTTCACAAATTCTACAACTTTCATGATGGAAATGTATTATCGGGTTGATCAACTCGATACCCACACGACAGAAGAAGATCCTAGGAGATAAATGGAAGCAGTTTTGAACATGACACTTGTGTATTAAAAATAAATACATACATATATAAATCACGCCTTTATCCCTTACGGGGTAGGCAGAGCGTTTAACGCCTCGTAAAAGGAGCTTTCGCCACGTCTGACAAAAATTGAGGGCAGTTTTAGATTGTAATATGTATTGCTTTAATGACAGGTTGTCAGCCCATTGCCTAAATTACAATACACTGTAACCCTCGAGTCCCTTTTGCTGACTTCTACAGCATGCCCGGGAGGAAGGGCAGCTGGAACATTCTATGTTTTTCTATCTCTCCCAGTCCAGCATGGAAAAAGGAAAAATAAATGTAACCTTATATTTATTGTCTAGCAAACGTTTTGGCTAAAGAACACAAGTGTTTTGTAAATTTTCGACAAATTTCAAAATCATCATAATTACATACATGCATATTATAATCACGCCTCTATCCCTAATAGGGTAGGCAAAGCGTAAACGACCTAATCACACGTTTCGCCTCGGTTTAAAATTTTGAGGGTTATTTAAGGTATATTGCTGTAGTGACAGGTTGTCAACCCGTCGCCTAAATTGCAATATACAGAAACCCTCGGATCCCTTAGCTGGTTTTTACTGCATACCCGGAAGGAAATGCAGCTAGCACATTGTATGTTTTTCCCTCGCTCCCAGTCCAGCATGGAAGTTCATCATAATTTGCTGCTAAAATGCAGTAAGAAGTGTGTTAATCAGACTCAAAAAGTACCTTCGTCATATCTTTGACAGACCTATAAAGGGTGCGCTTGGGTAAACCAACATAGAAGATTGTTTGCTCTAGGCTGTGTAATGGTGTCTTGATCACGCTGGTAATATGTTACAAGGTTCGATTTCACATGAGAGTAAATTTTATTTTTATTTTATTTTATTATATAAGCTGAATAGCTTATAATAACTTGATTACAATAACTTATTCATAAAATTTATCAATTAAAGGTGCCCGCAGATAGATAAATGGGGAGTATAGCCCGTAAAGTGTTAGCAGAGGGTCAACAGTATACTAATAATTAATAAAACAATTGAAGCCCTCTGGTCTATTGAATTTTAAAATACGCTCGGGGTGAAAATCACAGGGTATTTATTTTTCGCTTACAGTACAGCATGGACAAATGAATGCAGTTGGCAGTCCGTTTAAAATAACCCACAAAAGTACATAATATCCTTGCATTTGCCCATCTTTGACGTACCCAAAGAGGGTGCGCCAACATAGAAGATTGTTCGCCTAAGGCTGTGTGATGGTGACTCGGGTTCGCTGGAAGTATGTTACGAGGCTAGGTTTGATAGGAGTGAATGGAAAACTCAGCTACGATAGAGCGAATGTAGCTATTACGTAGACCTTTGCTACACCGTAGTAGAAGTAGCCTTCTAGGATGTTTGACAGGGATACCATGACTTCTATAGATTTTTGTTCTTTTTTTGTTGAGAATACAAGCAGCTACTTAATGAAAAGATAACTTACTTTGAGAACGAAATAGTCCAACTAGCGAGGAATTTCGAGGAATTCTAGGGATACGGAGAAAGCCTTGGATATATTATGTTACCTACGTATCAGTGGAAGGAAGGAAGAGAGGCCTTTGCCCGGAAGTGGGACGCCACAGGCTCTTAATTAAAATAATGTATCAGTGAGTTAGGAAACCAAGAAATCACAACGTCACAAATTGATAAATACAAGTAAGATAGTTACTTGTTAGCGAGCTTAGCGTAAAATACTCTTCATCTTCCTACCCTTATCCCGTATCTCACGGGGTCGGCTACCTAATCCAGGGGATTGAACGAGGGTACTGGTTTTTTCACAGAGCGACTGCCATCTGACCTCCGCAACCCATTAGGGAAACCAGACCCAATCCTAGATTAGGTTAGAGTTTTTAAGCCGCCAATGCTTAGCACTGGCCTCTGATATGGCTTATGGCTAATATCTACGGTAATAAACGATATTTAACCGGGACCAACGGCTTAACGTGCCTTCCGAAGCACAGAAAAAGCGCCGAATAAACGTACATATGAAATTCGAAAACCGAAAAACACATTGGTACGTGGTGGGATTCGAACCACGACCTCCCTTAGCGTAAAATACTCAAAAGTAATTAATTTCACTTTCCTTTCGTGAATTTAATAAAATAGTTTTTGCATGATGCCAAGTTTAGTCAAGTGGATCTGTGAACGGTTTGATAAATACAACGCCTAGAAATATTTACTATTGCACGCTACATCGTAATAATTATCATCGTACCTATCATAAGAACCACCGAATCACCTTAGATTTATTATCTTAACTTCACCTTAGATTTGATTATTGATTTATTTTTGCCCTTGAAAAACTCACTAAATATACGCTAAAAAAGATGAGCCTTTGAAAGATTTGTTATGTGTGAAACGTGTAAAATATACTCCCCAATAAAGCTCTGTTGATATATTCTTATGTATTAGTTATTGTTATCTAGCTGTAGGTGTTCTATATAAATAATAAAGGTGGGCTTTACATAATATTCAGAGATTGGTGTTCAGTTCACACGATGATAGGCCTTGATAAAAGCATTTGTTTGCGTTTACATACTTATTTTCATACTTATCCTTGCGATGTTATCAAACGCCTCACCCACATATTTCTCATACATATAATCACGCCTTTATCCCTAATGGGGTAGTCAGAGCGTAAACGACCTAAACGAAGGTCGTTCCGACACGTCTGGCAAATTTGTGGGGGTTATTTACGATAGATTTGTAGGTGGTATATTGCTGTAGTGACAGGTTGCCAGCCCATCGCCTAAATTACAATAAACTGAGACCCTCGGTTTCCTTAGCTGGTTTTAACAGCATGCCCTGAAGAAAATGCAGCTGGAACATTTTATGTTTTTGTCTTGCTCTGGGATGGAAGCAAAAGAAGCAATTTCTCATTCTGTTGTGAAAACTACTTTAAATACGAGAAATTGCTGTTCTTCCATGCTGGCATGGGAGCGAGAGAAAAACATAGAATGTGCCAGCTGCATTTCCTCTTGGGCATGCTGTAAAAACCAGCTAAGGGATCCGAGGGTTTCAGTATATTGTAATTTAGGCGATGGGCTGACAACCTGTCACTACAGCAATATACTTACAAATCTATCTTAAATAACCCTCAAAACTTTATCAGACGTGGTGGAACGACCTTTGTTTGGGTCGTTTACGCACTGCCTACCCCATTAGGGATAAAGGCGTGATTATATGTATGTATGTATGTATGTAAATTGCTGTTTAAATCTGAGACATTCAAACACTAGATGAAACTTTTAAAAACACGCCGAACAAACGTCCAATCAAACCCCATTCATCTCAAAACAAATAAACCTACAACAAACAACAAAACGAAAACATCAAATCACACTTCGAGCCTATACTCTATTAACCACGCGCACGTTTCCACACCGAAAGAACCGGAGTGTTATGAACTAAGATAATAAGCCAGAATGGGAGAGAATGTAACGTAACCACAAGGTGGGTTGGCACGTGACCAGCGTACGTAAGAATGGGGCTGCCAGACAGCTAGATGGAATCGGATAGGATCTAGAAGAATCAGATATTGTCACACAAAATCAGACTCAATTATTTGTTCTCAAACTTGAGAAAATGTCACCTTGCATAGGAAGTGATAGATCAATTGGCTAAGTGCTTAAAGTTTAAAAAATTAAGCAATCCTAAAAAAACATCAATCTTATAATTTACAAAACATAAAACAGATTTTGATATAAATAAAATTATTAAAACTATTACTTTTTGTCACGTATCAACGCCAACTTTGCTTAATATCTAATTCACAAGATTAAAGGTCGGATAGTCGATTTGAAATAATGCAAACTTTAAATTGTTGTTAATATCTAAGATTCATTTTTAACTTACATTTTAATTTTTACTTTCATGTTGGGCTAGAAAAATATACAATGTACCAGCTGCATTTGCTACCGGACCGAGGGTTTCTGTATATAGTAATTTAGGCGATGGGCTGACAACCTGTCTCTATAGCAATATACGACAAAACTGTGTCAGACGTAGTGGACCGACCTTTGTTTAGGTCTTCTACGGTCTGACCCCATTAGGGATAATGGCGTGATTATGTGTGTGTGTATAAAATCGAATAAAAACTCGGTGAAAGCAAAAGTTATTTTTCAAAAATTCCTACCCTGTATTTTTTTTTTACTTAAAGAGCTGGCAACTCTACGTAAGACGCACACTCGGGTATAGTCCAAGTTATGTGTTTATACAATGGTCATCGACTTGGAAGGGCCTTTTATAGAAATTGTATTTACAAAAAGGAAGTTATGAAACGATGGAGTGTTTGTGGAGAATGAAGTACAATTCTTCAATCATATTTTCAGTCTCTGAACAAGTTTAAGTATAACGACGTCGAAGGACGCCATATTTTTTAAAATCAGTTAAGCTTCTTAAAAAGGTCCATCAAAATGAAACCTAAGGCCCGTATTTATAATCCACACTTGAAATTAACAGCCAGTTGGATTTTGTATCAGAAATGTCATTTCAGTACAAAATCACTTGTCAAATCAATGTCAATCATGAGATAGCCTTACAAATACGAGACTTAATGTATCCGAAAAACATCAGTAAACAAGAAAAGAACCACTCAACAGATTTTCAATTAAACTCACAAAACCATCACAAATGCTGAATAAACCTATCCCGTAGCATTTCCACTTTCCCACCATGTGAATCACAAAAGCGACCCCCTAATCTAAATCACGACCAGGCATCCTAACCCGTCAGCACATGCTAAGCTGTACAATTTCCAGCGTCTAGCAGTATACAGTACAAAGTTATGCTAACAGCGCTGTAAGCCGCTCAGAGCTCAGTCCATGCAAATGACGCTTAGACAAATCTGCCCTAAGCGCAAAGAGAATCGTATTTGTTTGTGTAACACACTTTAAACTGTAATATAGTGGCTTAAAGTTCAATTTGTGAAAGTAATTTTAAGGTTTATTGAATTGGGATAATGTTCCTGTACTTGAATTAAACGATCAAGTAACAATACATGTAGGATCTTTTCACTAAGCGAGAAATAAAATATCATCTACATAAAATCATGCTTTGCACCTGTCTAGGTAAGCTGAGTATATTCACGTATCAACGGTCTAAAAATCGAATTAAATTTATTTGATAACCTAATTTTAAGTATTTAAAAGCAGATTGTATATAGCTGAAGTGATAAGTTATCAGAATAAAAAGATTTCGTGCTTCGGAGGGCACGTTAAGCCGTCGGTCCCGGTCGCTGTCTTTGATAGTGGTCGTTACTCAAACCATGTCAGAGGCCTGATAGTTGTGCTACTAGGCGGTTTAAAAACTCTGACACCAGGGTTCATCGGATCGACAGACTCGATACCCACTCGACAGAAGAAGTTATCAGACTATCGCTTGAATGGCAAATCATTGAAATCTTATAGTAACGAGAAGCAGTTTCTTGTTGTTGTAGCCTGTACATTGTACAATATTATTTATTATTTTCTAATATTATACATATTCAAGTTTTTTTATACACCTACCAGATATTAGTAAATATGTAAAAATATAATTCAAATAACCTATTCATTGTTACCTTATTTAAACTTAAGTAAGACTTACTAATTAGTATTTAATTACGGTCGTTCACTTACTTATTCGCTTCATTGTTGTAGAAAGAAATAATAATATTTTTATGTTAGGACACTATAGAGGGCAATCCCCAGACTTGTCTACAGTCTAGACAATTACGTTATCCAAATTAATATCATAAAACCCGCTGCGAAATAATATTTTCTATTATTAATACCATCACTGAACATAAAATAATTTCAAGTAAGTAATAATCTACTTCGCCAATAATCATTAGATTCTGTTCGATTTGGTAGAGAATCTTATTTTAGTTCATAATATTATTTTCGATTGTCTGCTTCTGTTTTTCAATTTTATTTTAAAACTACCAGACACATCAATCCGATGCAGGACTGCACTGGGCCTGGTCCTCAGTTGAGTGGCACTTGCCATGTTTACCTCGTATGTCAGGCTGTTTAATGAAAGCAATGCAAGATGTCATTACATTCACAAGGAAACCATCTTCTCCTATTTTTGCCGAATTTTACTAGAATTTTGGTATTTATGCTCAGTGACTACCCCATCTGGCCTCCACAACCCAGAAGGGAAATCAGACCCAATCCTAGATTAGGGTTTTGACAGGTTAGTGGCCAACTCAGCTGTTAATGTTTGGAACGCTACTCCCAATTCATATTAAATCTTTAAGTCTTCTTTTACGACACCGGTGGGTAAAACGCACCTGGCTTTAGCGATTTCAAAACTATGATAGTAAAACTAAACTGAAGTACATAAAACTCTCAAGTTATAACTTTAGCATAACACAATACAACGTCTAATTCATATCTTATTTTATTCTTCCATTATTTTCTGTTTGTTCTTAGCCTCCCCCCATTATAGGTAGCCATTACTTTACCAAATATTTGTTCAACTAAAAGCCCATTCAACCACTGTGTTTGTATTTTTATGTGTTATTAGCACCGCTTTATAGAATTTTGCTTTGTTTGTGTAATGTAAGAACCTACTTGTTGAATTTTTATAGGGGTTATATTGCGTGCGGTTTAGTTTTGTTTGATATGCATTTTGAGGTTCATAGTTTTAGTTTTACTACTATTTAGAAGTGATTATTCCAACTGTTTATTATTTGTGGCTAGTTGGGCAAATTTTAACTAAATTCTGGCCAATATTTGGAACCTGAAATTCACTGCCTAGTCAACCTGGCGCCGTTTTACTATTAGTGTTTTTTAATTACATTTAATTTGGCAATTTTAGTAGAAAACTTTTGGAAAGCACCCAAAAAGCTGCGACGAACCATTCGTTTTTTGAACATTTCTCAAAAATTTCTCCTCTAGCGGAATTTAGTGGAACCGTAAATTTAGCTCTATTCTTACGCGATGCACTGCGAGATATTTGTAGTTTTGTGGCCATAAGAAATTCCACTTAAAATCTTATCTCTTGACTACTGACTTTTAAATACGAAAATAGTTCTTTTCATCTATGGTATGCTTTAACAAAATATCTTCTCTATGTAGTAGAAAAAATATCTAATCAAGAAGGATAAAAGCCGTTATTTGAATCAATGTGTAGGTATGTTCTGATATAAGATAGATATGACTTAAATTATAATATGTGTAAAACTCAAAATTTCCTATTTCCATCACAATTCTGCGTGCGATTCTATTTAGTACTTTTCTAATGTTATTTCTAGATTTTCAATGTGTTCGAATTAAAATAAAGTTATCAAATGTATTCCACAATATTCTTATGGCCCCACAAACACAAACGCCACTAGATTCTAGTCACGCGCGTGTCCCAGCGATGCGATCTTGGAACAACGTTTATTATTCAATGGCTAAATGTAATAGACATGTCCCGTACCAAACGATGGGGCACTGAGGAGATAGGACAGAATTGCCGTATTAGTGTCGTCAGCACTTTTAGTTGTTATATTTAATGTAGCTTTCATTATGTCAGTTCTAAATATAAGAAAAAGTAACGGTTTTAATTTACTACTCTGTGGGACTCAACAAATTTTGTTAATAATGGCTAAATTTAATACACATGTCCTGTACCAAACAATGGGGCATTAAGGAGATACGGTAGAATACCCGTAATAGTGATGTCAGCACTTTTAGTTGTTATATTTAATGTGGTTTTTATAAGGTCATTTGTATAGATAAGGAAAAGTACCGGTCCTAATAAACTACCCTGTGGTACTCAACAATTATTGTTAATAATGGCTAAATGTAATAGACATGTGCCGTATCAAAAGATAGGGCACTGAGGAGATAGGACAGAATGGCCGTAACAGTGTAAGATAAAAAAAAGTTACGATCCAAATAAAGTTTCTTGCGGTACTCGTTTTTTTATAATGGCTAAATGTAATAGACATGTCTCGTATCAAAAGAGGGGGCACTGAGGAGATAAGACAGAATTGCCGTATTAGTGTCGTTATCACTTTTAGTTGTTATATTTAATGTGGCTTTTATAAGGTCAGTTGTAAAGATAAGGAAAAGTAGCGGGCCTAATTTACTACCTTGTGGTAAGTACATTGTGCATTGTTCAATGATTTACTGTAAACCGTCAAACGATGGGACACAAAATAAATTAAAATATGAGTTGGATTTGGTGGTCTCTTTAACCTAGTAATTTTATAAATGTAGACGTAATTAGTTGTATGTATATATAATAATTGTATGTACATTAGATATAGATAATTAGTAAAATTTTCTTTGTAAGTTTTTTAAAATGTAATTTCTATGATGTAATTTCCGACACAAATATTTTTGTAACTGGTATAAATAAATGAAATGAAATGAAAATATATACACCCTCTGTCAAGCTATCGGTTTAGTTTAGATAGGTAATTAAAAATAGTCCTAACTAACTACCCCCGTGGTAGTTTACCATCGTAGTATTTTTTTCAGGAAATGTAACATTTCTTCTATGTTGGCCTGGGAGCAAGAGAAAAATATAGAATGTGCCAACTGCATTTCCTCCTGGACATGCTGTAAAAACCAGCTAAGGGATCCGAGGGTTTCAGTATACTGTAATTGAGGCGACGGGCTGACAACCTGTCAGTATAGCTACAATATACAGATTTGTTGCTATATAGCTACAAATCTACCTTAAATAATCCACAAAACATGATGTGGCGGTTAATTAAATAAAATTTAGGTCGTTTACGCTCTGCCTACCCCATTAGGTATAAAGGCGTGATTATGTGTATGTGTGTAACATTGAGACATTTAAATTACCGCTTACAGAAACTAAACAAGGACAGAAACTAAACACCATATAGGTACACCTACCTACAGAAAAAAAAAATTGCATTAAGTATGGTGCCTTGATTCTACTGTAGAATTTTAATCATACGAGAGATCATAAGCGTTCCTTTAATCGTTATTCAGCCTCATCAATATTAAGGGGATTCCCCACAATCCCAAGATAATCACCCGTAGTGTACGGAGTGGGGATTTTCTCAATTTACCCTCTCGTCCCTGGGGCGCCGAATAATCTGGCAGAATGGTGCTAGCTGCCGATAATATTTCAAGAAAAACCCTTGGAGGAGATTTTAAGACGGAATATCCCAATCGTATGCAAGTACCTATAGAAGAGCTGTGGATCCGGTTTTTAATAAACACAGTGTTTATTTTTTTAAATACTACATACATATAATCACGCCTAGGGATAACCCTCATGGGGTAGACAGAGCGAAACAACTTAATCAAAGGTCGTTCTGCCACGTCTGACAAAGTTTGGAGGGTTATTTAAGATAGATTTGTAGGTATATTGCTGTAGTGACAGGTTGTCAGACCATCACCTAAATTACAAAATGCTGAAACCCTCGTATCCCTTAGCTGGTTTTTACAGCATGCCCGGGAGGAAATGCAGTTGCACATTCAATGTTTTTTTCTCGCTCCTAGTCCAGCATGGAAGAACTAAATATTACTATCTGCATTTCTTACATCGTTTTATTTCGTTTATGAGGTTTCTTTATTAAGTAGAAATAAGTAAAGAATTTTTACGAATAGTTGGCTTCGCTCAAAACTTGACTCAACAACTAATTTTCAATTAAAATGAGCCAAACTTAATAATAACCGTGTAGTGCTAAAACTCTGTATCGAGTTGCCTCACGTAACGGATTACGCTACAGAATAATGATACAGAAATACTATGGCTCGTATTTATAAAGGGAACTCAAGATTGAGAGCAATATTAAGAATTTGATAGGTCGTTTTATACTAAAAGTAGCGACCCGGCCCCGGCTTCGCACGGAAATCATCAGTGTTTCTCTACTATATTATGCATGTATTATACATATAAGGCTTCCTCTTGAATCATTCTATCCATTGTGTAGTTTGAAAGATTTATGCATACATAGGGATATATAACCTTCCTGTTGAATCACTCTATCTATTAAAATCCGCATCTAAATCCGTTGCGTAGTTTTAAAGATCTAAGCATTCATAGGGATATAGGGACAGAGAAAGCGACTTTGTTTTATACTATGTAGTGATGATATTTCTGATAGGAACTTACATTCGCCGTCCCTCTTGAGAGCTGATTACAAATACAGACCTTAGTTTTACTTCCAAGGTGGACTGGGAGCGAGAGAAAAACAAAGAATGTGCCAGCTGCATTTCCTCCCGGGTATGCTGTAAAAACCAGCTAAGGGATCGGAGGGTTTCTGTTTATTGCAATTTAGGCGACGGGCTGACATCTTAAATAACCCTCAAAACTTTGTCAGACGTGGCGAAACGACCTTTCTTTAGGTCGTTTATGCTCTGCCTACCCCATAGGGATAAAGGCGTGATTATATGTATGTGTGTATGTATGTTTTAATTCCTGGATATTTATCTTATGTCTCTAAGACTACACAAATAGCGAGAAACCACAAAACGACTTACTTTTTACCAACTATTACGCTCTATGTTCCAGCAATAAGTAACAAACAATCCAAAGAACTAACAACCCCAACCCTTTCTTCAAACAACGTACAAAACCACAGATTAGAATCTCAATAAGACTTGCACTAAACAAACCGATTTACAATTTTACACCCTCGGGTATCGTACACTTGAACAAATTCACACAGAACGACTAAGAGTCAGTTCACACCAAGAAGCGATGCGACGCTACGCGGCGGGAAGCTGCGTGAAGATACATCTCGTTGTAACAAAAAGTGACCACGACACGCTGCGTTGTCAGCATTTTTGCTAGTGAAAATGTTGCACACACAATCTAACTAACTTTTATTTGATCCTGTCACTTTATAAAACTTGAATAAAACAATAGAAATACAACTGCTAATTATAATCTTGTCAATTAAATTGACGTTACACGCCTAAAATAAGATGGCGCCTAGACAGCGTCTTTTTAGTTTAGGTGCTATACGTTACTTTGAAAGGATTATTATCAGCTGTTGTATTTGTATTATTTTATTCAAGTTTTAGAAAGAGGTATCACTAGTAGTGTTTATATTTTTATCACGCTCTTGAAAACGCGCCGCGTCGCATCGCGTGGCTTCTCAGTGTGAACTACCCCTAACAGCTGATTGTACGGTGAACAAAACAGTTGGAGAGAACCTTAATTGTGTACGGTCAGGCGAAGTCTAATTTAACCGTTGGACGTTCGGCCAATGTATTGGCTAACACCTCAGTTTGGGGTGGATGCTTGGTGCCAGCGATATTTTAAATAACAATAGAGAAAGTCAAATAGGTTCTCAATAAAAAAAAAACCTGTTGAAACAGCATCTGTAAGATGATGACTTGTGCCTCAACTGATGATTTAGATTTGAAAATATGACGCGCTCCCTGTTCGAGATTGACATTATGTGTACCATTATTTCTTAAAACCCTCAAATCTTATGAGGTCTTCGTGTTCAACATTTGTTTTTACTGGTGGATTGTATTGTAGCATCCAAAATCAGAATAAGCACTGTCAAGCTTTTAATTTGTTAGTCGATAAAATCTTCAAATCACAGAAATCAACCATTTCCTAACCTGACCTAACCTTCCGACCCAACAGTAAAACACCGCTAGGACACAAACCCCGCCCCAATCTTCATTCCGTATCAGTGCTTCACATGTTCCTTTGCCAATTTGGGAGGTGCGCAGCTAGCCTCGGACGGCCCTGATAGTTCACGCAACCGTACGACCTTTTCCACTCGGCCGGATTATAGCCATGGGCTGTTTCCACTGATGCTTTTAAAGCCCCGGTTTTATTTCCATTGCTACTTAGAATAAAATCAAAACATTTCAACAAACGACACGTATCAGAGTTTATGAACCGCCGAATTGAGCCTAACATGGTTCGGATTCTATCCAACAGCGATATAGACTGATGGCTTAACGAGTTTTCACAAACACATAATGATTTCTCTTGATATACTCTCAGGTGGTTTAGCTGGTGAAGCCTTGACTAGGCTATCAAAAATTCCCATAAAATATTATCATTATGTTCACCCCGTTGAAATCTGGTCCACGACCTACGGATCAAGAGCTCACGCAAGCTCATACAAACAAGGACCACTAGACTGCCTCCTTGGTCTAGTGGTATGAACCATGAGTTCCTGATCAGGAGGTTAAGGAGGAAGAAAAACCATTAGACTACAGAGACTGAACGTCTTGTGATACACATTTCAAAATTTTCATTAGAACATACTTTTAAAGCAGCAATGGATGTCAAATATTCTAAAAAGACCAAATTGATGACAGTAGAATACGACCGATAGATTCTGTCCTTTGTCCCGTTAATTGGTATTCTAGATTGTTTTATGGTGGGTTCAGTATGTGTGATATTGTTGTTTGGGTTAAATTGCATTTCGAGGGATCTTTGTTTGTTTAAGTTTGTGAGCCAAGCGTCCAAATTCAATTATGGGAATTGATAATATTATTTGCATATATGGAGCTAAGTTTCCGGTAATAGTAGAAGTATGTGTTTCAAATGCCGACAGAACTAAAAGTAATATCATTTGAGATTTTTGACAACCAAAAGATTTTCTTTTGGACATGGGCCTCCCCCATTCAGAAGGTAATTTCCATTTTTCGCATGCAAAACATGGGTTCATTCTACAAAATGTTTAAGAAGAGATGAGATAGAAGGTTTTTGTGAATTTAATAATACAACGAAAGAAGTCAGCAAAAGTAGTTTCGCCACGTCTAACAAGTTTGGAGGGTTGTTTAACATAGATCTGTATATACTGAAATCTTCGTATTCCTTAGCTGGTTTTTTTAAGCACGCTCGAGAGAAGATGCACCTGGCTCCTTCTATCTTTTTCTATCACTCCTAGTACAGCATAGAAGCAAATTTAATATTAATACTAAAAAATGTGTCTCGATACTGCCAGCTACATACAATCCATCAAATAGCTTTACTATGATTGTGGTAACACAAACGAGGATAAACATACGTAACAAAAGGCATAAAAAATGCTAAACATGTAATTAATCGGAAGCCTTCCCCGATACTGCATCCTTCTTACGCAAGATTCCTCTCTGAGCCTTACATCAAACACGCGAAACCCGGCAATTTAACAAAAAGCCGGCCAAGTGCGAGTTTGACTCGCGCATGAAGTGGAACCGTTCACTATTTTACCATCGTAGATGCAAGGTTTTATACCATGTATTTTTTTAATATGTAATCACGCCTTTAATGGGGTAGGCAGAGCGTAAACGTTTTGAGGGTTATTTAAGGTAGATTTGTAGGTATATTGCTTTAGTAACAGGTTGTCAGCCCATCGCCTAAATTGCAATATACTGAAACCCTCGGATCCCTAAACTGGTATTAACAGCATGCGCTGGAAAAATTTCAGCTGGCATATTCTATGTTTTTCTCTCGTTCCCAGTCCAAAGTCCCAGTGAAAAAAAAAATCTAATAGATATTTGTGCCTTGTATGAATCCGCTTTAAAGTTTTTTTTCGTAGCGATACACTTAACACAAGTTTCGTAAATAATTCGACTGTTTATCGGTACATGGCATACAGCCCGCTGACATACGACTGACGTGCATCGGAGTGATTCCTTCGGGTACGAAACCCTAAAAAGCCCTAACAGATACGTAAGTGGATAATAAAAATTGGATGCGATCCACTTTTCGTGATCGTTGCCGCACTCGAGGGAAATCACTAAGTAGAGAGTCGATGTATACTGAACTGAGAGATGGAGTCGCTCGGAGCACATTTACAAGAACATAGTGGTTTTATTGATGACAGTTGAGAAGAGGTTGGAGCCCCATGATGCAGTGAATAGAGCCGCTGCCTGGGAGGTCGTGGATCGAATACCACCATGAACCAATGAGTTTTTGGTTTTCGAATTTCATATGTAGGAAGGCACGTTAAGCCGTTGGTCCCGATTAATTTTGTTGATATTAGTCGTTGAGCCATGTCAGAGGCCAGTGCTAAGCATTGGCGGCTTGAAAACTCTGAGCAAATCTAGGCTTGGGTCTGGTTTCCCTTCTGTGTTGCGGAGGTCAGATGGCAGTCGCTCTGTGTAAAATCCAGTACTCTCGTTCAATCACCTAGATTAGGTAGCCGACCCCGTAAGATACGGGATAAGGATAGGAATATGATGAGTTGAGAAGAGGTTGGAGTCTCTGGCAAGTCTGAAGATGTCACTTGGTATTGTAAACTTTGTAATACCCGCCTTTACTGTTTAGGGTAACTATAGAAGCTAAGTGGCGCCCCCATCAGTAAAAAAATCATAACTCTCTTAAAACACAATGTTACGAAAATCCGGCCCAACTGACTCAAGTAATAGTTGTAAAGATAATTTAGAACCTTATAAATTTGCGATTCTTAGTTCGTTGTAGTAACAGGAACAAAAATTGCTGTTGGTGGCCGTCTTTTGCAATGTGTTACTACAATGATCTATGAATCGTTAATGTATAAGGTTTTAAATTATCTTAACTTCTAGAATTTCTTAGCTCAACATCAATTTAATGACGAATCACTTAATATTAGTATCAACTTGCATTGAAGCGGTAAACCGCCGAGCAGAAAAAAGGTAGTAGGTATAAACAGATACCTTTAAGCCGACTGTCACTTCTAGGCATGGTGACACATAGATTAGATGCATGACAGAGGCCCACGTAGGTAATACCGGTTAGCTACCCGCCAGAGCACCACGCTCATCCCGGCTTTCCATTCGATTCCCGATCCATCTGGGAGTAGTCTTTTACCCAGTTATGTCTAAGAAAACGAGGTGGAGGCATAAAGACACAGCCTTAAACCAACTGTCACTTATAGACGTGGCGACACATAGATTAGATGAATGACAGAGGCACACGTAGGTAAAACCGGTTGGCTACCCGCCAGAGCACCACGCACATCCCGGCTTTCCATTCAATTCTCAGATCATCCATCAAGCTCAAATTGAACCTGGAGTAAGTTGCCTGTCTAAATAAGGAGAAAACCGCGGGGAGGAAAACGAGTTGTAGGCATAAAGACATACCTACCCGTTACTCTAGAACTCCAAATGTCACTTATAAACGTGGGGACACATAGATTAGATGCATGTCAGAGGCGCACGTAGGTAATACTGGTTGGCTACCCGCCAGAGCGCCACGCTCATCCCGGCTTTCCATTCGATTTGCGGACGCTCCCGCCCGCTCCATTTAGACGCGTTCTCGATTGGTTTCACTTGCCTCTGCTGAATCGATGTAGGTTTAATCTGTGGAGTATTTTTGAGGATTTGTGTTGTTTTCGGGATTATGGGTAATAACAAAGAAATTTATAGTCTAGGAGTGAGAGAAAAACATAGGATGTACCAGCTGCATTTCCTCCCGGGCATGCTGTAAAATCCAGCTAAGGGATCCGAAGGTTATAGTATATTGCAAAACTATCTTAAATAATCCTTAAAACTTTGTCAGACGTGGCGAAAAGACATTTGTTTAAGTCGTTTACGCTCTGCCTACCCCATTAGAGATAAAAGCGTGATTGTATGTATGTAAGAACAATCTTCTGATATAATAAATAGTATAACAATAAATATGTAAGCCGTATATCACAGTGGACGGAAGCATAGCCACATGCATACCTGTTCCTGTGCCGGTATCTTAGTACAGTTGCTTCCATCTTCAAGGGAATGCGAAGCACAAAGGCTTGGTGTAGGGTTGTCAAGGGTAGTAAGGAGAAAATTGAAGAACGGAACTTCTTAGTCCATATCCAACAGTCAGTGTATCTAAATAATTAGGTAAATATAAGAAAAGCTGACCTACTAATCAAAGGTCTGAGAAGCTTGTGTTTGCTTCACCACGTGTCATTGGCAGAATTGTGATGACACCCATTAATCAAGATTAACAAAGGTTTAAGAACCGCAAAACCCACTTGACAAAACGAAATCAAGTTGGTTTCGCGTTTTTTTTAAGTACGTGTGCACGCCATACCTACTAAGTAAGGGATAGAGGCGTGAATTATGTATGTATCTAGTCTTTGCAGGTCTTTTGACCATTTCCAGATTAATCCGAATTTGAACCAGACTTGTGGCAACCCTGCTGGCAAGCCAAATGTCTCAGACGCTGTGGCTTTTATTGCTATTACCTGGATGTGCTGTCAGTATTGGATATAAGTGAAGTGTACAGTAGTGTTTGAGAGACTTTTCACTACAAAGTGTAGATGTTTTGCCTTAGTGTCAATACCGAAAGAATTTATTTATATTTAGTTAAAAAAAAAAAAAAATTTATATTTGTACAGAAAAACATTATAAATACAGGACATAAAAACAAAGACACAAAACAGGAACTTCTTATTACTAAAAAAAATCTTACAGCAATTCAATTTTGAATTTCTTGTAAAAATACAGAAGTCAAATAACGTCTTCTGTTCTTCATGGTAACAAATAGAGTTACTGTATGCACCTAAGTTTCAGTGATGGTGATTCAACGCGGGAAAATATTTGATTTAATCGTTTGAAAATCTAAATATTTATTTTTCATCGAAGCAAACAATGTAAAAACCATTATAAGTTCGATTTACAGTATCAAAATAAAAAACAAATGGCACCGCACAAATTATGAAAATATCATTAAAGCGACAAATAAACATAAAATTTCATTGCGCGTGCCGCGTAAAATTTAATACGCCCTCAAACCCTAAATTCAAAAATCAAAATTTCATATTACCTTAAAATATTTAACCCCCTTAACACCGGGGACCTTATTTTAGCAATCATCAAAGTTATCTCGCCACGCCCTTAGTAATTTGCCATCCTTTTACGGTATTCCTTTATTTACATGAGTTTTATGGTCATTTTAACGTAAAAAGGCATTAAATACGGACTAAAATAGAACAAAACACCGTTCCGGGTGCTTTTGTCTGGTAAATAGGGATGCGACAATTATTTTTTAAACCGGTAGTCATAAACATCATAATATTATCATAAAGTATTTCAAGTAGGCAAATTTGTGCAGACAATCGGTTAGTTCAAAAAAATATGAGAATCCAAATAGAAGGAGAACTGTCACGAAAAATTAAATAGGTTTAAGAGAACTAACTACTTAATCACCATCTAATGTTTAAATGAATACATAAATCACGCCTTTATCCCTTACGGGGTAGGCAGAGCGTTTAACACGTCTGACAAAAATTGAGGGCATTTTAGATTGTAATATGTATTGCTATAGTGACAGGTTGTCAACCCATCGCCTAAATTACAATACACTGTAAACCTCGAGTCCCTTTTGCTGACTTTAACAGCATGCCCGGGAGGAAGGGCAGCTGGAACATTCTATGCTTTTCTATGTCTCCCAGTCCAGCATGGAAGAATGTTCTTTCCTCCATCCATCCTTTTTTATTATGTTTAAATTGTAATATTGTGGTGAATGATGTGTACAGTTTTAATCGGACCTCAAGTTTACATATTTTTTGTGAATTTATGTTTATTTTGTAAGGTGACTTGTTGTCTGTTAAAGTACCTATTAGAACAAAATAAAATAAAAGTTTTAATACTGGCAATTTTGATAAAATGCAATTTATTTAGACAGGAATACTTAATTAAAAAAGTGATTTCGAAAATGTTGAAAATTAAATCTATCTCAGACTGCCGCTTAAAGAATAAAAAACATACCTAACTCTAACTGGATTTCAGTAAAATATCCTACAGGAGTTCGAATACCACAGCAAAACTTGCCAGAAATAATATTAAAATTAGATTACATTTAATAAAATAACAAAATTGAAATTTGCGTACTTTAAAACTTAAGTACTTTAAAACTGCCTCCGTGGTCTAGTGGTCAGAGCCATGGGCTTACGATTCAGAGAGAACACAAAGTTGATATTTGTTAAATTTATCACTTTGTGAGGTTTTCCCCCTTTTGGTTAAGATATTGCACGCTGAATCACCTGATTATCCGTAAAGAACAAAGGTTCCGTGCTTCAGAGCCGTCGGTCCCGGAAGCTGTCTTTCATAGTGGTTGTTACTCACACCATATCAGAGGCCTAATAGCTGTGCTACTAGGTGGTTTAAAAACTCTGACACCAGGATTCATCGGGTCGTTCGACTCGAGAATCCACTGGCTAAGAAGAAGTATTTAAATTAGCCCATCTCTATTACAACTACCTATTTGAACCGAAGTCATATCTACGAGGGTACAAATTGTAAATGTCTATTGCGTAATACTGAAGCAGGTATCTCCTACCTTGCTACGGTCCCTGATCGTATCGTCTTCCGAAATCCATATTAATATAAATAATGCAAAAGTGTGTTTGTTTGTATTGTCCTTCTTATACGGAGTGTAAGAGACAGCGTCCCGCAAACTGATAGGGGCTACTCAGTCAACGAAACTGAACAACTATCACCTGGAAATTCTTCTTTTTTTTTTACAAACTGTCTAATCGAGGTGGTAATTTTGTAAGGAAAAGCCTGTTTTTCTTTCATCTCGTGAATGGATTTCCTAGTGAATGTTGTTCAGTTGCGGGACGCTGTCCCTTACACCCGGTATAAGGCAACCACTGGTCAAATCAAGATGAAACTTGGCATACATTTAAATATATTTAGGTTAGGTCCTGGAATTGGAAATATTTTACATACACAGGGTTCTATAATGTTGAAAGATAATCCCGGTTTCCTACTCTGAAACTCAAAAATTATCTGAAAAAACAAATGGTATACTAGCAATAAGGCTGCCTATATTGCATTTAATATTGTATTTTTATTTTTAGAAATTATCACACACACACACACACACACACACATAATCACGCCTTTATCCCTAATGGGGTAGGCAGAGCGTAAACGACCTAAACAAAGGTCACTCTGCCACGTCCGACAAAGTTTTGAGGGTTATTTAAGATAAATTTGTAGGTATATTGCTGTAGTGACAGGTTGTCAGCCTATCGCCTAAATTGCAATAAAGAAAAACCTTCGGATCCCTTAGCTGATTTTTACAGCATGCCCGGGAAGAAATTCAGCTGGCACATTCTATGTTTTTCTCTCGCTCCCAGTCCAGCATGGAAGTATCTCTCGCTCCCAGTACAGCATGGAAGTAATTAGAAATTATCACTTAGTGATAATAAATGTTTTTGGAACTTTGACGGGATTTGAACCCACAATCTATGATGTAAAAGTTTATTTTCACTTTCGTTCTTTTTTAGAATAAGTTATTGTCTAGTATTGAAACTTTAAGGCCCGTATTTATAATCAGCACTTGCAGCTGACAGCGACTTTGACTTCGTATCAGAAATGTCATTTCAGTACATAATGGCCTGTCAAATCCATACTTAATATTGCTCTCAATCGTGAGATCGCTGTAATGTATTGCCCTAGGTACCAAGCTGTAAACATATTTAATAAGTTGCCACATTAATTAAAATGTATTAATAATATAGTAGTATTTAAGACTAAACTAAAACATTTTTTGTTAGATAAGATTTTATATAACATTGAAGACTTATAAATTTATTTTGGATTATTGTTTTGAATGAATAATTTATTAAATTTATTAATGAATTAAAGTAAACGATTATGTTTTGTGATAGATAATGTAATCTATTTATTTTTAGTATAAGTTTAATTTTATTTTTTTATAGTTTTAATAGATTTTATGTTAAAAACATTCGCACGTAGTGTACACTGTTTATTGAATATATTAAGTTAAATGTAACCGCGAGTAAAACCGAAGGCAGAAAGGCTGTCTGCCGGTACTACGGTCCCCGATGGTATCGCGATCCCAAAATTCTGAAATAAATATAAAATTATAATTTCATTTAACATTCCGCCTGTAATTGCCGAGCGCGGTAAACGTTTCCACTTTTTATCAGATCTTCAGTTGTTTTTATTCTGGTCTTATTTCTTTTTTGAATTAATATGGTTGCGCGAATTTAGGGAATAAACGAAAATCGTTGAGAGCTCAATTTATGTAAATGCTGCATTGATTTATCTTCAGAAGTAACTTGATCTTATTTTTCTTCTTAAATTTTCTTATGTAGCAGTTGTGACCCACTGCTGGGCAAAGGCCTCTCTCCATGACTCCCTGTCTTGCGCCTCTTCCGACTATGACTTGCTGAGGGCATCTAGCTCGTCTCATTATCGTCGTCTCGGCACAGCTCGGACACTCCTAACTATCATGTCATTTTGGTCACACATCGACAGACGGCATGTTGCACTTGGCGTGCGTTTGTGTGCGTGTTATAAGGGTTGACAAAATTTGTTATACCGGTCATAATCATTACTTGATTAATCTGGTTCTTAATTAAACCAATGTTTTAAAGTAGTTCACTGTAACTGAATAGTTAGAATAGGTTAGGTTGCATATTTTGTATGAAGTTACTTATCGTCTCTCATCACTGTGGAATCTAAAGAAGTTCCTATTAGAGTCATATCTTGTGGTAGAAAGACATCCGTACACGGTACAGTACCTAACCATATTTGGAACACAAAACTTTATTATTTTCGTTACACTGGGAAACATGCGCGCGCCATACCCGCTAAGCGTACGCTCAATGTGGCCCACAATCCGGTGCGGAGTGTGACGTATGTCGGACTGGGGAAGGGAGGAGAATGTCCATTCTGTATGTAGTACTATTATATATTCTATGGTCTCGGTCTGCCGCGTCGCCTTCTGTCTGTCGATGGCTTCCACTTTCACATTTTTTTACGAAATGTAAATAATCATACAGTACTTAATAATTTGATACATGCATATAATCACGCCTTTGTCCCTAATGAAGGTCGTATCGTCGTAACGTCTGACAAAGTTTTGAAGGTTATTTAACATAGTAGTAATTATATTGCTGTAGTGATATGTTGTCAGCTTATCGCCTAAATTACAATGTACAGAAACCCTTAGATCGGATTCCTTAGCTGTTTTTACAGCATGCCTGGGAGAAAATGCAGCTGGTTCATTTTTTATTTTTATCTCGCTCCCATCATGAAAGTAAAATAATTTGATGTTTAAATATTTTAGAATGTGTAATATGTACCATCCTAGAAAATATACGTTATAATATTCATTTGACAATTATAAATATTGCAATGACTTAAAAAAAAAAAACATTATTTTATAAAAAGTTTCATAAACTTGTAGACTCAAAGTAAATTCTTAACAAGCCAATTCAGATTGTTTTACTGAATATAAATCTACCAGAATACGGCCTCTGAATATAAATTACGTTATCTATGGGGGAAGGTATCGTCTGAAATTGTGCCTTGTTGTTTTTTAATTTAGTTCGGGTTTTCAGGTCAGGGCTATGCAATTACAGGTAAAATGTACCTCTGTTTAATTCTGTGACTTAGAAGAGGACCACAAATACATTTATTATATTTTTTTATTATAAAGTTGGGACTTGAAATTTATACATATAATAAATCTCTAGAAGATCTTGTGTCTGTACATTGAATATTTTTACAAAAAAATAATTGCAGCAGACATTATTAACGATATAAAGATCAAAACGATTTTTTTTTAAATTTTGTCTGTTTGTCTGTCTTTCTGTATGTTACCACATCACGCCAAAACTACTGAACCGATTACGACGGGACTTTTTTATTCAACTGTGTGTTACCCTGGTTGCCTCTTTGGATACTTAAAATCACGCTACCTGACTTAGGGGGTAGGCAGAAATTTGATATTTGGCTGTTTCTTATTCGATTTTATGGAACTTTTTTTATTCAACTAAGCATTATTTAAAATCAAAGTTACGATACAAATAATCACGCCTGATAACTAAGGAGGTAGGTAGGAAATTTAATTTCTGACGTTTTTAACCGATTATGATGGAACTTTTTTTGTTTGACTGATCATTACTTAAACTTAAAGTTACGATACAAATAAACACGCCACCTGACTAAAGGAGTAAGCAGGAAATTGAACTTTCATCGTTTTTAACCAATCCGATAGGAACTTTTTATTTAACTTAAGTTTTTTTTAATTACCTTGTCCAGCCTAGGTTAGAAATAATCACGCAAACCATTATAATATTAAGTAAGTATCCCAGTTTGTATGGAAAACACGCAGTGTCAAACATACTCAAAACGCTTCTCCGCGCGTAGGAGCTGCTAGCTCGCGCGCGGACAAGAGTTTTCCATACAAAAACAAAGATATTGCTAAACACGCTACCATGAGCGTGTTAGCAGATCCCGCTCCTACGTATATGTTTTCAATACAAACCGGGCGTACGAAGTCGCGGGCACAGCTAGTATAAAATATGGTCGATAATATTTAAGAGCTGTTTTTTTTTCTTATGGAAAATATTTATAATGGAGGTAGGTTGATTTTCCTTTCTTATGATGTGTAAAGGGACACCACATGATCTTAAATAAGGCAATAAATAATAAATGATGTCTAATAGTCCGCGACAAAAAGTAGAAACAAAGAGGGGAGGCCTTTGCCCTGCAGTGGGACAAATCAGGATAGCAAAAAAAAGGACTTCAAAATTTGTGGACCACTCACATAGAGTTCGAAATAGTTAAACTTAAAAATAAATAAATATACAGGATCTTCTTCTTAGCAAGTGGATTCTTGAGTTGAACAACAACCCGAAGAACCCTGGTGTCAGAGTTTTCAAACCGCCTAGTAGCACAGCTATTAGGCCTTATGACATGGTTTGAGTGACGACCACTATCAAAGACAGTGACCAGGACCGACGGCTGAACGTGTTCTGAAAAGCTCGGAATTCTTTTACTTTTCGGACAATCAGGTGATTCAGCCTGCAATGTCCTAACCAAACGGACTACGGAGGCAGTTATCAGTAAACAAGATGAAAACACCTATTTTATTTTGCGTTATGGTTGCTCTGTTTTATAAAAAATATTGTAAATCTAACAAAATGTTCTTTGTTTCAGGTAAGAGCATTCACAATCTAAAATACACTTCAAAAAGGTAACTTCGCAATATTATTTCTTAAAACAATAATAACATCAAGAAACATAGCGGCAAGAGACCCGACCACGCTGTTGAATACTGAAGATACCGCAAATGGAAGACGGATACAAAAATACAACATAGAATACAGAATACAGCGGAGAATACAAAGAATACAGAAGCTTAAGACGTTAGCGGAAGTGCAGTGTTTTAGTTTTAGAATTCCTACGCTTTACCGTTGCCAAGTAGTTGGGCAAAGCGTTTGGATTCTAAAACTAAATAACTTGCAATTCTACGGCTACGAGATCGCTACACCGCTATGAAGGTGCTACGAGGTGTCTACGAAAGTTCTACGAGAATTGACGGTTCGAGGAGCTAAACGTGTAACAAAAATTGTGTAATTTTCTGATTTTCTGGTGTTTGTGTAGTAAACGTAGTTAAATTCTAAGATATAGATACTTCAAATTTTATTACTAAAGACCAATATTTGATCCAATATTGGAGTTAATTCTAGATTAGAGGTTTAGATTAGCTAATCACTGGCGCTCCGTCTACCCCAGAAGATATATATGCGCTTGAATTCATGTATGCGCTGATGTTTCAATTATTTGAAACCTATTAAAAAACCTTTTCAAAGCACCCACCCATTTAAATTGAAATGTTCCACTTCAAAGTGCTTTAAGAATTTACATTTGAACCATAAATAGAGTTACTTGCTGTGGAAAACCAATGCGCTGTATATTGAAACCGAGACATTTAAATGCATTAAGTTGCTGGGCGACTTAGACTACAATAACTGTAGATAAAGGACGTAGTACCAACTTGACGAATTAATTTAGTTTTTAGTGAGGTTGAATTGGAATAAGTAACAACCAAAGGAGATCTCAAAAGTGAAGTGATTAATTTACATTACAACAAAAACATAAATTACCTTTCTAAGATTAATCATGAAATCAACTGACTACAAAAAACAGTACCTAAGGATTTTACTATCCTTCTTAAGAAAAGCTTATAAATGGTCAATTAACTTACTTCAATGCAGCTGACCTGCGAGATTTTGCTAAAAGGGACATGAGATGGATCGAACCGATCAAACAATTTTAAAGTATTGCAAATTATTATAACTCGTCATGTCAGCAACAATTCTTACTAAAATATCAATAAAATAATTGCCAGTCGTGGCCGATTCCAACTGCTTACATAAATAATTATATTATCTAGTAAAACGTTTTTCACGTCCAATATTCTATTGTGAAGAAATGAAGTTAATAAATGTCTTTCCACCACATTTTTTCCATTAAATTCCTGGAAAGTCCATAACTCACTTACAGCTTCGTCTACTTAATTCGTTAAAGTGCGAACGCAAAGGGGAGTCCAAACTTCTGCTTAACGTTCTTTCGCTAAATGTATAAATAGTAGCCTGTTAGGGATGGTTATTTTGCAAACTTACATAACATAAAATTGCGTCTCTATCCTTTATGAGTCAGTGGCTTTATAACAACTAGTATTCGCGCACCTAAACAATAAGAGGCGTTTAAGAAAGGTTTGTAAAATAATTTTATACCTAAATAATTAAGCTGTATTTCTCAAAGTAAGCGAATGTAAATTCTTTTTTGAGTAAATAAATTTCTTGAACCATATTGTATTGGTAAAGCAATGAATTGTAAGATTAACCTGCTCTCCGCCGAAGCCAAAGGGGTCCTTCTGCTGGCTTTTACATTTTTACATTGGCCTCTACATACATACATATAATCACGTCTTTATCCCTAATGGGGTAGGCAGAGCGTAAACAACCTAAACAAAGGTTGTTCTGCCACAACTGACAAAGTTTTGAGGGTTATTTTAGATAGATTAGCAGGTATAGCTATAGCGACAGGTTGTCAGCCCATAGCCTAAATTGCAATATACTGAAACCTTCGGATCCTTTAGATGGTTTTGACAGCATGCCCGGGAGGAAATGCAGCTGGCATAGTCTATGTTTTTCTCTCGTTCCCAGTCCAGCATTTAAGATTGGCCTCTAACGCACTAAAATTCCAGAATTCAAGAAATTTTGCCGGTCTCAGATACGAAACAAAAAACAACTTGCTCTGGACTCCTTCCTTGTTAGTTTAGCTTTAAACACAATGTATTGTTAGCTCGTCACTGTGTTCTATTTCATTTTGACTGACTTATAGTATTTTATATTTCTAGATTTTTATCGGTTTTAGTCCAGCATTGAAGTCCACAACACTAGTGAGTAACTAGAGACGCATTTAAATCTTGTTGGAATGCAGAAATTCTTTATTCCAGTGACAAAGAAGTTTCCGTTGTGAATTCCTAATGGACTGTTTAAACTTCTTAGCTGTTTATTATTCGACTCAGTTTAGTAGTTAGTGCCTACTTTAGTGAGACATTATTTTTTTTGCTAAGAAGTAAACATTTTATGAATTGACTATTTTATAACAGCTAGCTGCTTCTGCTAGTTGCTTGAAATTGGTTTTATTAAAAAAAAAATACATACTGGGATAGGCAGAGCGTAAACGACCTAAACAAAGAATGTTCTTCCACGTTTGTGCTGAAGCAAGTGTTGAATGTTATTTAAAATAGATTTGGACCTCCAAATCAGACGGAACCCGAGGAAATGCAGCTTTATTCTATGTTTTTCTCTCGCTCCCAGTCCAGCAAGAAAGAAAAAAAACGCAAGCCGTGTATATTAAAAACTGTACACGAAAATAAAGCAGTTCAAATCTACGATTTGCTTTGGAAGCACGTTTCGGTACGAAAGGAGGGAGTAATTAAAACGTTTGTGCATTTCGAGTTTAACGTTTAGGGTACCGCCTATGAAGACTTGCAAAACGCATTTTAATAAAACGCATCTTAAAATTTTAATATTGAGGATAAAGCTTGTTTTGTTTTGTGACCACTGTTCTTCAGACAGTGTAGTGGATAGGGCCGCTGCCACCCTTGCAGGAGGTCGTGGTTCAAATCTCACCACGTATCAATATTTTTCGGTTTTTGAATTTTATATGTACGTTTATTTGACGCTTTTTCCGTGCTTTGAAAGGCACGTTAAACCTTTGGTTCCGGTTGATATCGTTTAATACCGTCGATATTATTCAATAAGCCATGTTAGAGGCCAGTGCTAAGCATGGCGGGTTGAATACTCTGACAGCTGAGTTGGTTTCTGACCTGGCAAAAAGTCTAATCTAGGATTGGGTCTGGCTCCTTTCTGGGTTGCGGAAGTTAGATGGCAGTCGCTCTGTGTAAAAACCAGTACCCTCGTTCAATCACCTAGATTAGGAAGCCGACCCCGTGTGATTTCAGATCACACGGGGTCGGCTTCGTCACTAAATATTAGAAAATGCCGGTTCTTTTAGAAACTTCATCGTTGACTCTTCCTATCATGACTAAACCTATGTGTAAAACTATCGTTAAAAAATAAATGTTCTCGCAATTTTGAAAGTCGAAAAATATTGCACAGGGCAAAGCGATATATTGATGCGTTTAGGAAGAGGATATAATAACTCATTTTGTTTGAGCGTGAAAATGTATGGTGATAGCTGGGCTTCCATGTTTCCATGAATGAAAAAAAAAAAAATTTTCATCTACAAACTGCATCATTTGCGTAGCCCGTACGTAGCCAATAACATTATAATTTCAGAACCCCGTAGTAGCATGCCTTACTACCACTTAACAATTTTTTCGTTATTTTCCGAGTCTTCCCTATAAACCAGTAGAAATGAACACGTTTTATTACTCTTGTTCTCTCTGCATCGGAATGTTTAAAGTCGACTTATTAAAAAGGTATTTTCATTAAGAGTAAAGATTTTATTTCTTCATTCTTGTTCGCGAAGAACATAAATGAAAACTTCAGTTTTTTATAGAATACGAACTGGAGCGGTTTATTTTGAATAGAATTATTGAATTTAGAAAATATTGGGCGTATGAACAAGCTAAATGAAGCAATACAATGCTAAGACGTATAAAATAACGCCTGAAAAATAAAGAATATCAATTTACTTTATGAACGATTGATATACATACATACATACATACATACATATAATCACGCCTTTATCCCTAATGGGGTAGGCAGAGCGTAAACGACCTAAACAAAGGTCGTTCCGCCACGTCTGACAAAGTTTTGAGGGTTATTTAAGATGGATTTGTACGTATATTGCTGTAGTGACAAGTTGTCAGCCCATCGCCTAAATTATAATATACTGAAACCCTCGGATCCCGATTGATATGAAGACTATATCAGGCGCTTAACTATTAGAATATTAATTAAAACTATAAAAGCTACAATAGGCCGCAACAATTCTCTTCTTGTATTTATAAAGCGATCTCAAGATTGTAAGCAATATTAAGTATGGATTTGACGGACCATATTGTACTGAAATGACATTTCTGATACGAACTCAAACTTGCTGTCAGTCTCAAGTGCTGTTTATCAATACGGGCCCAAATATTTGTACTAAAACTTGGGGAAAGTATAGTTCAATTATTTACATTTAATTTTTTTTTTGTGAGGATTAGTGATTGTACTGGTTTTTATTTGACTAAAATGTTCTTGGAAAACTAAATTAAATTAATTTGTCCCGTTGGGATTAACTTCAGCGTTAAAGCTTTTCTCCGTATATTGTTATTGGATATAATATGAAAAAAAACAGACCGAAGGACCAGCATACCAGAGACGTAGGTTCGAGCCCTGTACGAAACTATTATTTTCTTTCTTTCATATTATATGAATGAATTAAAAATAGCATCGTGAAAATCCTCACAAATATGTATTGTTATTTGCTTCAAAATATCTTCACTCGCTTACAAAGATACCTTACTTATACCTTGTACAGTTCCGAACACAAGTTGTTGTTGTTCGGCATGAGAACAACAGTACAGTCTAGCGCATAATCCCCTCTGATTGAAGGATCAGCCGGCTTTAGCTGAAACGAACAGCATCCGATACAACTGGATATTATTTGCCAAAATAACTGTATTTTTCGACCATTGTTTTAACTCTGTATGAGTGGAAAAATTGAATAGGTTAAGCCGAATTTTCCGGTGAAATGCGTGCTTTTAAAATATTTCAGTTGAGCAGTTTTAAATGCGCAATTTTGTGTATTAAAATATTTTTCAAACTGAAAACTGATCGGCTTACTTGTATTGAAAGCAGGCTTGAATTGATGTTGATCGAAGTATGATCTAATAATTCAATACAAACAAGTAAGCCGATCAGTTTTCTTTATGAATAACACTTGTTTATTGTTAAGTGTTAAAAAAAAAGCTATTGACTCGTATAGTTAACTATTTCTTTTTAAATTTACCTATCGCCATTTTGATTAAATAACAAAAAATATATTTTTCTTTGTTATTTTTTATTATTACCTATAGTTGTTTCTAACAGAGCATAGTGTACAGCCACTAATTGGAATCTTCCTCGTTTTTCTTTTTTCTTTGTAGAATAATCTTCACTTTAAATTTGTTACCAATGTACAACTTCTCTTGCTTCTTATATTGTTAACCATATTTGGAATAAGTTTTTCGGTTTCCTGTGACACAGGTTCGCCTAGTGCGGGGTCCATTGCCACGCTATGTACTTTATCAAACGTGGTTTTTGGTAATAAATATTTTTGTACTTTGTACACTAGCCAATGAAAACATTAAAATTAACAAGTCAATATTTCTAATATTTTAAGAAATAAAAATAGCACTGTGAGACCAAAAATCTATTAGAAGAATAGTAGCCAATTTTCGTTACATTGCAATACATGTAATTGTATAGGTACTAAATTGTCACAACAGCATTGGACATTGACGCACTGACTACCTCGTATAATACCTCGTTTGCAAGTTCTGATCAGTTTTTATAACAAGTTGTGATTTTTACAACTTGAAATAGGAGAAACTCGGAATCGTCCCGCTGATAATAAAATCAGTGACTGAACATGCCGTCTCACTCTATCACCATAAAATCTAAAAGAGACATAAGAGAGACAGTTAACTTTATTGGTACTTTGTTTTGTGTCAAAGAGACTGTTTTCTCAATGGATACTAAAGGATGGAAGTTTTTCTAGGTTTTAGTGTTGTTTGACTTTTGCGATAGAGTACATTTTGCGCCTAGTGAAATAATTGGGTCAAAGGCGCAATGGTCAGGTACTAAGGCTCGTATTAATAAAGCGATGTCAACATTGAGAGCAATATTAATTTTGGATTTGAAATTACATACATACATTTAATCACGCCTTTATCCCTAATGGGGTAGGCATAGCGTAAACGTCCTAAATAAAGGTCGTTTCGCCACGTCTGACAAAGTTCTGAGGGTTATTTAAGATAGATTTGTAGTATATTTCTGTAGTGACAGGTTGTCAGCCCATCGCCTAAATTACAATATACTGATCCCTTAGAAATTACATTTCTGATACAAACTCAAACTCGCTATCAGTCTCCAGTGCTGATTATAATTACAGTCCTAACTTTGCCTGTTTGATCAATATTCGCCTAAATCTTTGTCTAAACATTACATAGTATAAAACAAAGTCGCTTTCTCTGTCCCTATATCCCTATGTATGCATAAATCTTTGACACTACGCAACGGATTTTGATGCGGTTTCTTTTAATGGATAGAGTGATTCAAAAGGAAGGTTTTATTTATAATACACATGTATAATATAGTAGAGAAACACTAATAATTTCCGTGCGAAGCCGGGGCGGGTCGCAAGTTATTCATAAAATATATTCAGTTTCAATGTCTTAAGTTTATAATAAAATTAAAACCCGTAATAAAAATAAGTTAACAAGAAAACGACCCGACACTCTGGCGTAGATATTCACTGCCAACTATTATCCTGAAACTAATAAATCATCTTAGTGTTGAGGAAATAAGTAATAAAAAAGCAGACAGAAAGACTGATATATTCCGGGGAATCTTTGTTTGGACCCGGAGAGATATTTATGAGAAAGAAATGTATACTTAGGCCCGTATTTATAATCAGCTCTTGAGATTGACAGCAAGTTTGAGTTCGTATCAGAAATTTCATTTCAATTCAAAACGATCTGTAATACGATTGCCCTCAGTCTTCAGATGGCTTTATAAATACGACCCTTAATTAGAAACCTAAAAAATCTTCAATCTAAAACTATCTTCTAGATTGACGCTGTCGCAGTTGAAATTAATTTATGATTTCCGTTATTATTAAGTATTACACCCAGCTTTAATCTATGTTCAAATGAGTCCTTACATAGAAACGTAGTAAGTTAAAAACGCATTTATTTTAAAAATAAAACTATTCGATTTCATTTAAAATAGAATATTTTTTTACTTTAATAAAATGCTACAAAGCAAGTAGAAAATAATACCTACGTAAATTGCTATATGCGATATGGCCTAAGTGGCGCCCCCATCAGTAAAAAAATAATTAAATTATTCAATAAACTTTGCTTGTGACGTCTCTATTGTATGTTACGAGTAAAACTAACAAAGAAAGAAAGTTAAATTAAAATAAGAAAAGGTAAACAAACACGAGTAACGATATAGGCGTTCGAAGCAACTTCATTGTATGTTATTTTCTTTTAAGGTGACTATAGAAGCTAAGTGTTGCCGCATCAGTAAAAAGATTATAACTCACTAAAAACGCAGTGAATGCAAAAACCGGTTCAACAAACTCAAGTATTAGATATAAATAAAATTTTGAACCTTACAAATTAGCGAAGTCAATAATGCCTTATTTCGTCTTAAATAAATAAGAAGAAGCATTGAAATAAATAATATTTTTAATAAACAGAAGAAAAAGCGCTGGAACTTTAAGCGCCAACTAACAAAAAAAAAAAAAAATAACTATTCAAAATTTGTTCCCAGCACAACCAGCTCAAGTCAATAGTTTATTAAGGAGTGTTCACACTGCATCCAACACGGGAATCGGGAATAATGGTCGGGACTTAGCACCGTCTACTTTTTATAACGCACTCGCTTCGAGTCCCGTTTATGACTTTGTTATTCGTTCGTAAAGCAGCGCTCACACTTGTAGCATGTTATGGATTGTCTTCAATGCTTGACGAAAGTTTGAGTTTGACTGACTAAGGCTCGAGTTTTTGAAGCAATCTCAAACTTAAGACCAATATTAAGTATGGATTAGACAGGCCAGTTTGTATTGAAATGACATTTCTGATACGACCTCAAACTCGTTGTCATTCTCAAGTGCTGATTATAAATACGGGCCTAAGGCTCTTATGTTTGAAGCGATCTTACACTTGAGACCAATATTGAGCATGGATTTGACAGGCCAGTTTGCACTGAAATTAAATATCTGATACGAACTCAAACTCGTTGTCACTCATGAGAGCTGATTATAAATACGGCCTAAAGATTATGATATGAGGAAATAATATTGCTCTCCATTTCAAAATTTGTATGTTTGTTAGATAACACGATTTGTCTCATAGTCGCTAAAGAAACATTGGTTTTCTATTGGTTATTAGAAATTAATGTACAATATTTAATGTACTTCCAGACTTTTTGATTTATGAAATGTTGAATTGCTGTGCTACTAAACATATTTAATTCATGCAAGGAATGTTTTGGAATAGCACATATTAAAAAAATATATATATGTGAAGACACAAAATGCAAATTCTCGAAATACTTAACCATTCGAATGCTACATTCGCATGCAGTTCAAACGTTTTGAGACAAAACTATTTACTTGGGACGCGAAGAGCACTTGTGAACGTTCCCTTCCTGTTTTCCCGTTTACTGGCAAATAGTGTTGAGCTATCGATAAAATGTTGATAGTATATCGATAGACTGTGTAACAAAAACAGTAGTATCACGATTATAGTTTCGTAATTAATACGAAAAACAGGAGCAATAATATCGATCCAAAATACATCAATGTGAGACCCATAGTATTTATAGTACCAGCCACCGATACTATTTATAGTAGTACCATTGCTATCTGCGCCCAATACTATCGATACCTAGTAACTATCTGGGAACAATAATATCGATTGTATAGGTTTGCTTCAATACTATTGCTCAATTTTGTAATCGAAAGTAAGATTAAGGTTCTGATTTTATTTTATAAATTTTTAAAAATAATTTACATGTCAGGTGTAAAAGTATATATACTATCAGTAGTATTCAATTCAAATCAGCTAAGTTATCAAAGGGTTTCAGTGTATTGCAATTAAGGCCATGGGCTGACAACCTGTCACTACAGCAATATACCTACAAATCTATCTTAAATAACCCTCAAAACTTTGTCAGACGTGGCGGAACGACTTCTGTTTAGGTCATTTACGCTCTGCCTTCCCTATTAGGAATACAGGCGTGACTATATGAAGTATTCAGTAAACTTACTATTTTTTATCGATAATCGAGAGTCTGACAACACTACCGGCAAGTGTGAAACACCCTTAACGCTCCCAGTGATTGTGCGAATCTCTCGCAAGATTTTCTCTATAGAAATATTGCTGGCGAGTTTTAAAATAACTTAAAGCTATTTGCTTTTGCACTGTTAGTGTTAGTTCTGTTGGTGATTTCCACCTTTTATGGCTATTCTTTCTGTTGTTGTGAAATATTGATATTGGTGATAAAAGTTAAAGTTTTGCTCTTTAGCAGTTTTAAGAAGTTTGGATTTTCAGCGATATTGAAGAGATTTAGAGTATTGTTTTGTAATAACTTCTCCATGCGGGCCTGGGAGCAAAAGAAAAACATAAAATGTGCCAGCTGCATTTTTTCCCGGGCATGCTGTGAAAACCAGCTTACGGATCCGAGGGTTTCAGTATATTGTAATTTAGGTGATAAGCTGACAACCTGTCACTACAGCAATATACCTACAAATCTATCTTAAATAACTTTTGAACGACCTTTGTTTAGGTAGTTTGCGCTCTGCCTACCCCATTAGGGATGATGACGTGATTATATTTATGTATGTTTCTTTTGTAATAGTATTTAAAAAAACATATGACTATGATAACGACCATTGTTTTTCTGCATCTACTTAATGTCTTGTGCATCAATGTATATTTATGTATCATTTCACTTAATTATTTATGAAGCATTAAGAAATTATGCTGTCACGATTAAATACTGTTTAAAATATATTTAAAAACTAAAAATGTTTATACAGTGGTAGAAAAGAAAAAATATTCTAAATAACATTTTAAGATTAAATATACTGGCTTTCTGTATAAAATAGCTTTTATCTCTTCAATTTTATTTTTGCTTTTATCTTGTGGTACTAATACCAGTAAAAACTAGTTCAAAGTGAGGTCTAATCGCTTCATAATGGCGCCGCCACTGGAACCATTTTATTTTCTATCTCTTTGTAGAAATAAATCGTAGCAAAGAGCTACACTGGTGTAGCAAAGAGCTACGACGACGTAGCAAACCGCTACGGGAACTAAGTTTTTGCTCCTTGTGCATGTTTCGAACAATTTGCAAGCACTTATAAACATACAGTAGAAAGGTATTTAAGTAAAGTTTCCTAATATTTAGAAATGTTACAAGACTTTTCAGAGTCACTTAGAGGTCGTTTGGTTTGAAGCAATGGAAACTTTACATACAATACAATACAAGATACTTTATTGCACAAAGAAACACATACAGCAGAAAAGTAAGGAACAAAACAGTACAATATAGGCGACCTTATTGCTAAAGCAGGAATTTCTACCGGGAAACCTTTGGGTATTAGGATAGTACATAACAGATAGCGGGATAGCGCATACTAAGTTCATCTTAATACATACATACATATAATCACGCCTTTGTCCCTAATGGGGTAGGCGAAGCGTAAACAACCTAAACAAAAGGTTGTTCCGCCACGTCTGATAAACATTTGACGGTTATTTACGATAGATTTGTATGTATGCTGTAGAGACAGAAAATGATACAAGTATTTTTATTATTAGCAGTTCCCATTCTACCTTCAGAACGCTTACAGTAAACTCTCCAACATCACGTATGTATGAACCTACTTTTCCTCCTTCTGACGTCATCCAATGATCCACATATTCCGCGAAGGCAATCATCGGGTCCATTTTTCAAGCCACCTAATTTCCATACAAGTGTCTTGGCCGCCATCCAACCGTCAATCACTATGATAATGATACTTATGCGATATTGATCCGGTGTTCTCTATTATCTCCGTATATTTTATTCGGAGATTGGCGGTATTGAATATATCTGTCTTTTTGTGTGATGTGTTTTTGCTTTAGTCTTTGTTTTTTATTTTATTCACTGTATGTTTAATATACCTACAAATCTATGTTAAATAACCCTCAATACTTTGTGAGACGTGGCGGAATGACTTTTGTTTCGGTTGTTTAGGCTCTGCCTCCCCATTAGGGATAAAGACGTGATTATATGTATGTATGTATGTTTCTTATGCATTCGTTTTTTTTTCATATCGTTGCTTTTTTTTGCGTATGTTTCTGCTCTTGTGACCCTTAGCAAAGCGCCGCGGTGGCAAAAGTTGTCTACATACATACATATAGCCACGCCTGTATCCCTGATGGGGTGGGCAGAGCGCAAACGACCCAAACAAAGGTCGCTCCGCCACGTCTGACAAAGTTTTGAGGGTTATTCAAGATAGATTTGTAGGTATATTGCTGTAGTGACAGGTTGTCAGCTCATCGCCTAAATTGCAATACACTGTAACCCTCAGATCCCTTAGCTGGTATTTACAGCATGCCCGGGAGGAAATGCAGCTGGCACATTCTAAGTTTCTCTCTCGCTCCCAGTCCAGCATGGAAGAAAGTTGTCTACATTTGGTTCATAAAACTATAAGTTTATGCAGTATACGTGGTCTAAGTTTCTTATACAACGAAACTGAATAGGTAACTTTCACAAAGTAATATTGTCTAGGAATTCCAAAAAAAATAACCTTTCACATACATACATACATACATAAAATCACGCCTTTATCCCTTACGGGGTAGGCAGAGCGTAAAACACCTCCTAAAAGGCGCTTTCGCCACGTCTGACATAAATTGAGGGCAATTTTAGATTGTAATGTGTATTGCTGTCGTGACAGGTTGTCAGCCCATCGCCTAAATTACAATACACTGTAACCCTCGAATCCCTTTTGCTGACTTCTACAGCATGCCCGGGAGGAAGGGCAACTGGAACATTCTATGTTTTTCTTTCTCTCCCAGTCCAGTACGGAAGAAACCTTTCACATACATATATATTTTTTTTCAAATTCCAATATCTGATCAATGTGTTAATTTTATATAACGAAGATGTATTTTTTTAATTTTGGAATAATTTCCTTGTTGAATTGTTTTACTTCCGTTGACTGAGTAGGTTATTTTTATGTCCCTTACACCTCTTACCCGTATTGTTTCCATAAACAAGTATTCATCAAAGCGAGTGAATTGCATGTTGAACAGCTAATTGCATACCATATAAAACACTGATTAGAGTTCGCAACACGTTATTACAGCTAAAATGCATTTTTTGCATCACATTCAGCATTCTTGACAAAACTTTATGAATTGCTTTCATTTCCGGCTTTACAATACAGGGGAATGCTTACTTACTTCCATGCTGGACTGGGAGCGAGAGAAAAACATAGAATGCGCCAGCTGCGTTTCCTCCCGGGCATATTGTAAAAACCAGCTAAGGAATCCGAGGGTTTCTGTATATTGCAATTTAGGCGATAGGCTGACGGTTGACAACTTGTCACCACAGCAATAAACGTACAAATCTATCTTAAATAACCCTCAATACTTTGTCAGACGAGGCGGAACGATCTGTGTTCAGGTCATTCACGCTCTGCACACCCCATTAGGGTTAAAGGCGTGATTATATGTATGTATGTAGATGGTTCTTAATTTGGAAGAATCATCTAAATTGACAGAAAATAAAGTTATTATATTAGATAGTATTATTAATCGCACGACATCCTGATTGAGCGTGTCAAAGACTGAAGCAAATAGACTTCACTGAATATACGTAGGTAATTTCCCAAAATATGCTACAACGCTCTTGATATAAATGTGATTTGTAGGTACGTTTATGTGTAAAAGTAGGTAAAAACGCAGTAATAAGTTTTCAAGGGCTGTCAAAAAGCGCACATTAAAGCTGGCTCTTGGCAGAAAGCCAGCTCAGCACCAGAACAGCACCTCTAGTGGGACAGTAGGTAATAAGTTGACCACTTCAACTTATTATACATATAATGGACTCGATTCTAGATTTGCCGGCTAAAACGAAAATTAAAATTTATTTGTCACTTTCAGGCTAAAAACATTGGAAAAGGACAGGAGATCTATTCTGTTCAGTTTTAGATTTATAGTCGATGGTTTTATGCGTTATCTGTATTTTTTATCTGCCGTCATATGTAAAAGGTGGATATAATTGACATAAACACTGGGGAAACGTGAAAAAGCGCGTCAAAATCTAGTGGATAAAGTGTAAAACCATAGAGTATAAATCGTCTGTCTTTTTTCAATTTTGTTATTTAGAAAGTGACAGATATATTTTAATTTTAGTTTTAGCCGGTGGTATCTAGATACGAGCCCATTCACGCCTTTATCCTGTAGGTATAGGCAGCCAGAACGTCAACAACCTTATTAAAAGCTGTCTCCGCTATGCCTGCCAAATTGTGAAAGGCAATTTAGGAAAGTTATTGTTACATCATCCCCTGACTATTAAAATAAAAATGAAGAATATCAACCGTTTTACTCTTGACTATGAAAAAGGTTTATCATTGTTTATAGCAAAATAAGATACATAAAAGAAAATATGACTACAAAATAATGTCGCGACAAAAATGCTAGCTTAGCTGACCTTGCTATTTATCTCTACATACCTCGAAAAACTATGTATTTGTATTTTCAAAGAATACCCACGGCTCAGCCTACACAGAAGGCCATCGAGAACTGCGCACTCAGCGCTCTGGCAAAAGCCTCTCCGCTTCTGGCACAAAGCCAGGGCCGCCCAGTTCTATCAATTTTGTATTTCACTCATGTACCGCTGGCTAGGAACAGTGCAAAAAGTCATTGAATTATTTCATCCGTGTTTGAAAATGTAGAAAAGTTTGTTGCTAAATTCGGCGTAAGTTTTTAGGTGAAATTTTTTATGGGTATTTTATCTAGCTTAGGTAGAAAGCAAAACTGTTTCTCTTGTACACTTTGGGAAGCATAGGACATAAATAATAAAGAAAAGAAAGACAAACAAAAATATATCATGCCACATAAGAGTAAAGTACCTTTATTCTATTTCCTTCTAGTAGGTACATTACCGTACTTATATTAATAAACAGAACCATACACACCTCCAAAATAATTATTATTAACTTTACATTTTCATAAAAATTGCGTCCCTTTTACATTGATTTTCATTGTGTTCACGTGATGCATGATATGCATCGAACGACAAACGAGATACTTGAAAACAATTCATTATAAATATCCAAGATGGCCGCTGCATGACACGACTATTCAGTCCGCACAAGTCCTTTGAGTGTCGCCCATGCGTGTGATTGTTCTGAATCAAATTGGTCTTTCCACTAGTATGGCAAACGCTCGGATTCTAGTTGGTTGCGACTGAAATAGATATCGGGTATGCATAAAGTAAATCAAAATACAGGTATGTTAACGGATAGTGACTATAGATATTTTTATTTGGTTATCGAAATTAGTAAAAACAGAGGACCTTCCTTTCCTCATCTATAACACAAAACCATCTTACGTATCAATCATTACTGATCTTGTATCCTAACTAAAACAGATATTAGGATTTATCGAGGCGATTCAGACAACCTGACGGGTTGTCAAAAAAGTGACATGACAGAAAAAGAGCAATAATAACATTTCTAACGCATTTCTAGCTTTAGTCTCAGCCGTTACGAATTGATCTCCTTTAAAAGCGTTATTCGATTTGTCTATCCCAAAAAGAACCCCAACACACAAAAATAGACCCCGGAATAAAGAAACGGATATCCCATTTTGTCGGATTGTATCTCATTCGAATTAATAATAGTGGACATTTGTCCGGGAAAAAGCGGTCAAGTGTATATCAATCACGATTTCTTGGGTTCCTTGGAATAAACAACAATAAACACCTGTATATGATAGTCTAAAAGAAGTGCGGTGAATCCTAGGATTTACTAGTAAAATCTAAGATTTACCAACTCCTGACTTTTACCACCATTACCTAGGTAAATCTTAGGATCAAGAAATGCACCTAAATGAACTTGATCACAATATTTTTGGGGGTTCCACCAACCAGAGTTGGTAAATCTTTGGTTTTACAAGGGTTGGTAAATCTTAGGTTTTCCTAGTATTTACTGTACTTCGGGGTTTTACAGTAACATACACAACGATAACGACGTATTGTGTCGAATCTTATCTTATTAAATTTTATCTTATATAGCCGTTATATTGTGTCAAATAAATAATACAAAATAATGTGGAGTAATTGAAAGCATTGAAGTTAATTCTTAGTAATTTACGTCTTTCAAAAAGGCGCACTACCTACCGAGAGAAAAATCTCCAAAAAAATATCTACTTGTGACACCTTATAAATCAAGAAAAACTGTACAATATTCTATTTATTTGAAATGCAAGTGAGTCAAATAAATTTTATTAATGTTTAAAACACATAAAGAATGTCAAACGATAAATCATATCTTTGACTCAAGTACAGTTTAAATTGGACATGCGAGCTAATAACTAAAAAAAAATGCGTTGGTAATGCAAGGTAATGTTACCCTTATAAAGAAAATGTTAAACTTATGATATAATTTTATTTCTTCCATGCCGGCCTGGGAGCAAGAGAAAAATATAGAATGTGCCGGCTGCATTTCCTCCCGAGCATGCTGTAAAAACCAGCTAAGGGATCCGAGGTTTTCGGTATATTGTGATTTAGGCGATGGGCTGACAACCTGTCACTACAGCAATATACCTACAAATCTATCTTGTCAGACGTGGCGGAATGATCTTAGTTTAGGTCGTTTGCACTCTGCCTACCCCATTAGGGATAAACATACATACATATAATCACGCCTTTATCCCTAACGGGGTAGGCAGAGCGCAAACGACCCAAACAAAGGTCGTCCCGCCACGTCTGACAAAATTTTGAGGGTTATTTAAGATAGAATTCTAGGTATATTGCTGTAGTGACAGGTTGTCAGCCCATCGCCTAAATTACAATATACTGAAACCCTCGGATCCCTTAACTGGATTTTACAGCATGCCCGGGAGGAAATGCAGCTGGCACATTCTATGTTTTTCTCTCGCTCCCAGACCAGCATGGAAGTAATAAAGGCGTGATTTTATGTATGTATGTATGTATGATATAATTCTATGAAGGAACCCTAAATCTTTTATAGCATCGTACCTATAGCATCCATATATCATAGATTTATTTCTTTTTTATTGTGTATTCTGTAGTGTATTGACACAGGAAAAAACGACGACACAAGTTTGTTACGAAATATTTATGTATCTTACACAAATAAATACATACTTATAATCACGCTTTTATCCCTAATGGGGTAGGCAGAGCGTAGAGGACCTAAACAAAGGTCGTTCCGCCACGTCTGATAAAGTTTTGAGGGTTATTAATGATAGAATTTAACGAATATTGCTGTTGTGACAGGTTGTCAGCCAATCGCATAAATTACAATAAACCTCGGATCCCTTAGGTGGTTTTTACAGCATGCCCGGAAGGAAATGCAGCTGGCACAATTCTATGTTTATCTCTCGCTCAAATTATACAAATACAAACATACATACAACTATTTCTAGTAGGGTAGGCAGAGCGTCAGTGGCTTAAGCAAAGGTCATTCCACCACTTTTGGCAAAGTAAAACCTTTTTTTTTTCTCAAAAAACACAATGCAATGCAATGTAGGCGATCGGTTGAATTCCTGAATACCTACAAATCTATCTTAAATAACTCTCAAAACTTTGTCAGACGTGGCAGATCGACCTTTGTTTAGGACGTTTACCCCATAAGGGATAAAGGCGTGATTACATGTATGTAAAAAACACAACCTTATAATACTTTAACACGTATGTTTACAGTGGCGTCTCTGGCGCTTTTCCAGAACTAGATTTAAAGCAGTGTTTACTTATTCCAATGATAAATTAGTTTAGTGCTAACTAGCGAAGACTCTGTTTTTATTTGTCTGGCAGTTAGAGCGTTAAAATTATTTTGAGAAAGGTGTTTCCTTCCAGTTGCTTAATATAAGGGTGAATAACATTATCAATTTTCAATTTTGATGATGATTGAACTGTTGAGTACTAACTAAGGCCCGTATTAATAAACCGATCTCAATATTTATATATGTATTATATTATTGTTATTTATAGCAGTTCATAATTAACTGAAATGACATTTTTGATACAAACTCAAACTCGCTGTCAGTCTCAAGAGTTGATTACAAAGGCATAGCAACTACTTAACTAACTATTCAATTATACTTTTAATCACAATACTTTTTTAAATCTTAAACGTAAAGTACTTTTGGATTAAAAAATAGCATTTATGATTTAAAAACAAAATGTTTTTCCTAAAGTTCTATATCTTCATATCCCAATAATCGTTCTATTATTCTTCAACACAGCTTTCTTTAATTTGATCTCAATTTCATTCGATTACAGCGCCCATAAAATTGTTTTTCTTCTTAGGAAGTCACTCGTAAAAAACGTGGATTGTTGTCGTAAGTTTACGATCTTATTCTAAAGGTAAAAGTATTATTAGAAGGTCGAATAAAACTAAAAGCGCATAAAAACAACCCTTGTTATGAACAGAACAGTAACGATCAAAGCGTGTAATGGTAAGTTGGAAGCGATATTTGTTGTTTTGTCATTATATTTTCTGCTTATTCTTCTTCTTTTTTTAAATACAACTTTAAAAACAAAACAAAAAACCTAAAAAGGCCAGAGGAATTGCGTGTGTCACAGCTACCATTTAACAGTTTTTCGATTATAAATATAATATAATCACGCCTTTATCCCTAATAGGATAGGCAGAGCATAAACGACCTAAACGAAGGTCATCCTGGCGTCTGACTGTTTTGTGGGCTATTTAAGATAGGTTTTTAGGTATATTGCTGTAGTGCCAGGTTGTCGCCCCTTCACCTAAATGTCAATATACTGAAACCATTGGATCTCTTAGCTGGTTTTTACAGCATGTCCGGAAATAAATGCAGCTGGCACATTTTATATTTTTCTCCCAGTCCAGCATGGAACTATAGCCAAATCGTATTAGTAATTTCTAGTTTACTCATTATCTGCGCTATCCTGACCTGATGTTATAAATATGACTATTGGAACATTAAATCGACCTCGGGCAATATCCTAACCAAACTGAAAACAATAATAGTTTTTGTTACTCCAAAAAGCCGAACCTTTTAACCAACATATTAAGACAACAAAATTACCATAATAGATAGTTGCTTTCTATGTTCCGAGGGTAGTTATATAAACGCCCATTCTTTTTGTTTTCCAGTAAACTTATAGTATTTGTAATCAGCTCTCATGAGTGACAGCGAGTTTGAGTTCGTATCAGAAATGCATATACATTCTAGAAATTGCAAAGTATGTGTAATATAAATTAAGCGCATTCACCACAAATGCAGAGACAGCAACGAACTTTATGTCCCGTTAGTTAAATCAAATTTATGTCTTCATACTATTAAACCAAAAGTGTATAATAATTTATCAACTGAAATAAAAGACTCTATTTTCATGACTCTGGACACAATTTTCATAAATAAATTAGAAACAGGAATTACTAACAAAAGCATATCATAATATAAATTAATTCATTTACAATTAACTGCCCCAGTGGCACAAATAAATTAATCTGAATGTATGTACAAAAATATCTATTATTACTTTTTATTATTGATCATTTTGAATGTGACTTTAAATTTTGTAATTAATGAATTTAGTGACGTGTAAATTTTTATGTATTAATAAATGATTGAATTGAATTGAATCGCCATTTCAATACAAACTGGCCTGTCAAATCCATACTTAATATCGCTCTCAAGTTTGAGTTGACTTCATAAATACGAGCCATAGTCTGTTATTAACTCGATCCCGATCAGCACTTACATTTTTCGAATGAGTTTCGAGTCAATGGATCCAATAAATCCTAGTGTCAGAGTTTTTTAAAACGCCTAATAGCACAGCTAATCTATCGACTACCTAATCGATGCCCAGGGCCTCCAGGCCTAGGCCTCTGAGATGTTTTGGTTTGCCCCCCTGGGAATCTAACCCAGGACAGAACCTCCGGATCGGGACCACTACACCACGAAGGCAGATTAGTACAGACACCTGTTTTTTTTCTTACATACATACATATATTCACGTCTGTATCCCTAATGGGGTAGGCAGAGCGTAAACGACCTACACAAAGGTCGTCCCGCCACGTCTGACAAAGTTTTGAGGGTTATTTAAGATAGAATTCTAGGTATATTGCTGTAGTGACAGGTTGTCAGCCCATCGCCTAAATTACAATATACTAAAACCCTCGGATCCCTTAGCTGGATTTTACAGCATGCCCGGGAGGAAATGCAGCTGGCACATTCTATGTTTTATTCTCGCTCCCAGGCCAGCATGGAAGTAATATAATAAATCTTACATAGATATTTAAAAAAAACACATGAGCGGAAGAGAAGTCTAGAACCAGTCTGAATTTTTCAACATAATAATTTCTTGATCCCGATTACCTACCGTAGTATTTTTCCGGGAAAACGAGAAAACAAACAGATATTTCAATATTATCCGAGTTTTACGTGTGGCTGGGAAAATTTCAATCTACGTTGACAAAAGCCATTGGACGGATGCCAACTCGGAGACGAGAGGGAAGAGTGAAGGATTGAGGAGATAGGATATTGCAGTGGCATGCCAGTGGATAGAAACCTGGGTTTAGGTAGCCACTTTTAAGATTTCAGACTATTATTTGTACAAACTTCACATATTAAATTTTTAATAAAAACTTTTTACTTGCCCAGCGCTGTAAGCCTCGTAAATATGAAGCAATCGCAAACTTGGAGCAATATTAAGTATGGATTTGACAGGCCAGTTTGTACTGAAATGACATTTCTGATACGAACTTAAACTCGCTGTCACTCATGAGCAATGATTAAGATTGATTAAATACGGCCCTATGTAAGCTAAGTACGACCCCAAAATGTGTAAGATCTGATCAATTTAATTTTTGTTTGAATTTTAACTTATATTAGGTGACAAGACGAGACCTCCACTATTATTTACTTGTATTGTAGGTACGCTCTGCCTACCCCGATATGGATAAAGGCGTGATTACATGTATGTATGTATTATAGGTATATTGTTGTAGTGACAGGTTGTCAGCCTATCGCCTAAATTGCAATATACTGAAATACTCGGATCCTTTAGCTGGTTTTTACAGCAAGCCCGGGAAGAAAGGCAGTCGGCACATTCTATGTTTTTCTTTTGCTGGAAGACCAGTCACTAGAAAACTCTAATAGCACCTTAAAAGCTAAGATCCGCGTTCTTTGTGTTTTTTTGAGAGCGCAAAAACAAGAAGATTTAAAAGAAATATTCAATGATTCTTGCGTCGAGAAGGATACCTCTCTCTTTACCCGACTGTCAAAGAAGGGTTTTGTTTTTCGCGCGTATCGTGTTTTAATATTTCTTTAGTATCTCGTATCTCTGAAACGGGTGGATGGCATTTGACAATCAGGATATGGTTTAATTGTTCTCAAGCACCCGAGTGTTCTTAGATAGGTGTAATTTAAAAATAATCTAAACGGCAGATTTTAGGCGCTAAATTGTAAGTCTTACAAATGTTTTTTAAACAGAATCTATCAAGTGGGGTATCCAAATACAGGCAATTAAAAGAAGATTACACATATATATTTATGTATGATGTTTATGTTAAATCTTAATTTTAGAACAATTAATGTAAGCCAGCTAAGGGATCCGAGGGTTTCAGAATATTGCTATTTAGCTGATGGGCTGACAGCCTGTAACTACAGCTCTATACCTAAAAATATATCCTGTACCCTCAAAACTTTAAAAGACGTGGCGGCACGACCTTTGTATAAGTCGTTTACGCTCTGCCTACCCCATCCGGGATAAAGGTGTGATTATATGTATGTATGAATTAAAACATTATTTTTATACGTACTCTACAGTCGGGTTGTTTGAATTCTTTTAAAAATACTTGTTAGCTCACAATAAAGTAAACAATTTCCAGGTTGGACACAGGCAACATATTTTTTTTTGTTATTATTATCGAAAAACTGCTGGTGGTTTGTGGGTCTAACATTCAAAAAGACATAGGTATATATGGACCTATACAATCCATTCCCTAGCCTAGTCTCCAAATCCAGATTTCTATAGGCGTTCATCTAAAATAACATTATCACACCTTCGAGGCTAGAATGTGTCCCTCTTTACATGGTCTATATCCAGGTTTGAACAGGCCAGAATCCCGTCGAGGCTAGATAGTACCCTCTCGACATGGTCTAAATCCAACTTTCCACAGGCTAAAATCGTATTATCACACCGCCGAGGTCGGAATGTACCCGGTTCCCGGCCAGAAGACATTTGATTTTTCCCTCGCCTCCCCCAGATATCTATTGATGTTGATAACGTTTGACATGTGAGAGGTTCTGGGTCGAAATCGGGGATATATTTCTGATATTAGATAAAATGTGTGATGAAATTCTCGCCGGGTTTTACTGGATTCCGTGGTTCGATGAGATAATAATGCAATCATTCAAGCGGCTGATGCTACATGTAGAATTTACGGAGTGTAAGGGACAGCACCCCGCAAACTGATAGGGGTTGCTCAGTTAACGGAAGTGAACAACTGTCAGCAGGATTTCTTTACAGGAAGTGAAAAATATAATTTGGTTTTACATACAAATTTTCTGATCGAGGTGGTCATTTTGTATGGGAAGCTCTTTTTTTATCTCCTGAAAAAAATCCTGGTGATAGTTGTTCAGTTTCATTAATTGGACAACCCCTATTAGTTTGCGGGACACTGTCCCTTACACTCGGTAGATACACGACAGTCTCACCATGCAACTAAGCATATTGAACTTGAATAAGGCTTAAAACTATTAGCTATAATAATATCTGAGACTTGTCAGCTCAAGCGTAATGAAAAATCCAGTGAAAGGTCCCAGTTGTTTGAATATATTAAAAATGTGTTAATAAGCGGGCTAATCATTACTTCCTTCCATGCTGGACTGGGAGAGATAGAAAAACATAGAATGTTCCAGCTGCCCTTCCTCCCGGGCATGCTGTAGAAGTCAGCAAAAGGGACTCGAGGGTTACAGTGTATCGTAATTTAGGCGATGGGCTAACAACCTGTCACTATAGCAATACACTTTTCAATCTAAAATTGCCCTCAATTTTTGTCAGACGTGGCGAAACCGCCCTTTACGAGGCGTTTATCGCTCTGCCTACCCCGTAAGAGATAAAGGCGTGATTTTATGTATGTATGTATCATTACTTGATTCTTTCTGAGATACGTTGAAAAACAGCTCTGAAAGGGCTGTTAATCCTTTGCCTATTTTGTAAGACGTACGAGTTTACCTAGACTAGACTAGGAAGTCTATGATTAGTTTCATTGCTAATATTGTATTTTCTTCGGTTTCGTCGACATCATACGAAAGTTAAAGGAAATTTGATACAAAACTGAGCGATAACGTTTAAAAGAGTTACTGCGACTTTATTGGTTCAAACTTAATCTTACCAACTACCGTCCAATAAAACGCCAAAGCCACTGTCACATTCCTCAAACTGTAGCTAGTTCAAAACCTCTAAATCTTGGAAAGAAACGGAAAATAACTGCATTGTTTTTGAAAATAGAAGCTGAAAAGAGGTCCGTTCATATAGGTAAATGACGCGACGCAGCGCTCATTTTTTAAGAGCGTCTGCTTATAAACGAATGGATTCTTGAATCGAGCAACGAACCGATGAACCCTGGTGTCAGAAATTTCAAACCTCCTAGCAGGACAGCTATTAGGCCTTGGATATGGTTTACATTACGTTTATTATATTATCTTATCTTATGTAGCCGTTATTATATTATGTATTTTTTTTTATAGAAACGACCACTATCAAAGACAGTGACGGGGACCGACGGCTTAACGTGCCCTCCGAAAAACGGAATTCTTTTTCTCTTCGGATTTAGCTTGTAATGTCCTAAACAAACTGAGGAAAACCTCACAAAGTGACCAATTGTCAATTATCAACTTTGTTTTCCCCCCCCCTCCCGGGAAATAGAACCAAGGACCTCCGTATCAGAAGCCCATGGCTGAAACCTCTAGAGCACGGAAGCAGTTAAGTTTCAAGAGCGTAATACAATGTAGAAATGTATTTACTCTGAAAACAGATAGAGATTTCATTTAAATAACTCAAAAATTTCTCGCGGTGTCGCGCTATGCATGGTGCATCTTGTGGTACAACAAAATGCATCTTCAAGGAGCTTTGCGTCGTGTCAAATCGCTTCCCGGTGTGAACTGACCTTTACTGCATTATTTTTGAAAATAGGAGCTGAATCCCGCTCAGACTGCGGTGGCTGAACGTCAGGGGACTTAGGTTTTTTGCTCGAGACTCAGATAAAGTCTCTGTTGTCCCGTAATGAAAGATTCCAACGAACAAATAAAATTGGAAATTCTAGAAATCCTTTGTACATCGAACTTAAATTTTGAAGAGAATGTTCAGCTGTTCCCTCTTTTACAATACAGATAGCAGTACTAAAGGACGTGGTATTTTCTGATTATATTTACCTATAAAATTTTGTTGTCTTTTACCTGTATGTATATTTTAACATAAATTTAAAAAATAATATATTATAGATTGTATATTTTTAACTTCTGCAGCTATTGGTGAATTAAACAGGCTTATTTTTATTTTCTTTGTACATTTTATTCAATATTTATTCAGATAAGTTAGGTTTCATATTGAACCATATTTCCTGTTGCCTTCCAAAAGGTGTTAACGAAAAGTGATTAATTATAAGACAAAAATAAAGAATTCCTTCCATGCTGGACTGGGAGATCCTTCCATGCTGGACTGGGAGAGATAGAAAAACATAGCATGTTCCAGCTGCCCTTCCTCCCGGGCATGCTGTAGAAGTCAGCAAAAGGGACTCGAGGGTTACAGTGTATTGTAATTTAGGCGATGGGCTGACAACCTGTCACTATAGCAATACACTTTTCAATCTAAAATTGCCCTCAATTTTGGTCAGACGTGGCGAAAGCGCCTTTTACGAGGCGTTTATCGCTCTGCCTACCCCGTAAGGGATAAAAGCGTGATGTTGTATGTATGCAAAAATAAAGGACCCTTGTTGAATTGCACTAGCCATTAAAAGACACTTAATTACTTCCATGCTGGTCTGGGAGCGAAAGAAAAACATAGGATGTGCCAGCTGCTTTTCCTCCCGGGCATGCTGTAAAAACCAGCTAAGGGTTCCGAGGGCTTCAGTATATTGCAATTTAGGCGATGGGCTGACAACCTGTCACTACGGCAATATGCCTACAAATTTAAATAACCCTCAAAACTTTGTCAGATGTGGCGGAACGACCTTTGTTTAGGTCGTTTACGCTCTGCCTACCCCATTAGGGATGCAGGCGTGATTATATGTATGTATGTATTAAAAGACAGAACGATCTCTCGTGCAAAGCTAATGGCCGAAACATGCAGCAGTAACTTGTTTCATTAGCAAACTTCGCCACCAACTGAAATAACTGGCATAACTAAGTTGGTCTGTATGCAAAATCTGCAAGAATGCAGAGATCTTCATGAAAAATTCATGAACCCACGCGGGCGGAGAAAGCGAAAAATATCTTGAAAAATATTATAACAAGAAGAGTTTGCAAATGTTAAATTTGCATTCATTTCTTTTGCTGCGACTCGGTTATCTTGAGAAGTTTTTGAAATATAATCAGTTTGAGTATGGAATATCCGTTTTAGAAAAATGGTTGCTGCAAGATAGATACGGAAGTATTTTACCTTGGAATTACAAATGATAAATCTGTTAGGTTCAGTTTCTACATATAAAACATGATTGCTAGAAACAAATTGAGAAATAATACAAAGAAAAGACAGATCAGCTATTTGTTTCTTACTAAACAAATTAATGTTACTTTTTGAACAATACATAAAATTTTACTTACCTACTTGAGATAAGTAAAAATCAGAAAATAGCAAAAAAAAAAAGAACGTTACAATAAACAAAAAAACTACAATACTATCCCTCATATATCCTGTATATTTTATTGTAAATTCTTTAACGTGGCATACTTACTAACTTTTTAAATTTCTGAGAACTTCAAAAGAAAACAGAATATAGAATGCAGTAAAAAACTCTTAACCAAATACCCTGCGAAGTGAAATTTACACTCATTGGGGTTGTTTTAAATTACCCTCTAGGCTCACATTTGAAAGAAGCATTCGACCATCAAGAGGAACTTTTTTAAATCACGTAGAAGGCGATGTTAAACTTTCATAAAGATGGGGACAGAACTTCCCAAAAATATCCCAAACTTTGAGGTGGTCTGCCTTTTCTTTTTTGTTTAATGAAGAGTAGATTTTACGTGAGTTTTTCAAACTTTAAATCAAATGCGCGGGAACATTCTGTCAAATGAAATTAGTTTAGGGAAAAGGCCCCGAGGTACGCAAAACCTTTTTCGGGAACGTGGACTTTTGTGAATTATTCAGATAAAAAAACATTAACTTACATTACCTAATCTAATCAGATACAAAAGAAGCAAAGACAAACACTTATTTAAAACACCTAACTAGGTAGACAACATTTAATTCATACAGTATTATTTTCTTCTGAACGAGTGGATTTTCGAGTCAAACAACGACCCGGTGAACCCTGATGTCAAAGTTTTCAAACCGCCTAGTAGCTACCGCACGGCTATTAGGCCTCTGACATGGTTTTGTGCAACGGCCACTATCAAAGACAGTGACCGGGACCAACGGCTTAACGTGCCCTCCTAAGCACGGAATCCTTTTTGTTTTCGGATTCTGCTTGCAATGTGAAAACCAAACCGGGGAAAAACTCACAAATTGATAAATTGACAAATATCAACTTTGTGTCCCCCCTTGGGAATCGAACCCAGAACCTCCGGATTGTAAGCCCATGGCTCTGACCACTAGACCACGGAGGCAGTTATTATGATGATTGCTGGCTACGGCTCATACTCTAATCTATTTTTTGTATACAACTTGTTTAAGCTTTCAGCAATCATCATTAGTGGAAAGACTATACAATGCTTTGGTTTTAAGGAAATTTCTATGGTTTAAATAAAATATATTTCCTCTCTACACCAATCCCGAAACATTTAAACGCGCATTTAAAAACACATATTCCGCTGGTTCTCGCAATACCTGCAGCAATACAAAACGCTCTAAATTCTATTTTACTTCAAATTTTTAGGCAAAAAGATGTACATTTCTGTTGTGAACAAAACGCCGAATCTGTCGGCTGGGTTTCGGTGAAAAACACCATCAAAACGCCGAAATATCGGGTGTCAAACGCAGATCGGGCTGAGTTCGAGCCACGATAACCGTTTTTGTACACTCTTCAAATAAGTTTTGCGAATATTTCGGAAATGCTCGGCATTTTAGTGTTAGATTTGAATTTGTTTATGGAATATGTCAAACGGGGTTTGCATTTAGGTTTTGAGTGCGTTCAAAACAATTGTTTTCGAACTTTATTATTTGTCGATGTTTGGTTAACTCTTTTGTATATTTTGGGTACAAATTGCTTGTTCGTTCAAATTTTAATTACAAATATTATTTTTTTGCTCGAAGTGTGACTATTGCGACAGGTTGTCAGCCCATCGTCTGAATTGCAATACCCATCCTCGGAACCCTATAGTATCTACAGTTTGTCCGGGAAAAAAGCAGTTGAACCATTCTAAGATTTTCTATCGCACTCAGTCTAGTAAATGGAAGTAACCTAACAAATAATTTACCTGAATAACATACCAAATACCTTTTGTTCGTAATTGCTAAATCGTATTCGCAACTATTGGTATCGTCCGCAGAAACATACCTTTCGCTGCCGTTTGATGTTTTTTCTGCCGACCGTCAAACCAGAGCCCCGGGTAGGTTTGATTACAAGGCTCGTAGTCAAAAGAATTTCCTCCCTTTTGTGTTGTAACCGTAAAATTCTGGATTCCCAACTAAAGGATTGAACGGACGTTTTTGAGTTCAGTTTTGAATGTGATGGAATTATTCGCGGCGGATACCTATTGTTGGTTTTTTGTTGTCTGAATTTCCCGATTGGCAAGTGCCATTCAAACTTTCTGCCAGAACAAACAGAAAGAAACTTTACCTGAACGTGTTACAATTTCACATACACACAATCACGCTTTTAACCCTAGTGGAGTAATCAAAGCATCCACGGCCCAATAAAGGTTGCTACGTCTGACAAATTTTAGAGTATTTTAGATAGATCTGTTATAATTTTATGTTATATCTTTACGTCTAGTGGCTAGTGCCATGGACTCCTGATCCGGAGGTCCTGGGTTCGATTCCCGGGGGGGAACACACAAAGTTGATATTTGAGAATTTATCACTTTGTGCATTTTTCCCCAGTTTGGTTAGGACATTGCAGGCTGAATCACCTGATTGTCCGAAAAAGAAAAAGATTTCGTACTTCGGAGCGCACGTTAAGCCGTCGGTCCCGGTCGCTGTCTTTGATAGTGGTCGTTACTCAAACCATGTCAGAGGCCTGATAGTTGTGCTACTAGGCGGTTTTAAAAACTCTGACACAAGGGTTCATCGGGTCGATAGACTCGATACCCACTCGACAGAAGAAGAAGACCACAAAGGCAATTATTAATACAGTTTATTATTATTATTCTGAATTTTCTTCTGTCTGTGAGGCGAAGCCAGCTCATACACAAGTAAAAGAAAGGAATTGTAAAACTCTCTCCTTATTTTGAAAATACGTATATAAACTTTTTCAAAGAAATCTGTCGAATTCGGTTATGAATCGCTTGCATAAGGTGTTTTACTGTTTCTTACTTACTCTGTCACGAAGCCTTCTCAATAGTAATTTAGCTCATTCGGTCTTTTTCCTGTAATTACTCGTAATCAGATCAAACACGGAAGAACCATTCGTTCGCTAATTAAGCTCCGTTGCCCTTAATTCATATTCCCTTCTTAGGTTAGTATTTTTAGTTTCCCTTGGTAGCAAGTTAATTTATAAATACTATTTTATCATACGTTATGTATTTTGTGCAAAAATTAGGGTAAATGCTAACCAAGAGGTTTAAGTACCCATTATTCATATTCGATTACTCCATGATATTAGTCATTTATAAGAATATCAAAATCTATGTGAGCTTATATTTTTATCAGATTAAACAAAATTATTATTAGCAAATACACTATTCTAGCTAATTTCTAACTTCAGTAAACAATCACTTTCAAAACAATAATATCAATATATCACAAGTCCATTAAATCCGTACTTAAATCCTCCTAAAATGATCACCACAAGCCATTTCCGTGCAATAAGCCATAGAAATCGCGATTACGATAAGCCTGGCGCTAGGATGCTTTCTGCTAATTAAATAGACCGTCACGCCATCGCGTGAGTTGCGGTGCTTAAAGGAAACAAGGCTTGAGCACGCGATCGCTTGACACTTTCTTTGGAGATAGTGCTTGCCGGAAGTGTACATAATTACCTAAAAAACAATCGACAATCTTGCCGGTTTTCCTGTGTTATTTTTTTTTTCTTAAGTTACGAGTTTGAACTAATTGACGATCGAAAAGTTTTCATCAGAGAAAAAGTAAAAGTAAAACACTTTTTTACAGCTTTTAACGTTCTGCTGTAAAACTTATAAAAAATCTATTAACCTCATAGCTCTCTAAAATGCGAATTAGATGTTTCCACTAGTAACAAAATTGAGACATTATATTATTACATAAAAAGTAAGATTTTACGTCGCCATCATAAACAGAAAATTACATCAAACGACTCTTCACCTGAAAATAAAACAATAATATGTCTCAACAAAACCCTTGTATATTTCCAGTCACGTTCCAAGAACTATCATAAACGCCCATTCACGACCATTAACAAATCATAGCTGTAATAATCCTAAATACCATTTCATCGCCAGTTTAGTGGCCCCACCTCGGCCCAAATCGGACGTTACGATGAAATGTATGCCCATTGCGAGTGAACAAACGAATGAAACGAACGAATGGAATGAACGGCGAATGAATGAAGTCGTACACGCAACAGTAACTGCGGATTTTATGGCCCGTCGTATGCTTTATGTTTTGATATTGTTTGCTTTTTAGGGGCCAGTTTTGAAGCTGTCGAAGCCGAAGCTTCAGATTTATGCGAAAATGATAAATTACCCAAGTTTTTGTTTTTTGGCTTTGACATAGTTATTGATCGCAGTAGGTGTCATCCAATCTTTTATATTGGGTCATATACATTTGACACAAAGTAGGGAAAATTACATGGTTGGCTGAAAGCGATTAAAGAATGTACCGGCTGCTTCTATTCCCAGTCTACTTTAAAAGCTAAGTTTTTGCGATGGATTGACAACTATCATTACAGTCACGTAAAATCCTATCTGATATATTACTTAAGGTGACGATACTAGTCTAGTGGCGCGCCGAAGTAAACAGATCATAATTCACTAAAAATGCAGTGAATCGGAAAACTGGTCCAACAGAATCAAGTAATTAAAATATTTAGAACTTTATAAATTAGCATGCTGGACTGGGAGAGTAAGAAAAACATAGAATGTGCCAGCTGCATCACCTCCAGAGCATGCTGTATAAACCAGCTAATGGATTCGAGGGTTATAGTATATTACAATTTTAGGCGATGGGCTGACAACCTGTCACTATAGCAATATACGTCATGATCATCTGTAATAACCCTCAAAACTTGTCAGACGTGGCGGAACGACCTTTGCTTAGGTCGTTTACGCTCTGCCTACCCCATTAGGGATAAAGGCGTGATTATATGTATGTATGTATGTAAATTAGCGATTCAAAGCTCGTTGTAGTAACAGGAAGAAAAATTGCCGTTGGTGGTTGTTATTTGCTATCTTTCTTGGCTAGTATTGTCACCTTTTCCCTACCATTTATCTGATACCATTTTTATGGTAAGTGTACAGACATGTTTTTATGTGAGTATGTGTGTTAGTTCACTTCAATTTCTAGTAACAGAACCTTCACACAACTTAATGTACACACATTTCATGTCATGTCGTTTGCATATTTTCCACGCTTAATATGTTGTTGGACAAAATATTTGAACACATTGTTATCGAAACAAACGCCCGTGATTTACTGTGGCATTAACATTAATAATTTTGTTTGTTTCTATTTACTTGAATATTGTTTTAGTATGGAGTTTTGTGTAAATACTTCATTCAATTTGGGAAATAAATGGTAATTACTTTTAACATGGGCATTGAGAACTGTTCGGAACTTGTGGCTTTTTGACTCTGACTCTAGTGTTTCGTGCCCAAATCAGAGTCAATAGGTGGAGCAAGCTCATTTTAATTATAACTTTGAATGCACTAGCATGGGTCTAGCTACTGACGCCAAAGGGTAATATGAAACTATGCCACCTTTTCCAGAGCTTACCACTTTTTCGTAGACTTGTTCAGTCAAACTACAAAAAAATGGCCGACACTACAATATTTCCTAATGACAGATTCTTACCATTACGTCATCAAAAACAAGTTACGTACAAGCAAAAACACATTCCGGAATGGCCTCATTAACCCGCGCCCTCAAAGGAGAGTTCCGGTCATTTCGCGAGAGTTTTTAATTCGGCCGGATTATAGGATAACCGGACTCCGACAACTTTATCCGGCCGGTTAATGCGGCGGTGTCACTTTGCCTCGGTAATTTTGCGACGATGTTTTTTTGTTTTTTTATTGGTTTTAGTTTTACAACAGTTTGCTTGACCTCTCACGAGATTATGAAGCCATGAGAGTACATAATACATACGAGGTGTAAGGGAAACATACTCCTGCTCGTAGTTGTTCAGTTTCGTTGAATGAGCAACCCCTATCAGTTCGTGGGACGCTGTTCCTTACACCCGGTATATTGTCAATTCCTTTATTCTTCAAGTCCTTAAGAAGGTCAGACATGTTTCAAAGTAATTAGACCGCCTTTGCTTACCTTTAATCTTGAGAATAATGCTCTATATATTTAGGCGATGGGCTGACAACCTGTCACTACAGCAATATACGTACAAAATACAAATCCATCTTGAATAACCCTCAAAACTTTGTCAGACGTGGCGGAACGACCTTTGTTTAGGTCGTTTACGCTCTGCCTACCCTATAAGGGATGAAGGCGTGATTATATGTATGTATGTATATTTAGGATTTAAGGTATGTTATTTTTTAATTATATGCCATTTCAGTCACTGACGAATAAAAATACTTCGCATATAACTACACGCTATGATAGCTATGAAATAAAGAAAATGGTCAGCAATCCCCCGGGCAAAGAGCCCACAAATCCAATCCAGCGTGAAACCAATAACATATAAATCCACTGAGAATAATAATAGTTATTCGTATCTACATAATTCCGAGTAGGACGTTGTAAGCATTGACTTAGTTAAGAGTAGACCACGCAACTTCCTTGTAAACTAGCGGGTATCTTAGAAAATATTAGAAATAACAAATCAAAAATTCGACCGCTGATCCGTACTTTGATGAACCCGCATCTTTGGAGAACCGGCCCAACATGTGTGGTATTTCATTTCATTAATATTCAATATTTCGCACTTAAGAATTTTCTCATCGATAAATAATTATAATAGTATACTACCAGAAGAACTGTTTCAGAGTTTCCGAATGCATTAATTCTTCAAATACTCAAATTTAAAGATAAGCCTTCCTTTCGGTAAGTGTGTCGTGTCACCAATGACCTAAACTGGAGTCAAGATAATTTTTCATATAAAAAACAAACGGTACCTGTTTATTGAATACTTTTGTACACGTACAAATATCATATCATCTTCTATGCTGGACTGAGAGCGAGAGAAAAACATAAAATGAACCAGCTGCATTTCCTCCCGGGCATGCTGTAAAAACCAGCTAAGGGATCTGTGGGTTTTTGTGTATTGCAATTTAGGCGATGGGCTGACAACCTAAATTGCAATATAAAGGAACCCTCGGATCTCTTAGCTGGTTTCTACAGCATGCCCGGTAGGAAAAGCAGCTGGCTTCCAGGCCAGCATGGAAGGTAGAGCATACATACATACATAAAGTCACGCCCTTATCCGTAATGGGGTGGGCAGACCAAAAACGACCTAAACTAAGGTCGTTCCGCCACGTCTGACAAGATTTGAGGGTTATTATATTGTTACAACAATATACGTAATCAATCACCTATAATCCATCGCCTAAATGGCAATATACTGAAACCTTCGTATCCTTTAGCTGGTTTTTACAGCATTCGCGGGAAGAGATGTAGCTGGCATATTCTTTATTTTTCCATCACTCCCAGTCCAGCAAGAAAGTAAGTAGGTAGAGCATCTACTAATAAAAATAGTTTTCGCCTTATGAAATCATACCAGGCCACTCAGAAAGTATTGCGATAAATAGTTTTTATATATGGCAGACTGGCCGGTTAGAATCTTTTTTGAAAATATGATTACTTGTAAGTAAAAATATGTGTGTTCCATTTTTAAAATTTCTCTCCACATTTTTTGCGAGCCAATTCAAAGTATCGTGTCTTACTGAAAAATGGATCTGCGCCGGGAACATTTTAGAGCTATGATTTTTTACGATTTCAAGTGTCGCCTGAAACCGGATGAATCGTTCGATAGACTTCAAATGGTATTTATGGATGAAAGCCCCTCCAAGGCAACCGTGTATCGTTGGTATAACGAATTTAGGCGCGGTCGACCAACCTTGGGGGATGAAGAAAGAAGCGGTCGCCCTTTGACGGCTATTACGAAAGAAAACGTGCTAGCAGTGAAAAATTTAATCCAAGATAATAGGCGAATTACATATCAGGAGATTCAGCACATATTAAAGATTGGATCGGGAAGCGTTCACGAGATTCTACAAGGGCATCTTCGCGTGAGGAGGATAGTATCGCGCTGGGTGCCGCACTACCTCACCGACGCTCAGAAGCAGGCCCGGGTGGAATAGTGCCGTGATATGCTGAACAAATTTGAAGCAGGCTCGTCTCGGCGTGTTTACGACATCGTAACAGGTGATGAGTCCTGGATTTATCAATACGATCCAGAAACCAAGCGCCAGTCGACAGTATGGGTGTTTCAAAATGAACCAACGCCTACCAAAGTGAAGCGATCTCGAAGCGGGGGGAAGATTTTGATCGCCAGCTTTTTTAATTTGACTGGCCACTTGGCCTCAATTCCCTTACGAGATCAAAGAAGCATTAACGCCGAATGGTATACTACCAAATGTTTACCAGAAGTTTTTTCTGTTGTGAGCAACAAGCGACCAAACACAGGGCTCCGCGGACTACTGCTCCACCACGACAATGCGCCTGCACACACCGCGCTCAAAACGAGGGACTTCCTGGACAGCACACCAGTCAAACTCCTGGGTCACCCTCCTTACAGCCCTGATCTAGCACCGTGTGACTTCTTTTTATTTCGAAAAATAAAAAATCAGCTCAAGGGGATACAATTTTCGTCGCCGGAAGATGCGCTGGCTGCGTTCGAGCAGGCTGTAAACGAGGTGTCTACGGCGGACTGGAAAAAGTGTTTTGAAAACTGGTTCAGACGCATGAATCTTTGTATAGTGGCTGGTGGAGAGTACTTTGAAAAGATTTAATAAAAATATATGTACCTGTAGAACATTTTTTTTTAGTGTCGCAAATCTTTCTGAGTGTCCCACGTATATAAATTTTAAGGTACTAAATACGTCATCTAAACCGAAATTCTCGGGCTTGTTCGCCACACTGCTTAAAAACATAGTGTTGCAACATTGTTTGTGGTAAAAAAAAAGTAAAATATGGAAACACTCCCCTACTTAACCCACACAATTAATCTTATGTCCCTTCACAACCCGGAAACAAAACGTTTTAACAAATAGCCTTAAATTTATCTTATCATCAACAAAACAACAGCTTGTCGAACCTTTCCTTTCCCTTTTCCGGGATTTAAGGACTTCACTAGAGAGACCTTTTGTTATATAATTTAGTATTATGATGATAAAGACATGCAATTTAATTTTATAATTTATCATTAAGTGGTATGGTATCTATCTATTTTGTGTGTGTGTCCCGGGGAATGAAACTCAGGGCCTCCAGATCGGGAGTATATGGCTTAAACAACTACACCACGGAGGCAGTTAAAACGAAGGGTAATGACATCACAGGTTTGCCTGTGAACAATTCCTGCAGAATTTTGATCTGAACGACCCTACCAGTACGTTCAAATTAGGGCCGATTGACTTCCATACTTAAAGGTACTGACAATGATATTCCCATACACTGACAAAACACAGCAAGCTGCTTGGCGCCAGTCTCCAATGAGAGGGTGATCTCTTAGCTGGCGGCAACTTGCGGAGTCTATCACTCTTAAGTATTAATCAGTACATAGTAAGCCTGTTTTATTGACACAGGCAAACCTAAGACAGCACTGAGCGCCTTTATCCCTAATGGGGTAGGCAGAGCGTAAACAACTTAAAGGAAGGTCGTTTCGCCACGTATAATAAAATTTTAAGGGTTATTTAAGATAGATTTGTTGGTATATTACTGTAGTGACTTCAAAGTCAAAAAAGACTGGTTGTCAGTCCATCACCTAAATTACAATATACAGAAAGCATCAAATCCCTTAGCTGAATTTTACAGCATGCCTGGGAGGAAATGCAGCTGGCACATTCTATATTTTTCTCTCGCTTCCAGTCCAGCATGAAAGAGCTTGCTCACCTACTCGCCAATAAAAATAAATGTCCAATTGATCCGCCACAATCCTCCCAAAGACCGGATATCATTTTCTGAAGTCAATTAGTAGTAACTCCATCGAACCCTAATTACCGGAAAGGTTCCGTCAAAGCCTCAGAATATCTATTGATGGATTGTTTCCGGATAGATAATCCTTAATCGGACTTAAAGCCTTTTCCGGTTAAAAAACGACATTTTCATTGCGGTAAAGAATTTTCGGGAAATGGGAGTTTTTCAATGTTTGAGTTACAAAAAAAAAACAGTAACTGATTTGCAACAAACTTTTATAAGTAAACTGTAATGTTCGTTAGCTTATAAATGATGCGGTGCTTTAAATAAATTCAATTTCAATTCGAAAAGATGCAATTAAATTAAAATGGAAATATTTTTTTCTTTAGTCCTGCAACAAAAAAACAGGTGCTCTTTTCTCGATTTTAAAAAACATAAAAATTATTAAAAACGGGAAATTCACTGCAGTTTTTTAGTTTTGGGTGTCCGATATCTACCTTTTTCTTCTTCTGTCGAGTGGGTATCGAGTCTATCGACCCGATGATCCCTGGTGTCAGAGTTTTTAAACCGCCTAGTAGCACAACCATCAGGCCTCTGACATGGTTTTGAGTAACGACCACTATCAAAGACAGCGACCGGGACCGACGGCTTAACGTGCCCTCCGAAGCACGAAATCTTTTTCTATTCGGACTATCAGGTGATTCAGCCTGCAATGTCCTAACCAAACTGGGGAAAAATTCACAAAGTGATAAATTCTCAAATATCAACTTTGTGTGTCCCCCCCTGGGAATCGAACCCAGGACCTCCGGATCGGGAGTCCATGGCACTAGCCACTAGACCACGGAGGCAGATATCTACCATAATAAGGACTTATTGTTAAATCGTGTTTTTTTTGAACGCCAATTTGCCTTTTATATATATAAACAAATATTGCATAGCAGATAAACCACAAAAGTCAGACATCCCTGCCCATCACAGCGTTCGTTTAAAACGGGCCGTGTCGTTCAGAAATCAAATTACAATTTTCCACCAGCACGCGCCTCTCGTCCGAAAACCACGTTTAAAATTATTAATTAAGAGGGCCTATCCGGTAACACTAGTGCCACTGAACAAAAAACCAAAACAGATAAATAGGCAAGTTAAAAATTGCGCTCCATCGTGCATTTAATAATCGTATGCAAAAGATAATTTAGCAAGTGGTAACAATCGTTTGCATTTTGCTTGAATCTTTTGTATTTTATGATTATGATTTTTCACTGATTGCGTTTAGTATGTGTCTACTGTTAGCAATTAAGTTGAAATTAATTAATAAATGAAATGAAATGTTTTTGCCGTAAAAGTGCGGTAAGTAGCTGTAGATTTATTCCTACTTCCACTTTAATTTTTGAAACTTGTGAAGACGGTTGAAAGAGAGAATGTGTACCAATGTACATACGTAATCTACATTACGCTTTCTCTATTTTTTTAATATCTCTCGCAATTTAGATAAATGTCCGTGAAAATAATTGTAAGAAATAGCTATAATTACTTACTTACTTCGCTGGCTCAGCGACCCGAAGTGGATCTTGGCCAATGATTGTAAGTATTTTTTTTTCGATGTGGCTCTACTGTCTCAGAATTATCCCTCTCAAATACGTCCACGTGACCGTTGGACGCGAGTTTTAAACCACAGGGCCAGGCAAAGGGTTATATGTGTACAGCCAAAGTAAATATGGTCTTATTTTACTGTATGTCTGCTAAGCTCCCCATAGATACAGTGCTGTTTGAACAGCAACTCAATCGAAGTTTGCTCTGCTTATAAATGTTGAAATTCATAAAGATAAAAATGTACTTCCTTTTATTTAGTTAGGATGGCTTTACTGTCCTTCAAAATATTTCACAATATTATTTCTTCCGTGCTTGACTGGGAGCGTGAGAAAAACATAGAATGTGCAAGCTGCATTTCCTCCCGGGCATGCTGTTAAAACCAGCTAAAGGATCTGAGGGTTTCAGTATATTATAATTCAGGCGATGGGCTGACAACCTATCATTACAGCAGAGCTACCTACAAATAACCCTCAAACCTTTGTCAGACGTGGCGGAACGACGTTTTTTGTTTGCTTAGGTCGTTTACGCTCTGCCTACCCCATTAGGGATAAAAGCGTGATTATATGTATGTATTGTGTTTGCGTTTTTTCTGGACCTTACTTTCCGTGTCTGTGTTTCCGAATGCATACAACCCTCAACTCTTCAATGTTATAGTGAACGAACTTACATCTTTTAGGTGAACTCGCTCTATCGTCGACTCTATTTCAGTTCCCTCTCCTAGTTTTGACTTCCCGTGCAGCCTAGTTAGCAGTGTACCTGCCTGCTACGTAGAGCGTCCCGGGTTCGATTCCCGTTCTAAAGTGACTGTTTCTGGGTCTGGGTGTTCTTTGTGGTTATTTGTGTGTGTGTCTATGGCACCCGATACAGAGAATCCTAATGGGGGCTGTGAGTGTGATCATGTTTTTTTTGTCTAGTTTAGTCTAGTCAAGATCAAACCCAGAAAAGACTATAACCCATCACAAATACCTGGTAGAAAAAGGTTCTCTTTATTTCACTGTACTACCGGCCTCTACCCACGTGCTGAGTCGTGCAAGGGACCCATGACACCTTTTCGAAAGTTAAAAGGTACTGACGGCGACGCAGGCGCCCGGAGGGTATTCGAAAAGGTAATTTCGGCCCTAATTACAACGTTTCAGGGATTTCCTTATTTGGTAACGAATTTTTGTTACAACTGTTGTTTTTTTTAGTTTCCTAAATAAAAGATCAATTCATCGTATAGTAGTAATAAATAAATAAGACTGAGAAGGTATTAATTACATTTTTATAAAAATCACTCGTAAAATCTTTTTTTAATATATAACTAGCGACCCGCCCCGGTTTCGCACGGAAATTATCATCGTTTCTCTGCTATATTATGCATGTATTATATATATGAACCTTCTTGTTTAATCACTCTATCTATTAAAAGAAACCGCATCAAAATGCGTTGCGTAGTTTTAAAGATCTGAGCATACATAGAGATATAGGGACAGAGAAAGCGATTTGTTTTATACTATGTAGTGATGATAAGCCTCGATACCTTACGTGTAGGCGGAAAACAAACTGACTATCTGCGCAGTTTTCAAAGTCAAATCATTTATTTTCAAAAAGATTCCTTAGAACACTTTTAGAAAGTCACAAGCGAGTCTATTACAAAGAAACACCACGATCACTACGTCTAGCAAAAAAATCTATTGAAAGGAATGTGTACTGCAGCAATGGTGATAGTTTACGTCGAAGTAGTATTTAAGTATTTATAAATATGTATGTTAGTCTGTAAGGTATATATTCTATGGGCCTCTGTTTATATTATTTAACATCTTTTAATGTAAATATTGCCTGAAATAAAATTATTTATTCTTATTATTATGTTTGTATTCCGTTTTATTTCGGCTCGGCTACATATTGTTGCCGGTATTATTATTATAGTTAGTTGACTTTATGTTTAACCCAACTTTAAAAAAAACTGTAGTTTAAAATACGCAGCATCAAAATATATTAACAACAGCTCTAGAATCTCAAAAAACGAAGACTGAAAATACTTAGGTAGAAGAACGAAGATTGTAAGAACAAAATCTCATTAATTTAATCCCCTCAGTCTTGTTCACGAGTGAATGAGTGAATGAAATCCGAACAACCTGATGCCCTGACTCTGTCATCGGGAAATCCAATTTTGCATTACATGGACTGTACCACAGTATAAAACAGGGAACAGTACAATAATAAATAGTCGTCGGAATCGAGTTTAGGTCACTGCATATCTGACGGACTAGATTTTGGTGCTTACATGTTTGTGCAACACATAGGTCACAGGTGCAGAGTATATTTTTTATTCAATCTTTAATTTTAACACGACTAGGACGCCACCGCCATTTCTTTTCGAGGTAGTTAGGATGGTAATAGTCATAAAATTCTTTGGAAAGGACCAAGCCCTTTCGTATCAATAGGTTTAAAATGTGCGCTGTATTTTGCCTTGTGTCCTGCTATTTTAGTGACTGTTTTATTTAGAGTTGTAAAGCATACATTATACAGTAATGTTGAATACCTATTGAAATATTTTTTCTTAAAATTGACGACTCAGAAGTTCATTATATTGAGGATTAATGATCCTTGACTAAAGAGTAATACATATATATATATAATAACGCCAATATCCCTTATGGGGTAAGCAGAGCGTAAACGACCTAAACAAAGGTCATCTCTCCACATCTGACAAAGTTTTGAGGGTAATTTTAGGCTCGTATTTAGAAAGCGATCTCAATATTGAGAGCGCTATTTAGTTTGGATTTGAAATGTTTTTTTTTTGTTTTGAATGATAGCAGTAGCGCTGTACATGTTAAGATGTTTTACTGTTATTTTCAAGTGCTATGACTAAACGTAAGTCTAGCTGAGATCATTCGCTGAATTTGAAACCTCGACACGATTCCCTGGTAGTTTCTAGGGCTGACAAAATGTATCTAATGCAACAGATATTTTAAATATTAACTGAATGACTCTTCGATTTTCCCAATTTACTCAAAACTTTCGAAAAATGCACTTTACTGGTTGTTTTTTTTACACTAACCTCTGCAACCTCTAACGCCCTGTTGCTCAGCGTTGAAACGACATAGTATTTTTAAATGCATGTAATTTTGGTGGCTACAGACACTTCTGCTTAGCGGCGAAAATAGATAAAGTTCTGATTTTTCCTCAGCTCTCTCAAAAATATACCATCAATAAAAACCTAAATAGAAATAGTAAGAGTATTCTCAAAAAGAAATAAGTTTCTCGGTGACATAACCTTTAATAATGAATTTCTGATAATATTTATGTCCCAAAAAATATATTCCTCAATCTGTCAACCCTATTCGGGGCTAAAATCAGTAATTACGTGAGCTCGGACCCGGGGGGGTTGCGGGGTGAAGGGGGGCTCAACCGGATATGAAATTACAAAAGACGTATCGGGTTACACGACTCTATAGAATATCCTGTAAGGTTTTTTTGAACGTGAGTCTTTTTAGCTAGAGTTATCCCATTTTACCAGCCAAGGGATCCGAGGGTTGCAGTATATTGTAATTTAGGCGATGGGCTGACAACCTGTCACTACAGCAATATACCTACAAGTGTATCTTAAATAACCCTCAAAACTTTGTCAGACGTGGCGGAACGACCTTTGTTTTGGTTATTTTCTCTCTGCCTACCCCATTAGGGATAAAAGCGTGATTATATGTATGTATGTTATCCTATTTTGGCGTAACGTAATGTGATCATTTAGTCAAGATGTATCATAATGCGATAGAGCATTATAATACTGGGACAATAATATTAGTTACCTACTTTATTAGTAAACACATAATCACGCCTTTATCCCTAATGGGGTAGGCAGAGCGAAAACGACCCAAACAAAGGTCGTTCCGTCACGTCTGACAAAGTTTTGGGATTACTTAAGATAGATTTGTAGGTGTATTGCGGTAGTGACTGGTTGTCAGCCCATCGCCTAAATTACAATATACTAAAACCCTCGGATCCCTTGGCTGGTTTTTACAGCATGCCCGGGAGGAAATGCAGCTGGCACATTCTATGTTTTTTTCTCGCTCCTAGGCCAGCATGGAAGTGGGAATGCCAGTTTTAAATGTAATGTCACCTGCCCAATCACTTAAATTGAAATACACCGAAACCTTTGAATTCCTTTGTTTATTTTACAGTTATTCTATAATCTACCAAACCTTGAACTGTCTTAAACTTAGGTTTTTATCGCTGTACAGCATGGAAGAAGAAATATCGCTACAAATTGAATTTCGACTACCTTTTCTGTATAGAGTTCATTTTGTTGGCACAATTCTATCAATATTGGAAATAACTGGATTCCAAAACGCGTACCTTCTGATACCCTTATCGACTATAGTGGAAAGCTCTTTAATCAAACGAAATATATTTACAGTTTGCTCGGGAAGAGAAATAGCTGTTAAATTCTAGGTTTTTGTTCCACTCCAGCACAGCAAGAGACATATTGCTACAAATAAAATTCAACTAGGAGCGATCGAAAAACGTAGAATGTGTCAGCTGCTTCTCCTCCCGGTCATGCTTTAGAAGTCAGCAAAGGGAATCGAGGGTTAATATTTCCTTCATAATATTTGTCAAAAGCGGGCAAAACGCTTTTTTATTTGAAGCTTTTAACGCTCTACCTTCCCCTATTAGGGATAAAAGCGTGACTTTATGAATGTATGTTCATTTTGTTGACACAATTCTATCAATATTGGACATAAATGGATTCAAATTTAGGGCATCGACGCTAGTGGGAAGCTCTCTGATCAAAATTTGATACTAATTTCTGGTGGAAACTGCGCGGAAATTCAGTTTGGGGTTCAATTGAATTGGGTTGAGGTCAGATATCTAAATATCCAGGAGATAGACACACATTAATGGTTAAGTTTTGGATTTATATCTACCTAAGCTTTTGTCCAGGGGAAAATGTTCAATTTCGTGATAATGAGTTGTGTAAATTTTTATGAGCATTTATTTTAAAAACTTATTTAACGTCAGTACAGCAATACACAGGCGTCACTTACTGCGCGCAAGACAAGGTTATATTAGACCCTATGCTATATATTCTTTAAAAAACTCTTGCTTGAGACTGAGATGACCATGCAGTTAGCTGTACTTTTCTGGTGTTCCCAGACATAGCACAGCTTTGACTAATTTCCACGTAGTTGCCACCATGTTGCATTTCCTTGCAATGCAACCTAAGGGCAGCAACACACAGACGTCACTTACTGCGCGCAAGGCTGCGGTCAACACGCTGTCAATACTTTTTACATGCCTACAACATACATGCTTCACTTTACGATCTACGCGCGCGATGCGAAGCACTCGACGTCGGTGCATCCATTTGCTAGTACGCGCGCGTGGAGCGTAAGGTGACGTATGTGCGTTGTAGGCAATGCAAAAAGCATTGACAGCGTGTTGAGCACAACCTTACGCGCAGTAAGTGACGCCTGTGTGTTACTACACTAAATCACTTTTCAACTTCCGCTTCCCACACAAATTCTCACCGTCACACTACTTAACCCGCTTATAAAAAATGGAGGCGCAACTGCAAACCCCTATTTAGAACTACCCGTTGAATACAAATGAGGTTTTGCATTCTGTTGCAATTACAATATCTAATGCGCGCGTAATTTGGTGTCGGGGCATGACGTGTTCGTACGTGCGGCGAATATGCAAAACGCAACCGCGTTATGAAATGCTAATCTGTCCTAGTTTGTTTAATAATTAAGCTCAGCCATGTTACGTTTTGAATGGGCAATGGGCAGTGTAGGGTGTTTTGGAATACACGTTTTAGTAAAAATTAATGACTATTTTGTGACACATACATACATACATACATAAAATCACGCCTTAATCCCTAATGGGGTAGGCAAAACCGACCTAAACAAAGGTCGTTCCGCCACGTCTGACAAGTTTTGGGAGTAACAAATGATTATGTACATATATTGCTTTACTGACGAGTTGTCAGCCTATCGCCTAAATTACAATACACTGGAACCCATGAATCCCTTAGCTGGATTGAGATGGATGGAGATGCAGCGGGCACATTCTATGTATTTTTTATCACTCCAGTCCATGGAAGTATTCGATTTTGTGATATTAGAGTGTAATATGCGTTAATATATTATATAATTTGTAATGAGCTCACATATGACACTGTTTTAAATTCTGGCCAGAATTTATTTCTAAACAAATGTTTATATTACCCGTACAAATTTTTCTATTTCACTCTATCCTCTATTCTTTACATTTCTAGGACACTCTAATACTTCAGGGGTTGTTAAGTTGTTAACTCAAGTTAAACTGGCACAATATATAATAAATATAAATAATAAATATCCACATTAGGTCTCAAGGTGTGCAACGCACTCTGCTTTAAAAAAAACATTGAGCGAGATTTTTAAGGCAAGAACCATTCACACACAAACATTATTTTAGGTGAGTATGGTCCATCATCCCAGACAAAACCAAACTACCAACTAAAATTGTAAATAGAAATAGTCAACTTCAAAGAAGTTCAAATGCATCTTCTAAAGAAAAATAAATAACTCACTGTTCTGTTGCAAAAGAAATCACAGTGTCTCAAAACGAAGTATTTCAAGATATCTATAAAAAGTTTACATCAACAAGAACAACTTATTCAACGTTTACATTTTATTTCGTCTTGTCGCGACTGGCGACGATCCCCAGACGCAGTGTATTTCAATTCATTTCCGAGCTTGTTTTGTTACACAAAAACCGTCTCCCTTTTACCCCAGCGCTGTTTGCGTATAAAATGTAGTTCATATTTTACATTTACACAATGAGAAAAACATCACATAATAATAACAATCTGAGTAATGGCTGCATGGATTCTTTTGGGCTTACGGCTATATCTTTCTGTTTTGTTGTTTTTCTTGTTGTGATTTTGTTGTGGATTTGTGGTGTCGAGTTTCAGAGTGACTTTTGTGTTGATAAGAGATGGCGTGGGATCCATCTCCTTAGTTTACCATGGGAGTCACAACCCTCTCACCGCTTACTGTGTTCCGTCAGTGCGTGAGATTACCTGTGCCATAACAGGTATCTTCTGGATGAGCTCGCCCCATCGTCGACTCTGTCACGGTCATTCCTGTCTTTGTCTAGAGTCAAGAGTCAACCCATTTCTAATTTAATAAAATCGTCAACAAAGGTTTTATGTCTAACCGTATCTGTAATATCTTACCACAAGTTTGATAAGTACGTACTGAAAGCCTATTGCTACGTGCGATGGCAAAAACGAGTCCTAAGTTACACATACAACAGCAGAGCCGAAACTTGACATGTCACCACACCGATGAATAAATTTCTGTCAATATTCAATACTAATCGGCTAATATGAACAAGAACTTCCATGCTGGACTGGAAGCGAGAGAAAAACATACGCTGTGCCAACTGCATTTTTTGTCGGGCATGCTTTAAAAAAATCAGCTAAGGGATCCGAGGATTTCAGTATTTGCAATTTAGGCGATGGTCGACAACCTGTCACTACAGCTATATACGTACAAATCCATCTTAAATAACCCTCAATACTTTGTCAGATATGGCGGAGCGACCTTTGTTTAAGTAGTTTACGCTCTGCCTACCCCATTAGGGATTAATGCCTGATTATGTATGTATGTATGCACATGAATACCATGCCACATGAATGGTTGGAGTTCGATAATGAGCGATTCATATGCTTTTGTTGAGCTAATTCTTGTAATTTTATTGTCTTTGATTAAATTTTATTGTTGAACTAGCGACCCGCCCCGGCTTCGCACGAAAATGATCAGTGTTTCTCTACTATATTATGCATGTATTATAAACCTTCCTTTTGAATCACTCTATCCATTAAAAGAAACCGCATCAAAATCCGTAGCGTAGTTTTAAAGATTTATGCATACATAGGGATATAGGGACAGAGAAAGCGACTTTGTTTTATACTATGTAGTGATGGTTTACTTAAACACTGAAAAATAAACTTGGTTAAATTGATAAAGGAACTTGTTTACATATGAGCACATCAAGTAATATTGAGACAATAAAGTTAATGTTAAGATTAATTATTCTGTTGATTGAAATTATTAGGAACTTGGTAGTTGTTATCAAGTAACTTGATTCTTTCTATTTTTGAAAATATTGTCATAAACACATTACTTTATGTGCAATTTTTTCTCAATAAAGTTTGTGCTAAGCATTTTTATGTGCGTTGTACGTAATTGTACCCAGTTGCTTTAAGCTTATAGGTGCTTCGGCTCTTTTGGGAACCGGTGATATATAAATTGAATTGAACAGACGTTCAGTGTTAATATGCAAATATTTAGCGGAAAACATTATAGCTCTTATTTATAAAGCGATCTCAAGATTGGGTGCAATATTAAGTATGGATTTGACAAACCATTTTGTACTGAAACTAAATTTCTGATACGCACTCAAACTAGCTGTCAGCCTATAAATACGGCTCCTAGATTATCAACTAGGAGTACGATTCTCCACGATTATTTCGGAAAGCGTGAAAGCCATCAAACACCAGACCGCCGTCCTAGAGTGAGTTACTTGCTCTCTCTAATTTCGCGAAAACGTTCCCAGAATTCTATTTTCTTTTTTATCTCGCTCCCAAGTGTTTCTAATTAAAATTAATTGCAGTCCCGTTTAGAAGTTAATTGTTGCAAGGAAATGAGCCCTCGAACATAAATTTGTGACTTAAATTAAGATGCACTACGGCCGTGTTCGGGTAGTTTGTTCCGAGGGGTGTTGCTTTTATTTCGGACTACAAATTTTCGTTAGAGTCAAGAGAGAATTTTTATTGACTTGTTTTTTAAAGAAAATTTTAAAAATAGTTGCACACATAGCCTTTATGGGGTAAGCAGAGCGTAATCGACCTAAACAAAGGTCGTTCCACCACGTCTGACAAAAAAATTAAATTACAATATAATGAAACCCTCGAACCCCTTAGCTGGTTTTTGCATCATGTCCGGAAGGAAATGCAGCTGACATATTCTATGTTTTTCTCTCGCTTCCAGGCCAGCATGTAAGAAAATAGTTGACCACTAAAAACTAGTAATATACGCAGTTTTCTATCAGAAACGGCGATATACTAGATATTACATGTAATTAATAATTTTGTCCTAATAAATTATTCTTATTCTATTCCTTTATGAAACTATTTCAGTCAGGCTCATACAGGCCTACAATCCCCGTGATTGTCATTATTTTTATGTTTTACAAATTTTTATTAAAAAGTAATAAAAATTACAGTATATGGTTGATCTTTTTGTTTATAATATAACTACACATATAACGTAGCTACAAGCGGAAGAAGTTTCAAAATTATGAGAAGGATTTAAGTGCAATAACAATTTGTCGTACTACAAACATTAAAACTTTGCAACAATTTAATCCAAATATTATTAATTCCAAGCTTAGAACCCTGAACTACAATAACCCAATCTCAACATTCTGGACCTCCACTTAAGGTGGTAACATAGCAGAGGTGGCGCTCTGGTTCAAGAAATTTCGCACTTTCGGTGCTCTCTTTTCGAATTGAATGAATTGTGAAACTCAAAGTACAATCATTTTCATCTATTTACGATTTGCCGCAAAATAAAGTACCTAATTTTTTATTTTGTAATCCATTAAGTTTCAATTTAGACTATAAGTACCTAAGCTTTGCATTGTAATATTGCTTCAAGGGGTCAATTCAGAAATACAAAGTTTAAATAATAACTATTAATTATAAGTTATGATAGTTTGGGTTATAAGATTACGAATTACTTCATATTATGACAAACCGTAATGTATTCATGAAAATATTTTTTGTTCTGAGATACAGTTATATTATTATAAAATCTGGCGCCACCTCTGTTCTGCAACTACCTTCACCCTGCCCCAGGTTGGGCGCCAACGTTCTAAATCACTTCCGGTATCGCACCGTAATGGCGTCGCTTCCGGTCACTCGTCGGGGAATTCCCGTATTAATTGAGTCGACTATCGCTTGTAAGATATGATCTCAAGTGGCCAGGTGGCTAAACTAGTTGTAATTTGCAAGGTTAGTTCCGTATTCGATTATAGATGTCAGCACTGAGTTAAACTGCCGTACCCTGTCTGTTGTTATCTAATTTACAACCTAGAAAGTCTGATTAATCAGGTGATTAACAATCACACATTAATAAATTAAACATGAATTGAACTGTTTGTCTGTCCGAGGTTCTTTACCGCACCATTGAATCTGGTGATGTCTTTATAGAATGTGCCACCTGGGCATGCTGTAAAAACCAGCTAAGGAATCCGAGGATTTCTCTATAGTACAATTTAGGCGAAAGGCTAACAATCTGTCACTACAGCAATATACCTACAAATCTATCTTAAATAATCATCGAAATTTTGTCATTTGACATTGTTGTTTAGGTCGTTTACGCTCTGCCTACCCCACTAGAGATAAAGGCGTGAATACATATATGTATGTATATATCAACTATATGTCTCTTCTACAAAAATAGAATGTACCACTCAGTTGTGTGCCCTAGGCTCTAACTACTACACCACAAAAGCAGTAAAATAAACTCTAAACATATATGTTTACAAACCATTACTCATTCATAAAATGGCTTCGCATGATAGCAGCTAGCTGAGTGATGTTCAACCACAGACCTAGAATAGAGTAGATTCCGCAAATTGAATGTACCATGGATGTAACTTTATTTTCTTATTTTTATAGTAGTCGATATTTCTGTTTAAATATTTACATAAATAGTTTATTTTTGAATTTTTCGTTTTACAAAAAAGATGATTTAAAATTAATTTCTGTGTAACATTGTACCTAATGTTTATTCTTTGAGTACATTAAAATATATACGTGTGAATGAGAAATTTAAGTCCAGTATTCGAGTGAAGCTAGATTGTTAGACCTAATTTCGGTCATTGTGTTATAACGTATTGTAAGCATACGCCAAATGCATTTGGACGACAAAATAGAGAAATAACTGTAGAAAGTTAGAAAGCTAGATGGATCTATTTGGTATGTCCACTAGTTTAACTTTTATTTTTCTGTGCCCTAAGGTTGCCTGAAAAAATGCTGCTTAGCAATAAAGCCGCCTATTTGTGCAACTATTTGTTTTATTTTTCTTTTTTCTTCTGCCTTTTCTATGCAAAAAAGTTGTTCTTAACTTATGTTATGTCCTTTTAAGGTAGCTACGAATAATTTAACATGCATTTTTCATACAGCTTAAAAAGCGTGATCTACGTCTTTTTCTTCTTCTCGAGTCAATGGCTTTAAATCCTTGACGCCCAGAACGAGGCCACATCAACAGCCTTTTGGCTGGCATCAAACAGGTCCTGCTGCGTGCAGGTGGCAGGAGAAATGGGGCACTGTATCTACTGTATTCTAAGTCTGTGTGCCACACGTTACACTATATCGTGTTGTAGATAAATCGTTGTTTTATTCATGGTGGACATGTAAAGCAGCTCTCATTTGCCGGCGACATGCCATGTTTATAGCTTTATAGTGTCAGTAGGTTAAGAGTGAGGCAGAATGTCAATGTAACACGATATACGTTGTTGTTTTTTATTTATGTTTTTAAAATCATTTTTCCATAGCAATTTATGTTGGATTGCTTGTGAATAACAATTTTTTATTTTCAATTTTAGTGCAATCAATAGGATACTACATATTTTTCTAATGTTACATTTCTTAAGCAATAATCTTTTTTTTTTTAATATTACGAGATCTTACGATTTTTTCTACGGCGTAGACATTTACTACAGTTTTTTTTTTTTATATTTGATAGGCAATCATTTGTCCGCCATCTCACGTGATGGTAAGTGATGATGTAGACTATGATGGAGCATGATTGCCTAGAAAATGCCTGTTCACTCTCGCCTTGAAAAGGCCCAGGTTATAACGTTCCCGAAATAGATCCGCAGGCAGGCGATAAAATAAATAGTAAATAGTAGCAATAGATAGTTCGTAGGCAAATGCTACGAATTACCTTCGTAAAAACACCCATTCGTTTAGCAAGTTGCATTTCTTACTATGATGCAATATGGTCGTGTCAGTCAACCTGTCCCATCAGAATAAGAGATTGAAGGAATAGGGAGTGCTTCTGTGTGAAGCGCAAACAATTGGGCATTAAAAATAAGTCCTGCGCAGTTGGTTGTTCTCCGCGAGATTGGCCGCTATCACCGAAAATTGGTGGGAGGACTATTGTTAATACATAATGCATACATACAGTCATGACCTACACTATTCGGGTAGGCAGAGCGTAAAACAGGAGTTTTCACCACAAATTTTGTGGTTAATTTTATATGTAAATAAAAACATAAGTTATGGTGACGAGCTTTCACCACACCAACTATAATATTATCAAATTTAGAAAACATAAAAGAACCTACTACCGACTTTCTTCCAGGACTTTGTTTTATACTATGTAGTGATAGTGATACTCAATAGGTATACAATTTACACAGTAACTTATCACCATAAATTTCTTCCATGCTGGACTGGGAGAGATAGAAAAACATAGAATGTTCCAGCTGCCCTTCCTCCCGGGCATGCTGTAGAAGTCAGCAAAAGGGACTCGAGGGTTACAGTGTATTGTAATTTAGGCGATGGGCTGACAACCTGTCACTATAGCAATACATATTACAAGCTAAAATTGCCCTCAATTTTGTCAGACGTGGCGAAAGCGCCTTTTACGAGGCGTTAAACGCTCTGCCTACCCCGTAAGGGATAAAGGCGTGATTTGTGTTTGTGTGTGTGTGTGTGTGTGTGTGTATAAAATTGTCTCACATAATTTTCACGTTTTGTTTATTTCAATACATTTCGCTGTGTAATAAGGATATTTTCATTATTCCGAGCGTCCTACTAATTGTGTACTGAGGTACAATTATGTCCCACCACGCTCTATTTTGAGATTCGCTCCCTTAACGAGCTGTTTCGGAGATATCTGCGTATTGGATGACTTAGAGAAAAAAATGTGTTTCAGGTAGGTTCTTTTACATGCATACATATAATCACACCTTTATCCCTAGTGGGGTAGGCAGAGCGTAAACGACCTAGATAAAGGTCGTTTCGCCACGTCTGACAAAGTTTTGAAGGTTATTTAAGATAAATTTATGTAGGTATATTGCTATAGTGACAGGTTGTCAGCCAAACAACAAATACAAATCTATTAAAACAACCCTCAAAACATTGACGTGGCGAAATGACCTTTATTTTGATTGTTTACGCTCTGTCTACCCCATTAGGAGTGATAATATGTATGTATGTGTTTTTTTTATCTTCCATGCTGGACTGGGAGCGAGAGAAAAACTTAGAATGTGCCAGCTGCATTTCCTCCCGGGCATGCTGTAAAAACCAGCTAAGGGATCTGAGGGTTACAGTGTATTGCAATTTAGGCGATGGGCTGACAACCTGTCACTACAGCAATACACCTACAAATCTTATCTTGAATAACCCTCAAAACTTTGTCAGACGTGGCGGAGCGACCTTTGTTTGGGTCGTTTTCGCTCTGCCTACCCCATCAGGGATAAAGGCGTGACTATATGTATGTATGTATGTATGTGTTTTTTTTTACTAATTCAGGCGCCATTTCACTAGTATTGTCACCTCGAAAGAAGCAGATTATTAGAATGCTATTTCACTAGCCTAGGTCTGCTGGAAGAGATTTCTTTTTAGAAATAAGCCTGTTGTGTTTTTGTTTTATATGTATATGTTCTTTGTATTTTATTGTGTACAATAAACTGTTAAATAAATAAACAGATTAAAGAAAATATTACATCACAGGAAACAAGAACAAACTACAAATTGGACATACTACTTGTCTCTTTGTAATTTTACTAGACGTTTCTAAAGTGCCTCTTCGGTCGTTTTACTTTGTCTTTCTTCTTGTTACATTTGTCTTTCCTATTATAAGTAATGGATATTAAAGTGCCACTTTTGTTTGAAGTGTCATGTTTACTTTTCTTATGCACTATTTAAAGACTAAGTTTAGCTTGAGCTGAGGATTTAGGTATATGCCATACGCCTAGATTGAGGGTTTAGAATTATTATATTTGAGTTTGCTATATTTGAGCTTGATATAAATTTAATACTTACATACATACATAAATCACGCCTTTGTCCCTTACGGGGTAGGCAGAGCGTTTAACGCCTCGTAAAAGGCGCTTTCGCCACCTCTGACAAAAATTAAGGGGACTATTTTAGAATGTAATATGTATTGCTATAGTGACAGGTTGTCAGCCCATCGCCTAAATTACAATACACTGTAACCCTCGAGTCCCTTTTGCTGACTTCAACAGCATGCCCGGGAGGAAGGGCAGCTGGAACATTCTATGTTTTTCTATCTCTCCCAGTCCAGCATGGAAGTAACAATATTGTTTTATCTTAGAACTAAGTAAGTATCAATCGCCTGACAACATTTTCAATGCATAGTGTGTTTTTTGCCTGCTTTTAAACCAAAATGTTTGTGGGAAATTAAAGCAATCATAAACCCAACACAGCAAAAATAAACTAACCTGTCTGAAATACAAACCCTTTAACTTGACTTTTAATTCCCATAGGATATAGGCTTGATTATGCATTTATGTACTTCCAGATACAAATATTGATATTTTAATCAAACTATTTAAACGTATGTGAGACAGTCTAAATAAAATATAGTAACGGGCACTCACTTTGGTATATAAGTCGCGTACTTTAGGATATGTTTCGGGACATTCGGAGTCCCTTCATCAGGTTGAGTGTACAGGTTGTGGAGCTGTGTACCCGACCGCGTCCCGCCTAGCACTGTTCCATTTTTTTTATTTTTATTAATACTTTAATTTAAAAGTTGAGATTTCCTATGAAACTTTCTAGGTAAACCTTATTAGAGAAGAGTGTTTTCTCTCTTTTATCAAAATCACGGTATCATACCCGGTGGCGCTACACAATATTAGCCAGCTAAACTGTATAGGTTCTTATTGTGCTATAAAAGATAATGGCCGCATTTCCAGCATCATATTGTTTTAAGGGCAGGCCATAACGCGCATTACAGGCCTTATGGGAAAACTACCGCCTTATTCTGACACATTTTTCTGCACTATTATTAAACTGCAAGACGCAAATAGTGCGTCTGTAGGAATAATTCTCTAATGTTCTCTAATGAATATTATCAGGACAATTACAAGAGTCGCTTATACGATTCATATTTTACATACATACATATAATTACTATTTTATCCCTAATGGGTAGGCAGAGCGTAAACGATCCAAACAAAGGTCGTTCCGCCACGTCTGATAAAATTTTGAGGGTCATATAAGATAGATTTGTAGGTATATTGCTGTAGTGACAGGTGGTCAGCCCATCGTCTCAATTGCAATATACTGAAACCCTCGGATATAGTAAATGCAGCTGGCACACACTATGTTTTTCTCTCAATCCCAGTCCAGCATGGAAATTTAAATGTAGATTCGTTTATTTAGATAAATAGGTCAACTTCTAACATAATAGCGACATCTCTTAGTTCACCTTTCTTATTTTAGTTTATTGACCTCTTGGCACATTTTCGTACAAAGTCTGGTCCATTATTTTTCGAGCATTAATTTCTTTTGTTTCGGCATTCAGTTATAATGAATGAGCAGCAAACAATAATATCAGATATCAAAGTCTCAGAAATAATGAGTTTAGCATCACAAGCGACATTATGAATTTTAGCTTTGTACAAAATACAAAAACACAGATATTTCAAAGTTCAAAGCACAAAGTTGCCAGCAGATAGATTACAACAAAAAATGAGAGACGCAAAATATAATTAAGGCCGGTATTAAAAAGCCGCTTTTTACATTGACAACCTGTGTTCTGTACTAATTGTATTTATCTTTGTTGTGTGTAAAAAATATATCTATGTGTAAGAATTTAATGGTAATAAAATGTAATCTGTTTGTGTCCCGCAAATTTATAGGGGTTGCTCAGTCAACTACCGTAAACAACTTCCTATCAGATTTTATATCAGAAATGTCACTTCAATACATACTGGCCTGTCAATACGTACTTAAAATTGCTCTCAGTCTTAAAGTGGCTTTATAAATACGAACCTAAGTTTGACGATAGAACAAGCTCACATTCAGGGTTGAAAGACTAGTATACTTTCAAATAGGTTACATACATACATACAATCACGCCTTTATCCCTAGTGTGGTAGGCAGAGCGTAAACGACCTAAACGAAGGTCGGTCCGCCACGTCTGACAAAGTATTGAGGGTTATTTAAGATAGATTTGTAGGTATATACAATATACTGAAACCCTCAGATCCCTTAGCTAGTTTTTACAGCATACCCGGGAGGAAATGCAGCTGGCACATTCTATGGTTTTCTCTCGCTCCCAGGCCAGCATGGAAGTAACATCAGTTCACATCAGTTAAACATAGTAAGCTTGACACCAATATCAAAAAGCGTATTCCATACCTATTAAATACTTTACCTGTGGATATAAAACAAGAAGAAAATAGATATAAGTTTTCATCTAAGCTAAAGAAATACCTACTTAACAGTTTAAATTAAATAACATAATTATGCATGTATTAAATATTATATACTAATAGTGTACCTATAAATGTGACTCATCGATCCTGCAGACAAACTGCGTAAGCAGTTTTGTGGGACTATTGTAATAGATATAAGTTTATTGTAAAAAAGATAATAAATAAATACAATACAAAAATACAATATTAAACTCATGTATTTCTTGTTTCAGAAGCTGACTACACACTGGACGACTCATTTTGGAATGAAGAAAGCCCAGTCGGTAAGTGAAGCAATTATTATATTAATTATTAGTATATTATATTATGGGTTCGATTCCCAGGGCGTAAAACACAAAGTTGATATGTGAGAATTTATCACTTTGTGAATTTTTCCCCAGTTTGTGTAGGACATTGCAGGCTGAATCACCTGATTGTCCGAAAAGAAAAAGATTTCGTGCTTCGGACGGCACGTTAAGCCGTCGGTCCCGGTCGCTGTCTTTGATAGTGGTCGTTACACGAAACCATGTCAGAGGCCTGATAGTTGTGCTACTAGGCGGTTTAAAAACTCTGACACCAGGGTTCATCGGGTCCATAGACTCGATACCCACTCGACAGAAGATGTATATTATATTGAAATATTTATTTAATACTGTGTAAATAGTGTCTTAATATGCACTTTCCCGCTTTCTGCTTGTACAATTTCTATACCCAAAGGTTGCCTGGTAGAAAGTGCTGCTTTAGCAATAAGGCCGCCTATATTATACTGTTACGTTTGTTCCTTTTTATTTCTGTTGTATGTATTTATTGGTGCAATAAAGAATTTTGTATTGTAATGTATTGTATTATATATTGGGCTTAATTCTAGATTCAACCGGCTAAATCTAAAATGATAATCCATTTGTCACTTCCAGACATTGGAAAAGGCCAGGAGATATATTCTCTCCGGTTTTTGATGTTTAATGCGTTATCTGTCATTTTATCTTCCATGCTGGACTGGGAGCTAGAAAACATAGAATGTGCCAGCTGCATTTTCTCCCGGGCATGCTGTAAAAATCAGCTGAGGGATCCAAGGGTTTCTGTATATCGCAATTTAGGCGACAACCTGTTACTACAGCAATTTACCTACAAATCTATCTTAAATAACCCTCAAAACTTTTTCAGACGTGGCGGAGCGACCTTTGTGTGGGTCGTTTGCGCTCTGCCTACCCCATTAGGGATAGATGCGTGATTATATGTATATATGTATGTCATTCTATCCGCCTCCATATGATATGGCGGTTAAAATTTACAGCAATACAGGAGAAACGTGCAAATGCGCGTCAAGATCTAGCTGACAAAGTGTTAAACTATAAAGTATATATTGCCTGTCCTACATACGAGAGCCCGATGGTGTAGTGGATAGGGCCGCTGCCTCCTGAGCGGGAGGTCGTGGTTCGAATCCCACCACGTACCAATGTGTTTTTCGTTTTTCGAATTTCATATGTACGTTTATTCGGTGCTTTTTCCGTGTTTCGGAAGGCACGTTAAGCCGTTGGTACCGGTTAATATCGTTTAATACCGAAGATATTAGTCGTTAAGCCATATCAGAGGCCAGTCTAAGCATTGGCGGCTTGAAAACTCTGACCTAATCTAGGATTGGGTATGGTTTCCCTTCTAGGTTGCGGAGGTCAGATGGCAGTCGCTCTGTGTAAAAACCAGTACCCTCATTCAATCCCCTAGATTAGGAAGCCAACCCCGTGAGATACAGGATAAGGCTAGGGAGATGATGATATTAATTGCCTGTCCTTTTTCAATCTTATTATTTTGAAGGACACAAATAGATTTTAATTTTTGTTGTAGCCGGTGGTATCTGGAATTGAGCCCATTAGTCAAAAAACAGTCTGTGAAATTTGTAAGTTCAAATTCCTTACATTCCGTTTCGAAACTCGTTATATTGAATTTGTCGAACTCTTTCTGCGGCGCAAAACTATTTAATATGATTGTTAAATAAACGTTATTAACTTAATTCTTAAGCTATGTAAAATAGGCCAAACACGTACTTAAAATAAGAAACCTAAAATTTACCTCCCCAAACTCACTAAAGTCCTGTCTAAAGCCACTGCAGCAAATTGTAAGAACGCAGGAAATCCTGCCCGTGAGCGGCGGAGGGAAGTCGGCAATAACGCTCTAAAATCGGGTATTTCTTCGCGATAGAAAAACATGCAATGTGCCAGCTGCATTTGCTCGCGGGCATGCTGTAAAAGCTAAGGGTTCCGAGCGTTGCAGTATATAGCAAATTGGGTGCTGGGCTGACAACCTATCACTACAAGAATATACATTTAAATATATCTTAAACAACCCTCAAAACTTTGTCAGACGTGGCGGAACGACTTATGTTTAGGTCGTGTACGCTCTGCCTACCCTATTAAAGATAAGGGCGTGATCATATGTATGTATACCTAAAATGAACCTCCCTAAGCTCACTGTCTAAAGCCACTGCAGCGAGTTGTAAAAACGCAGGAAATCCTGCCCGTGAGCGGCGGAGGGAAGTCGGCAATAACCCTCTACGTATCTTACATCATGGCACCCAACCTGGGTGGCAGGAAGGTATGATGGTGTGACAATTTGTCAGACAAATCGGGTATAAACATGCATAAATACATATAATCACGCCTTTATCCCTAATGGGCAGAGCGTAAACGACTTAAACAAAGGTCGTTCCGCCACGTCTGACAAAGTTTAGAGGATCATCCAAGATAGATCTGTAGGAATATTGCTGTAGGGACAGGTTGTCAGCCCATCGCCTAAATTACAATATACTGAATCCCTCGGATCCCTTAGCTGGTTTTTACAGCATGCCCGGGAGGAAATGCAGCTGTCACATTCTATGTATTTTTTCGCTCCCAGTCCAGCATGGAAGAAATATAGAATTCTGTAGTGGCTCGTAACGGGGAGATTAAATATATCACTGCAATTTTATTATTTGAGTGAGAACATAATGAGGTTAAAAGCATATCACTACATAGTATAGAACTAAGTCGCTTTCTCTGTCCCTATATCTCTATGTATGCTTAGATCTTTTAAATTAAGCAACGGATTTTGATGCCGTTTCTTTTAATGGATAGAGTGATTCAAGAGAAAGGTTTATATGTATAATACATGCAGAATGTAGTAGAGAAACACTGATGATTTACGTGCGTAGCCGGAGCGGGTCGCTAGTTTACAATAAAATAAACTATCACAAAAAGCAGTAAAAAATAGCTTATAAATGAAAAAAGGTATCGAGCGTGTCTCCTCGAGGTGGCATAGTGCCTAGCAAGCAAGTAGCGTTACCGTGTTGGATCATAAAAAGTTATTGTTGTGAGATCAGAATATACGACCATAACACGCATAAAATCACGCTCATGATCCTTACAGGGTAGGCATAACATCAACTACTTCATGTTTCCACTACGTCTCATTGTTTTAATTAGCAATAGTAAAACGTAATTAGTAGTTATCGTTTCAAAAGTAAATTATTAATTTCACTACCGCTAAAACGTTGATACTTTGATTTTAAATAATGCTCAGTCGAATAAAAAAAGTTCCATATAAATCGGTTAAGAAACAGCCAAATTTCAATTTCCTGCCTACCCTTAAAGTCAGGTAGCGTGATTTTAGATATTCTAAGTTGCAACCCGGATAACACACTGTTAAATAAAAAAAGTTCCATCGAAATCGGTTCCGTAGTTTTGGCGTGATGTGGTAACATACAGACACACAGACAAAAATTATAAAAAAATAAATCGTTATGATCTTTATATCGTTAACTAGCGACCCTCTTATCAGTGTTTCTCTACTGTATTATGCATGTATTATACAAATAAACCTTCCTCTTGAATCACTCTATTCAATCAAAGAAACCGCATCAAAATCCGTTGCGTAGTTTTAAAGATTTATGCATACATAGGGATATAGGGACAGAGAAAGCAACTTTGTTTTATACTATGTACTGATAAAAAATATTTGTATTGTATTAAGATCGCTTTATAAATACGAACCTAACTAGTCTACCGTATTGAGTGAATTGACCAAAATCCACATGTAAGTGAGAACGTGCCGCCACATCAAAGCAAGCTCGTTCCGATTCCGACCGGCGGTCCTTTTGAAGTGTACACGAATATGGCTTCCAGTAAGTTCTGGTTATGTGAGCGTAAATAGCTACGGTTTAATTATATTGAGTTATATTGCAGTCTGCTTGTTTGGGTAAAATCAAAATACATTTAAGCTAGACTACTTACACTAAAATAATATTATAGAGGAATATTTTGTTCTTATTATAAATCATTTTTATCATAGATTTTTTTACCGGCGTCGTAACCCATTTCGGTCACTAAAATATATTCTAGGCTAGGTAGGTGCTAGGTATATGATTTAATATGCTTAAGACATACTGCACATTTACCCGAGAGCCCGATGGCGTAGTGGATAGGGCCGCTGCCTCCTGAGCGAGAGTTTGTGGTTTGAGTCCCACAACGAACCAATGTGTTTTTCGGTTGTCGAATTTCATATGTACGTTTATTCGGTGCTTTTTCCGTGCTTCGGAAGGCACGTTTAGCCGTTGGTCCCAGTTAATATAGTTTAATACCGTAGATATTAGTCGTTAAGCCATGTCAGAGGCCAGTGCTAAGACTGACCTAATCTAGGATTGGGTCTGGTTTCCCTTCTGGGTTGCGGGGGTCAGATGGCAATATCTCTGTGTAAAAAACCAGTAACTTCGTTCAATCCCCTAGATTAGGTAGCCGTCCCGTGAGATACGGGATAAGGTTGGCTACCCTCGAGAAATAGCGGCACTATTCTGACCCACACACGAATGAAATCGATCAAATTAAAATACAACCTCCTTATTCCCTCTGCTATAGTAACTTAGCAATCAACGCAGACCGAGGCGCCTTGTTCGATTTGCATGCGAATGCAACGAGCATGTAAATTCGAGCATTCGGACCGACGTGATCGGAATGCCATCGCGAAACGAGCGTAGCTTATCGTGTGAAGATGAATGGAGTCTGTATTTTTCGAACGGCAAAGTCGATCCGCGTTTTCTGATTGATCGGAATACGGACGGAATTTATGATGTACAATGTACAATTTTGTGCACTTCAGCCTTCTTATTTCGAAGTTGTTTTACGTGAAGTTCGGGTTTGAGTTCTGGTGGGGGATACATTGCTATGTGTTGCTGATTTGAAGATTCTATAGCCAGAGCCTTAAATAATATACACGAAAACTCCAGGTAAACAAAGAATTTGCCGGTAAACATAGAATATGCCAGCTGCATTTCCTCCCCGGCATGCTGTAAAAACCAGCTAAGGGATTCGAGGGTTTCAGTAAATTGTAATTTAGGCGATGGGCTGACAACCTGTATTCCAATATTCCTACAAATCTATCTTAAATAACCCCCAAAACTTTTCAGACGTGGCGGAACCACCTTTGTTTAGGTCGTTTACGCTCTGCCCACTCCATTAGGGATGGAGGCGTGATTATATGTAAGTATGGAAACTCCAGGTAAAAAAAAAACATTTTTGTGCTTTGAGTCTGTTTGAACGTCGAGTTCTTTTTTTAATATAGTACTTAACTATTTCGAGATCAAAATCGTGCCAAATAAGAACAAACTTCAATTAAAATATTAATATTATAACTAAAATATTTACAATTATTATTATCATAAAATCTCTCATTAATAAAACTTTGTTACTGACTAGTTATTATAAATTATGCTAGATTTTAAAGACAATTAACTACTTCTAAAATCTAACGTAAAACTTAACTACAAAATAATTTATCCGTCCATTTTAAACACTGGCATAGTAAATCTAAACAGTTAAGAATCTGAAAGCTCTCAGCAGAAACTTAATTAAGTTTCAGTCTATTAAGACATTAACATTTACCCTCAGCTGTTATAACTTAACTAACCGTTACGTGGTGTTAAGTAACTATTTAACAATTTAGCTATGTTAACAGGTTAGGATTTAAATAATAAGATAAAATACCTGACTAAGATTTTTTCTTCCATACTGGAGAGGACTGGGAGAGAAAGAAAAATATAGAATGTTCCAGTTGCCCTTCCTCCCGGGCATGCTGTATAAGTCAGCAAAAGGGATTCGAGGGTTACAGTGTATTGTAATTTAGGCGATAGGCTGACAACCTGTCACTACAGCAATACACATTACAATCTAAAATTGCCCCCAATTTATGTCAGACGTGGCGAAAGCGCCTTTTAGGAGGCGTTTTACGCTCTGCCTACCCCGTAAGGGATAAAGGCGTGATTTTATGTATGTATGTATGTCTAAGATTTTTTTTTATGTTTGAATATCTAACAGGTGTAAGGGACAGCGTCCCGCAAACTGATAGAGGTTGCTCAGACAAAGAAACTGAACAACTATCACCAGGATGTTTGTTTCAGATATTGTTTTTTTTTTTGAAATTCCATGAAAATTGTCTGATCTACGTGGTTATTTTGTACAATACAATACAAAATTCTTTATTGCACACATACAACAGAAACACATACAACAGAAATAAAAAGGAACAAACGTGACAGTACAATATAGGCGGCCTTATTGCTAAAGCAGCAATTTCTACCAGGCAACCTTTGTATGGAATAGTCATTTCTTTTCATCTCCTGAAAAAAAATCCTAATGAAAATTGTTCATTTCCGTTGACTGAGCAACCCCTATCAGTTTGCGGGACGCTGTCCCTTTCACCCCGTAGATATGTTATTGTTTTAAATAGGTACAGTGATTTGTTATCAGTTATTGGTTATATTGTGTTCTGTATTCATATGTTTTGTACACTTTTGCGTTTAATATACATACATATAATGACGCCTTTATCCCTAATGGGGTAGGCAGAGCGTAAACAACCCAAAACAAGAGTCGTCCCGCTACGTCTGACAAAGTTTTTAGGGTTATTTAAGATAGATTTGTAGGTATATTGCTGTAGTGACAGGATGTCAGCCCATCGCCTAAATTACAATATACTGCAACCCTCGGATCGCTTAGCTAGTTTTTACAGTATGCCCGGGAGGAAATGCAGCGGGCACATTCTATGTTTTTCTCTCGCTCCCAGACCAGCATGGAAGATATTTTGCGTCTAAATATGTCAATAAATATCCTTCAAACCATCTATCCATGAAATTTATATTCGAATCATAAGTCACGACAATATTCTCGGTGTCTAAATCATATTATTTTCAAAAAATATTGACTATCCTAATAACAATAGTAAAAACAGAAATCTCAAAAAAAAACTTCCATGCTGGACTGGGAGTGCGAGAAAAACATAGAATGTGCCAGCTGCATATCCTCCAGATCATGCTTCAAAAACCAGCAAAGGGATCTGAGGGTTAATTGTAATTTAGGCGATGGGCTGACAACCTGTCACTACAGCAATACGTACAAATATTTCTTGGATAGCCCTCAAGACTTTGTCAGACGTGGCGGAACGGCCTTTATTTAGGTCGTTTCACCCTGCCTACCCCGTTAGGGATAAAGGTGTGATAATAAGTATTTATGAAAACAGAAATTGGATTGATCAAAAATCACAGAGATATACCATTATAAAGCTAGTTTTATCTATTTCTCTCTTCGAAACAATACTTTATTTCCATGCTGGTCTGGGAGCGAGAGAAAAGCATAGAATGTGCCAGCTGCATTTCCTCCCGGGCATGCTGTAAATATCAGCAAAGGAATCCAAGGGGTTCAGTATATTGTAATTTAGGCAATAGTCTAACACTATAGCAGTATACCTAAAAATCTATCTTAAATAGGTAACCCTCAAAACTTTTTCAGACGTGACGTTAACCTTTGTTTAGGTCGTTTACGCTCTGCCTACCCAACTAGGGATAAAGGCGTGATTATATGTATTCAATTCAATCATTTATTAATAAATAAAAATGTACACGTCACAAAAAAAAATATATAGAAGAAAAATAAGCAACAAATTGAAGCTGGAATCTCTATCCATAACAAGATTGTGATACAATCGAGCCAATAGTATGCAAATGAATTATCGATGAAATGCTCTAACAAGTCTCAGAGAGGATGTTCGTTAGTGCTAATTTAAGTGGCTCGAGTTCATTTCGAATCGACTCGATTTCCGATATCGAGGTCAACTGAATACTGATATATATGACAAGGTTAGAGATGAATTGATTTGCTTTAAGAAACAGACAAATAAATCACCTTTCCATTCCTGGTGCTTAAACAATGGATGCAAAATTACAACAAAAAAACCCACTATTTCTTATGGGAAATTCATAGCGTCAAATGCCTAGAAAAATACATTTTTATTGTCTGACATGGCAAGTGAAATTTCAGGAGAATATTTATATGCTACCGTTACATGTGTACCTGACTTGACTATAGTCAAACCATGGCCTAAAATAAAACGAATTAAAATTTTCAGATCCTGACTTTACAGTACCTTTATTAACTGCCTCCGTGGTCTAGCGGTCGGAGCCACGGGCTTACGATCCAGAGGTCCTGGGTTCGATTCCTAGGGGGGAAAACAAAGCTGATAAATGTCAATTTATCACTTTGTTTGAAGTTTTCCCCAGGTTGGTTAGGACATTGCAGACCAAATTACCTGATTGTCCGAAAAGTTAAAAAGGATTCCGTGTTTCGGAGGGCACGTTAAGCCGTCGGTCCCGGCCGCTGTCTTTGATAGTAATCGTCACTTAAAATGTCAGAGGCCTAATAGCTGTGCTACTAGGCGGTTTGAAAACTCTGAAACCAGGGTTCTTCGAGTTATTGTTTGAATCAAGGGTCCACTCGCTAAGAAGAAGTACCTTTACTCGGGTGGAGGTAGCTATTTAGAAGAAGCTTGAAGAAATTTTCATTGTAGCAATAATAACCGGATATGTTATTATAGTAACGAAACGAAAAAAACTTAGTAATAACATATCATCCCAGTTCATAAGTTGAACGTGAATGTTTTTCTTGCAACTATAGTATGTAACAGTTTGAAAGTTTCTTCCATGCTGGACTGGGAGAGATAGAAAAACATAGAATATTCCAGCTGCCCTTCCTCCCGGTCATGCTGTAGAAGACAGCAAAAGGGACTCGGGTGTTACAGTGTATTGTAATTTAGGCGACGGGCTGACAACCTGTCACTACACATTAGCAATACACATTACAATCTAAAATTGCCCTCAATTTTTGACATACGCGGCGAAAGCGCCTTTTCCGAGGCGTTTAACGCTCTGCTTACCCCGTAAGGGATAAAGGCGTGATTTTATGTATGTATGTTGAAAGTAACATGTGCTAGGAATAAATATCCGCCTAGTCTTGTGAAGGTACTCAGTTTCTACGCGATATAGCATTTCTTTTGCTTTTTAAGTCTTTTTTTATCCCTATTGGGGTAGGCAAAGCGTAAACGACCTAAACAAAGGTCGCCCCGCCACGTGTGTCAAAGTTTTGCGGGTTATTTAAGATAAATTTGTAGGTATATTGCTGTAGGGACAGGTTGTCAGCCCATCGCCTAAATTGCAATACGCCGAAACCCCCGGATCGTTTAGCTAGTTTTTAGAGCATCCCCGGGAGGAAATGCAGCTGGCACATTCTATGTTTTTCTCTTGCTCCCAGGCCAGCAAGGAAGAAAGCGTCAAGGGCAAACACGCATACAAATCATATTTGATATCACTGCATAATATTTGTTAATCTAAAATTCACACTGAAGAGCTTGAATTCAAGATTCAGTCTGTCTACAATACAATCAATTTACTTTATTGTACAAAAACACAGAAATTACAAATTACACAAACAGAAAAGGTGGCCTTATTGCTAATGTAGCTATGTCTTCCAGGCAACCAGGCAGTAGGAAACAGAGGAATAAAACAAATTGACGCGGCAGTGCAACAATATATATATATATATATATTCATACATACTATACATACAATACATACCTACATACAATACATACATGCAATCCTTTCATACACAAATGAGTATGTTATTCCAAGTCAAGTTAATTTCGGGAAATAATACACTATCTGATACTTAAAATCTAAAACTCCTTCCGTTTTCATTCTTTACTGCGTCAATAAAACTATGAAGAATAACTTTGACTCCAAATTATCTTCATAAAATTTCAAACAGTCCTCCTTCACTGATATTAAACTGACTAAGTGTTTCAGAAACGCCAATAAAACGATCAAAGCTTTGCCAACTGCGTCTTTAACTCCACATCTCCCTAGCCTTATCCCGTATGTCACGGGGTTGGCTACCTAATCTAGGGGATCGAACAATGGTACTGGTGTTTACACAGAGCGACTGCCATCTGACCTCCGCAACCCAGAAGGGAAATAAGACCCAATCCTAGATTAGGTCAGAGTTTTCAAACCGCCAATGCTTAGTATTGGCCTCTGTTATGGCTTAACGACTAAAAACGACTAACCGGGACCAACGGCTTAACGTGCCTTCCGAAGCACGGAAAAAGGGCCGAATAAACGTATATATAAAATTCGAAAACCGAAAAACACATTGGTACGTGGTGGGATTTTAACTACGACCTTCCCACTCAGGAGGCAGCGGCCCTATCCACTACACCATCGGGCTTCTTGCTGCCAACTGCGTCTTTAACTACACGAAGACAAATATCAAAATACCGTAAATTCTGGTCTCGAATAAAGCCATAACTCAAAGTTTGCGATCCTTAGTCAAATAAACACGATGTCCATTGACCCTAATCCACACACTGAGCTAACTCGGCTGCTACTCTATCTATTAGCTGTATAGTAGTTGTATAGTGGCTGTGTAGGTAGCTTGTAGCTGTACAAAGGACTACAGAACAGGGGTAGGGTTGCAACGTCTTAGTTCCGTGTAAACTGTAGCTTTCTAAAAATATACATACTTACATATAGTCACGATTGTATCCCTAATGGGGTAGGCAGAGCGTAAACGACCTAAAAAAAGGTCGTTCCGCCACGTCTGACAAAGTTTTGAAGGTTATTCAAGATAGGTTTGTACGTTTATTGCTGTATTGAAAGGTTGTTAGCTCATCGCCTAAATTGCAATATACTAAAACCCTCGTATACCTTAGCTGGTTTTTACAGCACACACGGGAAGAAATGCAGCTGGCACATTCTAATTTTTCTTTCGCTCCCAGTCCAATACTATGATAGGTACTTAGCATGCATTAACATAGAAAGTTTTGCAGGTAAGCTACTCATCCTGTAGTTGTTGAGTTAGTTGTAGTTGAGTTAAAACTTCCGGCTTCCCATCACTAGCGGCGAGCAAAGAGCGCGACCCTTGACCATTCAGTTTGTTGCAGCTGAAAGCGGACCTCTCTAGTGGTTTGATGCAAGGTTAATTACTGCACAATATAAATCCTGTTCAAGATATTACATACATATAATCACGCCTTTATCGCTGACAGGGAAGGCAGAGACAAAGTTTTGAGGGTTATTAAAGATTGATTTGTACGTATATTGCTGTAGTGACAGGTTGTCAGCTCATCGCCTAAATTGCAATATACTAAAACCCTCGTATCCCTGAGCTGTAAACAACACGCGCGGGAGGAAACGCAGCTGGCACATTCTATATTTTCCTTTCGCTCCCAGTCCAATACTATAGGTACTTAGCATGCATTAACATAGAAAGTTTTGCAGGTAAGCTACTCATCCTGTAGTTGTTGAGTTAGTTGTAGTTGAGTTAAAACTTCCGGCATCCCATCACTAGCGGTGAGCAAAGAGCCCGACTCTTGACCATTCAGTTTGTTGCAGCTGAAAGCGAGCCTCTCTAGTGGTTTGATGCAAGGTTAATTACTGCACAATATACATCCTGTTCAAGATATTACATACATATAATCACGCCTTTATCGCTGACAGGGTAGGCAGAGACAAAGCTTTGAGGGTTATTAAAGATTGATTTGTACGTATATTGCTGTAGTGACAGGTTGTCAGCTCATCGCCTAAATTGCAATATACTAAAACCCTCGTATCCCTGAGCTGTAAACAGCACGCACGGGAGGAAACGCAGCTGGCACATTCTATATTTTCCTTTCGCTCCCAGTCCAATACTATGATAGGTACTTAGCATGCATTAACATAGAAAGTTTTGCAGGTAAGCTACTCATCCTGTAGTTGTTGAGTTAGTTGTAGTTGAGTTAAAACTTCCGGCTTCCCATCACTAGCGGCGAGCAAAAAGCGCGACCCTTGACCATTCAGTTTGTTGCAGCTGAAAGCGGACCTCTCTAGTGGTTTGATGCAAGGTTAATTACTGCACAATATACATCCTGTTCAAGACATTACTTACATACAAATAATCACGCCTTTATCCCTAATGGGGTAGGCAGAGCGTAAACGACCTTTATATATTTTTTTTATTTATTTATACAGGGATCCGAGGGTTCAAGTATATTATAATTTAGGCGATGGGCTGACAACCTGTCACTACAGCAATATAACTCAAATCTATCTTAAATAACCCTCAAAACTTTGTCAGACGTGGCGGAACGACCTATGTTTATATTGCTTACGTTCTGCCTACACCATTAGGGATATGGGCGTGATTAATATGTATGTATGACCGTTTACCTTTTTGCAGATGAGAGCAACCCTCACTGCGGTTAGATCTTCTTCTTCTGTCGAGTGGGTATCGAGTCTATCGACCCGATGAGCCCTGGTGTCAGTTTTCAAACCGCCTAGTAGCACAACTATCAGGCCTCTGACATGGTTTGAGTAACGACCACTATCAAAGACAGCGACCGGGACCGACGGCTTAACGTGCCCTCCGAAGCACGAAATCTTGTTTTCTTTTCGGACAATCAGGTGATTCAGCCTGCAATGTCCTAACCAAACTGGGGAAAAATTCACAAAGTAATAAATTCTCAAATATCAACTTTGTGTTTCCCCCCTGGGAATCGAACCCAAGACTTCCGGATCGGGAGTCCATGGTACTAGCCATTAGACCACGGAGGCGGTTAGATGAAGGTTGTAATTACTGTACAATATAACATCCTGTACGGAATATTGATTCAAAATTGTACTGAATCATGTACACAGGTGTTAATTTAATTGTGTGTCATAGAGTAGCGGGTGTTACTGTAATGTAAAAGGAGCCTATACAAAATATACAAAAAGCTATCTCAAAAAATAAAAAAAACTATAATTGTTGTTCATTATGATCCCAAGAGTTTAAAAAAAAATAGAAATGGGTTTGCTTTTGACTCTAGTCACTAGGTCCGAGATGACCGTGACAGAGTCGACGATGGATCGAGCTCGCCCAGAAGATGCCTGTTATGGCACTGGCAATCGCACGCACCGACGGAACACAGCAATCTGTTTGGCGCCGGAATCCGGTGAGAGGATGGTTGCGAGCCAGGCGGCCCCCCAAATGCTGCATCTGGCCGCACCGCTACAACCGAGCCCGTGTGAGTAGCTATCATTAGTCGATAGCGACCTGCGCGTCGCCCGGTATTGGTTCTCGCTTAATTGCGCTTCACGCGGGATCTGATATAGCGGTGCGGCCAGACGCAGCTCTGGTAATCATAATCAATACCTACCGACTATAGATTATTTTTAACTTTTTGGAGTTGAATTTTGTTTTATATTTTTATAGGCTCCATTAGGAGGCCAGATGGCAGTCGCTCTGTGTAAAAACCAGTACCCTCATTCAATCACCTAGATTAGGTATCCGACCCTGTGAAATACGGGATAAGGCTAGGGAGATGATGATATAGGCTCCATTAACGTTATTGAAGCACCCCCTAAGCTATTGCACGCAATTAAATTAACAGCCTATAATGTTTAAAAAACAAACCGTACCTATACCTATTATACATATTTTACCCTAATAATAATAATGTTCACAGTAATAATCAAAGATTAATGAAAATTTATGAAAAGTAAACTTAACTTATTTTTATTTGATTAAAATTGCTTCCATAACCATCACCGTCCAAGTACATACATACATACATACATATAATCACGCCTTTATCCCTAATGGGGTAGGCAGAGCATAAACGACCTAAACAAAGGTCGTTCCGCCACGGCTGACAAAGTTTTGAGGGTTATTTAAGATATATTTGTAGGTAAATTGCTGAAGTGACAGGTTGTCAGCCCATCGCCTAAATTGCAATAGACTGAAACCCTCGGATCTTTTGGCTGGTTATTATAGCATACCCGGGAGGAAATGCAGCTGGCACATTCTATATTTTTCTTTCGCTCCCAGTCCAGCATGGAAGAAACCGTCCAAGTGATGTTATATTAAGCCTTAACCCAAGATTTCCTCAATAAAACGAGTACATAAAGTTAACGCCTGTCACAAGCAGGCCACCTCAATTTGAAGTTTAAATAGAGGAAGTTAAAACTGTTCCCTGTAAAGGCACCAAGTTTCTTTTCACTTGAACCTTGTTGAGTTCAACTTACGGATTTAACTGAGTTAGTAAAATTTTAACCCAAGTTTACTCTTTTGATGGCAAAGAGATGCCGTAAAATACTTTGCTAGTTTTACTTACATACATATAATCACGCCTTTATCCCTAATGGGGTAGGAAGAGCGTAGACGACCTGAAAAAAAAGGTCGTTTCGCCACGTCTGACAAAGTTTTAAATGACAGGTTGTCAGCCCATCTCTTAGCTGCTTTTTACAGCATGCCCGGGAGAAAATGCAGCTTGCACATTTTATGTTTTTCTCTCGTTCCCAGTCCAGCATGGAAAAAAAGTCATGTCAAGTTTATCATGATGTCAAACAAGCAAAAGAATGTTCACTACAGCAGTATACCCATAAATTTATATTATTTAAGATACCCTCAAAACGTTGCCAGACTTGGCGGATCGTTCAACGACTTTTGTTTAGGTCGTTTACGCTCTGCCTACCCTATTAGCGATAAAGGTATGTATGTATAAACTTGATGCAGTATTTTGTCTCTCTGATATGCTACAAATTTTAGTTTTCCTTTTGCGTTTCTATCCTTTACGAGGTAGACAGAATATAATCATTCTAACAAAAAGCGTTTTTGTCATGTCTGAAAAAAAAACCTTTGGTTTCTAAGGTTTGTATTTCTAAAGCGAGTTCAAGCTTGAGGGCAATATTAAGTACGGGCTGGTCAGGCCATGTTGTACTGAAACGACATTTCTGAATCGAGCACTAAGTAGCTGTCAGTCTCAATGGCTGTTTATCAATACCGGCCTAAATAATCAGAAGAGATAAATTCCTATTTATCAAGCTTTCAAAGTTCGTGTACTCGATTTAGCTTCAGGCCAAATCTCAAGCCTACATTTTGCCACTAGGCTGACTGACCACGGAACAGCCAGGATTGCGATCCGGACGTTAGAGTGGCATCTCGTTGCTGTAACAAGGCCGGAATTCCCGAATCACCACAACTAAACGCTAAGATTCAACCGAACGCTCTTTACAAAGGGTGTGGCATGAAACGTTAGGGTGTGGTGCTAATGTAAGGGGTTTTTATTAATTTTAAAGGCAGTGGTTTGTCACATGTAATTTTCATATCATATTTATTTCTCTATAGCAGCGAGATTGTAGAGAAAACCCAATATAATGGCTTTGGCCCTGTTTACAAAACTGCGATACGACGTTGCTTCGCACAAATCCGCGAGCTTACATGACGACGCATCGAACAGTCCTACGATGCTACAATTATGTCACCCAATTCTTGGAAGGAGTCTTGACGAATTCGCAAAATTGACAATGAATTGCATTGCTGTATTGTAAACAGGGCCCTGTGCGATGTGAATCTCGACGCGTCTCGGTGTGAGCTAACGCTAATACTGGTCGCTCTGCTTTGTTTTCCGCCGTAACTCGTACCCCAAACTTAAACCCCCGAAGCGTAGCATTATGGATGATGCTGCATTTAGCGATAGTGTGGTTGAGGTGGCTAAATCACTTTCAGACCCCATTAGAAAGACAAGTTACAGCTTAGTATTTTTGTGGAAAACGCTCGTCGCTCCGCTACACTCCCGCTGTCACAAGCGCCCCAAGCTTAAACCCCTGAAGCGTAGCTCAGATGACGCGTGCATTATGCATGTAGTGTGATTGCGGTATTGTGATTGATAGTGGGGTTGCGGTGGCTAAATCACTTTTAGAATCCGTTAGAACGACAAGTTACTGGTTAGTATTTTTGTGGAAAACGCTCTTCGCTCCGCTACACTCTCCGCTGTCACTCGCCCCCCAAGCTTAAACCGACGCGTGCATTATGCATGGGGCTGCATTTAGCGATAGTGGGGTTGCGGTGGCTAAATCACTTTCAGACTCCGTTAAAAAGACAAGTTACTGCTTAGTATTTTTGTGGAAAACGCTCGTCGCTCCGCTACACTCTCCGCTGTCACTCGCACCTCAAGCTTAAACCCCCGAAGCGTAGCTCAGATGACGCGTGCATTATGCATGGGGCTGCATTTAGCGATAGTGGGGTTGCGGTGGCTAAATCTCTTTCAGACTCTGGTAGAAAGACAAGTTACTGTTTCGTATTTTTGTGGAAAACGCTCGTCGCTCCGCTACACTTTTCGCTGTCACTCGCGCCCCAAGCTTAAACCCCCGAAGCGTAGCTCAGATGACGCGTGCATTATGCATGGGGCTGCATTTAGCGATAGTGGGGTTGCGGTGGGTGCATGAGCGGAGTGCATCTATGCATATTGTTATCCATACCGAGCGGTGTGTGGATCACGGGCCATTGTTGAAGACTCGCAGTTTACATTCCAGTCTAGTTTACAGAGGTTAGAATAATACGGGGTCTGGATTAGTTTGGGGAATGTGGTTTTTGTCGGTTCGTGTTTTAATGGATTTTCTGCTTCTGTGTTTTGACTCTAAAATAATTAAAACTGTCTTAATTTATTATAAAAACAAAATAAAAAGGAAGGATTTTTATTACCGTAGTTCAAAATTCTGACTAAGGATTAAGCGGGTCTTTATATTCGGTAAACGAAAGATGTAAAAAAAACTGAATATAATGTCAATCATGCCTGGTCCGTGGTCTAGTGGTCAAAGCCAAGGGCTCACGATCCGAAGGTCCTGGGTTCGATTTCTAAAATTGATATTTGTCAATTCATCACTGTGAGATTTTCCCTAATGCAGGCCGAATAACTATAATGTCTTGAAGAAAAAAGATTCGGCGTCGGTCCCAGTCGCTGTCTTTGATGTTGGTCGTTACACAAACTATGTTAGACGCCTATGCTATTAGGCGGTTTAAAAACTCTGACACTAGGTTTCATCGGGTCATTTGATTCAATACCCACACGATAGAAGAAGAAAAACAATGCATACTTATCGGTAGAAATAGTACAGGTGTTATAATTTATTTGTACGAAAAAAAAAAATTAAATAATGTTGCTTTTATATAGAGAGTCCGATGGTGTAGTGGATAGGGCCGCTGCCTCCTGAGCGGGGAGGTCGTGGTTCGAATCCCACCACGTACCAATGTGTTTTTCGGTTTTCGAATTTCATATGTACGTTTATTCGGCGCTTTTTCTGTGCTTCGGAAGGCACGTTAAGCCGTTGGTCCCGGTTAAATATCGTTTAATACCGTAGATATTAGTCCTTAAGCCAATCAGAGGTCAGTGCTAAGCATTGGCGGCTTAAAAACTCTGACCTAATCTAGGATTGGGTCTGGTTTCCCTAATGGGTTGCGGAGGTCAGATGGCAGTCGCTCTGTGTAAAAACCAGTACCCTCGTTCAATCCCCTGGATTAGGTAGCCGACCCCGTGAGATACGGGATAAGGCTAGGGAGATGATGATGCTTTTATATCATTCAAAAGCCATTATAAACTTCGTAATAAGGCATGTCGACTCTATGCAACATATGAAACCTCATATTGTCATGACGTGCTAATTTCAAACTTGTCCGCAAATTGTGTCTCTAAACTATGCGCGAACAGCCAACTCGGCTATTCATTATACGACTATTATATCACCCTTATACGACCTTTTGTCGCTGTAATGCCGAAAAATTCTATTTTAACAAGCGTGAGTGCGCGCTTTTATAACTGAAACAATGAGGCTCTTTGTGTGTTTGTCACGTGATTTATATTAACAATGTTTCTTTTAGATGGCGTTTCGCATGAATACAAGAACGTATTATTATAAATTGAAAAATATTTCGCTATTCAGTTCTGTTTAATTTGTGTAGGTCAAATATAAATATAATAGATTTCTTAAAACGCCCTGTGTATATTTCTTGTTAACAATATTAGTATAATATGCGTAAAATATACATATATTCACGCCTTTATCCCTAACGGGGTTGGCAGAGCGTAAAAGACCTAAACGGAGAACGTTCCGCCACGCCTGACTAGATTAGATAAGTCAGTAGATTAGATTAGCGAGTATCATGAGCTAAAAATCCTACTCGTGACCCCGGGTGGTGCCAAGAGTGCAACACAACTGACTGCTACATATGGCCTCTGGCCCTCCCTACATATATACTCTCACGACTAATGGGGTAGGCGTCAACGTACCAAGTAAAGTTTGTTCCGCCACGTCTGACAAGTTTTGAGGGTTGTTTAAGATAGATCTGTATATTGCTGTAAAATATAACACTGTTAAAAAATTACATGATGTGAAACGTGTTGTATTAAAAATATCTCACTTATTTTATATTTTACTAGATATCTGCCCTGCGATTTCGCCCGCAGCTAATAAAGTTTTTCCGTGGGAATAACTTTTTTCAGGAGTTATGTTGAAGCCAATTTCAATTTTCTCTGTGTAAAAAGCAGTATCCTTGTTCAATCCGCTAGATTAGGTAGCCGACCCCGTGAGATACGGGATAAGGCTAGGGAGATGATGATGATGTTAAAGCCATTTTTTAAAATCTAATGATAAGCAAAAAAAACAGATCCTCACTTTAAAATCTACAAAATTTCATGCAAATCTTTATCCTGACCGCCTTAGTGGACGAAAATTCAACAACGCTGATACGCGTGTCCATTATTTTTTTAATTTTAGGCTCAATACGAAATTTGGAAGAACCAAACTACAAAATTGGCGTATTTGCCATACAAACATCTAATTTCTATCTAACCCCCTTAGGGATCAAAAATTCAAAAACGCTGACACAAGTGTCCATTTATTTTCAATCATGAGCCTAAACATGAAATTGGAAGATCCTAACTTAAAAATTGACAGACTTTCATACAAACTTCACACCCCTTTTTTAGTCCTTTAGGGGCAGAAAATACAAAATCCTTTCTTAATAGTTGGCTACGTTATAAAAGGTACCTGCTCTCCAGATTTAACGATACTAGCTTTTGTACGTTGATGAATCAGTCAGTAAGGACATTTTTTTTTATAAGTTTATATAAAAAATAAGTTTGAATGTTTGTTTTTCACTATCAAACTCAACCTAAGGGGAAGATCATGTAGTTAGCTGTATTTTTTTCGGGTTTTTATCGCTCCCAGTCATGAAAGACATATTTTTTTCTGTGTAATTAAAGTGCCAAGGTAGTAATATATAAATCCCCGTACGAGCTTATATTATAACTTAGAACTCATAATTCAGACGGAAGAGTAACGTTTTCGGTAACAAAGCGGTTAATATTTTTTACACAGTAAAAGTTACTCTAATTTCTTTGGTTCTTTTAATGTCTCCCACTTATGGTTAAAAATAGAGTCTATACAATTTACCAAACAACGCTTCACGTGTAATTAAAATGCCATCCTAGTGATAAAATCACCCTACGAGCTTATATAAAGCTTAGATCTCATTATTCAGCCGACAGGGAAACGTTTTTGGTAACAAAGGAGTTAATATTTTTTACACAATAAAACAAAATCTAAATCCTTTGATTTTTTTATCTCTCCCATTTTGTTGAAGTCAGCAAAAGGGACTCGAGGGTTACAGTGTATTGTAATTTAGGCGATGGGCTGACAACCTGTCACTAAAGCAATACATATTACAATCTAAAATTGCCCTCAATTTTTGTCAGACGTGGCGAAAGCGCCTTTTAAGAGGCGTTAAACGCTCTGCCTACCCCGTAAGGGATAAATGCGTGATTTATGTATGTATGCATGTATTTATGGAAAAAAAATTGTCTATAAAATTTACCAAAAACGATTCACATGTAATCAAAATGTGATAAAATCCTAGTGATAAAATCCCCGTACGAGCTTATTTTTTCATGCTGGACTGGGAGCGAGTGAAAAATATAGAATGTGACAGCTGCATTTCCTCTCTGGTTTGTTGTAAAAACCAGCTATCAACATCAGGTTTCAGTATATCGCAATTTAGGCGACGGCCTGACAAGCTGTCACTACAGCAATATATATAACCCTCAAAACTTAGTCAGACGTGGCGGAACGACCTGTTTTTAGGTCGTCTACGCTCTGCATACCCCATTAGGAATAAAGGCGTGACTATATATGTGTATAAAATTTATCAAAAATGCTTTACATGTGATTAAAATGTCATCCTAGTGATAAAATCACCGTACGATCTTATATAAAGCTTAGATCTCATTACTCAGCCGGCAGGGTAACATTTCAGTAACAAAGTGGTTTATATTTTTTACATAGTAAAAGTAAATATATATTCTATGGTTTGTTTTTACCAAAATCACTTCTCATATAATTTAAATGCCATCCTAGTGATCAAATTCCCGTACGAGGTTATATAAAGCTTAGGTCTCATTATTCAGCCGGCAGAGGAACCGATTTCGGTAACAAAGCGGTTAATATTTTTTACACAATAAAACTAAATCTGAATTCTTTTTTTTTTTTATCTCTATTATTTATGGAAAAAATAAAGTCTAAAAAAATTACCAAAAGCGATTTACATGTTATTAAAATGCCATCCTAGTGATAAAATCACCGTACGAGCTTATATAAAGCTTAGATCTCATTATTCAGCCGGCAGGGTAACGTTTTCGGTAACAAATTGGTTTTTAGCCGCGCTATGTGGTCGCGATGTAATTAATATACAATAATGCCACCCTTTCGTAAGAGCAGGGTTGGATTTGGGAGTGAAATTAATAACTTAGCTATATTTGTTGGCAACATCGTGAGAATATTCATACCTCCATACCATTTATTATTATTGTTATTTATTTTATTTCACATATAAAAGATTCTACAGACATCAAATTCTTAGTACCAATAAACCTTAAAAAGGTTTGTCTTGGCACTGCACATTCCTCCTTAATCTAATAAAACAAAACAAAAAACTTAATAACTTAAAAAACAACATAACATATTCATATTTTCTAAATACAGCACACTTTTTTTTTTAATGTCAACCAGTCCAACTCAGCGGCTCAAATGGCTCAAAAGATGAGACTCCAAACCGAAAAATAGCCCCACCTCAACGGTTTTCTGTTTGACGTTTCAAGTTGTTTACAAAACTCTATAAAAGTGCCTGTGTTCCAGTAAAATTCTATATTATTCAGTTCGTGGTTACTCACGTTTAACAACGTAATTTAAGATAAAATTTGGTAAAACGATTCTTGTAAAAATTACCCTTTTGCTAACATAAATATGTTTTCAAATAAATTAAAACTTTAAAAAATACTAGATAAACCACACTTTTACAAATGCACGTAAAAACAAAAAAGAAACTTAACCGTGGTCAAAGTGCATTACAAGATCTTTCTAACAAGTCCTAACATGGATATGATACGTTAGTCCATCATGAAATGCTAGTGCCTATCTCCCGGCTTCATCATCTGACCTTGAAACCAAATCGTGGTTTGACCATTACAAGGCTTTTCTAACAAGTTTAATTACAGTTATGATGTTCCGTCATGAAGTTCCAGTTCATATTATCCGGCTCCATCGTCAGATCAGTTTGACAGTACCACATTATTGTATTGTCATCAGAACTATTATATAGAGCTGCCAATTTTCATAACGTTCGATCCTTGGAAGATGGTGAAATTAGTTACCGTAGATTCCATTACATAGTTATATCCAGATCGAACTATTAAAAGCGTGTTGATAAAAGGCCTCCGTGGACCAGTGGTCTAAGCACCTCCCTCTCACCTCACCTCCGATTTGGAGGTCATAGGTTCGATTGCCAAGGGAGGAACACAAAGTTGACTTGTCAATTTATCACTTTGTCAAATTTTACCCAATTTGGTTAGGGCAATGCAGGCTGAATAGAGATTGGTAGAAGAAATGGAGACTATGTTTAGGCAGTGATGGACGCTCTCTGGACAGATAGAGCTATGATGATGAGCTAGGATTGGTGGCTGGCCATAACTGAATGGAAAGGGTATAAGCAGGATGTAAAATGTCGAAGATTGGTCACACTGGTGCGTCTTGGCAACGATCAATTAGTCCAAAAGTAAACTGAGACTGACTTAGGAATCTTATGGGATTATTATTGTTAAAATAGAAATTTTAGTTTAACATTGGCTGTGATTACTGTCATCTGGCGAACTGTCATCATCTCCTTAGCCTTATCCCGTATATCAAGGGGTTAGCTACCTTATCTAGGGGCTGGAACGAGGGTACTGGTTTTTACACAGAGCGACAGTCATCTGACCTCCGCAACCCAGAAGGGAAACCATACCCAATCCTACGTGCTTTCCGAAGCACGGAAAAAGCGCCGTAAAATATAACTAAACGATGGTTTAAAAAAAAACGTTTTTTTCTAATATTTCTAAGTCCACATAAATTGACACTAAATCCACCTCTGTGCCGAGACATTATGACAATATATCACTTCAGATAACGACGGGGAAATTTGTACACACATGAATACGAAATAGGGTTAGAAGCGGGTTTTAACCACGGTAAATTGGGTTAAGTGTGTCATTGGTGTTATAATGGGGTAAAAATTATCAGACAATGGGCTTCTAGATACCACCGGCTAAAACTAAAATTAAAATATATCGGTCAGTTTTAAAATGATAAAATTCAAAAAGGCTTACTGCCAAGCTGGACTGGGAGCGAAAGAAAAACATAGAATGTGCGTGAATGTGTCTATTTATTGCAATTTAGGCCATGGGCTGACAACCTGTCAATGAAGCAATATACATTCAAATCTATCTTAAATAAACCTCAAAACTTTGTCAGACGTGGCGGAACGACCTTTGTTTAGATCGTTTACGCTCTGCCTACCCCATTAGGGATAAAGGCGTGAATGTATGTATGTATCTTAATTTCAAAATAATAAAATTGAAAAAGGCTTACTTTCAAGCTGGACTGGGAGCGAGAGAAAAACATGAATGTGCGTGAATGTGTCTATATATTGCAATTTAGGCGATGCACTGACAACCTGTCAATATAGCAATATACATTCAAATCTATCTTAAATAACCCTCATAACTTTGTCAGACGTGGCGACCTTTGTTTAGATCGTTTACGCTCTGCCTACCCCATTAGGGATAAAGGCGTGATTAGTATGTATGTAGGTATGAAAAAGGGACATTTTATGGTTTTACACTTAGTCCGCTAGATTTTGGAGGTTAAATCAGTCGCTTGGTTTTAGTATTTATGAAAAACTTATAAGCTAATGGGAAGTGAATATCTTGTGTTTTATTTTTATAATATACTCAATTGAAATAAACTGAAAGCAACTTGTTATTAAAAAATATATTTATCTATTATAAAGCTATGTACTCGATCCGCAATTCAAGTGGCAACGTTCTGGGCCGCCACTTGTGATAGTTACGTGTTCCATCGACACGATAAGAAGAAGAAAGCTATATATATTTACTTGAATAAAATGATTTTGCCGTGATAAAAAAACTAACCCATGAAATTGTTTAACAAAATTTTACTCTAGTGTACGTTAAGTATTTAATTTATTACAAAATACAATGCGGCTGAAACCGCAGGCGGAAAGCCAGTATAAAATAAAGTAATTAAAAACCTAATAAGAAACTCCAAAGTCGCAACAACACCTTACAATACAACTCCTTCGCAGCCGAAAGCTACAAATGAATAATGACAGGAAGTCTTCTTTGTTGAAGTTTAAGGATGATACTAGCCAAGTGGCGCCCTCATTACTAAAAATAAAAACATATCTCTAAAAACGCAGTGAATCGAAAACCGGGTCCAACAGACTCAAGTTATAGTAGTTAAGATAAATTAGAACCTTACAAAGTAGCGATTCATAGCTCCTTGTAGTAACAGGAAGCCATTGCCATTGGTGGCCGTTATTCGTATTTTTTTTTCAATTCAATTCAATAATTTATTTATAAAATAATAATTTTACACGTCACAATGCATTATACTTATAACATAATTACAAAATTTGTTTTAGAATTAGTCATGTCATGTCATTTTAAAATACAAGACAATTAATTTAATTTATATAATTTCATCTAAAATGTTTTGTTCCCGTTACTACATCGAGCTATGAATCGCTAATTTGTAAGGTAATATTATTTATTCTGTGGTAAGGATCTATATTATCTTAGTTACTATAACTTGATTCTGTTGGACCAGTGTTTCGATTCACTGCGTTTGTAGTGAAATATGTTTTTTTACTAATAGGGGCATCACTTAGCTAGTATCGTCACCTTAAAACACAATACTGGTTGTAAACAATTTGCAAAACTTGCGTCTAAAACGTTAACCGTGTTACTGCTGATAGCAATACTCTATGTATACCTTAAAATATGTATTTAAGGTATAGACCAGTCTAGTCAGTTCTTCCTTGCTGGGAGCGAGAGACAAACATAGAATGTGCTAGCTGCATGCTTCCTCCCGGGCATGCTGTAATAACCAGCTAAGGGATCCGAGGGTTTCAAAATATTGTAATTTAGGCGATGCGTTGACAACCTGTCACTACAGCAATATACCTACACATATATCTTAAATAACCCTCAAAACTTTGTCTTACGTGGCGGAACGACCTTTGCTTAGGTCGTTTACGCTCTGCCTTCTCAGTAAGGGATAAAGGCATGATTATGTATGTATTATTAAAATAAAAAAAAAGAGCGGGTGCCGAGCACACGTGTCAGAATTTCTTTAGCAAAATCGTCCCAGCCTCATCATGACGCTATGCCGTGACGGTATTGCCATGTCGCGACCCTGATATTCCACTCTCAACGTACCTAAAGAAGTTACACTTCAAAAAACAATAAATTCAGAAAAGTTATTTCAATCCTTCCGTTTGACTGATTTGCTAATAATTTAATGATAATTTCCTATGAAATATATTTAAAAAATACATACATACATATAATCACGCCTTCAATCCCCAATGGGGTAGGCAGAGCGTAAAGGACCTAAATAAAGGTCGTTCAGCCACTTCTGACAAAGCTTTGAGGGTTATTTAAGATAGTTTTGTAGGTATATTGCTGTAGGGACTGGTTGTCAGCCCATCGCCTAAATTGCAATATACTGAAACCATGCCTGGGAGGAAATGCAGCTGGTACATTCTATATTTTTCTTTTGCTCCCAGGCCAGCATGGAAGCAAAATATAAAATCCTATTATAATCTGCCGTTTACGTTCCCACGACAGGTAGAAAAATCAGCTTAAAACTTGATATGCAGAATAGAACCAACATCCCTATTGTGCAAATCCCTACGCTCTTATGATTAAACCATGGAATTAAACCTGCTTTATATACGGTTACCCGTAGAAACAAACTGTATCGTTAATTAAGCAATTCATCAAAACTCGTAACAAAACCCATTGTAGTTACCTGCTTGGTTTTGGTAGAAACCTGACCATTTTGCATGGAGCTTTCACTTTTGTAGAGAAAATTCTGGCATGCTAACTTAGGCGCGATGCAATAAATATTGTAAAAGATTTTAAACTAAATTATGTAACGGATTTGATACTTCTTCTACTTCTTAGCGAGTCGAACAACGATTTGATACTGAATCCACGTGAAAAATATTGTAAACTCCGAAAAAGACCGCTTGGCTTACTTCTTGTAAAAATACTGAATAGCATCTCCACAGTAAAATAACTTTTTATAGTTTGTAATTTAACTAACATAATTTAATCAAATTTCGATAAAATAAAGTATAGTTTTGCATATAGAAGCGATTAAAGAGTTGATAATTTAGTCCTATAAACCGAGAGAGCAAAATTATATGACAATGTTATAACAGTCGCAACGATGGCTATTACAAAACATTTTTCTTATTAAAGTATCACTTTTATCGTTTAAATGAAAAACAACCTATATATTTTTTTTATTAGATATCATTCATTAATTTCTCCTAAAATATTGATAGTACCTAAATACATTTTCTTTTGTAAATTAGACTTCTAGTATATAGCACATGAAAGTTATGTAAGTAATTAGAAAGAAGGTTCAACGTTTTCTGGCGCTGAAGCCCACAGCGGTTTGCAAGTATAAGCTTTTTTGATGCATGTGTTTTTCGGGCAACACCATCTGTTCAAACTTAATTAAGTTTTTAATAGGTTTTCCATAATTAAGACCTGTTGCTAAGTGAAGCATAAATTTCGTTACAAATTACTTTTTAAACGCGTAACACTGGTATTCATAAAAAGTACAGTAACTGGTTTTTGGAGTGATAACTTATCAATCAAATTTATATTTTTCAAGTGCTTCTTATTTGTCAGACGTATATAAAATAGTCTGTTTATACCTGGCCGAATTTAAGCGTGATAAAAATAAATCTTATCGCTTTTCATACCTAATTCTTATAATGTTTATACCGGATGTAATTGACAGCGTCCTGGAAACTGATAGATGCTCAGTCAACGATACTAAACAACGTTCACCAGAAAATTGTTGCAAATAAATTTACTTTCCCATACAAAATGACCACCTGGTTCAGACAGTTTGTATGGAAAAGCATTTTTTTTATTTTCCTGAAGGAATTTACTGTTGATTAGTTGTTTAGTTTCATTGACTTCTTCTTCTTTCGAGTGGGTATCGAGTCTATCGACAATTACTGTTGACTAGTAACGTATCAGTTTGCGGGACGCTATCCCTTATACCCCGTATAATTTTCATGCCGAATAAAAATATTAACAAACGCAACAGTCATATAATAGCAAAATAAGCGCTGATATACAACAACAAAAACACCGGTGATCTCCTCGCGAGTGGCGGGCGGGAAACAGAGCGAGAGGGCGCTGCCGGCGCAATTTGGGCCGCGGAGTCGTCGAGTAATAGTGGAGTAATACCACCATTGTACGACCGTTACTGGAGCATGACGCAGCACACGGCTCTTTGACTAGGCACTTTTTTAATCTTACCAGAATTTATATAAGCTAGAGTCGTAAGAAGCTTATAAAAGTTTACGACTGGACTATTTTGAATAGCTTATGTATAAGCGATAGGCTTACGAAAGTGCCAGTTGCATTTCCTTCCGGGCATGCTGTAGAAACCAGCTAAGGGATCCGAGGATTACTGTATATTTCAATTTAGGCGATGGGGTGACAATATGTCACTGCAGCAATATACCTAAAAATCTATCTTTAATAACCCTCAAAACTTTGTCAAACGTGGCGGAACGACCTTTGCTTACGTCGTTTACTCTCTACCTGCCCCATTAGGGCTAAAGGTGTGATTATATGTATGTATGTAATCGAGTAATAGTGGAGTAATACCACCATTGTACGACCGTTACTGGAGCATGACGCAGCACACGGCTCTTTGACTAGGCACTTTTTTAATCTTACCAGAATTTATATAAGCTAGAGTCGTAAGAAGCTTATAAAAGTTTACGACTGGACTATTTTGAATAGCTTATGTATAAGCGATAGGCTTACGAAAGTGCCAGTTGCATTTCCTTCCGGGCATGCAGTAGAAACCAGCTAAGGGATCCGAGGATTACTGTATATTTCAATTTAGGCGATGGGGTGACAATATGTCACTGCAGCAATATACCTAAAAATCTATCTTTAATAACCCTCAAAACTTTGTCAAACGTGGCGGAACGACCTTTGCTTACGTCGTTTACTCTCTGCCTGCCCCATTAGGGCTAAAGGTGTGATTATATGTATGTATGTAATCGAGTAATAGTGGAGTAATACCACCATTATACGACCGTTACTGGAGCATGACGCAGCACACGGCTCTTTGACTAGGCACTTTTTTAATCTTACCAGAATTTATATAAGCTAGAGTCGTAAGAAGCTTATAAAAGTTTACGACTGGACTATTTTGAATAGCTTATGTATAAGCGATAGGCTTACGAAAGTGCCAGTTGCATTTCCTTCCGGGCATGCAGTAGAAACCAGCTAAGGGATCCGAGGATTACTGTATATTTCAATTTAGGCGATGGGGTGACAATATGTCACTGCAGCAATATACCTAAAAATCTATCTTTAATAACCCTCAAAACTTTGTCAAACGTGGCAGAACGACCTTTGCTTACGTCGTCTACGCTCTGCCTGCCCCATTAGGGCTAAAGGTGTGATTATATGTATGTATGTAATCGAGTAATAGTGGAGTTATACCACCATTATACGACCGTTACTGGAGCATGACGCAGCACACGGCTCTTTGACTAGGCACTTTTTTAATATTACCAGAATTTATATAAGCTAGAGTCGTAACAAGCTTATAAAAGTTTACGACTGAACTATTTTGAATAGCTGGTATACCTTAGTACTAAATAGTACTGAATTTATTTATATTTCAATAAGTAATCTTTTTTCCCTATTCATGCTCGGAAAGCGCCATTTTGTGCAGGGTATGGGCTGCATAAAATTAAATTTTGTGCTCGAGGGTTAAAACGTATCTACTCATAAATGCATCGCTTCTAAGACAAATAGACCATACAGCCACACATAATAAGATATTCATAGATATAACTTGTTATTTTATTATATTTACATAAAATGATATTAAAAATGTAATTGAAGTACTGTTTATTTTATTTATTATTACAAAATTAATTGAATAGTAGGCTGTATAGGTCTCCAGCTCAAGCCTAATATTTCATGTAGACAGATTTAAAAGTTAAATTGGGGAAAATGAATTGCTTAGATTTTTTTTTTAATCGTGCTCAAAACCATTTTTGTCCGCAAATAATCTTATCTTATCCTATCTTATGTAGCCTTTATGTGTCCCACTGCTGGGCAAATAATATCAGACAAAAATAACTTGTTTTATGCACTTGTCATAAAATCTACTATTTCTTATATTTGTTACTGGAAACATGATAATATTAGTCGGCATAAATCACGAAAATTAATAAATGAAATAAAGCGAATACAAATCGGATAAAATGATATTGTAGTAGAGATAATTTTCAGAGATAAGATGTTTTTGCACATTTTATTAAAATATACTTGCTTAAGGTTGTTTGGGATTGGCTTACTACCTAAACCAAATTTAAGCATCACTCTAAAAACTTTCTGCATAATAATTAGTTCTATAATGTAACTCCGCATGTTCCATATTGAGTCTTCCAGCTCCAAGTTTGTTTGAATGTGGATTAGAGCGAAGGAACCAGACTAAATTAAATCGCTCCTTAGAAGCAAACATTGTCTAACAGAACGCTGAAGTAAGCTCTAAAGGTCAACATTGAGAACAATCTTAACACTAGACTAGACTGCTACGTCATATTATAGCTGGATATTGGTGGTTAGTAGTAATTTTAAACATCTAATAAGACACTTTGTACAGCTTTGCCAATAGACTACTATGTTATATGACATGGCTGTCTGTGAAGCTGTAGTATAGTTGTAAAATGGTCACATAGAAGCCATTTTAAAATTTAAGATTGGGAATATATTATAGAGAGAAGTATACGAGAAGAGAGTAAAATCACACAAAACCAGTTTGGGTTTATGCCTGGTCAAAGAACAACGGACGCCATTTGACTTCGTTTATTACGCGAGAAATACAATACATTCCTTCCATGCTGGCCTGGGAGAGAAAGAAAAACATAGAATGTGCCAGCTGCATATCATCCCGGGCATGCTGTAAAAACCAGCTAAGGGATCTGAGGGTTTCAGTATATTGTAATTTAGGCGATGGGCTGACAACCTGTCACTATAGCAATATACCTACAAATTTAAGTTAAATAACCCTCAAAACTTTGTCAAACGTGGCGGCGCGACCTTTGCTTAGGTCGTTTAAGCTCTGTCTACCCCGCTAGGGATAAAGGCGTGATTATATGTATGTATGTAAAAATACAGACGTGCTCACAAAAACTTACACATGGTGTTCGTTGACCTCGAAAAGGCATACGATCGTGTTCCCCGAGTGGTTTTGTGTTGGGCCCTAAAAAAAATAATGTGAGCCTGGAAAGTATGTGGTGCTAATTCATGCGATGTACGAGAAATGTTGTACACGGGTCAGGTCGGCTGCTGGCACTAGTGACGAGTTGGGTAAGTCCTTAACTCTTCTTGTTAATAATGGACGCCTTGACGTCGGACATACAGGAAGAGGCTCCCTGGTGTATGCTGTTCGCCGGTGACATCGTTTTTTTTATTATTAGACCTTTCGTCACGTATGGATCAGAATGTTGAGCCTTGAAAGCGATGAATGAAAGAAAAGTTTATGCTGTAGAAATGCGTATGCTGAGAGAGAAGTGTGGAGTAACAGAAGTTGATTAGTTAAGGAATGCGCCCATTACTGATAAGATAAGAGGAAATTGCTTTGCATGGTATGTGCATGTTATGCGAATGAATGAAAGTCATATAGGCAAAAGGGTTATAGGATGTGGATGGATATGTTGGGAGACAAGGACCAAAGATAGATGGATAGACTGTGTGAAAGGTGATATGTCGAAAACTGGTGTGAGTGCTGTGAGTTGACGGCTGACAGGGATGAAAGCAAAAAGAAGACATACTGCGCCGACGCCAAATAAATGGGATAAGGGCAGGAGGATCATGATGATGATAGAAGCCATTATAAATATATTTTGTTATGAAAGAAGTTTTTAAATTAAATAGAAAACTGTTTTTTTGTTACACTTAGAATTGACAAATAGATCGACAACATTTATAGAACTTACCCATCCATCATGGACTCCAAAATAAGATTAAGGTCGAAAATGATAAGTAATATTAATTTGTATGTTTCTCGGTATTATTAAATAATTTCTTGCTTTGTCTGACGATAAGCTCATTATTCTGCTTGGCTAGACACTCAGTTATTACATCGAAAAATATTGTAGTTTCTGAGAAAAGCAACTAACGTACCTAAATAATAATTAGTAGAATGTTTACTTCTAACAATATAATGAAAAAAAAACACTGAAAATGTTCCATTATGTCAATCATAATCTCCCTAGCCTTATCTTGTATCTCACGGATTGGCTACCAAATAAAGGTGATAGAACGGGGGTACCGGTTTTTACACTGCCATCTGACCTCCGCAACCCAGAAGGGAAACCAGACCCAATCGTGGAATAGGTCAGAGATTTTCAATCCGCTAAAGCTTAGCACTGGCCTTTGATATGGCTTAACGACTACTATCTACATTATTCAACGATATTAATGTGCCTTCCGTAGCACGGAAAAGCATCGAATAAACGTACATATGAAATTGGCAAACCGAAAAACACATTGGTACGTGGTGAGATTCGGACCACCCGGATTGTGGTGAGATTCGGATCCCAGCTCAGAAGGCAGCGGCCCTATCTACTACACCATCGGGCTCTTTTCTTTTTCGTTCTCTCCATATTCTATTTCGTGAATATGATTGAACATTTTGAAAATACAATAGTTTATTACAACGGTACTATTTTGTACCACTAAATTTATGAAAAAATCTAAATTCTGTTTTGAAAAATGAAAGATAAAAAAAAATGCAAATATTATGGCTTATCTCACAAAATTGATTTTGTAGACCACATCGCAAGAGCCCGATGGTGTAGTGGATAGGGCCGCTGCCTCCTGAGCGGGAGGTTGTGGTTCGAATCCCACCATGTACCAAGGTGTTTTTCAGTTTTCGAATTTCATATGTACGTTTATTCGGCGCTTTTTCCGTGCTTCGGAAGGCACGTTAAGCTGTTGGTCCCGGTTAATATCGATAAATACCGTAGATATTAGTCGTTAAGCCATATCAGAGGCCAGTGCTAAGCATTGGCGGCTTGAAAACTCTGAGCTAATCTTGGATTGGGTCTGGTTTGCCTTCTAGGTTGCGGAGGTCAGATGGCAGTCGCTCTGTGTAAAAACCAGCACCCTCGTTCAATCCCCTGTATTAGGTAGCCGACCCCGTAAGATACGGGATAAGGCTAGGGAGATGATGGTCGCAATATTTTCCAATAAAAATTGGATTACTGTAAATAAAATTCACTTATCCTAGTTACCATTCACCAATTACTCTATATCGATTCAGGCTGATTCGAGTACCTTCTCGATTAAAATGTCGATTCGGTGCCAACTCTCGTTAGCCGTTCTTTATTTGAAAATTTAAATTTGAAATCGGAATTTCATGTCCACATTAATATTAATTTGCAAAGAATTTACGAGGGTAATTTTATATTCATTGGTGTGATACACGGAATTGGATTTTGATAAAGCCTTTTAGTAATTTGAAGCACGTAATGTATATATCAGGTACAAAATATATGAATAATTTTGCAAACTTATTGCTATATTTATAGGAATTCGTAGAACTAAGTTACATAATTTATTTATTATTACAAAATATTTGGGTGTTATTTTACGATTTTTAAATTGCTGGTCTGAAGAGGCTATGTAAACAAGTAATTTAAAAAGTTCAGCCCGTGAGAAAATACAGCAGACACATTCCATGTTTTTTTCTCGTTGCCAGGCCAGCATGGAATGGAATAAAAAATAACAGGAATTATTTAGAAAACATTGCAGACAAGATCCATACTATGAATTTGCATTTCGCACTGAAACGTTCGCGTCCATCTTCTCATACATACTTTTTTTTTTGGAAGATAAGTAGCTATAATTCTCTAGAGAGCCCGATGGTGTAGTGGATAGGGCCGCTGCCTCCTGGGCGGGAAGACGTGGTTTGAACCCCACCATGTACCAATGTGTTTCTCGATTTTCGAATTTCATATGTACGTTTATTCGGCGCTTTTTCCGTGCTTAATATCGTTTCATACCGTAGATATTAGTCGTTAAGCCATATCAGAGGCCAGTGCTATGCGCTGGCGGCTTGAAAACTCTGACCTAATCTAGAATTAGGTCTGGTTTCCCTTCTGGGTTGCGGAGGTCAGATGGCAGTCGCTCTGTGTAAAAACCAGTAACCTCGTTCAATCACCTAGATTAGGCAGCCGACCCCGAGAAATACGGGATAAGGCTAGGATGATGGATGAAGTAGCAAAAATTATATTTTTTGTTGTTCCCATTTTCTGCTTGGAAAACTGGTTCTTCTATTTTTAATATTGAGTACATTGATGAAACAATGTAACTTGGTTACTTTATTTTCAATATTTAGACGTATCGCTATAAAATTTCTACGACTTCACCACTTTAAAGTTGTATTTTATGACATTCGGTAGTTGGTTTGCCATAAAACTGTACCACAGATATTGTAAAGTTAACTGACTCTGTGGTCTAGTAGTCTCGGCCTCAGGCTTTCGATCTAAAGGTCGTAGGCACGATTTCCTTAAGGGGTAAACAAAATACACACAAATTGTCACGCTTTTGTCCTTAATGTGGCAGAGCGTAAACGACCTAAACAAACGAGTTTTTTCTTCTTAGCGAGTGAAAGTGAGAAAGACCCGATGAACTCTGGTGTCAGAGTTTTGAAACCGCCTAGTAGCACAGCTATCTAGGCCTCTGGCATGGTTTTGATTAACATCAACTATTCAAGACAGCGACTGGGACCGACGGCTTAACGTGCCCTCCGAAGCAAGGAATCCTCTTTCTTTTCTGATTCAGCATGCAATGTCCTAACCAAACTGGGGCAATAGCAACTTTGTGTCCCGCCCCTGGGAATCGAACCCAGAACCTCCGGATCGTAAGACCTTAGCTCTGACCACTAGACCACGGAGGCAGTTACAAACCACATACAAAATTGGTATATACACCCGAACACATGTTGTACGTCTATCAAATGATCGGTGAAAGCCCGTCCCAGCGCCGCCAATCAAAATAATAATTAATTACCGAACTCCAATGCGAAATTAATAAGTTTTGGAATCCAATAACGTTGGAGCTTCCAATATGTACGTCATAATATTCGTGATAGTGTACTGAATTAATACTTCGTAATTAAAAGGAGCAAAATTTAAGTTCGATAAAGCTTTTGACGTGGGATTTAAAAACAACTGAGTGGTCTGTGGAATGAGGTTTTGAGTTTTGGCATGGATCTCATGTCATGAGCTTTATTTCCAACAAAGCTTTATTAAATTGTTGTTTTTGTTATTTATTATCAACATTTACATTACACAATTTAACAAGTTAAATGACCTCGCAAAACTTTAATCGAGTTTGTCTCGATGTCATTATCCGCTTACATTAAAAGAACAACAAAAGTTAACTAATATTATATGAAAAGCATATTAATTACAATTAGGTGATTTTCATAAATGACGAATACACATTTACTAGGCTGTTAAGGAATCACCTTTGCTTAGGACAACGCAGACTGATAGTAAGTATTATAAAGATAGTAAGTGATGCCGTGCCGAGTTGGAATAGCATCATCCCATGCAGGCAGACAAGAAAACTGTCAAAAATAACGAGGAACGCGAACGTTTCAATGTACGTGGCAAATTATACTACATATCCTATTATTAATATTATATTATTTAACAGTTTATTGCACACATAATCATACAGAGGACATAAACATAAAAAAACAATAGTGCAACAGGTAGCTTATCTCAAAAATAAATCTCTTCCAGCTGACCTACGGTAGAGAGGGTGCATAGGTGAGGCAGATAAGGCGTATACAATTATAATATAGGTAAAATTTGATTAAATAAGTAATTCTAACTGCTATGCCATTCAGAATTTTATTATCTGATCCTCTACCCATCCAGCGATTCTATAAATATTTTTTTTATTGTATTTACCCAACTTAATAAAAATTGCAGTCTTGATCAAAGGTGTCTGAAATTCCAAAGTGCTATTCCGCACCATATCTTATAACTTAAATGAGTTTCAATCTGGCCCCTATTGTGGTCCAGATCGGCCATAAACCGGTTTACGCCGGTCATGACTTGAAGGGGTGGAGAAAGGGGAGGGGGACGTTTATATCCCATTTCAGTGCAAGTGCAATTTTGTAGGAGCCCTTGTGCGGATTTAAAGTCGATTTCTGGCTCGAGTTTTTGAGGGAAAGTGAAGTGGCATTTGGTTTAATATTTTGAAATGGTTTTTGCTTCCATGCTGGACTGGGAGCAATAGAAAAACATACAAAGTACCAGCTGCATTTCCTCCTGGGCATATGTAAAAACCAGCTAAGGGATCCGAGGGTTTCTGTATAACACTCAAAACTTTGTCAGGTGGGGCGGAAAAACCTTTGATTAGGTCGTTTACATTTTGCCTACCCCATTAGGGATAAAGGCGTAATTATATGTATGTATGTTTTTCTTCAGCGATAAGGGTTAAATTAATTGGATAGTCAAAATCTGAAGTATTATAAAAAAACTTTATTTACAATAATAAAAATAAAAGTATATACAAGGACAACTTACGAACTAACTGTGAATAATAAGCTAACTACAAATAATAAGAATCTGAAGTGAAACATTGACATTAAAAGAGCCTATAAACTCAATTGTGACCTGAACACAAAGGAGTTCGACCTACGAGACAGATTGTCTTGTTTACAGATTCAAAATGTCGCTTATGGTAAATTTTTTGCGTATCTATTTCCTAACCCCCTTGAACTATTATAAAAAAAACTGAAGGAGTAACACAACACAGTGCTTTTCAGGTAAATAAAACAATTTACCTTCATTACCCTTTAAAATAATCTTCAAAACAATCGTGTTTACTTCGCCAAACTTGCTCCCAGGGCCAAAGAAATCCCTTGACCAAATTTGAATTTCCTGAAGAGAGAAACTCCTTGTTACCTCCAAATTGAATACATTACGATGATTCAAGGAGAGACCAAGAGTAAAACAAACCTGTCTACGAAATTCAATTATTATTCGAATTAAATTGTGACATTGGAAACTTTTAATTGCTTGGTTTGCTACGGGAAATATCCCGCGTAATAACGCTGCAGCGAATTTTCGCGGAAGCGTCTTGCAACATGTACAAATATATTGCTTTCTCGCACCACACAAATTTTCGAAATGGTGAATACCCTAGATTGCTTTACTTATAGGATATCAGCGTACATACACACATATAATCACGCATTTATCCCTAATGGGGCAGGCAGAGCGTAAACGACCTAAACAAAGATCGTTCCGCCACGTTTAACAAAGTTTTGAGGGTTCTTTAAGATAGATTTGTACCAGTCTACATAAAAATATTTCTTCCATGCTGGCCTGGGAGCGAGAGAAAAACATAGAATGTGTCAGCTGCATTTCCTCCCGGGCATGCTGTAAAAACCAGCTAAGGGATCCGAGGGTTTCAGTATATTGTAATTTAGGTGATGGGCTGACAACCTGCCACTACAGGAATATACCTACTAATTTATGTTAAATAACCCTCAATACTTTGTAAGGCGTGGCGAAACGACCTTTGTCTAGGTCATTTACGCTCTGCCTACCCTATTAGGGATAAAGGCGTGACTATATGTATGTACATAAAAATAATAGAACACTGGGGGTGATAGAAAAAAAGCGGTAATAAAGGCAACTAAGGGATTCGAGGCTTTTAATATATTGTAATTTAGGCACCGGGATGACAATGACAACCTGTCCTGTACGGATAAAGGCGTAATGTAAATGTTTGTTTAATGTAAAAAGTCTAATTTTCTCTTTTCCCTTGGTCCTCAGGTGAAGTGGAGCGGCTACTACGCGAGTACCGACAGAACCAAGAGCTGGTGCGGAACATCGGAGCCCATTACTACCAGATCATATACCCAGTGCAGCTGCGCCACCACGAGAAGATGGGCATCTCCACCAGGGAGGTCAACACGCAAAAGGTCAGCTGCTTTGGCTTATTGAATCAGTAGGTTACGCGAGCGAAGCAAGATACCCCCCTCCCCATTCCATCTCCGGGGTACGAGACGCCGGTTGGGATTCCACCCTTATGTTGTCGACATTCCAAGTTTTCGCACAAAGCGGTACGCTTCTACATTTTTAATGCGAACGGCCAAAGTGTGGAACTCCCTGCCTGCGGATCTATTTCCGGAACGTTATAACCTGGGCCTTTTCAAGGCGAGAGTGAACAGGCATTTTCTAGGCAATCATGCTCCATCATAGTCTACATTATCACTTACCATCACGTGAGATGGCAGACAAATGATTGCCTATCAAATATATATAAAAAAAAAAAAAAAAGAATCGATACGACGAAAACAGAGTCTATACCAAAAACGAGCGACACGAGCGCGATATATCATGATACATGAACATCTTATAAATATGTTGCGATCTTTCGTCATAATCAGCATTTCAGCCTACATCTACTCTATATATAGGCCTCTTCTTTTGTTCGCCATTTACACTGGTCCTGTGTCTCCTGCATCCACTGTTTCCCCGCGGTCGCTAATATATCATCAGTCAATCTGGCTGGTGGTCTACCTACTGGACTTTTGAAAATAGAATCAGATGTCCTCATGATGTATGTTAACTAATAGAAGTGAATTATGTTCCTTGTAAAAAGATATTCAATGTAATAATATTTCATCAATTATTATTAGTGGCACTTCCATTTCTCAGCACTAATTAGGCTACTCGTAAAACATGTTCCGTCCCCAACCGTTCATATATAACCTCCCCATTTACTTGGCAACATGGCGAACCTTCTCCAAAAGAAATAAACACGCGGTAAATAGTGTCGCCAACAAATTGCCCAACGGGGCAAGTGTGCGCGTTACAGATGATTAATGTGAGCCCTTACTGCCTTTCACTAGTGATGTGACAGGTGTACTCGAGGGAAGAACTGTTATAACAGTCTACTGCTGAACTAAAAACAATGGGTCTCCTGGTAGTGCAAGGTAATTAATATATTCACAGGGCAACGCTGTTTACTTCCATGCGGGCCTGGGAGCGAGAGAAGAACATAGAATGTGCCAGATGCTTTTCTTTCCGGGAATGCTGTAAAAACCAGCTAAGGGATCCGAGGGTTTCAATATACTGTAATTTAGGCGATGGGCTGACAATCTGTCAGTACAGCAATATACCTACAAATTTATCTTAAATAACCTTCAAAATCTAGTCAGACGTGGCGGAACGACCTTTGTTTGGGTCGTTTTCGCTCTGCCTACCCCATCGATAAAAATCGATATCGATAAAAATCAATGACATAAATCCATTTCTTTTCATTTGAGATTCTTTAGCACTGCACAATGCAATTTTATTTAATAAAATATGTTCGAGCCCTGCCCGAAACGAATTCATTATTTTCTGTCTTTCAAATTATATGACACAAATCCATTATGATATAAATCATCGAGAATAAGTCAGTATCGGGTACCGAGTACCATCTGTTACCTGTAGCAATCGTACGAGTATTTCTTCTGTTCCCATCACTACTGTCTAGTTTTTCTTTGCCCCCATGAACTTTCTTTTCCCAACTCGCTTTATGTTTCGTATTATTCAATGCGTGAGTGACATCGCGTCACTCAGTCAGGGGGTGGGCAGGGTGGTTGGGGCACATTGTTACCGAGTACAAGAGAAATGACTGACAGACGAAGTTTGACGTCACTTTGAATACTTTGAAATAATAATACATTGCATTTAGAGAAGGCTTTTCTTCTGAAAATAATGTACATACTTACATATAGATACGCTTATTCCTAATGAGGTAGGCAGAGCGTATACGATCTGAACTAAGGTCGTTCCGCCACGTCTGACAAAGTTTTGAGGGTTATTTAAGATAGATTTGTAGGTATATTGCTGTAGTGACAGGTTGTCAGCCTACAATATACTGAAACCCTAGGATCCCTTAGCTGGTTTTTACAGCTTGCCAGGGAGGAAATTACCCTGGCACATCTATGTTTTTCTTTCGCTTCTAGTTCAGCATGGCAGAACTGTACATACTTTGAAATAGTCATACATAGCATTTCGAGAAGGCCTTTTTCCTGAAAATAATGTACGTACACTTACTTATACAGGCTTTTACGTCAGAATGATACTTGTGTGTCACCTATGTTTCGAACACCTCAGACCAAAAGTATTATTTATTTATTTATTATTTATTTATTTGCTGTTTATTGTACACAAGTAACATGAGAAAGACAAGGAATAACGACACAACAGGTACATCTTATTTCTACTAAGAAATTTCTTCCAGCTGACCTACGGAAGTGAGACTTGAATTGAATTGAGTATTCATAACACATTCTCTGAGGTTTGCATAACTGTAACTCGTTTTATATATTTTAATATTCATTATTAGAATCAAATAGTATTTATACTGTTGTTCTATAGCATTTCCAACTCAGTTTTAGAATATCATCATCATTCTCTTGCCCTTATCCTTTACTTCGGATCGGCGCAGTACGTTTTCTTCTTCCATTCATCCCTGTCAGCCGTCAATTCAACACTCAGACTTGTTTTAGACATATCATCTTTCACGCAGTCCATCCATCTTTTCTTTGGTCGTCCTCTCCCAACATATCCATCCACATTCAAATTCATTACGCTTTTGCCTATATGACTTTCATCCTTCCGCATAACATGGCCATACCACGCACTCAGTTTTAGATTAAAGGTAAACAAAATTACATGTCTTGTAATCAAAGATTTTGTTTCTAAAATAAGTTTTAGTTATTAGATATTACAACATAATAAAAAAGTAGTTTTAATAATTTAACTAATTTGCACACACATGTCATTTATTTTTGAAATGTGTTTTTGAATAAAAGACATGAAACTGTGTTTACATTTATTTTAAAACTCAGTTGGAAATAGTGTAGCGACTAAATTTCACTTCGAATTTCTCATATTTTTTTGATTGCTATACATAGTATTCTTAGGTTATACTTTAGTTTCTCTATACAACACAATAAAAATTACTTTAATGCACAAAGGAACACTAAAACATACAACAGAAAAGTAAGATAAATTTACAATCTATTAAATTAATTATTTATTTATTTATTACTAGCCTACTGTGTCCCACTGCTGGGCAAAGGCCTCCCCTTCTTTCTTCCATTTATCGCGGTCCTGTGCAAGCTCCCACCAATCTTCGCGATAGGCTTTAGGATTAAATTAATACACATCCAAAATAAATAGGCGACTTCTCATAAAATAACATCTTGCCTGGAACAAAAAAAAAACAAATAGCTTATTTATTCAGCTCAAAGCTGTAATTCCTATCAATTGGGCAAAGCAATCCAAACTTAGATCTGAAATTAAAGCCTAGCAAGTCTGTTCTTGATTAGACTCAGTCTTGTTCTGAACTTCAAGACCAATCGATTTATTGAATTAGAAGGCTGATTTTTATTTGAACCAAGAATGGATGGGTGAGGAGAAAGATGGGAATATTTTAGGATTCTGTTTAAATAAGCTTCCATGCTGGCCTGGGAGCGAGAGAAAAACATGGAACGTGCCAGCTGCATTCCTTCTCGGGCATGCTGTAAAACCCAGCTAAGGAATCCGAGGGTTTTAGTATATTGTAATTTAGGCGATCGGCTGACAACCTGTTACTACAGCGATATACCTACAAATCTACCTTACTCGTAAATAATCTTCTAAACTTTGGCAGACGTGGCGGAACGAGCTTTGTTCGAGTTACCCCACTAAGGATTAAGGCGTTCTTCTACGTCTGTCAACGTTGTAAGGGTTATTTAAGATTAGTTTGTAGGTATATTGCTTTAGCGACAGTTTGTCAGCCCATCGCCTGAATTGCAACATACAAAAACCCACGGATCCCTTAGCTGGTTTTTACATCATGCCCGGGAGGAAATGCAGCTAGCATTCTATGTATTTCTCTCGCTCCCAGTCCAGCTTGGAAGAATAGTTGTGTCTAAAAAGTTATATAATATAGCACCTATAAATAGGTAGGTACTTAACGCACCACCATCAGAATGTTAGAACTGCTAAATATTAGTCGAAAGCCAATTTAACTTAGTCAAAACTTATTTAACTTGGAATTAAGTTAGAAAGACCAAGTCAATCGGGACGTTTATAGACTTAGGTGATTAAAATTACTTTTATAAAGGTGGTCCCACACAGATGTTGTACCAGATGTAAGGTACAGCGTCCAGCAAACTGATAGATTGCTCAGTCAATGAAACTGAACAACATTCACCAGGTCATTATTTCGGCAGATGAAAAAAATATTATTTGCTGGACTAGGAGCGAAAGAAAAACATAGAATGTGCCAGCTACATTTCCTCCCGGCATGCTGTATGAACCAGCTAAGGGATCCGAGGGTTTAAATATATTGCAATTTAGGCAATAAGCTGATTACCTGTCACAACAGTAATATACCTACAAATTTATCTTAAATAACCCTCAAAACTTTGTCAGACGTAGCGGAACGACATCGGTTTAGGTAGTTTACGATCTGCCTACCCCATTAGGAATAAAGGCGTGATTATATGTATGTATGTATTTATTTTTGTGATGACAGCATTAGATATATATATATATATAAAAAAACGTATAGTTTTTGCGGAAATAGTCCAAATGGCTATATTACATAAGTGTGTTTTTGACAAACCAAAGCGAAACACGCTAACTCAATATTACTCAGGTTTTGCTCCCTCCGCAAGTAAACGCCTTTTTTCTTTTGATCTGTCGAATACGAATGAAAATACACGAATATTGCGAAGAAAATACCGAGTTCTTGGAGTTTCAAAACGTTTTTTTATACGTAAACTCACGCATATATCGTTACGTCCACGACTGACTTTGAGGAGTATTTCTACATACATACATATATATATAGTCACGCCTTTATCCCGAATGGGGTAAACAGAGCGTAAACGACCTAAACAATGGTCGCTCCGCCACGTCTGACAAAGTTTTGAGGGTTATTTAAGATAGTTTTGTATGCTGTATTGACAGGTTGTCAGCCCATCACCTAATTAAGGGGTATTTCTTCTAGCATTGTATTGTACCATCGCAAAACACTAAAACCATTGAGACCTTTTACTGTATGCCCTATAAGAAGCAAATGGTTCATTGTTTTACAGTTTGATTTATTCTCAACTAGCTTTTAAGGTGGCGATACTAGCTAGGTGGCGCCCCTATTAGTAAACATACATACATACATATAATGACGCCTTTATCCCTGATGGGGTATGCAGAGCGTTAACGACCTAAACAAAGGTCAATCCGCAACGACTGACAAAGTTTTGAGGGTTATTTAAGATAGATTTGTAGGTATATTGCTGTTGTGACAGGTTGTCAGCCTATCGACTAAATTACAATTTACTGAAACCCTCGAATCCCTTAGCTGATTTTTACAGCATTCTCGTTAGGAAATGCAGCTGGCACATTCTATGATTTTCTTGCTCCCAGGCCAGCATGGAAGAACATGGAAAAGTATAATATTTCACAAAAAACGCTGTGAATCGAAAAACCGATTCAACTTAATCAAGTTACAGTAATTAAGAACCTTATAAATTAGTGATTCATAGCTCGTTGTAGCAACAGGAACAAAAATTGCAGTTTGTGGCCGCTATTCGCAATTTTCTTACTGTTACTACAACAAACTAGGAATCGCGTTTTTAGTGAATTATGTTTTATTTGACTAATGGGGTGTGCCACTTATTAGGTCTAAAATACTGCGTATCTTGTAGGTAAAAACAAAATAAATAATTCAATTCAATTCTTAGGTTATATGGCTTTTGTGTTGTCACAATTCCGACAACATCACGTAAATGAAGATATTACACGATGGGGTAGAAAAGAGAGAAAAAGAAAGTACGACACGACACGACACGAAAAAGGACGACACGATGACAAAATCAACAGGAGTTGCACACACCACACCTAGAACAAAACAATACAAACATAAAACAACACAACAATATACTAACTAATAAATATATAGAAGAAATATATTCAACATTAAGAAAGAATATAAGCAAAATTTAAATAGCAATAAATAAAAGTATATATTTATAAAGTTAGAAATATAATATATTACAGTTTAATCTTACTATATAAAATAAATTTGCCTAATAATTCAACAAAAGAGGGAGAGTCAAAAAGAGATAAAATACACTTCATATGAGTAGGGCGCGGGAAGTCAGATCAGATCAGGTCAGAACACATCGTACAGAGAAAGACATGGCCAATTTAAAATATGTAATTAAGACTCCATTAACTGATTACTATTGTTTGATAAGAACTGATATAATACAGCTTTGGAAAGATATATGGAAAAGAGATCAAGAACAAAAAGGAAAATGGTATGGGAGCGTTCAACAAGACTTACCATCGAAACCATGGTATTCAAAAAATGAATATAGAAGTGCTAGCCGGGACTTTATAAGTACGATTAACAGACTTAGGTTTGGCCACCACAAAACTCCTGCTCACCTATCAAGACTAAGAATACAAGAACATAGAATTTGCCCATACTGCAACAGTAATGTCAGCTGTGACATCGATCACATTGTTTTTTCGTGCCGTTATTTTTCTCTACAAAGACTAGTGCTTGCAAGTGAAACCGGTGATCTAATACAGACTGAAAATCCACCCCGCCGCCTCATCGACCTATTACAAAATGAAAAGTTTCTTGTGCCATTGTTTAACTTTATTAAAAACACTGTGAAGAACATATAAGCTAAATAAAGTGAAGTGTTTAAAACTCTAATATTGAAACTGGAAAGTGAAACTTAAATAAGACATGGCCAAAAGGTCTTAGATACCAGGCCAAGACAACTATAAAAAAAAAAGACATGGCCAAAAGTTCTTAGATCCAAGGCCAAGACACTTATAAAAAAAAAACATGAAAGACAAGGTCATCTAAAAAATAAATGATCAAGGTCAACTATGTCAATCCCACACTCACAGAGCGAGTTATCTCGCACCCTAATTTTGGAAAGATGAACAGGAGCAAAATATATAAGACTGTAAGGCATATAGAAACGTCATGACATGTCAAAATACAACAAGTATTGTTTACTCTGAGTGTAGTGAGTTAGCAAAACTGGGAGCAATGTCTTTGTTTTATGAAGGTTTTTGGCTAGACTGATGAAATTAATTCTCTTCTTGTTGGTTTTCTTTGTTATTAAAACTATAGAAGGTTAGATGTGATCTTGAAAGTAATTAATCATTTGTATTAAGGGTCAATTTTATAAATGGGATACTTCTTCCTATATTATTATAACTGTCTACACTACCCTGTCTACTGCCTCCGTGGTCTAGTGGCTAGTGCCATGGACTCCCGATCCCGAGGTCCTGGGTTCGATTCTCAGGGGGGAAACACACAGTTGATATCTGAGAATTTATCACTTTGTGAATTTTTCCCCAGTTTGGTTAGAACGTTGCAAGCTGAATCACCCTGATTGTCCAAAAAAAAAAAGATTTCGTGCTTCGGAGGGCACGTTAAACCGTCGGTCCTGGTCGCTGTCTTTGATAGTGGTCGTTTTCCAAATCATGTCAGAGGCCTGATAGTTGTGCTACTAGGCGGTTTAAATACTCTGACATCAGGGTTCATCGGGTCGATAGACTCGGTACCCATTCGACAGAAGATGGCTGTCTACCCAAACTTTCATGTGAAATAGTCCCTTAAAAGTTGGGTGGAAGATCTTACAATCTAAGCTGGTAGACTCCGAAAGGCCACTTGGCTTGACCAAGTTGAAGTCTGGAGTCAATCAGCTAAAGACCCTATGGAAATTCATAACAGCTTTTATTAAATAAAAGCGCTAAATGCTATCCACTTTCTAATTCTTCCATGCTGGACTGGGAAAGATAGAAAAACATAGAATGTTCCAGCTGCCCTTCATGCGGCATGCTGTAGAAGACAGCAAAAGGGACTCGAGGGTTACAGTGAATTGTAATTTAGGCGATGGGCTGACAACCTGTCACTACACATTAGCAATACACATTACAATCTAAAATAGCCCTCAATTTATGTCAGACGCGTCGAAAGCGCCTTTTACGAGGCGTTTAACGCTCTGCCTACCCCGTAAGGGATAAAGGCGTGATTTTATGTATGTATGTATGTAACTTTCTAAATTATATTCCAAACCAAATCTACCATGAAAGGTGTTTCTAACCATTAGTAACTTAACGCCATTCTAAGGAGTTAATTTGTTACCCCTCAGTGAATTCACTTATTGTTAGATCTGAGCATGAAACCGCGAAACTTGGCAAGTCCTTATGCGGTGAAGTGGCTCTGGCTATGCAACTTTATAATGTGTTTCAATGGAATTAAATTGTTATGCTCCATATTTAATACTAATAATAATAATATTTAATACCTTACTTCCATGCTGGCCCGGAAATGAGAGAAATACATAGAATGTGCCAGCTGCTTTTCCTCCCGGGCATGCTGTAAAAACCAGCTAAGGGATCCGAGGGTTTCAGTATACTGTAATTTAGGCGATGGGCTGACAACCTATCACTACAGCAATATACCTAGAAATCTATCTTAAATAACCCTGAAAACTTTGTTAGACGCGGCGGAACGACCTTTAGGTCGTTTACGCTCTGCCTACCCCATTAGGAATAAAGGCGTGATTATATGTATGTATGTATGCATATTTAATACTATAAAATGTATAGGCACGTCGCTAAACCTGCATGTTTTGTAAGTTTTAAAGACTCAACTTTTTTAGGAAAAGGGATGGATGATACGATTTTCTATAGAACCCAGCTGTAGTACTTAGTGCTAAGTTAATTGAAGTTCTTTTATCGTTTTTTTTGTTTATCAAATGTAAAGGAACTTACTTAGTACATATATACATACATATAATTATGCCTTTATCCCTAATGGGGTAGGCAGAGCGTAAATGACCTAAACAAAGGTCGTTCCGCCATGTCTGACAAAGTTTCGAGGGTTACTTAATATAGATTTGAGGCATATTGCTGTAGTCAGCCCATCGCCTAATTGGAATATACAGACACTCGGATCCCTTAGCTGGATTTTACAGCATGCCCGGGAGGAATTGCACCTGGCACATTCTATGTGTTTCTCTCGCTCCCAGTCCAGGATGGAAGAACTTACTAAATACATTTATTATTGTTTTAAAAAGACCACCGAAACCATAAATCCTTAACTTATTCCATCCAGCCAAAAGCTCAACACCGATTTCCATGTTTTTCCGCAAAAAACTACAACATTACTGAGGTAAACTCGCCGCCGAGATAGCGATAATTTCCCGTGGGAATCACTGGTGGGAAATTAGTGTCAGCATGCGTAATGTGGCTAGACATGGAATCGTATGTGTTTGCTGTAGGTGTAAATCAGATAGTTTATCCAGAGATACTTGTAGTTGTGAATAAATAGTGTAGGTTTGTTGATCTGTCTTTTGCTGAAAAAATACCTAACCAGGTTTTAGCTAGTTATTAGATTACATACATACATACATATAATCACGCCTTTATCCCTAATAGGGTAGGCAGAGCGTAAACGACCTAAACAAAGGTCGTTCCGCCATGTCTGACAAAGTTTTGAAGGTTATTTATGATAGATCTGTTTGTATATTGCTGTAGAGACAGGTTGTCAGCCTATCGCCTAAAATGCAACATACTTAAACCTTTGGATCCCTTAGCTGGTTTTTACAGCATGCCCGGGAGGAAATGTAGCTGGCACATTCTATATTTTTCTCTCGCTCCCAGTCCAGCATGGAAGGAATATATATCTTGAGATAGTTGTGAATAGATATTGTAGGTATGTTGCTCTGAAAAAATACTTAACCTTTTTTTAGCTAGTTATCAGAATACACAGTGTTTATAACTTCTATGCTGGACTGGGAGCGCTAGAAAAACATAGAATATGCCAACTGCATTTCCTCTCGGGCACGCTGTAAAAATCAGCTAAGGGATCCGAGGGTTTCAGTATATTGTAATTAGGCGATGGACTGACTACCTATCACTAAAGCAATATAGGTACAAATCTATCTTAAATAACCCTCAAAACTTTATCAGACGTGGCAGAACGACCTTTGTTTAGGTTGTTTACGCTCTGCCTACCCCATTAGCGATAAATGCGTGACTATATGTATGTATAAATGCATAGTGTTTAGGTCCGTAAAACGCATTTTAAATTGCTTATTTTTACATTTTGTTTTTTTTTTGTGTTCAATACAATATTTCTGAATGAACAGATCTGGAAGTACCTTCCTATCAGATTTAATATTTTAAAGTAGTAGGATCATAAGAAAGTTCGTTGGATAAAACACTCAATCAATTTTTCAACTTCAATATACAACGTATTACAGAAAGGGTATATGCATCGAGAAAAGTGCAAATTTACCCATGAAACTGAACAACTTTCCGTAAGGAACATAGTTTCAAAAACGAAACAAGAATGTTGACCTTCCATAAAAAGTGTATCAGCTGATAGCGCATTTAGTATTGGCAGTATTTTTTTTTGGTATTTCGACCTATGTTCTTTAGGGAAAATTGATCAGTTTCATGGGTAGATTCTAACTTAGGGATCTACTTACATGTTTAACCAAATTAACATTATTTTCAGTTTCAGTAATTAAATACCTAGCTACTCTGTAACCAAAACACCATAGATCGTTAAAAATTCTATTATAACAACCGTTACAACGTAGTTACAGTTTTACGATAGAAGTCAGGTAACGACTCCAAACTTAGCCCATATCTCAACAATTACTGAGATTGTATGAAAACAACATCTTTTGGATAGTTTTCCTGGAACTTTGTTGAAGATTTCGGTTATAAGTGTTATGTTTATGTTGTACCTACTGCTTCAAGCTACGTCCAAGTTTTGGGAATTTTGGTGTAGCTAGCTCTAAATGAATGGTGGAACAAATTAATTTTGAGCTTGCTGTGCACCGTCAGTGTATGAGATTGGGTGTTTGTCCACTAGACGGTACGGCGACGGTATGACTACGGCACGGCGACGATACCGTCACGATGCCTTGGGTCTGTTTTCCAATAACACGCTCGACAACGACACGGCAACGCCCCGAAAGTCTACCTAGTTCCAATTAGAGCGCGCAAACACATGCTTCGTACGAATACAAAACACATGCAGTTTGGCAGGCCAGTGACGGTACCGGTGGGAATCAATGCCGTGCCGTTTCCGTGCCATTGAAAAGCGTCCCATATAATTTCATTGATTTTGATAGATTATCTCTTCCACGGTACTGTCGACGGTGCCGTGCCGTCGCCGTTCCCGTCGCCGTGCCGCCTAGTCGAAAAACGCCCATTGCCTTTGTGGCTTCTAGGTGAAAAGCCAATTAGCTAGAGGAAAGCCCTGCCACATGTGCATACCTTGGTCTCTCACGAAATAGCAATTTACCTTTTGTCAGCGGCGTTCTACTTAGCACTTTAACTAGGTATATTTAGCAGTGGCGAAATGTCCATACAAGCCGATTCCCGTTGGCTTCCCTTTCTAGAATTCCCCCTCCACCAAATCCGGAATTACGTTAAAACTATAAATAATTTGAATGTTCTTTTTTGCCTTGGCTTGCCTTCGATATACTTGCACCCCTTGCCACTGGTAGCTAGTACATAAAAACTGCGATACTAAGAGTAAATGTTCATTTAATCTCAAAGAGTGCGCTGTACATGTTCATCTTCAGTGTTTTTTTTCTAACGAAGCCTATATCGACTGCTCCCTTAATACTAACTAAATGAAGCCGTAATCGAAAAAAAAAACATATTCAAAAAAAAAATGTTGTGACCCCAATCTTCAATGACTATTTATTTTAAGCACAAAAATATCTTAATCTTCCATGCTGGACTGGGAGCGAGAGAAAAACATAGAATGTGCCAGCTGCATTTCCTCCCGGGCATGCTGTAAAACCCACCTAAGGGATCCGAGGGTTTTCATATATTGCAATTTAGGCGACAGGCTGACAACCTGTCACTACAGCAATATACCTACAAATCTATCTTAAATAACCCTCAAAACTTTGTCAGACGTGGCGGAACGATCTTTGTTAAGGTCGTTTACGCTCTGCCTACCCCATTAAGGATAAAGGCGTGATTATATGTATGTATGTATGTACAAAAAATATTATCACACATTAATATGTTTTCCCATTAGTTTACTAACACATAACAATTCCATAACCTTCCGCCTGACATTGGGCACTTTGCCATATGTGTGTCTGTTTGTAACGGATCTGTTTTGTTACAGGGAAGCCGCTACGGATCGGATTACCAGCAAGGGCAGAGGGCACGAACAAGGGTGAGTTGGACTTTTCATCACTTAGTTTTATTGGTTGGCTGGAAGAGACCTCTGGATGGAGATAAGCTCACTTTCGTAAACTTGAGCTGAAATAAAATAATCAAGAATCGAGCATAAAAATAAGTATGCAATCAATTTCTGTCTATCTTACGGGTCGGCTACCTAATCTAATGCAACCACCATCATATTTTATAAGAAGAATTTACACTAAAAAATTAAGTTAAATATAAAAAGTTGTGACCGAGAAAAAAATATTTGAGTTCAATTTGACTGTCCCTATGGTAACAGATCTTTCTTTACCTTTACCGCAGAAACTAACAGTTTTTTGGTTAACCCTTCAAGGTTTTCCTTTTCAATTGCTACACAATTTCAAATCACTTTCTCGCTAACATTTTGTACGGATAGAGGAAGCAATATAAATGTAAACAACCTTCTGTACAGTCTGCTCAGATTTAAAATATTGAATTACTTGACTGAGAGTTAATGTTTGCGGAAGTTATTTCTATGGAATCTTGAGGGTAGTTTCATCATAGGTTGTTGAAGAAGGTTTCATATTTTAGGAAATTACAAAAACAGATATTCTACGTAGAAGCTCATTGAGAGCTTGCTTAATGCAAACTCGCTATAGATAACATGTTTTACTTTTAAGTTTAATTAATTACTTTAACTAGCGACCCACCGCGGCTTCGCACGGAAATTATCATTGTTTCTCTACTATATTATGCATGTATATAAACCTTCCTCTTAGATCACTCTATCCATTCAAAGAAAACGCATTAAAATCTTTTGCCGTAGTTTTAAAGATTTATGCATACATAGGGATATAGGGACAGAAAAAACGACTTTGTTTTATACGTTAAACGCTCTGCCTACTCCGTAAGGGATAAAGGCGTGATTTATGTATGTATGTATGTTTTATACTATGTAGTGAGGTGCTGGACTGGGAGCGTACGTATCAAATTCAAAAAACAAAAAACACATTGGTACGCGGTGGGATTCGAACCACGATCTCCCCGCTCAGGAGGCAGCGGCCCTATCCACTACACCATCGGGCCCAAACCTACTATACATAATACCTACATACCTACATGGCGTTTTCTTTGCCCGTCTTAATAATTCCCTGTTCAGTGGTTTTGCCTAACAAATTGGCTCCGTGCACGACAGAGACGACACGACATGACGACTACAACGACTCCTTAATTAAGGGGGCGTGGTGTAAGATTAAAGGGGTTTGCAAGATAAAATTTATGGAACAAGATATTTACGAGGTTTTATGGATGTTTTGCACTTGCAGTGATATTTATCGATAGAAAGAAAATAACATACATACATATAATCACGCCTTTATCTCTAATGGGGTAGGCAGAGCGTAAACGACCTAAACAAAGTTCGTTCCGCCACGTCTGACAAAGTTTTGAGGGTTATTTAAGATAGATTTGTAGGTATATTGCTGTTGTGACAGGTTATCAGCGCATCGCCTAAATTACTATATACTGAAACCCTCGGATCCCTTACCTGTTTTTTACAGCATGCCCGAGAGGAAATACAGCTGGCACAGTCTATATTTTTCTTTCGCTCCCAGTTCAGCATGGAATATAATTGGAACTAAGGTTGGCAGAAGTGAGGAGAACTTGGTCAGGTGGGGATTTTCAGCTAGGTCTGATGTGGACTGTGTTTGCGGTGCAGTGCAAACCATGGCACATTTAACATCGTGCCCGGCGTGCGGCGTGCCCCAACACTTGCACGTTAGCAGATTAAATGGACTGCAGTCAATCCGCAATATAAGTGGCTGAATTCTAGGCCGCTACGATGTAATTTCTCGTGTTCCATCGACACGCTAAGAAGAAGAAGTGATAAGATTTTTTCCGAGTTGGTAACTTACCTTTAGATGTTGGTGGTTTCCCTTCTGGGTTGTAGAGATCACATGGAGTCGCTCTGTATAAAAACCAGTACCCTCGTTCATACATACATACATACATAAAATCACGCGTTTATCCCTTACGGGGTAGGCAGAGCGTAAAACGCCTCCTAAAAGGCGCTTTCGCCACGTCTGACATAAATTGAGGGCAATTTTAGATTGTAATGTGTATTGCTGTAGTGGCAGGTTGTCAGCCCATCGCCTAAATTACAATAGACTGTAACCCTCGAATCCCTTTTGCTGACTTTTACAGCATGCCCGGGAGGAAGGGTAACTGGAACATTCTATGTTTTTCTTTCTCTCTCAGTCCAGTATGGAAGAATACCCTCGTTCAATTCCCTAGATTAGGTAGCCGACCCCGTGAGGTACGGGGTAAGACAAGGAGGTGATGGTAGCTTACCTAGTTGATAGAGCGATGGATCAGTATTCTAAGATCGTAAGTTCAAACCCTGCCAGATTGGTATTCTTGCTTACTTACCTACCTACTTCTTATATCTAAATCTGATATAACTGCCTCCGTGGTCTAGTGGCTAGTGCCATGGACTCCTGATCCGGAGGTCCTGGGTTCGATTCCCAGGGGAGAAACACAAAGTCGATATTTGAGAATTTATCACTTTGTGAATTTTTCCCCAGTTTGGTTAGGGCATTGCAGGCTGAATCACCTGATTGTCCGAAAAGAAAAAGATTTCGTGCTTCGGAGGGCACGTTAAGCCGTCGGTCCCGGTCGCTGTCTTTGATAGTGGTCGTTACTCAAACCATGTCAGAGGCCTGATACTTGTGCTACTAGGCGGTTTAAAAACTCTGACACCAGGGTTCTTCGGGTCGATAGACTCGTTACCCACTCGACAGAAGAAGAAGATATCTAAATCTTAATATTTTCACGAGATCTATTATTTTCGATGCTACTTTTTCAATCACAAACAATGTGACAAAATTAAAAAGCTTTCTTCCACGTTGTTCAAAATACCCAGTATTTTGAGGGCAAATTAATCATAATCACTTTTGTTGCGTCTCCAGTCAGAAATTGTAGAAAAAAAGGAATATTTCCGAATTGCGTCTTCCAGCTCGCTGAATACGTCTCCGCGAATCAGCGTCATAAACGAACGTTTCACAGGGCTCCAAAAACCTTCGTATCAAAATGTTACTTTGCCACATTAATTCAACAACACTGTTATAAAAAAAAATGCAATTAAAGGTAGTCTGGTAGAGCGATCATCTTTGTATGTACCACTAACCGTTTTGAGAACCGTTTTATTTTTTGAATATATGAGGGAATAGTTAAATAGGAAATAAATATATTTCTGTTTACTAAGCCCATTTTTATTTTCGCAGTAATTAAATACCTTCATCAATTCACAAGCTAGAGCAAAAACTTACTCAGTTTTACTAAAGTTCAGTACTCCGTTTTAGGATCCCGGTGGAACAAACTTACCGAAAGATATTGGGAGACGAAATTGATATTTTTGTACTGAAGTATTGAAGACGGATTCAATATGTTAGTCGAGGCTATGCGAGCTTTACAATTGACCTGTTTATTTAATACCTACAAATTTATAAAAAAATACATACATACATATAGTCACGCCTTTATCCCTAATGGGGTAGGCAGAGCCTTATCGAACTAAACAAAGGTCGTTCCACCACGTCTGACAAAGTTTTGAGGGTTATTTAAGATAGATTTGTAGGTATATTGCTGTTGTGCCAGGTTGTGGGCCTTTCGCCTAAATTTCAATATACAAAAACCCTCGGATCTCTTATAAAAGATAATCGAATAAAGTTACCTAAAAACGTAATAGAAACGTACCAACTAACATACGTTTATCGGGTTGGCAGAACGTCAACAGCATATTAAAAGGCTAAAGTCTAAGGTAAATACAGAAATAAAAGTGTACTTCATTCCTACCTAAATATCTGTAACACAGCCGTTTACAGTCTACCTATCTTGTAAGGAATATAGGAATGGTTTTTTATGTAGGTATGTATTGTTTCTGACCCGAGAGAGCCCGATGGTGTAGTGTATAGTGCCGCTGCCTCCTGAGCGGGAGGTCGTGGTTCGAATCCCACCACGTACCAATGTGTTTTTCGGTTTTCGAATTTCATATGTACTTTTATTCGGTGCTTTTTCCGTGCTTTGGAAGGCACGTTAAGCCGTTGGTCCCGCTTAATATCGTTTAATACCGTAGATATTAGTCGTTAAGCCCTATCAGAGGCCAGTGCTAAGCATTGGCGGCTTGAAAACTCTGACCTAATCTAGGATTGGGTCTGGTTTCCCTTCTGGGTTGTGGAGGTCAGATGGCAGTCGCTCTGTGTAAAAAACAGTACCCTCGTTCAATCCCCTAGATTAGGAAGCCGACTCCGTGAGATACGGGATAAGGCTAGGGAGATGATGTATTATTTCTTCCATGCTTGGAGCGAGATAAAAACATGGAATGTGCCAGCTAAAATTCCTCCCGGGCATGCTTTAAAAACCAGCTAAGGGATCCGTGGGTTTCAGTATATTGTCATTTAGGCAATGGGCTGACAACCTGTCACTACAGCAATATACAGATCTATGTTAAACAATTCTCAAAACTTGTCAGACGTGGCGGAACGACCTTTATTTAAGTCTTTGATGCTCTGCCTTCTCCATTAGGGATACAGGCGTGATAGTATGTTTGATAACAAAATTACGTCAAACCGCTTACTTTCACAAATACTAATGGTGATTTAAATCTAAGCCCGGTTACGTTATAAATTACACCTGGCAACACCGGGATATGTGTCTGGGTTGCTAGAATGTGAATGTATTGCTAGTAATTTTATATTGAGCCTAGATCAGCAATTAATTAAATTCTAGAAGCCTTAAAACTACACGTTAGATTATAAAGTAAAATTTATTTTCAATCAATGAAAAAATTCTTGAGCTACTATAAAACAAAGTCGCTTTCTCTGTCCCTATATCCCTATGTATGCATAAATCTTTAAAACTACGCAACAGATTTTTATGCGGTTTCTTTTAATGGATAGAGTGATTCAAGAGTAAGGTTTATATGTATAATACATGCATAATATAGTAGAGAAACACTGATAATTTCCGTGCGAAACTGGGGCGGGTCGCTAGTTAACAATAAAACAAAAATAGATATAAACTAATCATCATCTCCCTAGCCTTATCCCGTATCTCACGGGGTTGGCTTTCTAATCTAGGTGATTGAACAAGAGTACTGGTGTTTACACAGAGCGACTGCCATCTGACCTCCGTAACCCAGAAGGGAAACTAGACCCAATCCTAGATTAGTACAGAGTTTTCATATAAATTTTACTATGGACCCAGTAAACTGCATTTGTTATTTTTATCATCATTTATTTTACAGCTATTTCTTGTCGGTTGAGTACAATGAAGCGAATGACAACTTTCTCCTTGATTTCCTGGTACAATTTTTTATACGTCTGTGTAAGAATATTGTTGTCAATGTGCAACAGATTTACAAGAAAATACATGTATGCATGCATATAATCACGCTTTTATCCCTAATGGGTTAAGCAGAGCGTTGATCACCCAACAAAAGGTCGCTCCGCCACGTCTGACAAAGTTTTGTGGGTAATTTAAAAAAGATGGTATATTGCTGTAATGATAGGTTGTCAGCCCATCGCCTAAATTACAATATACTAAAACCCTCGGATCCCTTAGCTGTTTTTTGGGAGGAAATGCAGCTGGCACATTCTATATTTATCTCACGCTCCCAGGCCAGCATGGAAGATATATATAAAATAATCGATATTACCACTTACCAAAAAGTCATTATCATTAACATATGCTACCTCAAACCCTCTAAGTTATTACCAGTAGCACTATGGCTCTCGTTACCAGAATCAGGATCATTTGTGAAACCTTCGAAGCATCTACCTTCAGACAGATTTGCCCTTATTATACACGGCAGCCGCATACGTTCATTAGATCAAAACGAACCAAATCTAGCCTTAAAACATACGACATAAAGTCCAAAATTCTGTAACATACAAACCTGAATCTTTCGCGGAGGGAATAAGACTTAATGCTAAAGACATTAAGGCTAGAACCGCTTGAATGAGCAGGAATGTCACAAAATGAAAAGAGATACGTCGTCAGTTTAATTGTAATATTATGTGGAGATTAGTACCAGATGAATTAATGTCTTTAAGAAATTGAAGGGAACCGGTGTTCTGTTGAAAGACGGATTTTGTTGAGATTCAGGTAGGACTAATTATAGCTGCATCTTTGTAAATAGACCTCTGGTAAAGAATATTTTTTCCTAGCTGGCCTGAAAGCGAGAGAAAAACATGGAATCTGCCTGCTGCATTTCCTCACGGGCGTGCAGTAAAAACCAGCTAAGGGGTCGGAGGGTTCAGTATATTGTAATTTAGGCGATAGGCTGACAATCTGTCACTACAGCAATATACCTACAAATCTATCTTAAATAACCCTCAAAACTTTGTCAGACGTGGCGGTTAACCTTTGTTTAGGTCGATTACTTTCTGCCTACCCTATTAAGGATAAAGGCGTGATTATTTTGTATGTATTTACGTAAAAAAAAACAAGTAGCTTGAGCATAACTTGTGACAAAAGTAAGTGAAATTATTTTTATCCAAAAAACCATAAAAAGAGCCTCAGTCGAGACTTGAAGAGTCTCCCAACAATATTGTACCATACATAAGCTATCAGAGAGACTATCATGATTTCCAACAATAGTTAAATATAAAAATGTTTACTTGACTTGAGCTTAGGCCATATACCCAGAAAGGTTCAAACATTGTCAACAATGGAGCAATCTCATCCAGTAACCTTGGCACTGCTATTCCCATACATCATAAGAAATAACAGTTAAAACTTTTAGACAGCTTGCTCACTGCAAGATGACCGTTCCAAGGTGGTCACGACCCAGGCAGTACCTTGAGGAGTACTTTCAGCTTTAAGGCAATCGTCTTGCCTAACTTATCCACAGGAACGCGTGTGATATAATATTGGCATCAAACAATTTTTTTACATGAGAACTAACACCGTCAAAGCGTGATGTAATACGTAGGTATTAAACCGTTTAGTATTCGATAGAGCGGCGGTAGCTAAGCCTATCATGGAATAGAAGCAATTTCGGACACCGTAGTATACACACAGACTCCTTACCTACATACATATAATCACGCCTTTATCTCTAATGGGGTAGGCAGAGCGTAAACGACCCTAACAAAGGTCGCTCCGCCACGCTAACAAAGTTTTGAGGGTTATTCAAGATATTTCTCTTGTCCAAATTGCAATATACTGAAACTCTCGGATCCCCTAGCTGATTTTTACAGCATGACTTGGAGGAAATGCAGCTGGCACATTCCATGTTTCTTTCTCACTCCCAGTCTAGCATGGATGTAGTAAGTGCAAACTACCAATTAGATACTTTATATGCACCCAGCTATGTAGAGATCAGGTAGAGATCGACATAAAAGTGAAATTCTAAAATGTAAAGTAGCAAATGAAGTAGGTTATTTATTTATCTTATGACTTTTCATTTGCGGCGAGGCCCAGATGACAATGCAACAGACGGTTGTGTTGCACTCTTAGCTTAGCTAACTTTACTCATTCCTTGGTTTTTAAGGCAATTCCTACAGATATGGAGTCACTTAGACCTTTAACAACCACTATTAGAACAGTGATCGGTAAGGACGGCTTAACGTGCCCTCTGGGATTTGAAGTCAGAGCCTCCGGATCGGGAGCCCATGGCTCAGTCACTTTAGTTAAGTATTCAGTAACTGCCTCCGTGGTCTAGTGGTTAGAGCCTTGGGCTTACGATCCGGAGGTCCTGGGTTCGATTCCCAAGGGGAAACACAAAGTTGAAATTTGTCAATTTATCACTTTGTGAGGTTTTTCCCAGTTTGGTTAGGACATTGCAGGCTGAATCACCTGATTGGCCGAAAAGAAAAACGGTTCCATGCTTCGGAGGGCACGTTAAGCCGTCGGTCCCGGTCGCTGTCTTTGATAGTGGTCGTTACTCAAACCATGACAGAGGCCTATTAGCTGTGCTACTAGGCGGTTTAAAAACTCTGACAGTAGGGCTCATCGGGTCGTTCGACTCGAAGTATTCAGTCACTTTCTGGGTTTGAACCTCCACTCCTGTAATTTGGCCCATTCGGCCACCGCTTGGCAAAAGGATTCGCAAGCTCAGTGCAAGGTGGAACACATGTTTACGTTAATGGTCTGCAGAAATGGGATGGTTATGATGAATAAGATTTCCTTACATGCTGGCCTGGAAGCGAAAGAAAAACAGAATGTGCCAGCTGGATTTCCTACCAGCCAATCAACCAGCTAATCTGAGGGTTTCAGTATGTTGTCATTTAGGCGATGGGCTTACAACCTGTCACTACTGCAACACACCTACAAATCATAAGACTGTCAGAAGTTTTCGAATCGAACAACGAACCGATTCACTCATCTTACTTAAGAAGAAAAAGTGGTCCTTATTTTGTGTTTGTTGCTGGAGAAAGAATGGCGTCATCCTATTTCTTTATCCCTAATGGGGTAGGCAGAGCGTAAACGACCTAAACAAAGTTCGTTCTGCCACGTCTGACGAAGTTTTGAGGGATGATTAAGATGGATTTGTAGGTATATTGCTGTAGTGACAGGTAGTCAGCTCATCGTCTAAATTGCAATATACTGAAACCCTCTTTTCCTTTAGCTGGTTTTTACAGCATGTCCGGGAGGAAACGCAGCTGGCACATTCTATGTTTTTCTCTCGCTCCCAGTCCAGCATGGAAGTTATTTCTCATGGAAGTCATCTTATTTCTCTGAGCATTTATTTTCCATGCAGTTATACTGTTTGCGTCCTTTGTAGAGAAGATAGCTCGTTAACTTACCTTTGTAGAAACTTGGACTCTGCCACTTGGAGTTGGGTACAAAGTGTGCCATGACTTATTTTTATCGCACTTTTTAAACTCTTCCCCGAAAAGAGTTTTCAATCCTCTTCATAATGTTCACAATAAAAAAGTTGAACTTACTACCTCCGCGTTCGGCGACTAGTTCAATCATGGAATCATTCTTTTTTTTCATACATACATATAAACACGCCTTTATCCCTAATAAGGTAGGAAGATCATAAACGACCCAACCGGTCTTTTCGCCACGACTGACAAAGTTTTGAGGGTTATTTTAGATAGATTTATAGGTATATTGCTGTAGCGACAGGTAGTCAGCCCATCGCCTAAATTGCAATATTCTGAAACCCTCGGATCCCTTAGCTGATTTTTACAGCATGCTTGGGACGGAAGGCATACAGCTGGCACATTCTAAATTTTTCTTTCGCTCCCAGTCCAGCATGGAAGAAATTTACAATACACCGTAACTGAGTTTATACAATATGCCCGGGAGAATAATCAGCTGGCATATTCAAAAAAATTCTTTCGCTCCCGGTTCAGCATGTTTTTTTTTACCAATAAAAAATGACCGCCATCACCTCACCCTTTACATAACCTACACAAGAGCCCTCCAGCTCGATGGGCCACTAAATTGGCGCACAGTGGCCCGATGCCTCCATCGGCCAATTACACAGAGATTGCCTATCGACTGGACATTGGGGGTGAAAAACGCTCCACCCTGTACTGAGTGGCAGGGTGTAATGGTTTTATCACGGTGCGAAATATTGCCTGTTTGATGTGATTCCTGGTTGGGACATCACTTGGTAATTCACATACATACATATCCCTAATGGGGTAGGCAGAGCTTAAACGACCTGAACAAAGATCGTTCCGCCACGTCTGACGAAGTTTAGAGGGTTATTTAAGATAGATTTGTTACCTATTGCTGTAGTGACAGATTGTCAGCCAAACGCCTAAATTGCAATATCTTGAAACCCTCGGATCCCTTAGCTGATTTTTACAACATGCCCGGGACGAAATGCAGCTGGCACATTCTATGTTTTTCTCTCGCTCCCAGGCCAGCATGGTAATACACGCATATAAATAAGCCTACAAAGAATCGCCTAAGGAAAGAAAGCGTCAACCAGGTTGTATCAACTCAGATAGGGTCGAGGCTTAGTCTTTCTTATGTACACGCCATAGCGACGTTTCTTTCACGACGAGTCTTCCATGCTGGCCTGGGAGCGAGAGAAAAACATGTAATGTGCCAGCTGCATATCCTCCCGGGCATGCTGTAAAAACCTGCTAACGGACCTAAGGGTTTCAGTATATTGCAATTTAGGCGATGCTGACAACCTGTAACTACAACAATATACCTACAAATCTATCTTAAATAACCCTCAAAACTTTGTCTGACGTGGCGGAACGACCTTTGTTTAGGTCGATTACGCTCTGCCTACCCCATTATAGTATGTATAGCGACGTTAGGCGAAGTTATTATTTTCTTTCTTTTATATTATACTATCAAATATGTTTTCAAAGGTCAGACGTAGCACAAATATCATCTTAATTTCTATCTCATCACCTACTTCCCCCGTGCATACAACCTTGATATTGTCCTGAGCGGGAGGTCGTGGTTCGAATCCCACCACGTACCAATGTGTTTTTCTTTTTTCGAATTTCATATTTACGTTTATTCGGTGCTTTTTCCGTGCTTCAGAAGGCACGTTAAGCCGTTGGTCCCGGTTAATATCGTTTTATACCGTAGATATTAGTCGTTAAGCCATATCAGAGGCCAGTGCTAAGCATTCGCGGCTTGAAAACTCTGACCTAATCTAGGATTGAGTCTGGTTTCCCTTCTGGGTTGCGGAGGTCAGATGTCAGTCGCTCTGTGTAAAAACCAGTACCCTTGTTCAATCCCCTAGATTAGGAAGCCGACCCCGTGAAATACGGGATAAGGCTAGGGAGATGATGATACAACCTTGATATCATCATGAGAGATTAAGTGGTATTTTCCATAGCCTCAATTCACCGTCATTGACTCTGTACCTACTCCTTAACAAATCTGCTTAAGTCTATACCTTCTTCTTAGCGAGTGGATTCTCGAGTATATACCTATCATCATGCATATTTATTATAAGTAATTAAATTAGTATGTATGCAATTCTTATCTCTCTTTTTTATTTTTTAAGAAAACTTGTTTCTTATGTCAATTTGTTAATATTATATTATACGTCCGTCCCGGTCGCTGTCTTTGATAGTGGTCGTTACTCAAACCATGTCAAAGGCCTGATAGTTGTGACACCAGGGTTCATCGGTAGACTGACTCGATACCCACTCGACAGAAGAAGAAATATTATACATTTATTGGATAGTTTTTTAAAATGGACAAACTTAAATTTGTGACATGTAATAATTAGTAACTGCCTAGATAATTTAATCTACTATCAATTTTATTTTATTTTTAATGTATACTAAATTGACTTGAACAATATCGCATTGGTGTAATTATAACTACTACTACTATTGATATCTTCCATGCTGGACTGGGAGTTGGAGAAAAACATAGAATGTGCCAGCTGCATTTCCTCCCGAGCATGCTGTAAAAACCAGCTAAGGGATCTGAGGGTTTCAGTATATTGTAATTTAGGCGATGGGCTGACAACCTGTCACTACAGCAATATACGTACAAATCTTTCTTGAATGGCCCTCAAGACTTTGTCAGACGCGGCGGAACGGCTTTTGTTTAGGTCGTTTACGCTCTGCCTACCCCATTAGGGATAAAGGCGTGATTATATGTATGTATGTACTACTATTGATTATAAGTACTACTAGTATCGATTGCAAATAAATTAATGAAATGAAGAATGAAATCATCTTTAGGCCTTTTTCATCTTTACAGATAATTCTAGCAGCTATACCTATAGTCTAGGGTTAACCTATTTGAAACATAAAACTAGTTCTATTAAAAATATTTTTCTCAATGCACAGATAAAAACATTTTAACTGAGCCATTGATTTTACTATTTGATAAAGAAATCGTTTTCGAGCTTTTTCTCTTTATGTTATTTTCTTTTAAATTTATTTTCAAAGAGTCTGAAAATTGGAATTAAATAGAAGTTGTCTGGAGGTCGTTTTAGTTCCAAGTAGGGTATCTGTGATAAAATTAGTTTTAGAACAAATTAATATACAAACTAAAACAACGATTAAACCGCCTGTTAATTCTATTTTATTCCGTGAATTAATCAAAGTTAAAATATTTTCTCAAGTTCATCTACACAGACACAAGACTTTTGACTTTGACTTTGAATATCTATCTCCATTTCAAAGGGATCAAGGAAGGTTTGGTTAGGACATTGCAGGCTGAATCACCTGATTCCGAAAAGAAAAAGGGTTCCGTGCTTCGGAGGGCACGTTAAGTCGGCGGTCCCGGTCGCTGTCTTTGATAGTGGTCGTTACTCAAACCATGTCATAGGCCTAATAGCTGTGCTACTTGGCGGTTTAAAAACTCATATGGAAAACTTTTGCCTCGATTTATCACTCATGTGGTAACACTCGCAATAAAATATAGGGTTATGCCATTGTAACATGATTATTTTTATTAGGTAATTTAGGTGATGGGCTGACAACGGCAATATACCTACAAATCTATCTCAAATACATACATACATACATAAAATCACGCCTTTATCCCTTATGGGGTAGGCAGAGCGTAAAACGCCTCCTAAAAGGCGCTTTCGCCACGTCTGACATAAATTGAGGACAATTTTAGATTGTAATGTGTATTGCTGTAGTGACAGGTTGTCAGCCCATCGCCTACATTACAATACACTGTAACCCTCGAAACCCTTTTGCTGACTTCTACAGCATGCCCGGGAGGAAGGGCAACTGGAACATTCTATGTTTTTCTTTCTCTCCCAGTCCAGTATGGAAGAAATCTATCTCAAATAACCTTCAAAATTTTGACAGACGTGGCGGAATGACGTTTAGGTTGCTTACGCTCTGCCTGCTACATTAGGGATTAAGGTGTAATTATATGTATGTGTGTATGTATCAAGCGTGTCGTCAACTGCAAAAAAGAACCAATTTCAAAACAAATCCCTTACAATATAATTTTCAATTACCTACAAAATACATATTTCATACTGATCCCGTATTCCACACGAATCGAACAAAGCACACCTTTGGGAGAGTGATCACGAGGTTTACCCCCCACCCCCTCTGGAAACCCCCACAGCCTTAATTATGGCTCCCCTCCCCCTACGTGATCGAGGGTGAAAGAAAATAAGAGTGAGGTAAGGTTTGTGGGAGCACGTGATGGGATGGTGTCAAATTTTGTACTTATTTAGTGAAGGTTAAATTTATAACATTGCACTCATCGTCAACAAAAGTATTGAAAAGTAAAATTAAAGTTGTTTACACTCACAGTGCTAGCTTTTTCTGTCGAGTGGGTATCGAGTGTCTGGACCCGATGAACCCTGGTATCAGAGTTTTTAACCCTGGTATCAGAGTTTTTAAACCGCCTAGTAGCACAACTATCAGGCCTCAAACCATGACAATGGTTTGAGTAACGACCACTATCAAAGACAACGACCGAGACCGACGGCTTAACGTGCCCTCCAAAGCATGAAATCTTTTTCTTTTCGGTCAATCAGGTGATTCAACCTGCAATGTCCTAACCAAACTGGGGAAAAATTTACGAAGTAATAAATTTTCAAATATCTACTTTTGTGTTTCCCCCTGGGAATCGAACCCAGGACCTCTGGATCGGGAGTCAATGGCACTAGCCACTAGACCACGGAGGCAGTTAGGCAGGAGACAGTGCTAGCGTCCACTTATGACGAGTAATAGATAGCAGATCACTAATTCGTCGCTCGGAATTAGGCCGTTGTAGCTTAGTCGGTCAAAGCGTTGGGCTAGTTTTCCAAAGACGCGGGTTCATGTCCCGTCAGCGGTTGTTTTTCTGATTTGGATTGTTCTAATATTTAAAAAGAAAAACTTTTTTGTATGTATGGATTTTGGTGAAATTAGGCTATATGATAAAATGCTATTTAATGGATAGACGAAGTAGGAATGAGACATTGCCCGGTACTTCAACAACACGGAGTTATAGCTATGCATTATTCGCAAAGGCTGTAGGCGTGATTATAAGTCAAATCACATTTTTTTTAACCTTTAAATATATATACTACCGCAATTGTACGTATCAAACTGTGTTCAAAGGTTGCCCGCGACACAGGTACGCCTAGTGCGTGAACCCGATAATGTTGCCCATGTAACCTAAATTTTGGTAAATAAATATTTTTGTATTTTGTATATATATTTTAGTGATGCGATAGACTCGATACCCACTCGACAGAAGAACTGATGCGACTTTCGCGAATGTTAACTATAGTCAGATTGTAATTTTGTTTTTTTTTTTTTCTTTACACTCCCTCCTCTAACACATTTTTGAAATTATCTCCCATCCTGTAATTATAACGTCCTTATTTTCCTCTTCACATAGAAAAAGTCGTGGAAATTCAATCATAGATCGTGGGTTGGTGTACCTTGTTCCGAATCAACTCGAAGGCTTTGACGGAGTAAGTAACGGCAGATAATTAATGTACAGGATGTTAAGAATGCTGGACTGGGAGAGATAGAAAAACAGAATGTTCCAGCTGCCCTTCCTCCCGGGCATGCTGTAGAAGTCAGCTAAAGGGATTCGAGGGTTATAGTGAATTGTGATTTAGGCGATGGGCTGACAACCTGTCACTACAGCAACACAAATCATTAAATCATTACAATATAAAATTTGCCCACAATTTTTGTCAGACGTGGCGAAAGCGCCTGTTACGAGGTGTTTTACGCTCTGCCTACCTCGTAAGGGATAAAGGCGTGATTTTATGTATGTATGTGTTAAGAAGGGTCCCGTGAATCTCACGTACGTAAAGGCATCTAAAACCATCTTAGTTGTAAAAAAAAACGTTTCATAAAGGGTCAATATTTTTTGCCATCTCCACAAAAAGTAAGTAAGGAGTAACTTTTTTGATTATATGCGGCAAAAAATTAATACCCTGTATAAGTATTAATTATATCTTTAGAAAAGGGGGCATGAAATGTGAAATATTAAATCTTGATTTGGAAAAATTGTTTTTGCGATAACAGTTTAATTAACGTTCACGTGAAAATTAAAACAAAAGCCAATCTTAATTATTACGTAAGGAAAATATAGAATGAAGCCTTCCAGGAACGAATAATAAATACATTGTATACATACATACATACATATAATCACGCCTTCATCCCTAATGGGGAAGGCAGAGCGTAAATGACCTAAATATAGATTTGAGGGTTATTTAAAATAGATTTGTAGGTATATTGCTGTACTGGCAGGTTGTCAGCCCATCGCCTAAATTGCAATATACTGAAACCCTCGGATCCCCTAGCTGGTTTTCACAGCCGCCCGGAAAGAGAGAGCTGGCCCATTCTATATTTTCTCTCGCTCCCAGGCCAGCATTATTTAGCTGTTACTATGTAAACATTATCTGTCTTAGCCTCAAGAGCAATTATTATATTCAATTTACTAACAAAATTATACACCAAATACAACTATTACCTAATTTCAAAACTATTCCTGTCTAAAACCGTTCAAGTGCAACTTGCACATTCTATGTTTTTCTCGCTCTCAGTCAAGCATGGAAATATTCATTGTTATCATTCTATATTTAATCTATTATAGAAAATTTGCTAAATATGTGATTATATTAGGCCAATATGATAACATTTTCATTTTCTTCCATGCTGGCCTGGGAGCGAGAGAAAAACACAGAATGTGCCAGCTGCATTTCCTCCCGGGCATGCTGTAAAATCTAGCTAAGGGATCCGAGGGTTTCAGTATATTGTAATTTAGGCGATGGGCTGACAACCTGTCACTGAGCAATATACCTTCAAATCTATCTTAAATAACCCTCAAAACTTTGGCAGACGTGGCGAAAGACCTTTGTTTAGGTCGTTTACGCTCTGCCTACCCCAATAGGGATAAAGGCGTGATTGTATGTATGTAATAACGAATTAGCCGAGAAGAAAAGCTGCTACGTCAGTACCTTTTTATCATGCGAAAATTACTCGTACCTTAATTAGGCTCGTAATTATGAAGCGATCTCAAGCTTGAGAGCAATATTAAGTATGGATTTGACGGGCCAGTTTGTACTGAAATTACATTTTTGATACGAACTCACACTAGCTGTCGCTCATGAGCGCTGATTAAAAATACGACCCTAAGTTACAACATACCGAAACCCTCGGATCCCTTAGCTGGTTTTTACAGCATGCCCGGGATAAAATTCAGCTGGCACATTCTATGTTTTTCTCTAGCTCCCAGGCCAACATTGAAGAAATTCGTTATTACATAGGTAATTTCTGTGGGATTACAGAGTCTAAGGGCTCAGACGTCAGTAATAATAGTACGTTAATTGGAAATTCTGAATCGGCACTTATAGGGATTCAAGTAGGTACAAGCGACTTCAGGATTCTAGAATCACTTAGATCTAGACAATGCTGTAGTAAGGTGCAATTGCAGTGTAATTATTCCATGCTGGCCTGGGAGCAAGAGAAAATCATAGAATATGCCACCTGCATTTCCTCCCGGGCAAGCTGTAAAAACCAGCTTAGGGATTCGAGGGTTTTAGTATATTTTAATTTAGGCGATGGGCTGACAACCTGTCACTACTGGAATATACCTACAAATCTTATCTTAAAGAACCCTCAAAACTTTGTCAGACATGGCGAAAGACCTTTGTTTAGGTCGTTTACGATCTGCCTATGTTCCCTATTGCGGATAAAGGCGTTATTATATGTATGTATGTATGTAGTTAGTTTTATAGATTAGTAGCGACCCGCCCCGGCTTCGCACGGAAATCATCAGTGTTTCTCTACTACATTATGCATGTATTATACATATAAACCTTCCTCTTGAATCACTCTATCCATTAAAAGCTTCAAAAATATAAAACCGCATCAAAATCCGTTGCGTAGTTTTAAAGATCTAAGCATACATAGGGATATATGGACAGAGAAAGCGACTTTATTTTATACTGTATAGTGACTAGGGCTACAAAAATGTTCATAAAAGCTATCACGGTTACGTTTTCCCTAGTAAATAGTTTAATAAATCACAAACCTAACGATTTTCAAAAAAGTCAAACGAAAACGAGCGATCACCGAGCGACTGACTCTTTTATTATTCATTTGTTTTTATCTAAACTCCCGTTTTTCCAACGAGGTGAGAGAAAACATATGACGATATTTGGCGACTCTGTATTCGAAATAAATCTCAATCGCGAAATAAACCAATTTCGAACAAAAAATATTGATACGAGTAATCGGACTGAGCACAGGGTCGCGTATCCAATTATACAGTAAGTCAAGGTTGTAAATGAACGTGGCAACACAAGTAATTTAAAAAAAATAAAAACCCAACTGCGTACTAAATGAGCTTCAAAAATTTTAATCGTTATAGGTTCTAAACGGTCATTCAAAACGATAAATTATGTGAAAAACCTAAAACTGAATTTTAAATACCCATTTAATAATAACCCACTCGGCATAGTTAATCGAATTTTATTTTTTACGAAATGGCGTCTTATTGTCGCCATATTTAATTTTGATCAAAATCATGTCTAACTAGATACATAGATAGAACATTTATTTTCACAAGACACAACTACAAAATTACACAAAAAAATCATACAGTAAAACATGAGGAATTGAGGACACATATATGATACAGGTGTGTACTGCAGAAAATCAGGCTACAGCTCAGCGTAATTTTTGCTCACTAGGAGCAAACACTGATTTTCAGCTGTTACCTGTGTGGTGGATCCGAGAGCAATGCAAAATTAATTATAATAGACCAAAAGTGTTTATGAGCAATTACATTATGAGGAATTAGTCTAACGTTAAATTATTTTAGTAATAGATTAGTAAATAGATAAAAGAAACATATAAAACATAAATACAAAGCGAACGCAAGAAATATTGACGTTATCCGGCACCATTTTCGAAGCGTATTGGAATTCCTGATTTCTGTTTTTCTAGCAAGTAAGCTTTTAAATGTTTTTTTAATGTAATTTTTGTGCCCAGAAGTCGGAAAGGGGGAGGAATGTAATTCCAACACTTCGTAGCCTGGTACACTCACATGGTTGAGACAGAGCGAGTGACGTATGAATAATTAAAATTGAACCTCGTTTGGTCTTTAGAGCGCCACACAGGTTCAAACATACATTCATACACGGCTGATAAACACATTACCCTCCTTTGCGTTGCGCAGTCGGGTAAAAAGGAACTAAATAACCACGTTCTATTTTTGACAGTTATCCCAACTTGCAGCGCCCCATTCACATTCACTTAAAGCTTTGACGTACAGTACTCATTCCCGTGGACGAAAATGCAATGGATAAATACACATGAAATGAAACAAAAACAGAATGAAACAGACACTTCATTCGGACTGTAAAATGTATGTGGACAGCGACCTCTGTGTTTTCATTTCTGTGTTTCACTTAATCTGCTCCCAACGGATTTACTTCAAAATGTTTTGTGTGTATGAAGGTTTACAAAAATGTTCTTCAATTTGAAAGTTCAGTTTTGTTTCGTTGTGTTCCTGAGTAGCATTTTAGACTGTTAGCTTTGAGCTTTGAGATGGACTCTGTCTCCTGGTTTAGACAAGAGCTAGAGGTGATCGCATTTTGAAACTTATGTTGAGAATACCCATAGCAAGGCAAAAACCTCCCCTTTCACTTTTTACCTGCCGCGTAAGTAAACAATATAATAGCTGTTCTTTTGACAAGAATCTTTTACTCGAACTTCCTCCAGCTTCCGCCAGGGTCGCAACAAATCCAAAGCGTACATACATACATATAATCACGCCTTTATCCCTAATGGGGTAGGCAGAGCGTAAACAATCTAAGCATAGCCGTTCCGCCACATCTGACCAAGTTTTGAGGGTTATTCAAGATAGATTTGAGTGATATTGTGCATCTGGTTACATACATACATACATAAATCACGCCTTTATCCCTTACGGGGTAGGCAGAGCGTTTAACGCCTCGTAAAAGGCGCTTTCGCCACGTCTGACAAAAATTGAGAGCAACTTTAGATTGTAATATGTATTGCTTTAGTGACAGGTTGTCAGCCCATCGCCTAAATTACAATACACTGTAACCCTCGAGTCCCTTTTGCTGACTTCAACAGCATGCCCGGGAGGAAGGGCAGCTGGAACATTCTATGTTTTTCTATCTCTCCCAGTCCAGCATGGAAGAAATGCATCTGGATAGTTTATTGTTTATCAAAGTTTCTATCCTCTTCTGTACACCTGACGTAAGATGGACTTAAAAACAGCCAAGCTGAGTCCATTCCTTTTTCCACTTCTGTAAAATATCTATATGCCTACCTGTCCTGTTTGTTATGTTATTCTTGATTGTGTTTTTATTGCTTGTAATGTGTTTTATGGAAATAAAGTGATTTGTAGATTTGTAGGTATATTGCTGTGGTGACAGGTTGTCAACCCATCGCCTAGATTGCAATGTACAGAAACCCTCGTATCCCTTTCGGTTTTCACAGTTTGCCCGGGAGGAAATGCAGGCACATTCTACGTTTTACTCTTGCTCCCAGTCCAGTATGGAAAAAAGAAAATCCAATTTTGATCTGTTCATAGTATTTATTTCTATTTCTACACAGCTATCGTTCTTCCATGCTGGACTGAGAGTGCGAGATAAACATAGAATGTGCCAGCTGCATTTTCTCCCGGGCATGCTGTAAAAGTCAGCTAAGGGATTCGAGGGTTTCAGTATATTGCAATGTGGGCGATGGGCTGACAACCTGTCACTACAGCAATATACCTACAAATCTATCTTAAATAACCTTTTAAACGACCTTTATTTGGTTCGTTTACGCTCTGCCTACCCCATTAGGGATAAAGGCGTGATTATATGTATGTATGTATCGTTCCCGGAAACACGTATTGATGGGCTGTACATCCAACGCTCATCACTCGCCCCATAGCAAGGCGCGGCCATGATTTGTATCTCGACACACCCATAATTCTATATAGATAGATAAATACATGAACTCTTCATTGAGCATACAAAACAGTACAATAAAAGAAACTTAAAACTGAGGCTGGTATTTATATAAGCGATCTCAAGTTTGACAGCAATATTAAATATGGATTTCACAGGCCACATTGTATTGAAATTACATTTCTGATACGAACTCAAATTAGCTGTCAGCCTCAAGTGCTGTTTATCAATGCAGTTTATCTTCCAGACAACCCTTAGGTTATACTAGAGTCTAGAGCTGGTCGCAAAATATTTGTACAAGTTACTCTGAGATGTCCCACTACAGGTAAAATAGCTTATATTTCTATCTATCGCGATTGTAAGTCAGTGATTGTAATATTTAGCCAGTTTTTGTGAAAATTATCTATGATTTCTTGGTCTTAAAAAAACTAAACCCAACCTGCTTACTTTTTTAAATAATATGTTATTTATTTATTATTTATTACAAACATTCACATTAATCTTAAAAACTAATACATCCCTCAAAACTGTATGAAAAGTTTGTCTGAGAGATCAACAAGTCTCAATTATCTTACTAATTAATTAATTATTTAACTTATAAAGCGAATTATGTAAATTACAGCTTACAGCATAAGATTTCTATCACATAATAGTGAGATCAGAGCTTAGAATTAATGAGATCAATTTATATTCAGTAATCTATATCATCTAATGAAGATAACAAATAATCTTTTGAACCTATTAATGTTGGGTTCCTGTCTGATGTTCTAAGGCAAACTATCACTACATAGTATAAAACCAACTCGCCTTCTCTGTCCCTATATCCCTATGTATGCTTAGATCTTTAAAACTACGTAACGGATTTTGATGCGGTTTCTTTTAATGGTTAAAGTGATTCAAGAGGAAGGTTTATATGTATAATACATGCATAATATAGTAGATAAATAATGATGAATTCCGTGCGAAGCCGGGGCGAGTCGCTAGTATGATATATATTGTTATTTTTATAAGAGCCCGATGGTGTAGTGGATAGGGCCGCTGCCTCCAGAGCGGGGAGATCGTGGTTCGACTCCACCGCGTACCAATGTGATTTTCAGTTTTCGAATTTCATATGTACGTTTATTCAGCGCTTTTTCCGTGCTTTGGAAGCCGTTGGTTCCGGTTAATATCGTTTAATACCGTAGATATAAGTCGTTTAGCCATGTCAGAGGCTACTGCTAAGCGTTGGCGGCTTGAAAACCCTGACCTAATCTAGGATTGGGTCTGGTTTTCCTTCTGGGTTGCGGAGGTCAAATGGCAGTCACTCTGTGTAAAAATCAGTACCCTCGTGCAATCCCCTAGATTAGGTAGCCGATCCTGTGATCTACGGGATAAGGCTAGGGAGATGATGGTATATATGGTTATATTTATGCCGGAAATCATAAGGCAAACACGTATCGACGGGCAGTAAATCTAAAGTCGTCACTGGCCCCATAGCAAGGCGCGGCCATGATTTGTATCTCGACAAACCCATTTTTCATCCACCCAGCTACCCCTAAATCACGCTGACAACCCACCGTGGTACGCAACTATTGGTACATTTACCTTAATACTATACTGGACCTAATCTCTTAGGGAATAAGGTGGATTTTGTTGTGGGTTGATAGTAATTTATTATTTGTTTACTGTGATAAAAGTAGGTGTGAAATATTGAGGGTCACTGCTTTGTCCTTTTAATAATGTTTTCGAGGAAATCTGGTGAGGTAATTGATAGATTTTTATTTGCTAAAGATTTTTTACTTTGCTTTACCGTCGTCAAATCTATCTAGGTCTATAGAACGAAATCAGAGTTAAGAAGAAATAAGTAGGTACTTATAGTATTTCCAACACAGTTTTAGAATAAAGGTAAACACAGTTTCATGTGTATATATTCAAAAACACATTTAAAAATAAATGATACGTGTTGGTACGAAATAAGTAGGTACTTATAGTATTTCCAACACAGTTTTAGAATAAAGGTAAACACAGTCTCATGTCTTTATATTCAAAAACACATTTCAAAAATAAATTATACGTGTTGGTAAATTAGTTAAATTACTAAAACTACTATTTCATAATATTGTCATATCTAATAGCTAAAATTAATTTACCAGATCGTCCATTAAAACACAAGAAACTTTGTTGACCTTTATTCTAAAACTGAGTTGGAAATAGTATAGATAAAACTTTTAGTAAATTGCTTGAGACGTACAAACAAACATAACATATTATCACGCCTTTATCCCTAATGGGGTAGGCGGAGCGTAAACGATCTAAACAAAGGTCGTTCCGCCACGTCTGACAAAGCTTTGAGGGTTATTTAAGATACATTTATAGGTATATTGCTGTGAAAGGTTGTCAGCCCATCGCCTAAATTACAATATACTGAAAAACCCTCGGATCTCTTAGCTGGTTTTTACAGCATGCCCGGGAGGAAATGCAGCTGGCACATTCTATGAGTTTCTTTCGCTCCCAATCCAGCATGGAAGAAAACTAAATTGCCTATTCACAATAAGAGTATATCTTTTTTATTGTCAGTATAGTAGTTTTCGGGTTCGAACAAACAAACCGGTTTTCCTATTTTTACATCAGTATCTATAGAAAATCAGGGTGAGACACAATACTATCCGGCCGAATGAGTAGGGTCATTTTTGTTTGGCTTTTTTTTGTTATTTGTCGTAACAAATGTGTCGTTGAGTGTCACTGAAGTCTGCGACTGCGACCCTTAATTGGGGTCCTTAAGGACTACACCTTTGTTTGAGATAACTATGACTGAATTCGATAAATGAAAATAAAACTTTCATAGTAAAAATATTGATTATAGGAGGGTTAGAGACCTTTTGATAACAGTTTTATAAGTAATCTTGAATATTGGATTCCGACACCAGCGACACACGAAGTTTAGTGAGATTGATCTCTATTTGATTAGTGCAGTGCAGATACAATATACATACATACATGTAATCACGCCTTTATCCCTAATGGGGTAGGCAGAGCGTAAACAACCTAAACAAAGGTCATTCCGCACATCTGACAGTTTTGAGGGTTATTTAAGAAATATTTGTAGGTATATTGCTTTAGTGACAGGTTGTCAGCCAAAATAGAATATGCTGGTTATTTTTGCGGATTTTAAGCACTATCAATGCTATTATCTTATCATGTTATCCTCAAAAATATGTAAAAAGTGAGGCGATACCATTCTTGACTTGAATTCCAATATTAATTTTGACTGGTCAAGCCCTACGTAGTTCTTAAACTACATGGCTAGATGTCGCTAACGTTGCTTTGACGTGTGCAAAAGAAACACTAGGATAAAGTCACTCCCGCTACCGTTTCTGTAGCTCAGGCGGTAGATAGATGGACCGGCATTACAGAGGCGCAGGTTCGAGTCCTGCCAGAAACGAATTTATTATTTTCTTTCTTTCATATTACATGAAATAAAAATGCTGCTTGTCTGAAGAGCATAAATGCATAAATTTAAATATATGAATAAAAGTAGTTCCATGCTGGAATGGGAACGAGAGAAAAACATAGAATGTGCCAGCTGCATTTCCTCCCGGGCATGCTGTAAAAACCAGCTAAGGGACCCGAGGGTTTCAGTATATTGCAATTTAGGCGATAGGCTGACAACCTGTCACAACAGCAATATACACGTACATACAATTCTATATTAAATAACTCTCAAAACTTTGTCAGACGTGGCGGAACGATCTTTATTTAGGTCGCTTACGCTCTGCTACCCCATTAGGGATAAAGGCGTGACTATATGTATGTATGTAATAAAATTAGTGAAACCACTTCCTTTCATCCCTTGCACTGTTTTCAGCTACAGGGTGATGTATTAAATGAGGTGAGGTGTTTGAACACCCTATATTTGTTCAGGATGGTATATTGATCGGTTTGATCACAGCAAACATACGCTTACGGGCCATCGGTTTTTTATAGTAAATAGAGACATTATAAAATATGTTATAAAATCTTCCATGCTGGACTGGGAGCGAGAGAAAAACATAGAATGTGCCAGCTGCATTTCCTCCCGAGCGTGCTGTAAAAACCAGATAAGAGATCTGAGGGTTTCTGTATATTGCAATGTAGGCTATGGGCTAACAACCAGTCACTACAGCACAGTCACTACAGACCTACAAATCTACCTTAAATAACCCTCATTTTTTTTCCAGATGTGGCGGAATGACCTTTGTTTAGGTCGTTTACGCTCTGCCTACCCCATTAGGGATAAAGACGCGATTATGTGTGTGTGTGTGGGTGTGGATTGTTGAATCGTTGAACTTCTGGGAAGAATAGTTCCCACTAGTTCAATCATTGAACTGTACCATTGAACCACTGGGTTTAGATCGACCAACGACCCGATGATCTGTGACGTTGTCAATTTTTTTTGGGTCCCAGATGTTGTTTTTTTTGTTATGACCACTACGAAAATCTTAGCAATACATTCGAAGAAGTGCTACGGAAGCTATGCCGTAGCAAATGACTACGCAATGAACCCTCTTTGTAAACGCGACTCATTATTTCCCATTTGATTTATAAGTAAACTAGCGACCCGCCCTGGCTTCGCACGGAAATCATCAGTGTTTCTCTACTATATTAGGCATGTACTATACATATAAACCTTCCTCTTGAATCACTCTATCCATTAAAATAAACCGCATCAAAATCCGTTGCGTAATTTTAAAGATATATGCATACATAGGTATATAGGGACAGAGAAAGCGACTTTGTTTTATACTATGTAATGAAGCAAGCAAAATAAAAACATGTAACATGTTTCGCCATGTCTTAAAACGATACACAAGAAATTAAATTTCAATATTGTGTAAATCCATTCCCAGTCAATAGCGAAAATAAAATCAAGAATTCGTATTTGGAGCGAAGTTTCTTAGCGACTGCACCCAAGTTGATGGAGCCTCTACCTTAGTTTCGCATATTTGTTAAACCTGGAAGAAAAATGGCTATAGGAGTAATCATAACAAAACCAAAAGAAAAAGACGTCGTGCTTCGTAGGGCACGTGAAGCCGTCGGTCCCGGTCGCTGTCTTTGATAGTGGTCGTTACTCAAACCATGTCAGAGGCCTGATAGTTGTGCTACTAGGCTGTTTAAAAACTCTGACACTAGGGTTCATCGGGTCGATAGACTCGATACCCACTCGACAGAAGAAGAATAACAAAACTGAACAATAGTTTTCATATTTTTCTCTTTGTAGCACTGGCAAGTATTATCCTCTTATTTTATTGTACCGACTAAGTATCTTCCATACTGGACTTGGAGCAAGAGAAAACCTTAGAATGTGCCAGCTGCATTTCCTCCCGGGCATGCTGTAAAAACCAGCTAAGAGATCCGAAGGTTTCTATATATTGCAATTTAGGCGATGGGCTGACAACCTCTCACTAAAGCAATGTACCTACAAATCTATCTTAAATAACCCTCAAAACTTTGTCAAACGTGGCGGAACGACCTTTGTTTAGGTCGTTTACGTTCTGCCTACCCCACTAGGGATACAGGCGTAATTATATGTATGTATGTAAGTATTTTTCCTGCACGGTTTCGCCACTTCTTATATGTTTTCTGGCAATAAATAATTACTTAAAACCCAAACGATTTTGTTTGGGTCGTCGATGCTTTGCCTACCCCATTAAGGATAAAGGCGTTATTGTATGTATGTTTCTTCCTGTCTGTTTAACCATCCAAATCTATAAAAATATGAATATTCAGGCGTGAACGAGCACAAACAAACTCCCTTTAAAATAAATGTGAAATAATTATTGTGATAAAATTAACTGAACGCAATGCTTTCGAGTTAATGCTATGTCAATAACTGTATTGTTTCATCTCGTGTGTTTTTGTTCATCTTAATTTATTTTTAGCTGCTATTAACGAAAAGAGATACATAAAATTTCAGATTTTTTATATAAAAATATATACATACATACACATAATCATGCCTTCATCCCTAATAGGATAGAAAGAGCATTAATGACCCAAAGAAAGATCGTTCCGCCACGTCTGACAAAGTTTTGAGGGTTATTTAAGATAGATATGTAGGTATATTTCTGTAGTGATTGTTAGTTGTCAGCCCATCGCCTGAATTACAATATACTGAAACCCTCGGATCCCTTTGCTGGTTTTTACAGCATGCCCGGGAGGAAATTCAGCTGGCACGTTCTATGCTTTTCTCTCGCTCCCAAGCCAGCATGGTAAAAAATATGAGGACAAAATTAGCACCAACCTGATTAATCTATCGTTTCTGTCTTTCTTCCACATTTCAAATAAAGCCCCTGAGCGCCCAAGCACACATCGAGCGACTTACGCTTCGCTTACCCCATGTTCGAATACACCTGCTCCGTATCTCGCTCTTTTACCGTTCAATGCGCACGTCTGATTTTTTTTCCTTGTCTTAAGCTCCTTCCTTTAGCATTGTTCATGGTCTACGGTTAATAAAACCGATCCTGGGTTCGATTCTCAGAGGGGAACATAAAGTTGATATTTGTCAATTTATAGGTTTTCCTCAGTTTGGTTAGGATATTGCTGGCAGACTCGCCTGATTGTCCGAAAAAAAAAGGATTCCGTGCTTCGGAGGGCACGTTAAGCCGTGGGTCCCGGTCACTGTCTTTGACAGTGGCCGTTACTCAGTCCATGTCAGAGGCCTAATTGTTGTGCTACTAGGCGGTTTGAAAACTCTGACACCAGGATTCATCGGGTCGTTCGAATCGAGAATCCACTCGTTAAGAAGAATTGAAACGACAAGAAAATATTTTAAAGAGAGAGTATTGATTTTCTGTTTGTTCATTCATCTTTTGGATGTTTTCGTTTTTTGTTTGTGCATATATAATTATTTTTTGTCTTTGCATTCTGCAAGAACCTGATATAAAGCTATTATATTTATAAAGCTAATACCACCACGGATGAATAACGAATACTTAACAATCTAATTTTTTTTGCACATATATATAATCACGCTTTTATCCCTAATGGGTAGGCAGAGCGTAAACGACCTAGACAAAGATCAATCCGCCACGTCTGACAAAGTTTTGAAGGTTATTTAAAATAGGTTGTCAACCCATCGCCTAAATTGCAATATACAGAAACCCTTGGATCCCTTAGCTGGTTTTTACAGCATGCCCGGGAGGAAATACAACTGGTACATATCTATATTTGTCTCGCTCCCAGGCCAACATGGAAGGAATGTACAAGTGCACAACTGCAAACATACATCTACTTTGGCCATTTTCAAAACCATTGTCTTCAATTTTCCGTCTTTAAACACAGCGTTGGGAAAAGTGAAACCGAAAATTCATCAATCATTTTCCAGTTTCTAAGCTTAAGATCCTAAAATTCAATTCAATCCGAATCCTCGCACATAAGTCAGAGCCCTGCAAGTAATGGCACAGTTACGGCGTGCAAATCTTTTCGGTGCCATTAAGAGCACGGTTTGTGGCGGCACGGAAAGCTAGTCCGGTGACAGCCGATATTTTACTGCGGGGGATTTGAATGTGCTCTAAAATCGACTGTTAGTTTATATTTGGCTCGCTACTTCACTACTTCACTGTGTCTTTTATGATACAGTAGTTCTCCTTGACGAATTTACTAATGAAAAATGAAGTTTAATTTCAAATCACGTTTAATAATACTTAGAACCATACCGTTAAAGTATTAAGCAAGCTGCAGTATTGCAAAGTCACGTTTTGTTTGTATCGATCATCATGGTTGATCATTCACCAAACTAGACAATTATCTATGTTTGATCAATCACCAGACAAATCAATCATCAATGATAGGTCAATCGCCGAACGAGACAATCATCAATGATTGATCAATTGCCAAACGAGACAATCATCAATGATTGATCAATCACCAGACGAGTGAATCATCAATGGCGTGCTAATATTTTCGATGCCATTAAGAGCACGGTTTGTGGCGGCACGGGAAGCTAGTAAGGTGACAGCCGATATTTTACTACGAGGGATTTGAATGTGCTCTAAAATCGACTGTTTGTTTAGATTTGGCTCGTTACTTCACTGTGTGTATTTTTATGTCTTCTGAACTGATTTTCTTGTGATGGTGATCAATTTCGTTGAGATATCAACCAATGGGTCTTTGTCTCGAAAAAAATCGTTTTTTCAGGGGGGAAACACAAAGTTGATATTTGAGAATTTATCACTTTGTGAATTTTTCCCCAGTTTGGTTAGGACATTGCAGGCTGAATCACCTGATTGTCCGAAAAAGAAAAAGATTTCGTGCTTCGGAGGGCACGTTAAGCCGTCGGTCCCGGTCGCTGTCTTCGATAGTGGTCGTTACTCAAACCATGTCAGAGGCCTGATAGTTGTGCTACTAGGCGGTTTAAAAACTCTGACACCAGGGTTCATCGGGTCGATAGACTCGATGAATCCCACTCGACAGAAGAAGATCGTTTTTTTCTGACATAAAATCTCTCTCTATCTATCTTGTTCTTTCACATGTATTGCGTTCGTTTGTACATATACAATACAGGCTGTAACAGAAAGGATATATATGTCAATCTTCCCTAAGAAACATAGGTCGAACTTTACATAAGTTCTATCAGCTAATGCATTTTGTCTGGAAGGTATTTTGTTTTTGTTTTTAGACCTACGTTCCTTGGGGGAAAGTTGTTCAGTTTCATAGGCAGATTCACGTCCATTCACGTGCATATTTCATTCTGTTAAACCCTGTATAATACGGAATATTGTTTTAGTGGCTGTTCCTATGTAATATTTCTCTGTATAGGCCTCAATAGCAATTATTTTCTTGACACTCTGTATTATTTACTTATTTATTTACTGTTTATTGTACACAAGTAACATGAAAAGATAATACACGAGGAATAACGACACAACTGTACATTCAATTATCAAACAAATTTTACACCAAATCCAATTATTACATATATTCTTCCACGCTGGCCTGGGAGCGAGAGAAAAACATAGAATGTGCCAGCTGCATTTCCTCCCGGGCATGCTGTAAAAACCAGCTAAGGGATCCGAGGGTTTCAGTATATTGTAATTTAGGCGATGGGCTGACAACCTGTCACTAAGCAGTATACCTTCAAATCTATCTTATATAACCCTCAAAGCTTTGTCAGACGTGGCGAAACGACCTTTGTTTAGGTCGTTTACGCTCTGCCTACCCCATTAGGGATAAAGGCGTGACTATATGTATGTATGTATGTATTCAAGTATTACCTACTTTCAAAACTATTCCTGTCTAAAACCGTTCAGGTAGCGCGAAGAACCTTAGTGGGTAACGAAGTGGTCTTCTCCGAAGTTGCAACTAGTTTCCAAGACTTACCAACTAGTAACTACTCTAGTTGCATGTAAAATATTACTTTAATAGTACTTAAGATAAAGTTGTTTATAGCAAGGCTGGGAAAGGAAAACATTTAAAGAAACGGCTGCAAGAATTTATGGTAAAATGTAAAGTGAATCTAGTGTAGTTTATCTCTTGCTTTGATTCTCTTTATTTCTTTACGTTTTCTTCTTCTTATATTAAAGTATTATGAATCTGTCCGCTAAGTCCCTTATAAGCAGGATTTTGGTCATAAAATGGTTACGTACATATAATCACGCCTTTATCCCTAATGGGGTACGCAGGGCGTAAACGACCTGAACAAAGGTCGTTCCGCCACGTCTGACAAAGTTTTGAGGGTTATTTATGATAGATTTGTAGGTATATTGCTGTAGTGACAGGTTGTCAGCCCATCGCCTAAATTACATTATACAGAAACCCTTTTTTCTCTCGCTCCCAGGCCAGCATGGAAGCAATGATGCATTGATATATTCTTGAATACATCTTTTTCATAAATTTTAGAATAACGCTACTACTTCTGCAAAGAGTCAGACAGAAATGTATCCTTTAAAATATTGATCTTTGTCATGGAACACTGATTTAGTAGATTTGAATCTCACTCACTATATTTTTATTGTTTTAAAATACTTGCATCGTGTTTTTTAATTCCTGACTTTAAATAACCCACACGTCAGCTCTCTAATTATTTTGTTCTCAAAAACTCTCAGCAATTTGATATGATGAACATGCAAGCACACCCCTTCACAGCTGCGGATTCAGACGACAGACTTACATATACGATAGCTCAAGTTAAATAAAAAAGGTATGTTTATTTCAATAAAAGTATTACAATTAAAACCATGGTGATTGGAACCTCCTTTTGAGCTTAGATTAGCCTGTGCCAGGAGATTCCGCTCTTCTATATTGATGTGTCTTACTAAAAAAAATATCTCTTACGGATTAGGCAGTGCGTCAACAACCTTATAAAAGGGCGTCATGGCTAAAAAGGTTTGAACGTATTGTTAATTTTTTGTCATCTTTTCGCCTAAATTGCAATAAATTAAAGGCCTTGTCTCCTTCTACAGATTTGTACAGAGAAGCAATTGGATATTCTTTATTTTTTCATTGCTCCATCATGGAAGATTTTTTCCTTTTTCTTTGGTGCCTTTAAATTACCACACGTCAAATCTCTAATTATTTTGTTCTCAAAAACTCTCAGCAAACAGATATGATGAATATGCAAGCACACCCTTTCACAGCTGCGGATTCAGACGACAGACTTAGATTTAGTTTAATTGTCTCACTTAAAAAAAATGTATCTCTTACGGGATAGGCAGTGCGTCAATAACCTCATAAAAGGGCGTCATGGCTAAAAAGGTTTGAACGTATTGTAATTTTTTTGTCATCTTTTCGCCTAAATTGCAATAAATCAAAAGCTTTGTCGCCTTCTACAGATTTGTACAGAGAAGCAATTGGAAATTCATTATTTTTTCATTGCTCCACCAAGGAAGATTTTTTTCTTTTTCATTGGTGCCTTTAAATTAACCACACGTCAGCTCCCTAATTATTTTGTTTTTAAAAAACTCTGAGCAATTTGATATGATGAATATGCAAGCACACCCATGCAAAGCTGCGGATTCAGACGACAGACTTAGTTTTAGTTTAATTGACTCACTTAAAAAAAAAAACTCTTACGGGGTGGGCAGTGTGTTGATAACCTCATAATAGGGCGTCACGACTGACAAGGTTTGAACGTATTGTCTATTTTTTGTCATCTTTTCGCATAAATTGCAATAAATCGAAACCCTTGTCTCCTTCTACAGATTTGTGCAGTATTCCTGAGGAGAGATGCAGCTGGAAAAATCTTTATTTTTCCATTGCTCTACCAAGGAAGATTTTTTTTCTTTTTCATTGGTGCCTTTAAATTACCATACGTCAAATTTCTAATTATTTTGTTCTCAAAAACTCTCAGCAAACAGATATGATGAATATGCAAGCACACCCTTTCACAGCTGCGGATTCAGACGACAGACTTAGATATACGGTCGCTGAAGTTTAATTGTCTCACTCGTTATAATTCCTGCAGCACGAAATTGCAATTTCTAGAGCCATACATCATTTCGGATGTGGTGGCGCTAGTGTTGTGCAAGTTTATCGATAATTAAGTTCTTGAAACTTGGAGGTGGAGGTAAGAGTGGATTAGATTTCGAACAATTTGATGGAATTAGTATACGTAACATCGTTACCGTAGTTTCAGATTTGTTTCAAAAGCAATGACCTATTTCAAAGATTTCAAGACAAGTCATTTAAAAAAGGTGATCAGAACCAACTGCGTTAAAACTTACTATCAACAATCTATAAGTCTTAAATGGTCATCCAAAATAATGATGAAAGGAAAATAATGTAAAAAATCTAACATTAATTTTCAAAAACGTGTTTAATGAAGCACAACATAGTTTGTCGGCATTAAAATTTTTTACAGTTCAGCTAGCATAGAAAAAATAAAATATCGACAACTAAACCATCGACAACCGCCCATCACTACCACCTAGGAAAACAATAAACGTCGCGAAAGCGTTGTAGTAACGTACAGATTATCCGGCAATATGTTTTTGAAGTACAATGGGAACCGCACACGAGTTTTCCCGCGCTCTGAGCATGAGGATTATTACTTCTCTTTTTTAGGTTACAAAATGGCGAGACGTGTTTTGGGTTAAGAACTGGCATACATTTTTAGAGAATAAGACGTCTGTCTTGGGCTTGAAATAATGGCTGTTTTAAAACAACAGTAATATGCTTGCCTTAGATTGGTTTAGTTATTGAGAATGTAATGGGACACAACATAACATACATATCATCTCTGGGATACATACATAAATCACGCCTTTATCCCTTACGGGGTAGGCAGAGCGTTTAACGCCTCTTAAAAGGCGCTTTCGCCACGTCTGACAAAAATTGAGGGCAATTTTAGATTGTAATATCTCTATCTCTGGGATCAGCTAAGAAATTCGTCCATAAATTCCTCTAATTCCTAAATAAGTATATTATTGGTTGCACACTTATGAAAACTATGTCAGGGTTCATTTGGTTGTTTAATAATTTGACTGTATCTCGCCAGTCATCATTATACTTAGAAGTTTTTGCCTATGAGCAGTGAATGAACAACTAAACTGGATAAAATTTTACAGAAAAACGAAAATAGTTACAAATCAGAGGGCAGCTAGATGTATTATGCTTTTCCTCATACATAAAATTCCTTCTTTCACGCTGGACTGGGAGCGAAAGAAAAACATAGAATGTGCCAGCTGCATTTCCTCCCGGGCATGCTGTAAATACCAGCTAAGGGATCCGAGGGATTCAGTATATTGCAATTTAGGCGACGGGCTGAACCTGTCACTACAGCAATATACCTACAAATCTATCTTTAATAATCGTCAAAGTTTTGTCAAACGTGGCGGAACGACCGTTGTTTAGGTCGTGTACGCTCTGCCTACCCTACTAAGGATAAAGGCGTGATTATATGTATGTAAGTAGATAAGATTTAAAAGAAGACAGCTGGGTGTATTATGCTTTTCTTTTCCTCACAAATAAACTTCCTTCAACTCGTTCAAACATCAATCGATTACATCGAAGGGGAGAGCCAAGGAAAACCTCCGATTCACGATATGTCACAAATAGAACAGAATAGGCCCCGAGCGGATCTGCACACAGATTTGCCCATGCGCTCTCAATATACTGTTCGATGCGATGCTGCGAAGTGTATTGCCAACTGAGGGTGTTTGCACTATAACTTATTTTGTTTTGTTTAGGTATTATTTTGGGTTAACAGTGTAACTGTTCTGCTGGACTATGAGCAATAAAACCAACTGCTTCATTTCCTGCGCCTTACTACAGCAATATAGCTACAAATCTTTCTTAAATAACCTTTAAGACTTTGTCAGACATGGCGGAACGACGTTTGCTTAGGTTAATTACACTCTTCTTACCACAACACTACATAGTATAAAACAAAGTCGCTTTCTCTGTTCCTATATCCCTATGTATGCATAAATCTTTAAAACTACGAAACGGATTTTGATGCGATTTCTTTTAGGTGATAGAGTGATTCAAGAGAAAGGTTTATATGTATAATACATGCATAATATAGTAGAGCAAAACTGATAATTTCCGTGCGAAGCCGGGGCGGGTCGCTAGATACGTATTTTATTTAAGTGTGTAACCTGTTTGTGTGTGAATGTAATACGACAGATTTGTTGCTACTAGGCGCCAACTAGTGTCAGGAAAGATATCCTCCCAAAACATAGTGCTAGCTTGATCTATCTTCATCTAGTTTCCCTATAGATGGCAACACTGTGCTAGGATTCGATTTGCGAAGCGGTTTCTATATCGTTTTATTAGATCGCCCGGTCGTTTCGAATGTCCCGCCGCTATTCGAGCACTCGGTTTGACTGTTTGCTATTTGAGTAAAAAGGTTTTTTTAGAATGTTTGATGGAACTGTAAAAGATTTGAATAAATACATTATTACCTACCGTAAAAAACCTAGAGTCAGAGTTTTGGAAACCGAATACGAGTATACTTCTACAATTATAATGATTACTGTTGAGGAATTTGTTGTAGTGTCAGGTAATCTAGTAGAGAGCCCGATGGTGTAGTGGATAGGGGCGCTGCCTCCTGTGCGGGAGGTCGTGGTTCGAATCCTACCACGTACCAATGTGTTCTTCGGTTTTCGAATTTCATATGTACGTTTATTCGGCGCTTTTTCCGTGCTTCAGAAGGCACGTTAAGCCGTTGGTCCCGGTTAATATCTTTTAATACCGTAGATATTAGTCGTTAGGCTATGTCAGAGGCCAGTGCTAAGCATTGGCGGCTTGAAAACTCTGACCTAATCTAGGATTGGGTCTGGTTTCCCTTCTGGGTTGCGGAGGTCAGATGGCAGTCGCTCTGTGTAAAAACTAGTACCCTCGTTCAATGCCCTAGATTAGTTAGCCGACCTTGTAAGATACGGGATAAGGCTAGGGAGATGATGATGTTAGGTAATCTAGTATTTTGGCAGGTATGTGATAACACAATACTAAAACCATTAGCCGTTCTTTTATATTACTGGCTACAATATGGCCAGGAAGAGAAGCAACTAAATTTGAATCGCTGATGATCCAACATGAAAACATTTTACAATTGGAATAATTTGAACGTTTATAATAATTATTATTTTAATGAACACGTGAAAATCTTTATTTTCAAATGGCCCGTATTTAAATCACGCACGGTTTCACTTTGCAGCCACCATAATAAAATTAGTCGAAATTCAATTTCGGTCACGCTAAAAACCAGTGCACCGAATAAACCGCATTTTGGTGATCATTTTAATTTTAAATCATTAACCGGTAACCACGGGTGTGGTCGTAGCAATTTCACTATACAAATAATTGGCTTTGCATCCCGCGGTTTCACCTATGGCACAGCTTGGACACTCCTAACTATCATGTCATTTTGGTCACACATCGACAGACGGCATGTTACACTTGGCATGTGTTTGTGTGCGTATTATAAGGGTTGACAAAATTTGTTATACTGTTCATAATCATCACTTGATTAATCTGGTTCTTGATTAAACCAACGTTTTAAAGTAGTTCACTGTAACTGAATAGTTAGAATAGATTAGGTTGCATATTTTGTATTAATTTACTTACCGTCTCTCATCATTGTGAAATCTAAAAAAGTTTCTATTGGAGTCATATCTTGTGGTTGAAAGACATCCGTACACGGAACAGTATGTAACCATCTTTGGAACACAAAACTTTATTATTTCCGTTACACTGGGAAACATGTGCGCGGCATACCCGCTAAGCGTACGCTCAATGTGGCCCACAATCCGGCGTGGAGTGTGACGTTTGTCGGACTGGAGATGGGAGGTGAATGTCCTTTCTGTATGTAGTGCAAAATTTTATTAGTTTTCCCTAGGAATAAAGTATTTCTTAATTGATAATGGGTTTGCTTTTGTCTCGAGGTTAGAGTTAGGGCCCATTATAATAAACAGCACTTGAGACTGACGGCTACGAGTAGTTTGAGTTTGTATCGAAATCGTCATTTCAGTACAATGTGGCCTGTCAAATCCATACTTAACATTGCTCTCAATCTTGAGATTGCTTTATAAAGAGCCTAGGTGCGACGACGATGAACCGAGCGCACTCAGAGTATACCTATTCACTCTAATTTTATACAGTTGAGGATTGTATGCATTCGGAAACAGACGTCGAATTTGACTCGACTCTTCAGCTGAATGCATTCTTCTTCCTAGCAAGTGGATTCTCGAGTCAAACGACCCGATGAACCCTGTTGTCATAGTTTTGAAACCGCCTCGTAGCACAACTATCAGGCCTCTGACGTGGTTTAAGTAACAACCACTATCAAGGACAGCGACCGGGAACGATGGCTGAATGCATTATGAAAGATGATTACAAGCTTGATGCTTTAAAGTAAAATGGTCTCTATTGGCATGCCAAATTTACATACATATAATCACGTCTGACATATCTGACAAAGTTTTGGGGGATATTTAAGATAGATTTGTTAGTATATTGCAGTAGTGGCAGGTTGTCAGCCCATCGCCTAAATTACAATATACTGAAACCCTCGGATCCCTTATCTGGTTTATACAGCATGCTCGGAAGGAAATGCAGCTAACACATTCTATGTTTTTCTCTCGCTCCCAGGCCAGCATGGAAGTATTCCAAATTTCATTACCTTCCAATTAATTCATTCTCAGGAAGAGAAACAGAAAAACGAAAGAATAGAAACAGAAAACAAAGTAAACAAACATGTTGCCCTAAAAATCATGCCAGCCTGTGTACCAGTATGCATTAGCAGCAAGAGCAAAGCAATATTTTACCACTAAGTGTACGACGCTGCTGACTACAGCCTTGTGAAAATTCTGCTATCCCAAGACAAGTTTACTAAAACCCATGACATTTTGCTATTACACTTTTAGCATAAGTGTAGCCATGGTTTTTTGTATGGCATTTATTTAAATGAAGGGATATTAGATATCTTGTTATAATGGTTCAATACCATTTAAAAAAAAATGTTTAACTGTTTATTGTACACAGAAACATTTACAGAAAACGTACTGTTAGAGTAAGATAAAGTAGCGCGATCTATTTATTACAAAGCAACGGTAACATGATAAGCAATTAGTACAGGAAAGTGTCACAGTATGGCGCCAGTTTGTACTATTCCTATAGTCAAAATGGCGGGTGTGACGTCAGCCTCTTAAGCCAATCACAGTCAAATAAATAACATGTCATCTGTCAGTTTTGAAAGTTGTCTTGAGAGGAAATAGGCGCGATGATGAAAAATATTTTATTAAATGGATTTTTGGACAAAACAGATAAAATCCTAACTTACCCTAAAAGTACGCAGGGAATTAGGACACAACATTTTTCTTGGAAGTCAAGACAGATGTACCGTGCATATTTTAAGCTTCTTCCCAGATTCCGACGGGGCATATGCTTTTTGGGCTGGAGTCCGGCAGGACTGTGGTCACAAGTCTGGTCTTTTTAGAGCCTTTCATTGCTAATTTGGATTGATTCATCGGACTTATCCACTTGTTAGACCACTACTTCCCCAAATTCCAGATACCTCTAAATATTGCCAGATACACTGTTATCATTGGAGAGTATCTAAAATTAATTTCTGTAATGACAAACTGTCACTACAGCAATATACCTACAAATAACCCTCAAAACTTTGTCAGACGTGGCGGAACGACCTTTATTTAGGTTGTTTACGCTCTGCCTACCCCATTAGGGATAAAGGCGTGATTTTATGTATAGTATCTAAAATTTTGTTTCAAAATATATTAAGAATGTCAGGGTTCACACTAAAATGGTTGTTTGCTATTGTTTTTCCGAGACCACCTAATGTTTTGTTTGCCGGCCACTTGTAAAGGAAGCGATATTTCAATGTGTAAATCAAACTGTTCCTTAGGAGAGTAAAGTTTCTTTGTCCTGGAGTACAAGGTTGCATTACCGTTGTTTACTTAGTCTTCTTCTGAGATAGTGTTTTTATTTTATTTACCATAGGTTTACTCTACAGAAACTCTAAGATAGAATAAGTTTACCCGAATGCCTTCAAATATTTTGACATCTTCGGTAGTCAAATATTACAGAAAATTTAATAATATTATGAGGTGAATATTCACCAGATAGACTTAAACCTTGATAACCGTTTTTGTATTTAGGTTATGCAGTTATGTTAACCTCTTTGAGTAATCAAGTGTAAAGGAACTTTGGCCTCTGTGATGACTGTGAGAGAAAACGAAACGCATCAGTTCGTAGTTTGTTGATCACTGTTTCGTCTTTATTTCGACTCATCAGATGCGGAAGTGTCCGCATTACAGTTGGTTTGTAAGTGACCGGAATTCAACTCTTAGATATTGCTACGCATTTCTACGTCGCAGCAAAGCGTAGGCATTTCCCACATTCCATATTCAGACTCATTTACACCTCTAACCTAACAAACCGTTTCCCTATAACAGCAATAAATTCCTGCCCAAACCCAACCAAAACCAATTTTTATTCACGACCCTAAACAACGGCTGATGCATGGAGGTCGCTCTCCTGCTAATTAAAAAGACCCTTCGAGCCCTTTCAGGGTCAGTTCATACCAAGAAGCAATGCGGCACGAAGTTGCTTGACGATGCATCTCGTTATTTGAAATGCTGGTCCGTTTGTGTGTGAGTGTAACTGCCTCCGTGGTCCAGCGGTCCTAAGTCCTGGGTTCGATTCCTGGCGGGGGACAGTCTTTGTCCCCCGCCAGTGTGTTGTTTCTAGTTTGGTTACGACATTGCAGGCTGATCACCTGATTGTCCGAAAAGTAAGATGATCCATGCTGTCGGATGGGCATGTAAATTGTCGGCCATGCGCCTGATTTCTCTCTGGTCGTGTCAGTCAATCTGTCCCAGTAGAATAAGAGATTGAAGGAGTAGAGAGTGCATCTCTATGTGGCGCAAACACTTGGGCACTAGTCCTGCGCATATCTGGGAGATTGGTCGCCATTGCCAAAAATCAGTCGAGGCGGGTGTTGCGTAATTTTTGACAGATTTTCTATAGTTTATTATTAACAGCGACAAATGCAACTATAAAGTCGTTCGCCGCCGCCTTGCCTCTTCTTGTATACTTTGCGCCTCAATTTCTGTATTGCTTCACGCTTTTGATAATGCCCGTCGCGTCGCTTTCCGTTGTGAACTGACCCTCAGGTCTGAATGGTCTCACAAGCTTCGGTTTTGGGCCTGTTTTCGTGCTACTAATGTGATTACGTGTCAGTGAGTTGGTTTGCGGAATCGTTCCTAATCTGGTTATGTTTGTTTGTCGCGAAAACGAGCATAGTTTTGGGTAGTTCTAGTAATTCGTACATTTTCCTTGTTTGTATTTTACTTTTCTTTTAGTGTTTTTTTAAACCCAAGATCAATTCAACAGTCTTTTTCTTATTTTTATACATGTACTTGTGGTGGGTTCAGTGGTTCATCGGGTCGATCAATCTGACAACTCACACGACAATTTCATCAAATTAATTTACTTCTCATTTCTCAGTCTCTTTTGAATTTTGTGCACAAGGGCTAAAACGTATCTACTCATAAATTCATCTCTTATAAGGCAAAGAAATTAGACCATACGGCCTAATTTAATAAGAAGTTCATAGAAAGAACTTGTTATTTTATAATATTTCCTTTATATTATTTTCATTTTGTATTTTTATGGAATAAACAGATATTAAAATTTAAATTCAAGGACGAAAGTTTACATAATTTCTTATTACAAAATTAATTTATTGGTAGGCTGTATAGGGCCCAACCCTCATATTTTATGTCGAAAGATTTAAAAGTAAAATAGCGGGATTTAATTGTTTAGTTTATTTACAAAGTTTTCGTAGAATCCTCAATTTTCCTCGCATTCGAAGTGAAAAGCAGAGTTTATAACTCGTGCATAAAACAATTTTAGTTCTCGACTAATATCAGCCCTCGCCCTGTGGGCCCTGCCAGCTGAAAATGTCGGACAGAAATGGCTTGTTTTGTGCACTTGTCGTAAAATCTACTATTGATTAAGGTCGTCGAAAAAGAGTATCAGGTAAGTGTTTTTCTTTTTTTATTGGTAGTAATAGGAAAACAAATGGAAATTTACAAATACTCAATAATCTTTTTAATTAGTCTGTAGTTTTTGCTTTACTGAAATAATATATTTGAGATCCTAATGTCTAAAGTAGAAACCGAGCTGTGGGTCACAAAAATACTTGCCAAAAGTCTGCACAAAGTGTCCAAAACACAAGGTGTCCCACAAAGCCAGGCTGACCGGGCCATTATTTACGGAAGGGCTTCTTTAAACGCCCTTCGTCCTTAGTAAACTGTCAGTACTGCAAACAGAAGGGATGGTTTAAAGGACACGGTTTTTGATGTCAAAATCTTCTTTTGTGTGTATTGCTTTTGTTGGAGTTTTTAGTTTCGGTGATGTATTAAAAAGAAATGTGTAGTTTGAAGTCAAGTAATGTCGAGATTAAAATTATTGTGTATTTCGCATATTGTTCTCTGCTTAGTAAGGTTTTTGCTGGAAATGGGAATGCTTTCGTAGTACGTCTTCTCTTGCTGAAAGAATTTCCTTGTGGAAGTTGTTCAGTGTCGTTGACCGAACAACTCCTATCAGTTTGCGACACGCTGTCTCTTACATCTGGTATGAACGAGCTGTCTCTTAAGGGTCTGCCGGAGTAGTGAAATCACATACAAACGTAGTTTCGCTTTTATTCCTAAACAGTGAAACCAAATAGAACCAAACTTTGTACAAATCACCAAATTCATCATATCTATGCTTCCACTTAGGTTTGAAAATATAAACAAAATAAAACCGTAAATAAGATTTTGTGAGAAAATAGATTAAAATTAAATTTGCATTCAGATTTTGTACTTTGTTAATATTTTCAAAACAAACCTTATTAGAAGCATAGATATGATGCATTTGGTCATGTGGACGGAGTTTGGTTATACTGTTCTATAATAAAAGGGAAACTACGTTTGTATGGGATTTCACCACTCTAGCAGATTCTTAAGATGACGCATTTTTAGATGATTGCGGCAGTCATTTGTTGATAATATTATTTTATATTTTAATAAATCTCGGATCTTAGCAAGAGATACCTTTGCCCAAAGTTTCGACTGAGTTTTATCAATGTGTTTCCAAACCTTTGTATATTCGTAATTTAAGATTGTGACAATTAATTTCAAAATAAGTGTGTCGTTCCATTTGCCTTTGTGAAAACGGAGTTGCTAACAGCTTCTAGTACTTTCGGTAGTTACTTTCTGTCCACTTCGACTTCTGTCCGTCGAAAACTTTTTAGTTCGGTAAATTTAGTTTGCTAAATCACGTTGTAGTTTCCACTTTCAGCCATGTGTTTGGAACTTTTGTGGACCTCCGTAATAGAGGATGGAATTGGATACAAAATATCAATTACTTGTTTAGTAAATATTAGACCTTACTAGGAGGTACTCGTAGCTGCAGCCGCGCAGCGCGGCGCGGCGCGTCACTGCGCGACTAATGATGATGTCAGTTCACACATTTTGACAATTTTTGTCACGTACTGCCGCCGCGCTGCTCCGCTGCAGCTACGACCTAATGGTGGAACCTTTACTGGTGGAATATTTAAAATTAGAATTTTTATTTGTCAACATTAAACATTTCACCTAATACTTAAATCATTATCTTAAAAAGAATGTGATTTTCCACATTTATATCGTATTTATTTTGCGATAAGTAACGCAAAATGTGACCTTCTGTTACTCCGGATTAACATTTTTGTAACTAACTTACATTGTAACTAACATTTTTGTAACTAACATTTTTGTAACTACCATTTTTGTAACTACCATTTTTGTAACTAACATTTTGTAACTAACTTTAGGGAGGAAATAATCAGTCGAGTATTTTTTTATTTAAACCGTAACCGGTGAGCCATACATTATGTTACCTTCTAAAATGTTAATGAAGATCGTAAAACAACTGTCACGTGTTCTTCTTCTTGCTGTAGTGACAGGTTGTCAGCCCATCGCTTAAATTACAATATTCAGTGTATTATACAGTTTAGTATACCCTCAAATCCTTTAGCTGGTTTTTACAGCCTGTCCGGTATGACATCATTTTTTTGTCTCGCTCCCAGGCCAGCATAGAAGATTAATTAGCATTTTTTTATTAATGTCTAAAAAATGATTTCTTCATGACAACGGGTAGGCCTTTAACTGCTGCCTTTACTACGCAGTTTAAATACCTAGATAAGTGCGTTTTGTTCTAGTTAACTTGTTATTTCTTTTTTTTTTCTTTGGTTGTAACTGGCGGTGTGACTTATACTACGATATTTGTATGTCACTGGCTGTAAGCCTATTATTTGCAAACTCTGCGATTGATATAAGTTATTATTATTAGTTATATTAGCCTAAAGACTACTGGGCGAAGGCCTCCCCTCTCTTTCCAGGCAACACGATCCATGGCTGTTTTCGACCAGTTGGGTTCAAAGTCGACCAAGTCATCCTGCCATCGCATCCTCGGACTTCCTCTGCGCCGACATTCTTGTGGGACAAATTTTGTGACTAGTTTGGCCCATCTCTCGGGATGCATTCGGCACACATGGCCAGCTCAGTCCCACTTAAGCGTTAACTAAGGCTTTTTTGCCTACGTCAATAATTTGAGTTTTGGAGCGGAGTGTGGTGTTCCTGACGCGATCAGTCCTTTTTACACCTAGAATGCTCCGCTCCATTGCTCTTTGACACCCCCGAGTTTGATATAATTAAAATATTTAAATTTGAACTATAGAAATCTGCTTCAGTTTTTAAACAATTTGTTGTAGTAGTTTATGCTAAGTATTCATAAATTCTCCAAGAAATTCAATCTTTCTTACTTAAAATCAGTTTAAAGGCTGTCAAACCCACAGAAGCGTCAGAAACTTTCCAGACCTTACTGTTACTTTAGAGAAGACAAAGGGTTTTAGCTAGTTCCAAGAAATTAATACGAAATCCGAATTACGTAAGTTTTGTACCTAAATAAGCGAAATTTATCTGCCTCCGTGGTCTAGTGGTCAAAGCCATGGGCTTACGATCCGTAGGTCCTGCGTTCGTTTTCAAAGGGGGAACATGAAGTTGATATTTGTCAATTTATCACTTTGTGGGGTTTTCCTCAGTATGATTAGGACATTGCGGGCAGAATCACCTGATTGTCCGACAAGAAAACATATTCCATGTTTCGGAGGGCACGTTAAGCCGTCGGTCCTGGTCGCTGTCTTTGCCAGTGGTCGTTACTCAAAACTGTGTCAGAGACTGAGCTTCTAGTAGAGCTGTGCTTCTAGGCGGTTTGAAAACTCTGACACCAGGGTACATCGGGCCCTTGTTCGACTCGAGAATCCACTCGCTAAGAAGAAGAATGTTTCTCGACGGTATTAATGATATTTACTAAAACAAATTCAAATTTGTTGCTGAATGAATACGTAAAATCTAATACCAAGAAATATTAAATACTGCTATCGATTCGATGAGGACACCACTTAACTAAATCTTGACTAAATCTATTGCCGTCCCTTTCTGGTGTTTAATGATAGAAAATGACAGTCAAGACTTATAGTTAAGACATGTTTTTTGCAATTACAAATTGCTGTCAGTATCATGGATTATACCAACTTATTTGATATTTCAATTGGTTTTGGGAGTATGTCCAAGAGTACTAATTTCTGTTATCAAGTTACGTGGGCTTGGGCTGAAGAAAATATGACCTCTTCTCTCAACCTTCTATGTATGTCTGGATTTTTCGGGCAATGCGCTAGCGCCATCTAGATTTTGCTCGCATTTTGATCTTTTATCGAGATACGCTCTCTAGTATGGCGATCGTCAGTCCTCTTGTAATTATTCGTCCATGATAGTATAAAACAAAGTCGCTTTCTCTGTCCCTATATCCCTATGTATGCATAAATCTTTCAAACTACACAATGGATAGAATGATTCAAGAGGAAGCCTTATATGTATAATACATGCATAATATAGTAGAGAAACACTGATAATTTCCGTGCGAAGCCGGGGCGGGTCGCTAGTAAGTGCTAATGTTAAATATGGGCTTAAAATTTTTTGCCTGTCCACATGTTCAGAATATCCGTAAACTGTCAAAAGGTACCAACTAATTGACCTATGCTGATTGTATATTAAATTAGGGACCCTCATACCCTAAAGGATCGGCGGGTTAACTACGTAACCGAATTTCGTCAGGTACTTTTTGGGATAAGGTAAGCGAAGCGTGTATTTATCGACTTATGCTGAGATGAAACAGGTTTTGAAAACCGTTTCGGGGGAAAGTTATAATGTCGTTATAACGTGAGAAAATGAGTGAGTGACAAAATGGAGAGAATCGTGAAGCAAAAAGGTCTGGAGTTGCATACGTATATACATATTATCACGCCTTCATCAAATCTATGTTAAATAACCCTTAATTTTTTTTTAGACGTGGCAGGTCGACCTTTGTTTAGGTCATTTACGCTCTGCCTTTTCCATTAGGGATCAAGGCGTGATTATATGTATGTATAAATACATCTTTTTAATAGAGAAATATTTTTATTATAACAAGTTTCTTTGAGTTTCTCTGAATTGAGTATGACTACATAGTATAAAACAAAGTCGCTTTCTCTGCCCCTATATCCCTATGTATGCATAAATCTTTAAAACTACGCAACGGATTTTGATGCAGTTTCTTTAAATCGATAGAGTGATTCAAGACTAAGGTTTATATGTATAATACATGCATAATATGGTAGAGAAATACTTATTATTTCCGTGCGAAGCCGGGGCGGGTCGCTAGTATATAAATAGAGTACAAATTGGCTTTATAACCAATTTACCAATTACCTCTTAACGAAAACGTGCAAAACGGCTAGCTCACTCAAAATTGCCTTTTTAAGCGGCACAACTTTAAAAAATCATTACTTCCATGCTGGACTGGAGAAAAACATAGAATGTGCCAGCTGCATTTCCTCCCGCGCATGCTGTAAAAACCAAATAAGGGATCTGAGGGTTTCAATATATTGTTAGGCGATGGGTGGACAACCTGTCACTACAGCAATATACCGACAAATCTATCTTAAATAACCCTCCAAACTTTGTCAGACGTGGCGGAACGAACTTTGTTTGGGTCGTTTACGCTCTGCCTATCCCATTAGGGATAAAGGCGTGACTATATGTATGTATGTATGCAATTTTAAAAATCTATTTTGAAACCGCCTGGCGAACATGCCGCCTGGAGGCAGAGATTATTAAATTTCAGTGATGGCCGCGTAAAACGTAAATCCAGCATATATCCCCTGTAGAATCATTTCACACCGGGAAGCGACGCGACAGACCACATTTACACTTACACTATTTTGTACCACAAAGTTACAGGATGCTCTGCAAAGAATTATCGAGTTCTATAAATGAAATGTCTATCTTTTTGGATAGTAAATAAACTTTTTATATTGTATCACGCTCTTGAACAGTACACGCTGCGTTGCGTCGCGTCGCTTCTCGGTGTGACTTCTTAGGGTTGGTGTGTCATTTTGAATCTGATTTTATTTTTATTACCTCGGTGAGATTCTGTTGATAGAGCGGTGTGGTTTACCGCTGTGTGATACACAATATTCAGGAAAATAATGTAATTTGATGAAATTGATAATTATTTTGAACACTTTTGTGTGTTGAATTTATTCGTAACTAGCGACCTGCCCCGGCTTCGCACAGAAATTATCAGTGTTACTCTACTACATTATGCATGTATTTTACATATAAACCTTTCTCTTGAATCACTCTATCCAATAAAAGAAACCGCATCAAAATCCGTTGCGTAGTTTTAAATATCTAATCATACATAGGGATATAGGGACAAAGAAAGCGACTTTGTTTTACACTATGTAGTGATAACGCAAGCATAAAAGTAAACTATACGTCCTTGTTTACAAATTATCAACAACTATAAAATATTTGGGGCAGAGAGACACCTGTAAGAAATTTAATTTTAAAACAATGTGTCTTTATTCCCTATGTATATGTTCTGTAAATGTTATAGAATGTTTTCTTCCATGCTGGACTGGGAGCGAGAGAAAAACATAGAATGTGCCAGCTGCATTTCCTCCCGGGCATGCTGAAAAAACCAGCTAAGGGATCTGAGGGTTTCAGTATATTGCAATTTAGGCGATGGGCTGACCACCTGTCACTACAGCAATATACTTACAAATCTATCTTGAATAACCCTCAAAACTTTGTCAAACGTGGCGGAACCTTTGTTTGGGTCGTTTACGCTCTGCCTACCCCATTAGGGATAAAGGCGTGATTATATGTATGTATGAACAAAAGTGTTTAGGTACGTTTACCTCCTCCTTCTTCTGACTAGTTTTCCAGGCCTAATGCGGGGGTAGGTACTTCTATAAATAGCTGAATACCCGGCAGAATTTCAATTATAGAATTTATACATACATACATATAGTCACGCCTTTATTCCTTTTAAATTAATGGGGTAGGCAGAGCGTAGACGACCAAACAAAGGTAGTCCCGCCACGTCTGACCAAGTTTCGAGGGTTATTTAAGTTATATTTGTAGGTATATTGCTGTAGTGACAGGTCGTCAGCCCATCGCCTATATTACAATATACTGAAACCCTCGGATCCCTTAGCTGACCTTTACAGCATGCCCAGGAGGAAATCCAGCTGGCGCATTCTGTGTTTTTGTCTCGCTCCCAGTCCAGCATGGAAGTTTCTTGCTCACAGTCCAGCATAGAATTTATTCTTACAATATTATACGCGTTGCTATTCTACTGGTTGAAATAATACTTTAGTTTTTAGTAGTGATGCTTATGTAGTGTATTTTAAAATATTTTATTACTCATTACCAAAGAATATCTGTATATAATCTTCCATGCTGGACTGGGAGTGAGAGAAAAACATAGAATATGCCAGCTGCGTTTCCTCCCGAGCATGCTGTAAAACCAGCTAAGGGATCCAAGGGTTTCAGTATATTGTAATTTAGGCGATGGGCTGACAACCTGTCACTACAGCAATAAACGTACAAATCTTTCTTGAATGGCCCTCAAGACCTTGACAGACGTGGCGGAACCGCCATTGTTTAGGTCGTTTACGCTCTGCCTACTCCATTAGGGATAAAGGCGTGAATATATGTATGTATGTAAAGAATATGTTACAAATAATGAAATTCTACTAACAATAAAATTGAAAAAAGATTATGTAGGAAAATCACATGAAACGTAACAAGTATCTATCCACAAGTTCTTTTTCTTCTTCTTAGCCAGTGGATTCTCGAGCCGAACGACCCCATGAACCCTAGTGTCAGAGTTTACTAACCGCCTAGTAGCACAGCTATTAGGCCTGTGACATGGTTTCAGTAACGACCACTATCAAATACAGCGACCGGGACCGACGGCTTAGCGTGCCCTACGAAGCACGGAATCCTCTTTCTTTTCGGACAATCAGGTGATTCAGCCTGGAATGTCCAAACCAAACTGGGGAAAACCTCAAAAAGTGATAAATTAACAAATATCAACTTTGTGTGCCCCATAGGAATCGAACCCAGGACCTCCGGGTCGTAAGCCCTTGGCTCTGACCACTAGACTACGGAGGCAGTTGAAGTTCATCTTAAGACAAAAGTACACTCGAACCACTTTCATTTTCTGGACTAAACGAAATCATTTGATAAAAGCCAGGTTGTCCTTATAATCTTTTTTTCCTCGTAAAACAACTTTTTTCGTTTTATTACTGCTAATACACCTTTCTGGATACAATTTTGGAATAGCAATTTCATCAAGCATTTTGAAATGAGAATTGTGGGCTTTATACATACCTATTTTCAGCTGGCAACATTTGTATGTAAACATTTTGAAGCACTTTGATGTCTGATATTGCGTTTCTAATAATGAGAAATAAAAAGCATTTAGGTATTTGTGAGCTAGTGGAAATGAACAAAAAAAATAATTTAAGCAATATGTACATACAAATAATCACGCCTTTATCCCTAATGGGGTAGGCAGAGCGTAAACGACCTAAACAAAGGTCGTTCCGCCACGTCTGACAAAGTTTTGAGGGTTATTAAAGATAGAATTCTAGGTATATCGCTGTACTGACAGGTTGTCAGCCCATCGCCTAAATTACAATATACTGAAACCCTCGGATCCCTTAGCTGGATTTCACAGCATGCCCGGGGAAAATGCAGCTGGCACATTCTATGTTTTTCTCTCGCTCCCAGACCAGCATGGAAGAAACCCGCCGGTAAAATACGCGTATTTTACGGTAATTTATATAATTTCCGGTGAATTTACCAGTGACATACAACAGCTCAACAGGAACTTTTATGCAAAGAAACTCAAAAAGATTCGAGAGTTACAGTGTATTGTAATTTAAGATATGGGCTGACAACCTGTCACTATAGTGATATATCTAAAATTGCCCTCAATAATTTTCAAGACTCGTTAGAAACGTCTTTTACTATGCGTTTTACGCTCTGCCTACCCTATTAGGGGTAAAGGTAAAGGTTGTCTGAAAACACACTGCTACTGCATACGCTTTTATCTTATATCTTACGCTTTTTACCTAATCTTACCGTAATTTACGGTAAAATATAATATTTCACCGGGGTCATTTTACCACCATAACCCATTATTTTATGCTAGGATAAAATATCAAGTTTCTATGTAATTTATTGTATTTTGTAGTTGAGCAACTAAAGAACACTTTTCTCTACAAAATTAAACTTCCTGCGACAAAGACGCAACACTATTAGAAAATTTTAAATTAATATTTTTGAGATGAAAACTTTCTGCGAAGATAGGAAAGTTTTTTATAACGATGTCGTTCAATTTGCTATAGTCTGTGCTTCTTCTTCTGTCGAGTGGGTACCGAGTCTATCGCCCCGATGAACCCTGGAGTCCGAGTTTTTAAACCGCCTAGTAGCACAACTATCAGGCCTCTGACATGGTTTTGAGTAACAACCACTATCAAAGACAGCGACTGGGACCGACGGCTTAACGTGCCCTCCGAAGCACGAAATCTTTTTCTTTTCGAACAATCAGGTGATTCAGCCTGCAATATCCTAACCAAACTGGGAAAAAAATCACAAAGTAATAAATTTTCAAATATCAACTTTGTGTTTCCTCCCTGGAAATCAAACCCAGGACCTCTGGATCAGGAGTCCATGGCACTAGCCACTAGACCGCGGAGGCAGGGGCAATCTGTGCTAATAAACTATTTATAATTATATCTTTTATCAGCAGAGCGTAAACAATTTAAACAAAGGACGTTTCGCCACGTCTGTCAAAGTTTTAATCAAAAGTAAAATAGTACATGATGTGTGTAACCTAACTCATAGTGGTACAACCTAGAAAAAATAATCTCAATTTGGCTATTTAGCAAGATTAAGCCTATATACATACATACATATAGTCACGCCTGTATCCCTGATGGGGTAGGCAGAGCGCAAACGACCCAAACAAAGGTCGCTCCGCCACGTCTGACAAAGTTTTGAGGGTTATTCAAGATAGATTTGTAGGTATACTGCTGTAGTGACAGGTTGTCAGCCCATCGCCTAAATTGCAATATACTGTAACCCTCAGATCCCTTAGCTGGTTTTTACAGCATGCCCGGGAGGAAATGCAGCTGGCACATTCTAAGTTTTTTTTTTTTTAAGCCTATATGTTCAAGAAATATTTTGATCACAGGCTATTCGCTGTTTTATAAATCATGCAATACGAGAGAGAACAATACATTTACTATGGACGCTTGCTAAGCATTTTGATGCTTCGCCATTCGAACTACGCGAAAATTCGCTGCATCAAATTATCCTCTGGGACTCCACAAGTGGCCTCATGATTAACCATTCCTACACCGATGCCTGCAGCCAAATAGCTTGCTATATTCTGTGGGTATGTGAGAATGTGACAACGTGGCAGAGTTCTGAGTTGACTGGCCTTCGGCTAAACTAGACTGTACTAGCTTGTAAATAAAATTGCTAGCTAGCTAGCTTGTATGTAAAATAATAATTCTAAATTCCACAAGATTGAGTTCTTTTTAACACCTTATTTTAATTTAATGAATTTGTTATAATTAATTCCTATTACGAGGCGTTTAACGCTCTGCCTACCCCGTAAGGGATAAAGGCGTGATTTTATGTATGTATGTATGTAATTCCTATTAACTAAATTAATTTGATTGTTTTAGTATAAAAAAATCTTTTTGTATCAGAAAATATTTTAACTGTTTTTTATTATTGTGATTCAATAGATTGTGTCCTCTTGGCAAACTAAATAATGTAATTTTGGCGTCCACGATACAGGCGTCTCCTAGTGTGGTTGTCATAGTTATTTAATAATGCAATGCATTAATGGACCACATTGTGATGGAATGTTAACTGCCTCCGTGGTCTAGTGGCTAGTGCCATTGACTCCCGATCCGGAGGTCCTGGGTTCGATTCCCAGGGGGTAAAACACAAAGTTGATATTTGAGAATTTATCACTTTGTGAATTTTTCCCCAGTTTGGGTAGGACATTGCAGGCTGAATCACCTGTCCAAAAAGCAAAAAGATTTCGTGCTTCGGAGGGCACGTTAAGCCGTCGGTCCCGGTCGCTGTCTTTGATAGTGGTCGTTACACAAAACCATGTCAGAGGCCTTATAGTTGTGCTACTAGGCGGTTTAAAAACTCTGACACCAGGGTTCATCGGGTCCATAGACTCGATACCCACTCGACAGAAGAAGAAGAATGGACCTGTTCAATAAAGTTTTTTTTTTTTTTGGGTATGCTATGATGCACCAAGTAGGTTCTTCTGATCAAGTGGAGTTTTGAATTGATGAACCCTGGTGTTAGAGATTTTAAACCGCTTTAAACAAATCAAAGAGACCTCTGTAATTTTTGTTTGTCTGACGACCACTATCAAAGGCAACGACTGTTATTTTATGTTATTACGAACCCAATTTATATTGTTAACGAATAAATAAATTTAAATTAAAATGACCGAGCCCGACGACGTGTGAAGCACATAATAATTTTTCTTACAGAGAATCAGATGATTTTGCCTGCATTGTCGTAACGAAACTGGGGAAAATCTCTAAGTACTTCCACTTTGTGTTTCACCCTTAAGAATCGAACCTACTACCTCCAGACGGATGCAGACTAATGTACTAAAGATAGACTAGACAAGCGTGTGTGTGTGAGCTTTGATGTCTGTAGCACAAACACACATACATATATACAATCACGCCTGTATGCCTAATGGGGTAAGCAGAACGTAAACGACCTAAACATATTAATTCCGCCACGTCTAACAAGTTTTGAGGGTTGTTGAAGATAGATCTGTATATTGCTGTAGTGACAGGTTGTCAGCCCATCGCCTAAATTACAATATACTTAAACCCTCAAATCCCTTAGCTAGTTTTCACAGCATGCGCGGGAGGAGATGCAGCTGGCACATTCTATGTTTTTCTATGGCTCCCAGTCCAGCATGGAAGAACTGTAGCACAAAATAAGTACTTATCTATCCAACAAGTAGGTACACCAATAATAAATAAATAAATAAATAGATCTTCATTTCAGGCTTCTAAAATACAAATTACATCAAACCATATCATAACATCAGTCATATCTAACAAAATTAAAAGATCATTTCAACAAATATTAATTAATTAGTAATTACCTAATTACATGCTTGCCCAATGCGTCTGTCGACTAAAAATAAACACAGAATACTAAACGTATTCTAAACATTTCTCGTAATGACACCAAACCAACCAATCACACGGTCCGGCTCGGTCGCGTGGCAAAAGGTCGTATTACTCTACGAGAAAATAAAATGAAAACGTGGAGGCACAAAGTGAAGTTAGAACTTCAAAAGAAGAAATAAATTATGTACGTACAAACATAATCACGCCTTTATCCCTAATGGGGTAGGCAGAGCTTAAAGGAGCTTGTCGTGGTCGTTCCACCACGTCAGACAAAGTTTTGAGGGTTATATAAGATAGATTTGTAAGTATATTGCTGTAGTGACAGGTAGTCAACCATCGCCTAAATTACTATATACTGAAACCTTCGGATCCCTAAGCTGGTTTTTACAGCGTAAATATTAATTACGTATCTGAACACTTTTTGTTTAACTATTTTATCTCATTATTTTTTTCATGCTGGCCTGGGAGCGAGAGAAAAAAATAGAATGTGCCAGCTGCATTTCTTCACGGGCACGTTGTAAAAACCAGCTAAGGGAATCCCTCGGATCCCGGAGTATATTGTAATTTGGGCAATGGGCTGACAACCTGTCACTACAGCAATATACCTACAAATATATCTTAAATAACCCTCAAAACTTTGTCAGACGTGGCGGAACGATCTTTGATTAGGTCATTTACGCTCTGCCTACCCCATTAGGAATAAAGGCGTGATTATATGTTTGTATGTATTTTTGCTAAAGTAAGTTTGATCAGCTACAAAAGTCCGCTTCTTCGCATAGGCTTTATATAATTTAAAAAAATTGCCAGATTCACTATACTTGGCAGAACCACTGAGCTACATAAGTATTAGTAGTTCAGTGGACAAGACAGATTGTCGACGACAATGCAAGGTTTTCACATTCCGCTTTCATTATCAGACAGAACATTCTGGTGAACTTTTGCATCAGACATTTAGGCCCGAAATTATAATCCGCACTCGAGATTGACAGCCAGTTTGAGTTCGTATCAGAAATGTCATTTCAGTACAAATTGGCATGTCAAATCCAAACTTATATTGTTCTCAATCTTGAGATAGCTTTACAAATACGAGTCTGAAACAGTCTGATATAACTACTTATCTTTTGTATGTTTTACTATGGTCCGGTCAGCAGGTATAGAGCCCGATGGTGTAGTGGATAGGGCCGCTGCCTAATGAGCGGTGAGGTTGTGGTTCGAAACCCAGCACGTACCAATGTGTTTTTCGATTTTCGAATTTCATATGTACGTTTATTCGGCGTTTTTTCGTGCTTCGGAAGGCACGTTAAGCCGTTGGTCCCGGTTCATATCGTTTCAGTTTCAGTTATCAGAGGCCAGTGCTAAGCAATGGCGGCTTGAAAAAATGATCTAATTTAGGATTGCCTTCTGAGTTGCGGAGGTCAGATGGTAGTCGCTCTGTGTTAAAACCAGTACCCTCGTGAAATCCCTTGATTAGTTAGCCGACCCCGTGAGATACGGGATAAGGTAATCATACCTGGATGATGTTTATGGTCCGGTCAGCAAAGCTTGTGGGTTCACTTTGTCCCGCTACGTTTAACTTTTTTCTTGTCAAAGTCGTAACGCACAAAATCAACAAATTACAGCGTCGCGCTTTGCGTAGCAGAAAGATTCATCTCGACGGTTCAGTGGATCGAGGGTTGATTTGAAGGATTTGATCAACCAGTTTTTTTTTATGTAGGGAAAAAAACTGCAAATATAATATTATTTGAGTGGGGAAAATAAATTGCAAATGCGATGAGTTTTTTGCTACAGATATTTTTTTATATACGGTTTCTAATGCTTTTATTTAGGTGCTCTAAACAGATTAAAAATCAAGACTTCAAAATGAAAAGTACGAGAAAATCAAAATATCGGTTATTTTATTTTGATCCTTAAATAGCACTGACAAAAACAAATTTATGCTCATTAACATAAATTTACTCCGTATTGAGATATTTTTTTACCTAAAAGTAAAGTAATAATAATCAAGGCAAATCATCATTGAATGATTATAAATAAACCAATTTCTGTTATAATTTTATCAAGATGGCGACGTATTTTTTTTATGTATTCATGTTAATAATACTAACACTATTTAAGATAGATTTGTAGGACAGGTTGCCAGCCCATCGCCCAAATTGCAGTAAACTGAAATCCTCGGATACCGTAGCTGGTTTTTAAAGCATGCTCGAGAGGAAATACAGATGGCACATTCTATGTTTTTCTCTTGCTCCTAGTCCAGCATGGAAGAATGTGAATAATTTTGGTAACAATTCATAATTACTTGTGTAAGTTACGTTTAGTTTAGTGTTATTTAAATTGTATTTTTTCACCTTGTGTGTTAAGATTTACCGTTTATGTACTTAATGTTGTTTTTCTATTGTTTCAGACTGGAAAACATTTTCATCGAACATCTCTTCTCATCAAAGCTTTCAATCATAAGTTTAGACTGGATCTTGAGCTTAATACGTAAGTACATAGATTTTAATATAGATTTTCAGGAACGGATCAGTAAATTATTTCACAAAATTTTATACTGTGTCTTTTTATCAGGTTAGGTATTAACTAAGCATTGGCGGCTTGAAAACTCTGACAATCTAGGATTGGGTCTGATTTCCCTTCTGGGTTGCGGAGGTCAGATAGCAGTCGCTCTGTGTAAAAACCAGTACTTTAGTTCAATCACCTAGATTAGGTAGCCGACCCCGAGAGAATCGGGATATGGCTAGGGAGATGGAGGTATTAACTGAAAAAAAAAAACATAATTTTGATAGTTCATTACCAAAGAAATCGTTTATGATAGAGATTACAATTCATATTTTTTTATGATATCTACTCGTATTTACCACATATTTATGAGATTTGCCTCCGGGCGACTGCGCGAACGAATATGTTCGGAAATCGGCCGGCAGCCGACGACATGTCACAACAGGCATTTCGATGTGTGCTCCAACACACACATACAAACCTTCCTAAAACTTGACATAAAATCTTTTGCTGTGACAGTAGGAAGATAAAATATTTCGTGTTGTGACACAGGGTCACGTGCTCCCTTATGCTGCTTAGTAAATCGGTCGTCTGCTGACGGGACGTCAGTTTCAAAGCATCAAAACTTGCCGTCTACAGACGGTGGGTCATATCAAAATAATTCTTTCAACGTCCGTGAACGTGAATGTCCGTGAACGTGTTAAGTTTACTATAATTTCCTTCGGTTCCCAGAACTTTCAAGCAAAGTCTAGTATTATAAGTAGTTTCTTCACTTTTAATTATATATATTCCTTATTTTATTTGAAATTTACACATACAGTTAAACTTAAAACAACAGGCGAGCTTAGCTTTTAAGAGATCTCTTCCAACCTAGTGGGGATGAAAGAATTACCATCATTAACTTGATAAAAATTAAAAACTTAACTTTTTAAGAGCTATTTCTTATTTGTACATTAATAGAATTTCCTCCATCACTTTTCGTAACTGCTGTAAGTGTCTGCATCAACTTTAGTGCTAAACTCTCTAACAGATGTGGCTGGGAAAACTTTGAAATTCAGTTACACTGTTTCTTACGCTTGCCGCTATAAAACTTTTTTCTTGGTGATATTTTTCTAGGACTTCTCTTAAAAATTTTATCTTGGTAATCTTTTAAAATGTTTACCTTATAGAAAAAAAATACACCTGTATTCGTGTGGGGTAAGACAAAGCGTCAGCGACAATTGAAAGCGATTTTTGTCAAAAAAGGGGAATGGTGTATTTCTGCAGAGACGCAATAGCCTTTAAGTAATTCACCGTATCTGTATCAGTGCAAATTGATAAAAGAAAAATAAGTAGGTATGTATGTAACCTCTTTATTGTACCTTCTTAAAACTAAAATACAAAAAGAGGTTCGTTACTCAATCCATGTCAGAGGCCTAATAGCTGGGCTACTAGGTCGTAGGTCTTTTCAGGTCGTTGTTCGACTCGAGAATCCATTCGCTAAGAAGAAGACTAAAATACAGGAATATACTGTTTTAAAAATAACAAATATATGGTACAAAGTTGAACTTACCCCGTTAAGAGATCTTTTCCAGTCAAGCTTTGATAAACCCAGAGTGGACAAAATATATATACTTTATTGCATACACGCAAAAGGAATGTAATTTACAAATATAGTGTGCAAGGGCGAACTTAAGGTTTAAGTAAATATTTATAAATTTATTTATTTTCCAAATTATTATTCATTCCTGTTTTAATAGTCATCAAAGCGTTAGGGTGTAACTAAATACACACTATTACAATATACTTTATAGCACAAAAACACAGAAATTACAAATTGCTAAAAAGAAAAGCAGTAAAATTGGCGGCCTTATTGCTAATGTAGCAATATCTTCCAGGCAACCAGGCAATAGGAAAATTCTATATAGTGCAGACTTAAGTAATTTGTGGTTGTTAAAGAAAACTCCCAAGAAAGTGTTCCAGCCAGGTACAATGATTGATTACTTCAGAGGCGGCTTGTAAACTGTTAACACTTTGAAAGTAAGCTTACCGCCAGCAGGCTTTGGGTGTGACGAGGGAGAAAATTCAAATATTTTAAACGTACTCGTACCTACTTACTTACTAAAGAGACTGCCTCCGTGGTCTAGTGGCTAGTGCCATGGACTCCCGATCCGGAGGTCCTGTGTCCGATTCCCAGGAGGGAAACACAAAGTTGATATTTGAGAATTTATCACTTTGTGAATTTTTCCCCAGTTTGGTTAGGACATTGCAGGCTGAATCACCTGATTGTCCGAAAAGAAAAAAAGATTTCGTGCTTCGGAGGGCACGTTGAGCCGTCGGTCCCGGTCGCTGTCTTTGATAGTGGTCGTTACTCAAACCATGTCAGAGGCCTGATAGTTGTGCTACTAGGCGGTTTAAAAACCAGGGTTCATCGGGTCGATAGACTCGATACCCACTCGACGGAAGAAGATTAAAGAGAGCCCGATGGTGTAGTGGATAGGGCCGCTGCCTCCTGAGCGGGAGGTCGTGGTTCGAACCCCACCACGTACCAATGTGTTTTTCGATTTTCTAATTTCATATGTACGTTTATTCGGTGCTTTTTCCGTGTTTCGGAAGGCACGTTAAGCCGTTGGTCCCGGTTAATATCGTTGGACACCTTAGATATTAGTCGTTAAGCCATATCAGAGGCCAGTGCTAAAAACTCTGACCTAATCTAGGGTTGGGTCGGGTTTCCCTTCTGGGTTACGGAGGTCGATGGCAGTCGCTTTGTGTTAAAACCAGTACCCTCGTTCAATCACCTAGATGAGGGTAGCCGACCCCGAGAAACACGGGATAAGGCTAGGTATATGATGACCTGCTTACTTACTATGCTGGCTCATCGAACCAAAGCGAGTCTTAGCCTCCAACACAAGATGACGCCACTGCTCCCGGTCTCGTGCGGTCTCTTGCCAGTCGCCATCTTGATGCCCACAAAGATCTGCTTCCACAGCTTCGTGCCAGCGGTACCGGGGGTGCCCAACCGGTCTTTTCCGTACATACATACACGCTTTTATCCCTAATGGGGTAGACAGAACATAAACGACCTAAACAAAAATCGCTACGCCACGTTTGACAAAATTTTGAGGGCTGAGTAGATAGATTTGTAGGTATATTGCTGTAGTGACAGGTTGTCAGCAAATCGCCTAAATTATAATATACTGAAACCCTCGGATCCCTTGGCTGGTTTTTTCAGCATGCCCGGGAGGAAACGCAGCTGGTATATAGGTACTATGTTTTTCTCTTACTCTTAGGCCAGCATGTAACATTCTATAACATTTAAAGAACAAGTACATAGGGAATTAAGACTCATTTTTTTTAAATGAAATTATTAAAGCAGACTGCGTCAAATATTTTATAGTTGTTGATAATTGTTTAACAAGGACGTAAAGTTTACTTCACTTAATAATACTTACGCATGCGTACGTTATTTTTACTAAAACAGACTCTGCTCTGGTGCTACATCACTACATAGTATAAAACAAAGCCGCTTTCTCTGTCTCTACATCCCTATGTATGCTTAGATCTTTAAAACTACGCAACAGATTTTGATGCAAATTCTTTTAATGGATAGAGTGATTCAAGAGTAAGGTTTTTATGTATAATACATGCATAATATAGTAGAGAAACACTGATTATGCCGTGCGAAGCCAGCGCGGGTCGCTAGTTTATACTAATTTAAACCGTCTAATAAACCTCTGATATGACTGATGTAACGACCAAACATAAAGAACCAAAATCGGGACCAAAATTTAAGATTGTTTCAATGATTTCCTTATTCTTTTTGGTAATGTTTAGTATCGCATCTCAAAAAAGTTGATCTTAAGTAAAAATATACCTACATACATACATATAATCACGCAGAGCGTAAACGACCTAAACAAAGGTCGTCCCGCCACGTCTGACAAAGTTTTGAGGGTTATTTAAGATAGAATTCTAGGTATATTGCTGTAGTGACAGGTTGTCAGCCCATCGCCTAAATTACAATATACTGAAACCCTCGGATCCCTTAGCTGGATTTTACAGCATGCCCGGGAGGAAATGCAGCTGGCACATTCTATGTTTTTCTCTCGCTCCCAGACCAGCATGGAAGAAAAAAAAGCATGTAAAAATATTCTTAGATTATATTAGATTTATTCATTTCATACTATCAATTTCATTGCAATAATAATAAAAATATCCAAAGATAATATGATCGTCAAAAAAATAATAATCAAACAAATACTTAAACTTATCTTAAGCATTACTACTTAAAATGCTTTAACGTTAAGTTAAACTTCCATACTGGACTGGGAGAGAAAGAAAAACATAGAATGTTCCAGTTGCCCTTCCTCCCGGGCATGCTGTATAAGTCAGCAAAAGGGATTCGAGGGTTACAGTGTATTGTAATTTAGGCGATGGGCTGACAACCTGTCACTACAGCAATACACATTACAGTCTAAAATTGCCCCCAATTTATGTCAGACGTGGCGAAAGCGCCTTTTAGGAGGCGTTTTACGCTCTGCCTACCCCGTAAGGGATAAAGGCGTGATTTCATGTATGTATGTATGTATGTATGTATGTTAAGTTAAAGAGAGGTTCCACAGAGAACAGGGTAAATACTGTATACGTTTTTTATAACGGTTCTTCTTCTTTTCACATATGGCAAAAGTCACACAGTCGATCTCCAATAGTCGGCGACGCTGTTTCCACTTGTGTATTTCATATACAGTACATACATACATACATAAATCACGCCTTTATCCCTTACGGGGTAGGCAGAGCGTTAAACGCCTCGTAAAAGGCGCTTTCGCCGCGTCTGACAATAATTGAGGGTAATTTTAGATTGTAATGTGTATTGCCATAGTGACAGGTTGTCAGCCCATCGCCTAAATTACAATACACTGTAACCCTCGAGTCCCTTTTGCTGTCTTCTACAGCATGCCCGGGAGGAAGGGCAGCTGGAACATTCTATGTTTTTCTATCTCTCCCAGTCCAGCATGGAAGAAACAAAATAATGCAACAAGATACTTATTTACATTTTTTACACACATAATAGGAAAAAACCGTTAAAATATTTTAACTTGTATACAAATAACTACTGCATAATTTCTGATTTCTTTAGTTATTTTTTTTATCACGAGTAGAACATGTCGAGCCATTTCAGAAAAAGTATAAATAATAAAAAATTAAGATAACAAAAATATATAGTCATTTAAAACAGCCTGTACAAAAAACATACCGTTCCTTTCATAAAATATAGCTTATCTGAGAGTGAGTGGAATCCAAACGAATCAGAAGAATTTGTTCATAAATTCGCGAACGGTCGCGATATTGACAAAACGTGGCTCGCTTTTTGCATCGTATGAGGAATTTATTACATTTTTGGGATTCCTCTTATTGAGTAAAACTGAATCATAATATAACGTAAATTGATATTGATCCTAAAGTAACGCATTTATTAACTAATATAAAATCTAGATAAAAACGCAATATTATATTGTGTTGCTTAAAATACCTCGCTGCCTACCCCTCCGGAAAAGAGGCGTGATGTTATGTATGTATGTATGTCGCTTGAAATATGCAACTTTAAGCATCTAACGCCAATTCGACAAGTTTAAAGTCAGGTATTGATTTTCCATACTGTTTATATAACTCATTTGAAAAACTGACACGATTCTTTTTAATAGCTTAGGAGGTTTTGATTAGTTCTTAATGGGTATAGCAGCTTAAAATCTTTATAATGGTCGACTTCAAAAACTAAATCAAAAAAAGAAAAAGTACCTACCTATTCATTAAATAACGTAATCTGTAAATAACAACCAAACAGAACAAAGCGTAAAACGAAACGTATTTTACAAAGGAAACTAAAGGACTACGTTCCGTATCAGCTTTTAATAATGTTTACTAGGAATGCAAACTAAAAAGTTATAATAAACGGAAAACGGGGAGTTTGAAAATGGAACAGTTTTCGTTTTGTGTTTGAATTTGGAAAGTTTAATCATAGCGCGTGTTAATTGAGTTGTTTTAATCTAGGTTTCAAAACCTTCCTTTAATCTGGGAGTGCAAATGCAATTTTTACAGTGTTGTTTGTATATTAAAAAGTAACGTGGTAAGCTTTTCAGTTAAATGTCGTGTTTAATTATAGTAAAAAAGTGAAAATTACAATGATAAAGCTAAAATTAATAAAAAAAAGACAAAATGCAAATGTAAGTACAAATAGATAGGTACTAGGTACGTAACTGCTTGAAATTATTTTGAGGCGCACATGTTGACCGATCGAGTTAAGAATACCATACTGCGCTCTAAAACCCAAATATTTGACGTAGCCCGAACAGCAGCTAAGATGAAGTGGGATTAGGCCGGCCACGTTTGCTGCATGCCAGAAGAACTATGGGCGAAAGTTAGTACCGAGTGGAATCCACCCACCACGAAGACCCAGATACAGGTGGCGAGACGAGCTGGACACATTTTCGAAGGACTGGCGCCTGGAGACTCAAAATAAGGATGAGTGGAAGGAGAAGAGGGAGGCCTTTGCCCAGCAGTGGGATGATGTAGGCTACCCACCAAACACACATGGTCCTACCCGCTTTGCGGCAAAACGGACCGTAACATGAGAGACCCGTAAAGACGCTACTCATGTATAAACAAATATACACATGCTCTCTCTCAAAAGTATTTAAAACCCTAATAGGCATTCGGGTTATAGCGAGTATTGTCCAGCAATGTAGGCTTAATAAGATAAGAAGATAAGAAATATTAGCATAGCCTCGTCAAAGTTTTACAAAAGTGTAGGCATCTGACATAAAATTCTGGTTAGCCATAATAATGAATTCATATTTATCTTAACCAATCTTAAACAGATAATTCCTAACCAAAACCCCTCTGTCCCGAGTAAAGGGATTAGCAAAGTTGCGGATAGTTCAACCGCTGTCCGATTTGAATGAAAACTTGGCTGTTCTCAGTTTTGGTTGTCACGAATTTCTGCTTTCGGTTGTCCAGTGCTCCTTTCACGGCCAAATCTCTGGAAACTTTGATTAGAGAAAGGATGAAACTAGTTTGATGTTTTGGTAAACTATTTTGTTAGACGTTAAATCTATAGTTTACCTATACTTTATTGTATTCAATACTACTAAACTACTACCCAGAAGGGAAACCAGAACCAATCCTTGATTAGGTCAGAGTTTTCAAGTCGCCATTTTGTCGAAACTCAGGCAACCATATCTACAGGAAAGCATAATGAAAAATAAACTAATGAATGCAAACATAGTAATGTTGCAGTTCAATTCAAACTGAGTTACAGAATGATAGGCTTTCCTGACCTGACCTAATCTAGGATTGGGTCTGGTTACCCTTCTGGGTTGCGTAGGTCAGATGACAGTCGCTCTGTGTAAAACCAGTACATTCCCAAGAAAATCAAAATGGCTGCCGAATTAGGCCATTAAATCAAAGCAAGAGAAGCTCATTCATCACATAAGAGTGCCGTGATACAAAACACCTGCCCTCCGTCCTTTAATATACGACCAGTGAAGAAAATATACAGATATACAGGGTTTTAGGATATAGTATAAAACAAAGTCGCTTTCTCTGTCCCTATATTCTTATGTATGCATAAATCTTTGAAACTACGCAACGGATTTTGATGCGGTTTCTTTTAATGGATAGAGTGATTCAAGAGGAAGGTTTGTATGTATAATAAATGCATAATATAGTAAAGAAACACTGATAATTTCCGTGCGAAGCCGGGGCTGGTCGCTAGTTATACTTATATGATAAGGTTGAAAAGACAAGCTTTGTCAGACGTGTTGTCAACCTTTGTTTAGGTCGTTTACGCTCTGCCAATCCATTAGGGATAAAGGCGTGATTATATGTATGTATATATGTATGATAAGACAAAAGTGGCAAAGTACTATTTTAAAAATATATATTCTTTATAGATAGATAGATATATTCTTTATAGCACATAAATCAAAACAACAGGAAATGAGAACAAATGAAATAAAAACTAAAGTACAATGAAGGTGTAGCGTCCAACCTCATTAGACGCAAAACTCTTTTGTAAATATATTTTTCACTACTGACAGAATGTGATTCTGTAAATATACATCTGGAAATGGCACGCAGCAGTTTTACTTCACCACCATCAATGGACGACCTTCTCGCCAAAAAGGCGGCCTTATTTCTATACTAGCAATTTCTACCTGGCAACCTTGGGTAAAAGATATCAAATGTAGAAAACGCGGAACACAGACAAGTTCTAGGGCAAATTGGGCCATCCTTCATTTTTATTTCTACCATTTTGATTACTACTACCCGTGATAAAATTCATAATAACTGGGTAATCAAATAATATTTAAAAAAAAATATACATACATAATACATATAATCACGCCTTTATCCCTAATGGAGTAGGCAGAGCGTAAACAACCTAAACAAAGGTCGATCCGCCACGTCTGACAAACTTTTGAGAGTCATTTAAGATAGATTGGTAGGGAGATATTGCTGTAGTGACAGGTTGTCAGCCCATCGCCTAAATTGCAATATACTGAAACCCTTTGGATCCCTTAGCTGGTTTTTACAGCATGCCCGGGAGGAAATGCAGCTGGCACATTCTATGTTTTTCTCTCGTTCCCAGGCCAGCATGGAAGAAAGAAAAAAAATATATAAAAATTATAAAAGTAGCCAACCAAAATTTGGCAATATTAGATAATTTTGTTGAAGAATGTGTAATTTAAAATTTACTTCCATGCTGGACTGGGAGAGATAGAAAAACATAGAATGTTCCAGCTGCCATTCCTCCCGGGCATGCTGTTGAAGTCAGCAAAAGGGACTCGAGGGTTACAGTGTATTGTAATTTAGGCGATGGGCTGACAACCTGTCACTATAGCAATACATATTACAATCTATAATTGCCCTCAATTTTTGTCAGACGTGGCGCATTTTACGAGGCGTTAAACGCTCTGCCTACCCCGTAAGGGATAAAGGCGTGATTTATGTATGTATGTATGTAGAATGTGTAATTTTAATCATAATATACTTTTTTACTCATTTTGAAGAGGCTGAACACAGGGAGAAATGGAAGAAGGGGAAGCCTTTGCCCTGCAGTGGGACACCTCAGGCTGTTAATAATAATAATAATTGATACATACATATAATCACGCCTTTATCCCTAATGGGGTAGGCAGAGCGTAAACGACCTAAACAAAGGTCGTTCCGCCACGTCTGACAAGTTTTGAGGGTTATTACAGATGATCATGACGTATATTGCTATAGTGACAGGTTGTCAGTCCATCGCCTAAAATTGTAATATACTATAACCCTCGAATCCATTAGCTGGTTTTTACAGCATGCTCTGGAGGTGATGCAGCTGGCACATTCTATGTTTTTCTATCACTCCCAGTCCAGCATGGAAGAAAGAAAAAAAAATATAAAAGTAGCCAACCAAAATTTGGCAATATTAGATAATTTTGTTGAAGAATGTGTAATTTTAATCATAATATACTTTTTTACTCATTTTGAAGAGCTGGCTCAACACAGGGAGAAATGGAAGAAGGGGAAGCCCCTGCAGTGGGACACCTCAGGCTGTTAATAATAATAATAATTGATGAGCAAGATAAAGTAACTTTCAAAAGACTGCTACGGTTAATATAGAGGGAGAAAGAGAGAAAGAATACATAATGCATCGTTTGTGCATTTACATTTAATTGCGGGCGGGCGGTGCACTTAACTAATTGCTTTTCTTACATCGTATATAAACGCCTTTATTTTCTACTTAGTTTATTTTATATTTTCTTTTTTAACGTTCTTTTTATTTTCGAATGTTTTTTTTTATTTAGAAAAGTTTCATAAGGAGTCGTTACAAATAGTCCCGAATAATCTTTTTAAATGGCTTCCCAAAAAAGGAGGAGGTTCTCGATTCGTCGGTTTTTTTTTTATAATATACCTAAATTCGCCAAGCAGTATACCTAAATATTACCTTACATTCTAACCCCTGTATAAAATTTCTGAAGAAATACACACACAACTTTAATATAAATACGGCGAGTAAAGAGGTTTTCCGGATCGGATGTCGTACTGGACACACACACACATACACATAATCACGCCTTTATCCCTATTGGGGTAGGCAGAGCGTGAACGACCTAAAAAAAGGTCGTACCGCCACGTCTGACAAAGTTTTGAGGGTTATTTAAGATAGATTTTGTAGGTATATTGCTGTAGTGACAGTTTGTCAGCCCATCGCCTAAATTGCAATATACCGAAACCATCGGATCCCTTAGCTGATTTTTACAGCATGCCCGGGAGGAAATGCAGCTGGCACATTCTATGCCTTTCCATCGCTCCCAGTCCAGCATGGAAGTACTGTGATTATTTTAAGGTCTCGTTTTGTTAGTTCTGCTAACAATATATGGAAAACTTTATATTGATAGGACATGCGCATACAAAAAAGGTTTCAGAAGATTAACTTTACTATTGGTTGCAGTCGGTAGACACGATAATGTAAAATTCTGGCTTGTAACATTTAAAGATAGCACGTTTATTTTATCAAGCGCCTCTTAAAAGGATTGAGAGCTGCGACAGTGGTGCCATCAGTTTTAAATTAATTGTGCCTGAAATACAAACATTTTCTGGAATATTTTACGTTTGGCGACAATCAAAACTAAATCTTTATTTTATAATCTACTAGCGACCCGCCCCGGCTTCGCACGGAAATCATCAGTGTTTCTCTACTATATTATACAAACATACATTACATACATTAATCACGCCATTATCCCTTACGGGGTAGGCAGAGCGTTTAACGCCTCGTAAAAGGCGCTTTCGCCACGTCTGACAAAAATTAAGGGCAATTTTAGATTGTTATATGTATTGCTATAGTGACAGGTTGTCAGCCCATCGCCTAAATTACAATACACTGTAACCATTGAGTCCCTTTTGCTGACTTCAACAGCATGCCCGGGAGGAAGGGCAGCTGGAACATTCTATGTTTTTATATCTCTCCCAGCCCAGCATGGAAGTAACTACTATATTATACATATAAACCTTCCGCTTCAATCACTCTATCTATTAAAATAAATCATCAGAATCCGTTGCGTAGTTTTAAAGATCTAAGCATACATAGGTATATAGGGACAGAGAGCGACTATACCAGTATGAATCCACCCATGAAACTGAACAACATTTCCCAGGGAACATAGGTCGAAATAAAAAAAAATGTCTGCAATGTTTTAAATTCAGTATTAAAAAGGTTTTAATGGTTTTTTTAATGGTTTTATATGTATGTATGTAAGTCATAAGAAGTAGGTGGATTCCTTCCGGATTTACTGCTTTATTCCTTTGTGGGTAACTTTTCAGTCACCCGAAATGAATTACAGCATTTCTGTGTCACTCCTACATGGATGACTTTTTAACCGCAAAAAGCGCCAGCAGCATCGAGAAACTTACCACTTAAAGCAAACACTGGGAACCGCCAGCGCAAGTTCAGTTTGTTAAATAATGAACTAGTGGAAAAGTTGCATGCTGATCTGGAAGGAGAGAAAAACATAGAATGTCCCAGCTGCATCTCTCTTCTTCTCTCGGGCATCCTGTAAATACCAGCTAAGGGATCAGTGGTTTTCTGTATATTGCAATTATGGCGATGGAATGACAACCTGTCAATACAGCAATATACCTACAAATCTATCTAAAATGACCCTCAAAACTTTGTCAGACGTGGTTGAACGACCTTTGTTTAGGTCGTTTACGCTCTGCTTACCGCATTTGGGATAACATACATACATACATACATACTATCACGCCTGTATCCCTAATGGGGTAGGCAGAGCGTGAACAACCCAAACAGAGGTCGTTCCGCCACGTCTGACAAGTTTTGAGGGTTGTTTAAGATAGAACTGGACATTGCTGTAGTGACAGGCTGTCAGCCCATCGCCTAAATTACAATATACCCTCGAATCCCGTAGCTGGTTTTTACAGCATGCCCGGGAGGAGATACAGCTGGCACATTCTACGTTCTTCTGACTCTCCCAGTCCAGCATGGAAGCAAACATTTGGGATAAACCCACCCAAGAAACTGAACAACTTTCCAATGGAACAGGGTACTTAGGTCGTTTTTTTTTATAATATAGATGGATTTCTTCCGGCTTTACTCCTTTTGTTTGTAGATAACTTTTCAATTCCCCAAAAGGCTGTAAGCATTTCTGTGTCACTCCTACATGGATGACTTTTTAACTGCAAAGAGCGCCAGCAGTATAGAGAAACACCACTAGGAACCACCAGAGCAAGTTCACTTTGTTAAATAATGAACTAGTGTAAAAGTTGCATTGGAGTGCGCCCAAATACATCGCAGATGCGGGCTTACACGTACATGAACTCGCGGGACCAGCTTGATGAATAATATATCGCTTTAACGTCGTATAGGGCTGAGTAACGGACGAAATTTTAAAGCTATTCCTTGCTGAAGTATTAGCAATAAAGTACATACATACATATACATATAATCACGCCTTTATCCCTAATGGGGTAGGCAGAGCGTAAACGACCTAAGGAAAGGTCGTTCCGACACGTCTGACAAAGTTCTGAGGGTTATTCAAGATAAATTTATAGGTTTATTGCTGTAGTGACAGGTTGTCAGCCCATCGCCTAAATTACAATATACTGAAACCCTCGGATCCCTTAGCTGGTTTTTACAGCATGCCCGGGAGGAAATGCAGCTGGCACAGTCTATGTTTTTCTCTCGCTCCCAGTCCAGCATGGAAGAAAGCAATGAAGTAACTAGTAGTAAATTTCACATTGACTTATCGGTATCAACTTGTTTTTATAACTTTAAAGAAAGACAACCGCAATTTATATGTTTGTAATATGGTTAAGGTCTGCGGTTCAAGAACCTTTGCTTTTTTAAAGTTAAAAACGTTAAAAAGAACTATACAATAATTTATAACCATGTTAGACTTGGAATGACACTCTTCCATGCTGAACTAGGATTCATAGAACATTCTTAAAATGTTTTAGTTAATTCTCTTTTTGAACATACTGTTAGCAGAGCGTAGAGCTTTCCTTTGAAATATACAGATTATTTCTAAAATCTCCCTCAAAAACAAGTTATTGGTTGTGATAAGGCTGTCTACCAGGCCTTTTACACTTTGCCTACCTCATAAGGATAGAGGCGTGACTATCTGTATATTTTACTTTAAAGACAAATATATTTAAAAAAAGGTATTTTAGGGTATTATGTGACGCTTAAATTAAAGTTTCAACTTTGAATGCCTCATTTCTGACACTTTTAAAATGAATTCGTTGTTGCCAACCCTACGAAGGATTAAATTCGAGACATGCTGTATCAGACGTCAGGGTATTGTCTGTTGTGGGAAGTCAGATTTTGAGAATATACAGTTCTATACAAAATTCAATTGAATATGTGAATGCTAGCGCCTCAACTCAGGCACGAAATTGGATGCATCGTAGCCATACGTTATTGTATTTTTGAAACAATTTTCGTAAAAATTGAAATGCAAGAAGGTACTTGACAGGAAAGTTGCTGTTAAGAACTTTTGAATATTTATAAATAAGTTATTTTGAATAGATATGAAATGAGTAGATGTTTTTTATAACGTGAAGGCTATGACAATAATATTATTTATTTAAAGATTTTTTTAGCAGTCACAATGCTTTTTTTATTTCATGTAATATAAAAGAAAAATAAAAACGTTTCTGGCTGGACTCGAACCTGCATCTCTGGAATGCCGGTACATCACTCTACCAACTGAGCTACAGAAACATAAACAAAAAAACGTTACGTAAACGTAATTCCTAACTCTCGCTACCGTTTCTGTAGCTCAGTTGGTAGAGTGATGGACCGGTATTCCAGAGATGTAGTTCGAGTCCTGCCAGGGAAGGTATTTTTTTTTGTTCATATTATTATTGATCAAACGACGATTATTATTGACGATGGCTAGTAACTTCCATGCTGGCCTGGGAGCGAGAGAAAAACATAGAATGTGCCAGCTGCATTTCCTCCCGGGCATGCTGTAAAAACCAGCTAAGGGATCCGAGGCTTTCAGTATATTGTAATTTAGGCGATGGGCTGACAACCTGTCACTACAGCAATATACTTACAAATCTTTCTTAAATAACCCTCAAAACTTTGTCAGACGTAGCGGAACGACCTTTGTTTGGGTCGTTTACGCTCTGCCTACCCCATTAGGGATAAAGGCGTGATTATGTGTGTGTGTGTGTGTGTATAGCTAGTAATCAGTGTCATGACCACTAAACTCTACAAATCATGATTTAATTATAACACCGGCCTGCTTCTAGATAAAAGCCTCTTCTGCCTTAACAGCAGACACCATTCTGACTCGAGAATCCACTCGCTAAGAAGAAGAAGCAGACACCATTTCGTCTTACAATCAAACTAGTTTTATCTTTTAATTTATTTCTTGACAGCCACTATGTGACTGATTAAGTTCAATTTAAGTAAAATTTAAATACTTCCTTCTTACTGAAAACGGAAATCAACAAGAAATACCTACCTATAAAATGTAAATACAACCGACTTGCATGACTTGACTGTGTTTCATTATAAATCGACTCTAGTTACGGTTTAGAGCCGTTTACTCAGTCTCGACGTAAATTAACTTGTTACTGCGGAACGAGAAACAGTGAACACGCTGTTTGCATGTTACCCTCCAAATAGAAACATGATGTATATACGTAGGTGGCGGTGAAGCTCAAAGTGGTTAGATATTGCTTCGATGTGGTCGAGAGAGCGAACAGCCTCCGTGGTCTAGCGGTCTGAGCCTTGGGCTCTCGATCCGGAGGTCCCGGGTTCAATTCCCGGCGGGGGATAATGACTTTGTGTTGTTTGATTTTAGTTTGGTTAGGCCAATACTTGATAGTCCGAAAAGTAAGATGATCCATGCTTCTTCCGCCTGATTTCTCTCTACTCGAGGAAGTCAATCTGTCCTATCAGAATAAGAGATTGAAGGAATAGAGAGTGTACCTGTGTGTTGCGCAAACACTTGGGCACTAAAAACTAGTCTTGCGCAGTTAGCTGATCTCTGGGTGATTGGCCGCCATCATTGAAAATCGGTAGAGGGACTATTATTAATAGATGTGGTTGGGACGTGTTTAGAATCTCGTTGTTGGTAAATTTTCGTTGTATTATGTATGTATGTATTTTAGTTTACTTTCACCTGATCCGGTATCTACTGTTTGTCTTTGGCTAATCAAAATATACACGATAATAAGCATGAGGTAATGTAAATAGTTATTAGCAAAATTTATAGAAACTGATCTTCGGGTTGTCAAATTTTCTTTATTGAATAAAAAATCACCGGAAAATTGGGTAAAGACACGAAGTTTTGCAAAACAAACAATTGTATCGAAGAGGACACAAAAAGTATGTTATATGGGACGAAATAGTTTGAATCCCTTGTATCATTGATCCTTTATCTTAATTAATTGATTCAAAATTAAACCTTACAGGTAACAAGTTACAAACAGACTGAATTTTACATTTGCATTACATAGTGAGAGATACCCGAAAAAGCTTACTACACCGAACAGATAACAAACAGACTCGCTTTTAAATTTGTAATGTGCACCGTTACATTTCCCTTCATTCCTCCTCTATCAGAAAAGGTTATCTCTCGTATGTACCTCGTTATTCATGAAATATTTATCACCTGTCGTGGGTAACGCCTTCCTTCCTCGCTTCCCCTCGTTCATGCCAAAGTTGACAACAAGACTCGGCTAATTATTTTAGTTTCAATTCATTGACTAGAAAATCTGGTAGACTAAACTTGCGGGCCCAAGTAAATCAGGTTTTGGCTCTCACTCGTTGAAATGCAGAAAGTGTCATAAAAAAATAGTAATTGTGAACAGAGCCTGACAAAAAATGTCCTGGCTTGCGGACCTACCTCTGGTTTCATAGTGGTTGTATGGTGGACCATACCAGGACTTCATCGTTGATCTTATAATGTGTTGTGTCATCGTGTCGTGAATATTCGTTTCTTTTTTTCTATCCTAGCCTATCGTATAATATCTTCATTTACGTGATGTTGGCGGAATCGTGACAACACAAAAGCCATAACTAACCTAAGAGCTGCATTGAATTATAATCTGTTGTCACTTACCTAGACCAGAGTGAATAGTGTTCCAATAATGTTTAACTGATGGCACGTAAATGAAACTTCTTGGTACTGATTTAATCGTATTTTAACTTCCATACTGGACTGGGAGAGAAAGAAAAACATAGAATGTTCCAGTTGCCTTTCCTCCCGGGCATGCTGTAGAAGTCAGCAAAAGGGAAAAAAGGGATTCGAGGGTTACAGTGTATTGTAATTTAGGCGATGGGCTGACAACCTGTCACTACAGCAATACACATTACAATCTAAAATTGCCCTCAATTTATGTCAGACGTGGCGAAAGCGCCTTTTAGGAGGCGTTTTACGCTCTGCCTACCCCGTAAGGGATAAAGGCGTGATTTTATGTATGTATGTATGTTAATCGTATTTTAGAGACTAGTGCGACCGAGATATCAGTTCAGCTGTCACGTCACCGCTATATAGCTGTGATTGTTTCAATCGCTGTCAGTGTAACCGAGCTTAATAGTTTGTATAGTCGCTACCTGATAAGTTGGTGGTACTGTAAAGGAGTCTTCCAAGGTTATCTAGTCTGTGGTCCGCGGTAACCCGCTAACTATGTCACTATTTACGACTCTCACACGCGTTACGTGGCAGGAATTATGTTCTCTCGCTTACAAATTTTAATTACAAACTTACTAAGTTTAGCAATTTGATCTCGTCTTTATCAGGTAACTTGAGGGATTGGGAGGAAATCGAGTTTGCAGTTTTGTGACCTATATTTCAAATTTCGTGGAACCAATTAAAGTTTGATTATGAGAAATATGATCTAAGTTGTTACGTAAAAGATAATATACCTAGTACATATTATGTATTACACACAAGTCGTTATGAGCTCTGCGACCAATTCTTAATATGTAATTTTCCACATGTGTAATTATGCAAATTATCCTCGCGAGGAATTCTTCCTTATTAAAAATCTTAATTTTACCAATTTTTAATTTTCCAAATGCTTCATTTTCCTAGTTATAGATAGTATGAATTCTGTTTTTTATAAATGAAAGTACAGTCAGACATAACTGAAGGAGGCGTTCCAGGTGTAAGGCTAATAGTATTTCCAACTCAGTTTAAGAACAAATATTCATATTTTTTATTCGAAGATCTTGTTCCTAAAATAAGGTTTTGCTATTAGATATGACAACATAATATTCTTTTTGTTTTAGTAATGTAACTAATTTGCCAACACGTATAAATATATACGTAGACTAAGCGTTTTCAGTTATCATTCATAATGCGCATAGTCAAAACCTGGAACCTACTTGACTTGCGTCTGTGTTTCTACATACATACATAAATCACGCTTTTATCCCTTACGGGGTAGGCAGAGCGTTTAACGCCTCGTAAAAGGCGCTTTCGCCACGTCTGACAAAAATTGAGAGCAAGTTTAGTTTGTAATATGTATTGCTTTAGTGACAGGTTGTCAACCCATCGCCGAAATTACAATACACTGTAACCCTCGAGTCCCTTTTGCTGACTTCAACAGCATGCCCGGGAGGAAGGGCAGCTGGAACATTCTATGTTTTTCTATCTCTTCCAGTCCAGCATGGAAGAATCTATCTCTCCCAGTCCAGCATGGAAGAATGAAGCTGTGTGAAAAAGCTGTCTTTTTAAATGCATAAAAAGCTAATCTTTTCACAGCAAGACTAAACAGTCTTGTACTGAGCTCGCGCCATCTTTAACTTTGTCTCCTTTGTCTCTGACCTAGACCCAGCAAACACATTTTTAATAAAAAAATGAAAAAGGAAATGAGCGAAAAACACGAATTTCCTGTTATATTCGCGCAAATCCAAACTGTTTTAAAAGAACGTTTCCGAGCGTAATCTCAATATTTACGTTGTAAACGTGTCTGCGTCGCCCCACGTCGGGCGCCAAATAACATTACTAGGAGACGCGATATTCCGGGATAAGACGATTCAATTTGCCTGTTAGAGGAATTTACCTTAATCCCACTTTTTTTGTCGGCACAGCTGATTGTAAGTTCGTGTGGATTAGATGTGAATCCAAAAATTCCGAATTTAAACAAATTTTTGAAACCGAAATTTACTGAGGTAATTTTTGATTTTATCATAATCTCACTATTATTGTCGGCGCAACTGATTGTAAGCTCGTTTGGATTAGATGAGAATCCTAAAATCCAAATTTAAAGATATTTTTGTAGCTGAAAATGACTGACATAGTTTTTGATTCATTACTCGGATACACGATATTCTAGGATACGAAGATTCAATTTGCCTGTTAGAGGAATTTACCGTAATCCCTCTTTTTTTTGTCGGCACAGCTGATTGTAAGTTCTCAGACGTGTGGATTCGATGTGAATCCTGAATTTCAAATTTAAAGGCATTGTTGTAGTTGAAATTTTACGTTGTTTTTGATTTTGAATTTGGTTTTGACCCGCATTTCAGTCCACTTATCTTGCTTTCTGGTAATTACATTACTTTAGGTCACAAATAATATCATTAAATTCCATAAAGCGCATTTTAATACACCCTTACTATCTGTATTTTACTAAAAGCGTAATATTTCACACCTTTCGATAAAAAATGTACAATAAAGTAGCGGATTATGGAAGTGAATACAGTACGTCCAGGCTTTAAATGAATGTAAGTGGTGTCGCTGAACGTTGAAGGAAGAGTAAAAAGTGCGTTTTTCTTTTTATCATGCAGGTTTCGAGTCGATCGACTCAATGAACCCTGCTGTTAGAGGTTCTAATCCGCCTATTAACACAGCAGTCTTTGATATGGTTTATGTAACGACCTCTATCAAAAACAGCGACCGTTAATACTTAACGTGCCCTCCGAAGCACGAATTAGTTTTTCTTTCAGACAGGTGATTCAGTCTGCATTGTCCTTAACTGGGGGAAATCTCACAAAGTGATAAATTAACAAATTTGAATTTTTTATTTAAATCTTTCAGTAGCCTGGGAATCGAATCCAAGACATCCGGATCAGAAGCCCATGGCTCAGACTATAGGACCACGGAGGCAATTGGCGTAGATGGCTTTAGTTCCTTATTTTGCCACGTTCATTTCAAACATACAATACAACACATTACAATACAAAATTCTTTATTGCACAAAGAAACACGTACAACAAAAATAAAAAGGAAGAAACGTGACAGTACAATATAGGCGGCCGTATGGCCAAAGCAGCAATTTCTACCAGGCAACCTTTGGGTATAGAAATTGTACAAGCAGAAAGCGGGATAGTGCATATTACTACATATAATACTTAGACAATATTTACACACTAATCAATAAATATTTCAATTTTTTTATTATTTTATTTTTAAAATATACTGATAAATATAACATTTCACATATCATTAACATTTCTTCCATGCTGGACTGGGAGCGAAAGAAAAACATACAATGTGCCAGCTGCATTTCCTCCCGGGCATGCTGTTAAAACCAGCTAAGGGATCCGAAGGTTTCAGTATATTGTAATTTAGGCGATGGGCTGACAACCTGTCACTCCAGCAATATACCCACAAATCTTTCTTAAATAACCCTCAAAATTGTCAGATGTGGCGGAATAACCTTTGTTTAGGTCGTTTACGCTCTGCCTACCCCATTAGGGATAAAGGCGTGTAAATTATGTATGTATGTATACATAACATGGACGTACTATATACCCTTGGAGCTCCCGAAGAGTCCCTCTGCAATCTTTCCTTCATCCCTCTTTTGTAATAATCATATACTATCTGGAAATCGGTTCGGGACCTCTCTCGTGTCATTCTGTCTGTTAATAAGTTGCAGATGGAACCTTTCATTAGCACCTTTTGAGAATAATCCAGTTTCTGGAAATTATAGTTATGATACTTATCATTGTATTCGTTGCATCGCGACTAATTTGTAATTTTCTAATAGATTTTTTTGCACTTACAAGTGTTATTTTATTTCTAAAAGTATTCGAAATACATACGTGGGACACTCAGAAAGTTTTGCAACACTAAAAAAAATTGTTCTACAGGTACATATATTTTTATTAAATCTTTTCAAAGTACTCTCCACCAGCCTCTATACAAAGATTCATGCGTCTGAACCAGTTTTCAAAACACTTTTTCCAGTCCGCCGTAGACACCTCGTTTACAGCCTGCTCGAACGCAGCCAGCGCATCTTCCGGCGACGAAAATTGTATCCCCTTGAGCTGATTTTTTATTTTTGGATATAAAAAGAAGTCACACGGTGCTAGATCAGGGCTGTAAGGAGGGTGACCCAGGAGTTTGACTGGTGTGCTGTCCAGGAAGTCCCTCGTTTTGAGCGCGGTGTGTGCAGGCGCATTGTCGTGGTGGAGCAGTAGTCCGCGGAGCCCTGTGTTTGGTCGCTTGTTGCTCACAACAGAAAAAACTTCTGGTAAATATTTGGTAGTATACCATTCGGCGTTAATGCTTCTTTGATCTCGTAAGGGAATTGAGGCCAAGTGGCCAGTCAAATTAAAAAAGCTGGCGATCAAAATCTTCCCCCCGCTTCGAGATCGCTTCACTTTGGTAGGCGTTGGTTCATTTTGAAACACCCAAACTGTCGACTGGCGCTTGGTTTCTGGATCGTATTGATAAATCCAGGACTCATCACCTGTTACGATGTCGTAAACACGCCGAGACGACCCTGCTTCAAATTTGTTCAGCATATCACGGCACCATTCCACCCGGGCCTGCTTCTGAGCGTCGGTGAGGTAGTGCGGCACCCAGCGCGATACTATCCTCCTCACGCGAAGATGCCCGAGTAGAATCTCGTGAACGCTTCCCGATCCAATCTTTAATATGTGCTGAATCTCCTGATATGTAATTCGCCTATTATCTTGGATTAAATTTTTCACTGCTAGCACGTTTTCTTCTGTAATAGCCGTCAAAGGGCGACCGCTTCTTTCTTCATCCCCCAAGGTTGGTCGACCGCGCCTAAATTCGTTATACCAACGATACACTGTTGCCTTGGAGGGGCTTTCATTCATAAATGCCATTTGAAGTCTATCGAACGATTCATCCGGATTCAGGCGACACTTTAAATCGTAAAAAATCATAGCTCTAAAATGTTCCCGGCGCAGATCCATTTTTCAGTAAGACACGATACTTTGAATTGGCTCGCAAAAAATGTGGAGGGAAATTTTGAAAATGGAACACACATATTTTTACTTACAAGTAATCATATTTTCAAAAAAGATTCTAACCGGCCAGTCTCCCATATATAAAAACTATTTATCGCAATACTTTCTGAGTGGCCTGGTACATACATATAATCACACCTTTATTCGTAATTGGGTAGGCAGAGCGTAAACGCCCTAGACACAGATTGTTCCGCCACGTCTGATAAAGTTTTGAGGGTTACTTAGGAAAGATTTGTAGGTATATTGCTGTAGTGACAGGTTGTCAGCCCATCGTAATTTAAAATTACAATATACTGAAACTCTCTGATCCCTTAGCTGGTTTTTACAGCATGCCCGGGAGGAAATGCAGCTGGCATAATCTTTGTTTTTCCCTCGCTCCCAGGCCAGCATGGAAGAATATTCGAAATAACAAATCAAAAATTCAACCCCTGACGGGATTTGAACCCGCGTCTTTGGAAAACCGGCCCAACGCTCTTACCCACTAAGCTACAGCAGCCATGTCCCGAGCGACGAATTGGTCATTTTTTTTTCTAATGATTTGTAATATCAGCTACTTTATATGCGGTAACGTCATTTTAAGTATTGCTGCCTCCTTGGTCATCCTATGGGTTCCTGATATGGAGGTCATGGGTTCGATAGGGACCGAAGGCTTAACGTACCCTCTGAATCACGAAATCTTTGTTCTTACAGATAATCAAGTGCACTTAGATTGTCATAACCAAACTGTGTAAAATCGTCAAATACCATTTTTGTGTTCCCCCGTGGAAATTGAACCCACAACCTACGGATCAAGAGCCGAAAGCTCAGACCGCTAGACCATGGAGGCAGTTTACTGTAACGTTATTTGCCGATCGGCTGGGGCTCAATCATGCAAGCTGATGACAACCTGGACGAAATTCTGTTGAAGGTCGGGACCCTTGTCTCAAATAAACGAAGTTAAGGGCGCGGGAGACTCTGATCAAAGACAGGACGGGAAGTCTTTGTGAAGAGTAATATGATATACTAAGAGCTTCTCCAGATACATGCATACATATATATAATCACGCTTTTATCCCTAAGGGGGTAGGCAGATCGTAAACAACCTAAACAAAGGTCGTTCCGCCACGTCTGACAAAGTTTTGAGGGTTTTTTTAAGATAGATTTGTAGGTATATTGATGTAGTGGTTGTCAGCCTATCGCTTAAATCGCAATATACTGAAATCCTCGGATCCTTTAGCTGGTTGGGAAATGAAGCTGGCACATTCTATGTTTTTCTCTCGCTCTCAGTATGAAAGTTCAACAAGTTCTCCAAGTAAGTATTCATTAATAACATAGAGACTTTTAAACATAGTTTTTGGGAGTTACTTCTTACATGCGTGTGATCATAAAATATACATACATACATGTATGTATGTATTCTATCACGCCTGTATCCTTAATGGGGTAGGCAGAGCGTGAACAACCCAAGCAAAGGTCGTTTCGCCACGTCTCACAAGTTTTGAGGGTTGTTTAAGATAGAACTGGATATTGCTGTAGTGACAGTTCGTCAGCCCATCGCCTAAATTACAATACGCTGTAACCCTCGAGTCCCTTTTGCTGACTTCAAAAGCATGCCCGGGAGGAAGGGCAGCTGGAACATTCTATGTTTTTCTATCTCTCCCAGTCCAGCATGGAAGTATAAATGCAGTTTAAAAGACACAAACCCGTTCAAAACTGACTGCGTTTTAATCTCGCAGCTTCGATTTAAAAGAAGGTAAAAACAAGAGCTCGCCAAAGACTCGCGATTCATTCCTTGCTGTGAAAATCGGATTTTTAAGAATCTCGTTTCAGATTTTAATAAAATTCCAGATAAACCATGGCCGTTTTAGTTTTCATCAAAGGATATTGGCGACGGTTATGATGTGGAGGCAGAAATTCAATAGCATTCAAATTGTGATGATTACGAGAGAAGCAAAGAGAACAAAGGCCATGCAGCCTCTTTAATCAATGCAGTTGACAAATTCTTATACAAATTAACAATATTAACGTGATTTTATGAGAACAGAGAATTGCAGGTATTAGTATAATTATTAACATTTTCTTCATGCTGGACTGGGAGCGACAGAAAGTCATAGAATGTGCCAGCTGCTTTTCCTTCCCTATCCCTAATTAAATAATAATGTGGTAAAATTAATATGGCCAAAGATAAATATGTGATCGTCTAAAAACTGATTTTATGTCAAAATAAAAGACCCATACGTTGTGTATTCAAATAGAAAATTGAAACAAATCTAAGTTAAGTTTGAATAGGGTAATCGTAATTGAAATTATGACGTAAGTAAATAAATGATTAGTAAAAAAGTTCAGAATCAAATTCAGCTGAGAAACAACATAAAATGACAAAAAATAAAATATAAATGAGTAATATAAAACATGCGACTCACATAAAATATTTTCAGCTGCAATTCAAGAATCAGGAATCTCCATCTTCTTTATTCTTGCGCATAACTAACCCAAATAAAGTAAAACTAAACATACTTTATATTATGTCTCCCGGCTAATGTAGCGTGCTGAAAGGTACAAAGACTCAATAACCAGGGAAGGGACTTTGAATAAAGATCTTTAAGATCTTAGAATTAGGATACCTAGGCAAATGAAATGGCCCTCCCTTCCGGTTGGAAGTTGGTCTGTAGGTTTACAGACCATGCCAACGCGCGAAAACCTTGCACAGACTAACACTAAACCCTAGTCTTATCTAACTTGCAAACCTTCCATCAAATATTCCGATCATCTTAATTCATTCACAAACTTCTTTCATACTACCAATCATTCATCAAAGTCATACAAGTTACCTATTAACTGCAATTTTGGTCACCTGTGACGGTGTACTAATGTTCAAACCTTTTAATAATCAATTTCTCTGCTCAGTTTGCAATATGGTATAATTTTCAAGGACTGCTGTACCAAAATCACATGATATGCGCTAAGAAGTCAGTTCAAATGATAGAGACTGTGTCAAGAAATTATCACCTTTATAGCTCGCTACGTCAGCTGAGAAATAGACCATTAGAGGTTTGTATGAATACCTATTCGAATGAATTCTCGAGAGGGATTATGGGCCAGCTACTCTCGGAGCCCATAAGCCTTGTCGATGTGTATTTAATGTATGTAAAGTGTTATCCTGAATATAAAATAAAATAATAAAATAAAAATACAAGTAATTGATTTTAACTACTAATATCTTTAAAACACCGTGTTTTGTTTTAACGTGTAACACTGTATCTTAAAGACATATCAAAATATTCCTATTGGTTTCTATTGCATTTGTTCATCTTCACACTCACGCACACTGATATTTTACACATAACACACACCTCCTATTTCCTATTCTAATAACACATTTCCCTACGATTATCATTGAATGATGTTTGAAAACTCGCAACGCTGCAGGTACAGAAAGCTGAAACTATCACTTTATTACGAAATCGTCTATGTGTAAGGTTAAGAAACACTTACAGTAATAATCACAACGATGGACTTCGAATAAAACACAACGCCGAAAATAAACAACATACGATGCTCGGAATCGCCAATTTCCGCGTTAGGACATCGCCCCGGCCCGTCAGCAACTGCCAACCCCCACTGCATGCCCGCTGTTCCTCTGTTTTTTTTTAATCTTCCAAGTTCTATGCTTTATTAAGACAAAGTAAAATATCTTTTGTAACATTCAAAATTTAACTCTATTTCCAAGAAACAAGTATGGGTATTTATGCATTTAATACTCTTGTTTAAATGCTGGGTCATGTCAGGTAAAGATGTCTCAATTTTTGAACGAAAAATCTAAATGATATTTGTTTAAGTGTTGGGTCGATTTTATAAACTAATTATTCGATATTATAAAATCGACCAAACACTTAAACAAATATGATAAACGATCGTTACAGCATGCTGTAAAAACCAGCTAAGGGATCCGAGGGTTTCAGTATATTGCAATTTAGGCGATGGGTTGACAACCTGTAACTACAGCAATATACCTACAAATCTTATCTTAAATAACCCTCAATATTTTGACAGACGTGGCGGAATGACCCTTGTTTAGGTCGTATACGCTCTGCCTACCCCATTAGGGATAAAGGCGTGATTACATGTATGTATGTAATATAATTATCATAAAGAATTTAATTGTTCTTTAAAATAAACTGTCAATTATTCGCTATTCTACGAATAAAGCAGCAGGTTTATTTATACATTTAATTATTCATTTATTTACTTCACGTATAAAAGATTCTACAGACATCAAATTCTTAGTACTATTAAACCTGAAAAAGGTTTGTCTTGGCACTGCACATTCCACCTTTATGTAAAAAACTTAATAAACTTAAGAACAACATAACATGCTCACATATTCTAAAAAAAGAACTCATTTTTTTTTAAATACGACACATACATAAAAAAAAAGTTTTTGCGTAATAACAATAATTAATTTGAGTGGGAGAATGCAAAAAGGTGTAAGGTGCAAACGAAAAAGTTCTGATTTAGGTACTCAGTTTTGCTGAAGGCGAATTTAGTTCTTTAAATGGGCTTTACATTTCTTTGTTAAAACCTTATCGGTCTGAAACTCTACAAAAGCAAAGGCTTCCATCTGTATTGGTAATCCACAAAGCAAAATTTCGACGAAGAGCAAAATGGTTGTAGGAAACTAATCTTCGAAGATTTTGAAATACAATTATCTTGGGGTTCGTATAAGAAACCTACCATAGTTAATAATAGAGCATACGATACATACATATAATCACGCCTTTAGCCATAATGGGGAAGGCAAAACGTTAACGACCAAAAAAAAGTACAGCAATATACAAATCTATCTTAAATACCCCTCAAAACTTTGTCAGACGTGGCGGAACGTCCTTTGTTTAGATCGTTGACGCTCTGTCTACCCCATTAGGGATAAAGGCGTGATTATATGTATGTATGTACTTTTTTAATGATAACGCATAGAATGCAAAAATATCTGATTTGAAATTACTCGGCGTATTGGGTGAAATTGAGGGTAAATCTCGGAATTACGTTGGGTGAAATTAGATTCGAATCGATCCGCGGTTAGCTCACAAACAAACAGTACAGATTTACATCGCGTTTGCAGATTCCAAACAAATATACGATGCGGTTTCATTTGCGAACGGAATCGAATTTAATTGACTCAGGATTTGTTTGCTTCGCGCTATGAATATGAACGAAGAAATTGTTATTTTCCAACGAGGTTTACCACATCTATAAATAAACAGGGGTAACATACGTTACTTCTATTTCATTTGCCTAGAATTTTTCCGGCTGATTGCTGGGGTCTAGTTTTCGCTTCTTCTCACCTTCATATCGCCTCTCGCTGTATATCGCTTAATATGTTCTTTGACGTAGGTGAAAAACTAGTTCTTTTGAAGCGCAGTGAGCTTGCTTCTATCTCAACTGCTTTGGTCTCGATTGAAATCAAATGCCAATAAAACTAACTACTTACACAGAAATAGTTAGTTAGTTAAAGCATAAAGATTTCTAGTATAAAAGACAGCAATCTGCTTTGCGTGCTACGTCCAATATGACACTTTGTCTTTGGCACAGACCAGCTAGGTAAACATCAAGAGCAATTCAGCAACAGTGTGCATCTATTCTACACTGTAGGTCAAAGTAGGATACACTCAAAGGTTGTGTCCACATTTGATCTGGTGGTGATATTACAATTCCATAGAACGACTGAATTTGTGTGCACTTAACGTGCAATGTGTGTGATATTCCCATTCCTTTGAAAGATTAAAGTGAAATTTCCGGAACGTATCGCTTATTGTGGGGTCTCTAATAGGAGAAATGGGAATGGATTTCTGTATAGTTTAATTTGTCTTCTTCTTCTTCTGTCGTGTGGGTATCGAGTCAATAAACCCGTTGCACCCTAGCGTCAGATTTTTTAAACCCCCTAATAGCACAGCTAATAGGCTTTTCCTTCTACTTTGTGATTACGTAGAATTAACAATGATCATTGTACTTGCAATACGATTACATACATATAGTCACGCTCCTATCCCTAATGGGTTAGGCAGAGCGTAAACGACCCAAACAAGGGTCGTTCTCCACGTCAGACAAAGCTTTTAATGGTCATTCCAGAAAGATTTGAAGGTATATTGCTCAGTGACAAGTTGACAGCCCATCACCTAAATTACAATATACTGAAACCCTCGGATCCCTTAGCTGATTTTTACAGCATGCCCGGGAGGAAATGCAGCTGGAACATTCTATGTTTTTCTCCCGCTTTCAGGCCAGCATGGAAGAATGCAATACGATTTATTGTAAGAAGCTGTTTATAATATTCCAATTCTTTAATCAATGTTTTGAAGTATTTATTTAATTGCAGTTAATATCACTTAAGTACTATTTTTCAAAGATAAAGCACACAATTAAAAATCAGATATTTTAATAAGGCACCTTAAAGTGAGTAAAACAAATATTACTATCAATTGTCTAATATATACGTTCAAAACTATTAAGGTTGAAAGAAATCTCGAATCTACATCAAAGATCTTAAGTAGTTGTCTTTGAGGGTCACAAAGTTGCTGGACCAAAAGTTTTTCTATCGGTTACGACTGGAAAAGTTTCCCCTAAAATTGGTGCAAAGTTTGAACTTGAGGACGATTGAAGCAGGTTTTTTAATCTCTAGGGATTTATGATTTTCCTGCTCCGATATTGCTTCGTTTATTCTAAATCTGTAGCGTGGTTGTGTAATCTTTACTGAAGTAGCTAAGGATAAAATTTGTGGGGAAAATGTGATGAATTATTGCAATAGAAAGTATTTGTAAGGGTGAATGATACTTTTTCGGATACCTTTTGATAATAAACATAACGTTTATTATATTAATTCATTATTTAGAGCATTGCAGGAGTATATCGGTGATTGTAATCCTCTGCTGTCGAGTGGGTATCAAATCTATCGACCCGATGAACCCTGGTGTCAGAGTTTTTAAACCGCCTAGTAGCACAACTATCAGGCCTCTGACATGGTTTGAGTAACGACCACTATCAAAGACAGCGACCGGGACCGACGGCTTAACATGCCCTCCGAAGCACGGAATCTTTTTCTTTTCGGACAATCAGGTGATTCAGCCTGCAATGTCCTATCCAAACTGGTGAAAAATTCACAAAGTGATAAATTCCCAAATATAAACTTTGTGTTTCCCCCCTGGGAATCGAACCCAGGGCCTTTGGATCGGGAGTCAATGGCACTAGCCACTAGACCACGGAGGCAGTTTAATTGTAATTTGTCATTATTAAGGTTATTTATGATCATGTGATCATGACACTAGGTGCTTTACCAAACTTGTTCTCTCATCCTTCTCTTCTTATTCTCTACTCCTTCTACCGTTTCATATTTAAAAAAGAAACTTGTAAGGTGTATCCTCCCGGCAGATGAGCAGGTAGATTTCAAGACATGCAACCATCGCCCGTGATGCCTTAGAATATGTTTCAAAACAGCGCGCGCTACGGCGTGGCAGTTACGTCCGTGGCTGGTGGATTAAAAATAGCTATGTTGCGATTTTAGTTTATCATAATACGGATATTTTCTGAAGAAACCGTGAAAGCGCTTTTAATAGTTTAGAAGGAATATCAAATTTACGGATAAAAACAGTTTTACTTCCAGATTTTTTTAAGCATACTTATTTATAACACACATACATATAATCACGCCTTTGTTCCTATTGGGGTATGCAGAGCGTAAACGACCCAAACAAAGGCTGTTCCGCCACGTCTGACAAAGTCTTGAGGGCCATTCAAGAAAGATTTGTTACAATATACTGAAACCCTCAGATCCCTTAACTGGTTTTTACAGCATGCTCGGGAGGAAATGTAGCTGGCACATTCTATGTTTTTCTCTCACTCCCAGTCCAGCATGGAAGATATAGACCTATTTATTAACTAGAGTATTTTTTAATTTTCCGATTGTAGGCCATGAACTTATATCTTAAATTTATATATTTTTAGATTTTTTTAATGATTCGTTTAATAAGCTCTTAAAAACATCCATTTGCCAAGAGGAATCCCCTCAATCATCAATCTTCTTTGATGGTTTCAATCATTCATTGAAGGTCAATTAGGTCAATACCTGAATCTGTCATTGATCCAGTATATCAAAAGAGCCACTTAGCATTGAACCCGCAACTATTGGCTCGCATTCACAACACACGAACGTAGGTGTTGGCGTCAATCGAACACAAACTAATATAGTAACATGTAGTAGTAACTTTCTATAGTTAAAAGTGTTGTAGGAGCCCGTAGGTAATAAAAAAAAAATATATACATTTTCTTTGAAGGTTTCATTATGTGTTCTTCTTCTTAGCGAATGGATTCTCGAGTCGACCATTATGTATCCTGAATCTGTTCTTAATCCAGGATATCAGAAGAGCCACTAAGCATTGAACCGGAATTTACAACTATGGCATGTCACAGGTGCGTAGGTGTTGGCGTCAACGGACCACAAAATCGGGGCCCGGCCAGGATTAAATTCTGGTGCCGCTGTGCTGTTTGGTACATGTTAGGGGATAAATGTCGTTGTTTATTTTGACATCGTTTTTGTACATACATACATACTATGGCATGTCACAGGTGCGTAGGTGTTGGCGTCAACGGACCACAAAATCGGGGCCCGGCCAGGATTAAATTCTGGTGCCGCTGTGCTGTTTGGTACATGTTAGGGGATAAATGTCGTTGTTTATTTTGACATCGTTTTTGTACATACATACATACAATCACGCCTTTATCCCTAATGGGGTAGGCAGCGGTATAAAAAAGGTCGTTTCGCCTGACAAAGTTTCGAGGGTTATTTAAGATTGATTTGTAGGTATATTGCTGTAGTGACAGGTTGTCAGCCCATCGCCTAAATTACAATATTCTGAATCCCTCGGATCCCTTAGCTGGTTTTTACAGTATGCCCGGGAGGATTTGCAGCTGGCACATTCTATGTTTTTTTCTCGCTCCCAGTCCAGCATGGAAGCAACCTTTTTGTACCTATAGGTATATTGGGTAAATTGAAGATTAAATTGTGAAAGTAAGGAATATTGAAAATTTATTAAAGTATCGAGTGACAAGCATGCCAATGGAAGTTATGAACTACATTCGCAGATAAAACATTCAAATTGGTATCACGGAGAGTTTTATCATCGTTACCCCATATAAGTCCTCGAGAGTTTTATAGAGTCCATTAATTCTTTGTCTGCTCTGCGATGTCTCATCATCTTTATTAGTCAGTATCAATCCACTGCTGGACATAGGCCTATCTTAAGATGCACTACTGAACCTCCTCATTCAGCAACTTCTTGCATCCAGTTCCTGCGAGCTACCATTTTTTTTATGGCTCCATCTGTAAGGAGCAAGCGTGATCTCTATTCAAAATCTCGTCTGCCCTTATTGGACTTCGATTCTGTGAAGACAGACATAGTCGGTCCATTGCCACATCAGCTGTCTATTTCTGATGCTATTGTCAGTGATTTATATAAGCTCAGATAACTGCTTTCGTGGTCTAGTGGTCAGAGCCATGGGCTTACAATCCAGAGGTCCTGGGTTTGATTCCCAGAACACAATGTTGATATTTGTCAATCTATCACATTGTGAGGTTTTTTCTAGTTTGGTTAGGACACTGCAGGCTGAATCCACCTAATTGTCTGGAAGAAAACGGACCCCGTGGTTCGGAGGGCACGGTAAGCTGCCAATCTCGAACGCTGTCGTTGATAGTGGTCGTTACACAAACCATATAGGAGGCCTATTAGCTGTGCTATTAGGTGGTTTAAAACCTCTGACACCAGGTTTCATCGTGTCGATCGACTCTATACTCACACCACAGACGAAGAAGTGGTATATTTATAATCAAAACCCTATCCTCTATCAGTTTCCTCTTTACACCACACAATCTGTCCTGACTGCGGTTCCACCGTCCTTGCTAGTCCACGCGCCACAAATTACGTATTGCCTCGTCCCAAATAGAGGCCCCTAATTGTTATCCGGAAAATTTCATCAATAAGCAAATTCTGCACTATTCCACTCCGCTGCTTATTAAATTTTGTGTGCTTTGGATTTATAAGGGAATTGATACATATGACTAACGGCGTCAATAAAGTAAGGACATTCGATGCAGTAAAGATTCGCGAAGTACTATTGGTAAAGTTTTTTTGTTGTTGTTTGTAGTCGCAAGATTTTTAGCCTATTTTCGCTGCAACGTGAGGCTGATCTCGAATTTCTTATATCATGTGAGGATTTAACTTACAAATTTCAGCGTAGCACCCAAAGTTACTACCTACTGAACTATAGAACCAGTAATTATCATCAATAAACTCATATTCACCACCAGTAATTGAATTACATTTAAAACGCATCCATCATTTAAGCTCCTATACTGCTTAAACCCGATAATACTTCCACGTCATCACAAATCGAATGATATAAATCATTTTGTTAATACGCTTAATGACTCAATAGTTATTTATTCCGCACGATGACAGCTGGCTCAGGGCCTGGACATGAATAATTGCGTAACAGCCGGGCATGTGACGTTTCAGATCAGTTTATTGATGACAACATAGACATTCGTGATACAAGCAGGTAGTTAATAATTTAACGCTTCATCCCTGAAAACTATGATGATGAGAGTTTTATCTGTGATGAATCGTTTCATTTTTGACAAATGTCACACTATTTCTTCCATGCTGGACTGGGATCGAAAGAAAAACATAGAATGTGCCAGCTGCGTTTCCTGCTACCACCCAGCTAAGGGAGTTCCAAGGGTTTCAATATATTGCAATTTAGGTGATGGGCTGTCAATCTCTCACTACTCTAGTCATCTCACTAATCTATCTTAAATAACCCTCAAAACTTTGTCAGACGTGGCGGAACGACCTTTGTTTAGGTCGTTTACGAGCTGCCTGCCTTGTTAGGGATATAGGCGTGACTATATGTATGTATATATCACGCTATTTATATATTGTTTTGTTTTACCTTAGTTTCGTAGTAAGTGACTTTACCTTATCAAATGTTTTGGGACAGATAGGAATCGCTTGATTTTGTATTTTTCAATGTAATTCTCTAATGACCAGTATTTAATAATAACGGACCCTATGTTGAGTTAAAACATGAAAAATGCATTAAGTCTGAAAGTTAAAAAGCTTAGTTGCTGTAACTTACTTAAAAGCTTGTGTTTTGTACTGTTTCTTAAAGCTGTAGAAAAGACTATAAATAAAGTAGTTAGTAATTATTATATTGCTATACTGGCATCCATCGATAATCACATAGAATGTACCAACCACTGCTGCACTTCCCCGATATATTGAAATGAAAAATAGAACGGTTTCGGTATATTACATAATGCAGGCTTTCCTGAAAACCCCTCAAAGTTAAACTAAAAAGAAAACCGCTAACATTAGAACGTTATCACTTCTTCTAGCACGTAAGATTCAACTTCTGTTGTACAGTTTATCAGTCTCCTTTTTTTTCTTAGCGTGTCGATGGACCATGAGAAATTACATCGTAGCGGCCCAGAATTCGGCGACTTGTATTGCGGATTGACTGCCGTCCATTAAATCCGCTGGCGTGCAAATGTTGGGGCACGCCGGGCACGATATTAAGTGTACCATGTTTTGCACTGCACCGCAAACACAGTCCACATCGGATCTAGCCGAAAAACCCCACCTGACCTTGTTCTCTTTACATATTTTTTTACTTTATCATTTCATGTTTTTAGTCTTCCTATTTGGCTTGTAACAAAAAAAAACACAAGACCCAAAAACACACAAGACCCAAGAACAAAATGTTTTCCCCGCACAAGATTTTCCACATATTTAGGATCTCGTATTTTATTTTTTAACGCAGCGTTCCCCAACCGGTGATAACGGTTGTTACCGTTATATTTATTACTTCCTTCAAGGGCCTTACCTATAAACATGGCAGAAATGGTAGCTAAGTAGGCAGAGCGATGGAATGGCATTTCAGAGGTCATAAGTTCAAAACCTCTTAGTTGATATCAAATTCCTGATTTCCTATTTTTGAAATATTATAAACAATAAAAATATACGGTATATGGTTTAACTGATAATAAGCTAAGTGGGAACATGACATATCTCATTTTATTTACACACATGCATACATTAATCACGCCTTTACCCCTAATGGGGCAGGCAGACCGTAAACAAGCTAAACAAAAGGTCGTTCCGCCACGTCTGGCAAAGTTTTGAGAGTTATTTAAGATAGATTTGTATGTATTTTGCTGTAGTGACAGGTTGTCAGCCCATCGCCTAAATTGCAATATGATCAAACCCTCTTACCCGTTAGCTGGTTTTTACAGCATGCTCGGGAGGAAATGCAGCTGGCACGTTCTATATTTTTGCTCGTTCACTGTTCCATGCTTGTAAGAAACGTTACTTTAATCCAAACAATATATAGGTATATACGGGCACCTTGTTTAGGTACTATCAAAGGTCACCCGTCAACCATCTTACCCGCTTCAGGGCCACATAAGCATTCCAAGTAATTCAGAAAGGACAATTCATCTAACATAACGAGCACTACATCTTCAAATTTCTAGACCATTGTTACCTGCGTATATTATTTTGGGGGTACAATTTCGGGTGGCCGAGGTACGTGGTTATATTTTGGGGTGACATTACGGTCAGGAAGACGGTAAATTACCTTTCTCAGGACACGATGAGTTATTGTGACCCTCCTGACGTTTTAAGACCCGTCTCCGTGCTTTGTAAAGAATATAAAAACGTTGTCCCTCTCCGCAATGTAAGGGAACGAGTTAAATTTATTACCCGTATAATGTTTAGGAGATTTAAACCTTAATGTTTTTTGTTCTTGAAAATAGGTTTTAATCTTTTATGAGAAAATAAAGTGCTCATACTTAAGGAGTCCATAATACTTGGTCGTTCGTTGATGGTAAGAAAACACGCATATAAGTAGTTGCGTATTCATCTGTTATGGCATAGGTAGAGCTATAATAAACAGTCTTGAAAAGGCATCTCAGGACAATTTCCAAGCGATTGTCTGTCAATCGGCAACTAAGAACAACTAATTTATTGTTTCCAATATTTATAATTGTGCACGTCGTATGTGTCTCTCTGAATGCTATTTCATTAGCCTGGGTCTGCTGGAAGAAATTTCTTTTTACAAATAAGCTGTGCCTGTTGTGTCTTTGTATTTTGTTGTGTACATAAACTGTTAAATAAGTAATATATAAATAAGACCGACTACAATAATACCTATATGAACAATTTATATGTAATTTGATGTCAGTTTATTGAAAGACCTCTGACATGATTTGTGTTACGACCATTATCAGAGAGGGCAATTGAGACAGACATTATTACAAGTTGCTGTCATTTTAAATTTTTCACTAAAGCACAAACCGACCGAAACTTCATTCAAATTTGAAAAAATATAGTTCGCTTTTCATAAAACAATAATCACAATGTAACTCCAAAATAATAACTCAAAACTCTCTACACTGTTTAAAATCCAAAAAGCACAAACGAAACGTGTCCAGAGCAAACGGACGAGACACAACTTGGCGCGTTTTTCTGAGCAAAAATTTGATTGGGGCACAAAGAGTATGCGTGTTTGCACCGTCGTTTGTTTGTGCCGGCTTTTAATGAAGTTGTCGCCAAGCGGAGCGTGCGACGAGCGTGCGAGCGTACATGTGGCGTGGGGTACAAGTGGGGGACTTACAGCGGTAATAGTTGTAGTGACGATAGATGACGCTACACCAAGAAAAAACAAGTTCTCAAACGCGGTATCGAAGATGTCTCAGCGATCTGCAGATATACAACTTCCAAACCTGCACCCAACATAACAGCCAACCAGGCAGCAATCAACTTCAACGTTTAACTCCCAAATAGTCATATGGTGGGGAAAACATGATTTACAGTTGGTAAAAACAATCAAAATTACTCTCACTACAGTTATTTAAAGAATTTGATTTCTTGGGGATGCTGAGTGTAGGTTCTTAATTGTTATCTTTTATTAGACGAATCTATGAGTGTTAAGCACAGATCTTTTGAAATTGCAGGCTGATACCAAAAAAAATAATTTTAATTCACTCTATCATTTATGCTGCGCTGATTTCTCTCTATTTCATTAGTCCCTCCCATCAACATTAGATGTTGAAAGAATGGATAGAACCATTAGTTGCTATTTTTCTGTTCCTTCGGTGTGGAAAAAAAAATCTGTGCCCTGTGTATAATTTTGAATATAAAAGTAATCTCCGTCATATACGTATACATAATACGGGGGGTCCCACATAAAATATATGTTTACTAAATCACTATTTGCTATTACCTTGGACCAAACACTACTACAGACGAGAGTACCGTAGCCTAGTTCTCTGCAAAGCGAAGGGCTTAGAATTGAAGCTCTGAATTGGAAAATCGCGGGAGGAAGCCTCTGTACTCTTGCACTGTACTTGTACAGTCACAAGCTAAAGGCCGTTGCTGTTGACTGCTTCAGTGTCGAATAAAACGGTACACAAGTGTTTTAAAAAGTTCAAAAAACTCAACTGCGTAGGAAGGAAAGCTTCAAAACTTTAAATTGTTATAGATCCTAAACGATAATTTTAAACAAAAATGATGTAGGAAACCTAAAACTAATTTGTAAATACTTTTATTTATTTTTTAACTTTTACAAAATGGCGCCTATATGTCACCATATTTAATTTTAATCAAGATCACTTCTTTAGTTAAGACGAATCGATTGATGTATGAATCGTTAAAATCGGCCCACGCGTTTTGTCTCTAGAGCGCCACACAGGTTCAAACATACATACATAAGATATAGGCTGATAAACACATTACCCTCCTTTACATTGCGCAGTTGCGTTAAAAGGTAAACAGGGAAGTTTGTCAACTCACAAAATCACTAAATCTTGTCTAAAATTGCCATCTATCATTTTCTATCAAGAAAGACAGAAAACAATCAGAAAGGGACGGCTACAATTTTAGTCAAGATTCAATTAAGGTAGGTCTTTGAAGAATCGATACAATTGGATTCTTTCATAATTTTGGCTACATTTTAGTAACGTCCGATGACTTTTGAGCGACATTTTAAAAAGAACTGTCTATAAAATTAAATATCTACACCAAATTCCTCGGATTTCACTAATCACTGTAATTTTTCAGTATGCCCAAAAAGAAAATCCTGGAATTAATTATTAGTCACCACATTTTGAAATTATGCTTTATTTAAGATTGTACTTTATTGCTGCTTTATCAAAGATTGATTTTCGTTAGTATTTTAGTGCTTTATCCGTACCTGTTGAATGAATGATTATTCCATGCTGGACTGGGAGCGAGCGAAAAACATAGAATCTGCGAGTCCTCCCGGGTATGATGTCAAAAGCAGCGAAGGGATCTGAGGGTTTCTGTATATTGGTATTTAGGCGATGGGCTGACAACCTGTCACTACAGCAATATACCTACATATCTATCTTAAATAACCCTCTCATAACTTTGTCAGACGTGGCAGAACGTCCTTTGTTTAGGTCGTTTACGCTCTGCCTACCCCATTAGGGATTAAAACGTGACTATATGTATGTATATATAAAAAAATATCAGAAAATAACACACTTTTGAATGCAACTGTACACACAGGAAAGGTAATTGATTGACGGTTGCCTGACAACTGAGGACATAGTATTCAGCTCTGACGAAGTCTGTATGGGATAATGAGATCCACCGCGTTTCACTTTGTAACAAAGGCTTTCCAACAAACTGTTATATATTTTAGCCTTGCTATAAACTAGGAAGTTAGTAGAGCCCGAGGGTGTAGTGGATAGGTCCGCTGCCTCCTGAGCGGGAGGTCGTGGTTCGAATCGTACGAACGTACCAATGCGTTTTTCGGTTTTCGAATTTCATATGTACGTTTATTCAACGCTTTTTCCGTGCTTCGGAAGGCACGTTAAGCGCTTGGTCCCGGTTAATATCGTTTAATACCGTAGATATCTGTCGTTAAACCATGTCAGAGGCCATTGCTAAGCATTGGTGCCTTGAAAACTCTGACCTAATTTGATTGGGTCTGGTCTCCCTTCTGGGTTGCGGAGGTCAGATGGCAGTCACTCTGTTTAAAACCTAGATTAGGTAGCCAACCTCGAGAGATACGAGATAATGCGACGGGAGATGATGATGATAAACTAAGAAGTTAATAGTGTTTAAAATTTGCGTGATTCTAATTTTGTTTTACTTGGTTAAGGGCCTGATAAAAGACTTACATGCTGAACTGAAAACAGTAGAAAGTGAAAAAATATAAGCCATTCTTGACTAGAATCTTGATATTTAATTTAAGTATCGATATTTTGTCATAATTCTGGGCTGAAATTGCCATTTTAAACGTACGTAACATAATTATAGTTAGTTAGTAAACAGATTCCTATATATAACTATCTTCATTCAAAACAATCAATTTTCTCTTTGACTGAACCGATCTCATTTGTATTTTTTATCTTATATCTAATTCATTCCGCCCACGTACTAAGAGGAAAAAAAATAACGATTTTCCCAACAAACCAATTTCCCGTTTCGCCTATTTCGTAATCTCTTCCTAATTCAGGTTCATGTCATTACGGGACGGGATAAATTATAAATGATAACTCAGATAATTTTACCGCGCGGGACTTTTGGCAATATTTGGAGATTTATTTTCTTTTCTTGTACCAATTTGTGTATTATATTCGTACTAAGTACATTTACTTGTTTAATACGATGATTAATGAACATTTTGGGAAATTCAATATGAGAATTCAACCGGTTAATTTGATTTGTTACAAAGAGCTAAATTTTATTTCATCCCAGTAATACTAAAGCCAGTAGCGTGATGTGTTTTGACTTATTGCAATTTAGGTGATGTGCTGACAAGCTTTACTTTCTGAAAAAATCTTTCCTACCTATCCCGTAAGAGATTTAAGAAGTAAAACATGAATCTTTAGCGCACATAGATGACGCCACATCAAGATACATCAGTCCTAAAACGCGGTATCGAAGTTTGCTCGGCGATCTGCATATAACTTCCGAACTAATCCAGTCGGACTTCGGTCCCCTGGTCACAACACCCAAACAGGCGGGTAATTACCCTTTTCCTATCCGTCATCACTCGGCCAACTGGCCTCTCAAGAAAATGCTCCTAAAAATCCATGAAGTTTATTCTACTTTACATGTAGTTTAAATAAAAACACGATCACACTCATAGCCCCCACTAGGATTCCCTGTATCGGGGTGCCATGGACATACACAGAAACAACCACAAATAACACCCAGACCCAGAAACAGACATTTAAACTCATCATTCAAATGTCTGCCTCGGCCGAGAATCGAACCCGGGACCCTCTGCGTAGCAGGCAGGTACACTGCCAACTAGGCTGCGCGGGTCGTTAAAACTATCCATGAACTTTAAGATGGTTCGAGAGTTGCGACAGTGGCATCATCCATTTTAAGTTAATGTTGCTTGCTTTACAAACATTTTCATGAATATTTTATTATCCATAATATAATAATTCATAATGAAATCCATAATATAATAATTCATAATGAGTATTTAAGCTTCGTATTAAAAAGGTGCTAAAAGTGGTAACTTTTGGCACGAGTCGAACGATTCGAGAATCACTTGCTAAGAAGAAGAATACATTGCTTTTATTCTTAATGTGGATGATTATATTATAGATTATAAAAAGGAGAATTTGTTGCCATTCTCACGAAGAGTTAAATTTTCATGAAAATTATTGTATTTCAAGCGCAATTAAATTAAAACTGATGGCGCCACTGTAGTAGCTCTCGAACCACCTTATCATACTTCTATTTTGTTATTTTCATGTTTTATAAACATTACCACTGTGAGTGCCAAATTCCATAAATATATATGGAAAAAATCTTCATTGTGTTTCCCGTTGTTATATCAAAACCTCGATCTGTCACGCTCGTAACGTGAACCATTATTTACATGATCACGGCTGGCATATTGGTCTGTATTGTTTTTCAATCGCCATGTCCCAGGGGCGGAGGAGATGACGTCACGACGTATAAACAACATGGCCGCCGTGGGTCGTTCTCGTTATATCCTATCTTGTGGTTACTACTCAGTTAAATAGGTATATTTTTAAATTACATATTTTATTTGTTTAATATTGAAAATGCATTATAGATGGATAGATATATTCTTTTTTGCACACAAAACAAAAAAAAGTACAATGAAGGCGGCCTTATTGCTATGGTAGCAATTTCTACCAGGCAACAAGGCCGCCTTAATTGTACTTGAGTTTTTATTTCATTTGTTCTCATTTCCTGTTATTTTTGTTTTGTGTTAGCTATTTCTACTTTGCTATAGTAGCAATTTCTGCCAGGCAACCTTGGGTTAAGAAATCAAATGTAGAAAATGCGATATATATATATATATAGATGATAATTTCGGGAGCAGGCGACAGTCAAAGAACCGATTTATCGAATCAACTGAATTTATTATGGTACCCGCAGTATTACAATATTGGTCTACCTACTACAGTATCCCACATAGTGTATTTGCATTGCATTTTTTTTCAACTATACCAAATAAATAATTATGTTTGAATGAAATCGGAAAATGACACAACATACACGTTTTTTTGACCATTTTCCAGGATACAGGAGTAACCCCATTTATTCCTTTGAGTGCCATAAGTAAGATTTGACTGGTACAGCATATTGTCGCCCCTTTATATGGCACTATACGGCAAATATCAAGTTCAAGTCTAGCAGTCGTCTTTTTGTGTTTTCCCTCAAATACACGGCTATATAAGGCAAGAATATTACGAGGAGTGAACGAGAATGACCTTATTTGGAATCGATGGCCCGCTGGAGAGTACAGGATTGTTTCAACAGTTTTTTTTTCACCAAACATTCTGTGTGACCTGATTTTACGGAACGAAATTGAACGTAGAAATTACGATTTTTTTTTTTTTTAAATTGTATGTTGTCATAATGTCGCTTTTATAACATTTACCTTATATCGTAGAAAATTCTCGGACGATGACACAAAATAAGGTTAAATATAAATATTATTTGGTGGTGTTGTAATTTTTTTAAGTTTGAAAGATTGATTTAGATTTTTTTAGAATCTTAAACTGACTTAGCATTTTCTCTAGAGCCAGGTGGAAGCTAATAAGACCTTGTTTTTTTCCATGCTGGACTGGGAGCGAGAGAAAAACATAGAATGTGCCAGCTCCATTTCCTCTCGGGCATGCTGTAAATACCAGCTAAGGGATCCGAGGGTTTCACTATATTGTAATTTAGGCGATCGGTTGACAACCTGTCACTACAGCACTATACCTACAAATCTATCTTAAATAACAATCACAAAAATAATTAAGTTACTTTTTGATAATAAGGTGAATGGCGCAGTATGAGCGAGACTTTTTACCTTCTTTTATCTAAAAGATAATCATACATACATACATACATAAAATCACGTCTTTATCCCTTACGGGGTAGGCAGAGCGTTAAACGCCTCGTAAAAGGCGCTTTCGCCGCGTCTGACAAAAATTGAGGGCAATTTTAGATTGTAATGTGTATTGCTAAAGTGTAGTGACAGGTTGTCAGCCCATCGCTTAAATTACAATACACTGTAACCCTCGAGTCCCTTTTGCTGACTTCTACAGCATGCCCGGGAGGAAGGGCAGCTGGAACATTCTATGTTTTTCTATCTCTCCCAGTCCAGCATGGAAGAAATATAATATAATTATGGCGGATACTTTTTAGATTACATTTTATACAGAAGAACACATCATCATCTCCCTAGCCTTATCCCGTATCTTACGGGGTCGGCTACCTAATCCAGGGGATTGAACGAGGGTACTGGTTTTTACACAGAGCGACTGCCATCTGACCTCCGCAACCCAGAAGGAAAACCACACCCAATCTTAGATTAGGTCAGAGTTTTCAAGCCGCCAATGCTCAGCACGGGCCTCTGATATGGCTTAACGACTAATATCTACGGTATTAAACGATATTAACCGGGACCAACGGCACGGGAAGGCACGTTATGCCTTCCGAAGCACGGACATTTTAATATTGTACAGAAGAACACAATGGGATTTCAATAATTACTTTGTAACATTATTTTGCTAGTACTCGCATATTTAAATCATCATCTCTTTAGCCGTATCCCGTTTCTCACGGGTACGGCAACCTAATCTAGGGGATTGAACGAATCCAGTAGGGAAACCAGACCCAATCCTAAATTAGATCAGAGTTTTCAAGCCGCCAATACTTAGCACTGGCCTCTGACATGGCCAGCATTAACTGCCTCCGTGGTCTAGTGGCTAGTGCCATGGTCTCCCGATCTTGAGGTCCTGGGTTCGATTCCCAGGGGGGAAACACAAAGTTTAAATTTGAGAATTTATCACTTTGTGAATTTTTCCCCAGTTTGGATAGGACATTCCAGGCTGAATCACCTGGTTGTCCGAAAAGAAAAAGATTTCGTGCTTCGGAGGGCACGTTAAGCCGTCGCACATACGTAGATTTCAATTATTTAGGCGGCCAAAAATATATTTTTCTCTAAAATAGCTATACGTACAATAGGAAATTAAATTAAACCCTTTTTGATTCGAAAAAATATATTTATTGATTATGCAACATATTTACATCAATAAAATACCAAAAAATTAATATTATTTTACAATTACCAAAAAAATAAAAAAACGTCTTACGAATTATATATTACAAGCATAAATACGGTAAAATGTCATGTATCTATATCTTAAATATACACTTATCACAAATAAAACACATATTTTACTTTGAGAGAAAGTAAGCTACTTCAAAGTAAGCAATCTCTAGGTACAAGTATTTGGTTTGGCAGCCATCAACATTTCCATAGTTTCAGGAAGGAATACTTTGTGACAAGGTTTCTTGATTTTTCTGCTTGAGCTGATCAGGGGGTCTGATGTTAATAAAAGCCTGTTAAATACATCTAAATTGCATTCCTTTCTAGAAAACTTCCTTGCAAAGTTAAGCCTGTACGATCGAAAATGCTTGTTCCGGGCTTCTGCTGCCTCCTCAGATAACTGGCCAATAGGAAGTAACGAGTGACTTATGATTTGCCCACCATGCATCAGAATTTTGTGCATAGTCGGCGTCATTGGATGCCATCCATACAGGTCCACGTACAATTTCGCAGTGTCATATGCGTATTTGTCATATTTTGCGACATCAATTTCATGACCACTTGAAACAGTCTCCAATATAACTTTGAGCCTGTAGATAAGCTCAAAGCTAATTCCTGTGATCTCCGATGCCAGTTCAGGGTTGTCGAAGAATCTCCTGCTCGTGTTGCCATCATTAGTATTGCCAAAGTTAGCCTTTGGCATATCTATAAGAAGTCCAGTTTCGTTACGAAATCTGACTTGAATTTCGGACTTTCTTTGTGCTTCCAATTCCTTTTCTTCTGTAGTTTTCCTCTCTCTGTATTTCTGCACAGGTAATTTATATGCTAAATGGAGTATACTTTCGAAAAGCCGAATTCTAGCATGTAATACTGATAATCCGAATTCTAGAGCTTCAGAGCTCACATCATTCCTCTTGTTTAAATCGTTGAAACTTTTAGAAGTAGCTCCACAGATGTAGCACTTCGAAGTTGATTTCGTGTCCATGGCCGCGTTACACACCTTTCCGTCTACCATTGTCATTTTAAGCACATGGCCAAACTGATACTCTTGGTTGTTTAAAATGACTATCGTATTATTGAGCAGCCTAACTGACTCTTGCACATAATTTATTTCGTTCTTCGTCACATCTGTAGACTCTTTTGCATACCGAAATCGGATAGGACGGCAAAATCGTGACGAGGATAGTGTTGGGTTTTGCCATATTACTTTTTTGTTTTCCTCTCTACAAACAATGCGTAGCGGCACAAAAGAACTCAAGAAAATGTTTCCATCAGAGTCAGTGTCATGCTCAAATTTTTGTTTAAACTTGGATTGCTGAGAGCCGTCACAACCCCATTTACAGATAATCGTTAACGACTTCCTTTCTTCTTCGTTCAGCGTAATTAGCACCTCTTCCAGGAATATTGAGAGGCGTGTCACAGTAAGATCTATTAAGCATTGTAAGTTGCTTTCTGCCGAAGTATCTGTAACATTCATGGATTCTTGTGGGGGATAACATTCTTGTTTCGCCTTTAGCAACAAGTCGTAGCAAGGGAAATGTTTTGGGTTTGTTGCTCTTATAATTTCATATTGCCGTCTTGAAAGATCAGCTTCCACGAACATCTGAAGTGCTTGCAGAGGCGTCAGCGGAGGTAAACATGTCGTCGTCGTTATTCACTTTAGAATAGGCAGATCTATATTTGCTGGCTCGTTTCGGCGAATTAGTAATTTCTTTGAGAACTTTTGAAGCATTCCTTTGCCCAGTGTTTTGTAAAACAGATTGTGCGGCGTGGATGATGACGTCATGCTCCAAAGTCGCACGAATTTCTTCGGTTTTTCTTCTTTTGCTTCGCTCACTTAAATCTTCGAAAGATTTTGCTTGTCTACCTTGAGGAGAAGCCGATTCCATCGGAATCTCGAAAGTTCCTTCTAACCAACCTCGGTTATCTTCTAGGAAAACTTTTTCGTGTTTACTGGCTTTCTTCCATCTTTTCATGAATTCGGTTTTGATAAAGGAATACCTTTGCTTCAAACGTTTTTTAGCATTTTCAGTGTCCCCATAACGTATCACAAGAAAATCTTCATACGAATCGAGTTTTTCCCTTAAACTTGGTAAATTTTGTTCTTGCACTTGTTCAAACAAGTACTTCCGAGTCACTATTTTAGTACCCGAGGCACCAGATGGACCTGAAACAAAAAATAATTAGAATTAATACAATTTTGCACGAACGTGGTATTTTTTCTCAATTTTGACCCCTTACATTCAAATGCTCTTATTTTCGAAACGCGCGGGTTTCCGCGGCCAATTTTTTACTGGTATAATAGAAATACAAGTAAAGTATTGAAAAATAAAGAAAACATTGCTCGGACGGACCCTTAAGTTAGTTAAAAGACATATTTCATTGTTAGAAACACAAAAAAACTGACTTTTTTCAAGAGCTATCTTTAAAAACTAAAAAGATTATTAAGGGCAGTAGAAAATAAAAAAGTTACTGTTGAAAAACAAAGGTTCTTACCTGAATTACTGCAATCCATCACTGTCACTTGAAAAGAAGTAGTTGGAAAACAAATACAAATTTTACAAAAGTTGTAAGTTTAGGAGCGCCGAGAACAGACACGTACACGTAAAGCGACTATCGAATTTCGACTGCTATAGGGAAGCTCTTGCGCATCTAAGAAGGGTGGGAGGGGTTGCCCATTGTATTCCCGGAACTGTTTACTACCTGAGTAAATGGTTATCTTATCTTTAGTTGTTTTTTTGAATAGCGAGTTTTGGCCGCCTAATTACTTGAAATCTACGTATGTGCGTCGGTCCCGGTCGCTGTCTTTGATAGTGGTCGTTACTCAAACCATGTCAGAGGCCTGATAGCTGTGCTACTAGGCGGTTTAAAAACTCTGACACCAGGGTTCATTGGGTCAATAGACTCGATACCCACTCGACAGAAGAAGAAGAATGGTATTAAACGATATTAACCGAGACTAAAGGTTTAACGTGCCCTCTGAAGCACGGAAAAAGCGCCGAATAAACGTACATATAAAATTCTAAAACCGAAAAAGACATTGGATACGTGGTGGAATTCGAACCACGACCTCCCGCTCAGGAGGCAGCGGCTCTATCCACTCCACCATCGGGCTCGGACTCGAATATTTAAATACCAGATATATTCAAAACAGAAAGCAATCCTTACAGAAATGTAGCAATTAAAAACGAACGTAAAGTTATTAATTGCAATTGGCAATTAAAAGTTGGGGCAACAACTTGTACGCTCACCTTTCACGCATGACAGAGACAAAAGATGGCGGTGCTCATTATTGCGAGTGAGATGGCAGGAGTCGTTTCAGGTGTTTGTACAAGTGAGTTCCACAATTGAATTTTACAAAACGGGGAAGTTTTAATAAAATCATTACAGATGGCATTGGTACAAGTTACAATAAAGGTTTGGTACAAGTCATGCAAGCTTATATAATAAAGAGGAAATATTTGTTTGTTTGTCTCCATAACATTGCCGCAATCTTGAGGTTTGAGATTGATTTGACAGTTCTTCTTGTACTGCAGTGCCCCAGACCATATTTAAGTTTATTGATAACTGTGTTTTACTGTTCGTACATAGAATCACGCCTTTATCCCTAATGGGGTAGGTAGAGCGTAAACGGCCTAAACAAAGGTCGTACCGCCACGTCTGACAAAGTTTTGGGAGTTACTTAAGAAAGATTTGTAGGTACATTGCTGTAGTGATAGGTTGACAGCCTATTGCCTAAAACACGATATACTCAAACCCTTAGGTGGTTTTTACAGCATGCCCAGGAGGAAACTCACCTGGCACATTCTATGTATTTTTTTCACTCGCAGGCCAGCATGGAAGAAAATGTATTACTGTAACACTTTAAAGTATATAAGATTTCTTCCATGCTGGACTGGGAGCGACAGAAAAACATAGAATGTGCCAGCTGCATTTCCTCCCGGGTATGCTGTAAAAACCAGCTAAGGGATCCGAGGGTTTCAGTGTATTGTAATTTAGGCGATGGGCTGACAACCTGTCACTATAGCAATACAAAATGCAATCTAAAATTGCCCTCAATTTTTGTCAGACGTGGCGGAAGCGCCTTTTACGAGGCGTTTCACGCTCTGCCTACCCCGTAAGGGATGAAGGCGTGACTATATGTATGTATGTATGTATGTATATAAGATAAACTATCGTTAAAACATGTGGGTAGAGAAATATTAAAATTTGTTTCACAATATTATACTTATTCGGTAGAAGTTTGAATTGCTATTAGTAGAAAAGTCAGTAAAAGTAGTTGATGATGATGAAAAGTAGTTACCAAACCAATTACATACTCAATCTATGTACATACATACATACGTATAATCACGCCTTTATCCCTAGTGGGGTAGGCAGAGCATAAACGACCTAAACCAAGGTCGTTTCGCCACGTCTGACAAAGTTTTGAGGGTTATTTAAGTTAGATTTGTAGGTATATTGCTGTAGTGACAGGTTGTCAGCCCATCGCCCACATTGCAATATACTGAAACCCTCGGATCCCTTAGCTGATTTTTACAGCATGCTCGGGAGGAAATGCAGCTGGCACATTCTATGTTTTTCTCTCGCTCCCAGGCCAGCATGGAAGAAATCTATGTACGCAGTTTAAACAAATAAGCATGCTCAAATAAACCGTTATACGGGGTGCAAGGGCGTCCCACAAACTGATAGGGGTTGTTCAGTCAATGATATTTAAAACAAATTTTACATACATACATAAAATCACGCCTTTATCCCTTACGGGGTAGGCAGAGCGTAAAACGACTCCTAAAAGGCGCTTTCGCCACATCTGACATAAATTGAGGGCAATTTTAGATTGTAATGTGTATTGCTGTAGTGATAGGTTGTCAGCCCATCGCCTAAATTACAATACACTGTAACCCTCGAATCCCTTTTGCTGACTTCTACAGCATGCCCGGGAGGAAGGGCAACTGGAACATTCTATGTTTTTTCTTTCTCTCCCAGTCCAGTATGGAAGACAAATTTTACCAAGAGATTATTTCAGAAAGAGAAAAAAATATCGCTTTGAGGTAGTCATTTTGTATGGTAAAACCAATTTTCTTCTTCACGTCCTGAAAAAAAATGCTGGTGGAAGTTGCTCAGTCCATGCCACTGCTATCAGTTTGCGGGACGCTGTCTCTTACACCCGGTATGTACTTGACTGTCAGATAATAAACATTACGGCTTAAATTCGTGTAATTAAGCCATGAAATCGTTATTACCAAATGGAATCGAATTGCTCATTATAGACGCATGGGTATCATTAACGTTCGATGATAGTTTGTTAAGGGGGAACACTAAACTTACTTTTTACAGCAAGCCACTTTTACTCTGTCTACCTCGTGCGGGATATAGAGTGGCTTTTGTTTATGAATCTGGAAATTAGTACAGCCTATAAAGAATTATTCCATGCTGGACTGGGAGCGACAGAAAAACATAGAATGAGCCGGCTGCATTTCCTCCCGGGCATGCTGTAAAAACCAGCTACGGGATCCGAGGGTTTCAGTATATTGTAATTTAGGCGATGGTGAGGCCTGTCACTACAGCAACATAGACGACAAGTGCGAGTGTGGCGCCATACAATCTATGTCACACCTATTGTCGTGCCCCATCTCTCCTGCGACCTGCACGCAGGAGGACCTGTTTGACGCCAACCAAAGGGCTGTTGATGTGGCCACGTTCTGGGCGTCAAAGATTTAGCCATTGACTCGAGAAGAAGAAGAAGACAGCAACATACCTACAAATTAATCTGAATAACCTTGAAAACTTATTTTGTTTATAATCTGAATGGCATCTCTCGCAGCGACTATCCTAGATTTTACAGGTTATAAATTTATGACCGGTGCGCCTGTGTCAGCGAAAATTTACTGCATTTCGTAAAATGCAAAAGAAAATATATTTGAGACTTTCATCTGTGACTTTATTTATTCATTAGTGCGAAATGATATGAAATCGACTAGTTATTGAAGCCTAGTCTAGGACAGTGGTAAAAGAAAGAACGATAAAGACTCTTGACATAGGATCAAATCAAGTGGGCCTGTACACGATTCACGATCACACTTATAGTCCCCACTATCCCCTATATTCCCTGTATCGGGGTGCCATGCCGTGTATATGACACAGAAACACCCAGACATTTTAATTCATCATTCAAATGTCTACTCGACCGGGAATAGAACCCGGGACCCTCTGGGTAGCAGGCAGATGCACTGCCAACTAGGCTGTGCGGGCCGTCGAAGAATCTCCACTTTATATTATTACCAAACAAATAAAAATAACAACAAAGAACCTCAATTAGAAATGTTGGTAATTCCTAAATTCAAAATTAATAAACTCGTTTATTGTCTTTCAATACTAAATCAAACTGTCTGAGTTGAATTATCACGTTACATCTAAATCATTGGAACAATTTCAACAATTTCATATGCCCATAAATCTGATTTATCCCCCACTGCCCCTTAAATGTAAATAGGGTCATATATTTAATTCTCCACTTTTACACACATAAAATTGGATATTTCGATCGCGGGACAAGCGATAGTATCTTTTTTATCGTGGAAATTTGCATAATTGTTTCATACAACCAATCACTTTTTGCATATTAATTTTCTTTTGGTAATTGTTTTACATTTTTCCGGTCGACACGCGAAACTGTCCGCAGCTTTGAGCGCGCGATATTAATTTTTTGTCGACGAGGAAATTTTTTGCTACGAATATTCTTTATTAAATTATAATATACTAGCGCCCGCCCCGGCTTCGCACGGAAATGATCTTTGTTTCTCTACCAAATTTATGCATGTATCATACATATAAATCTCCTTCTTGAATCACTTTATCCATTAAAAGTAACTGCATCAAAATCCGTTGCGTAGTTGAAAAGAATTAAGCATACATAGGGACAGACGGACATCTATACACGGGAAGCGACTTTGTTTTATACTTGACTAGCGACCCGCCCCAGCTTCGCAGGGAAATTATCAGTGTTTCTCTACTATATTATGCATGTATTATACATATAAACTTTCCTCTTGAATCACTCTATCCATTAAAAAAATCCGTTCCGTAGTTTTAAAGATTTATGCATACATAGGGATTTAGGGACAGAGAAAGCCCCTTTGTTTTATACTATGTAGTTATACAGAAACCCTTGGATCCCCTAGGTGATTTTTACAGCATACCTGGGTGGAAATGCTGCTGGCACATTCTATGTTTTTTTGTCGCTCCCAGGCCAGCATGGAAGACAGTAAGGTATTAAAAAATATTAAAACCATTTACATTGAAACCCTGAAACGAGATAATACAGACGAGATGAGAATAAAAAGAGACTTCGTAGACGCACTTACGACAAAATTAAATTGCGACAGTTAGGCCAGATTTACTGGAATAGAATTTAATTTAAATTTTACTGCTTTTGCAATAAAACTGGTATTTTATTCGGATTTTTTCCTGGAGTCAAAATTAAATTAAATAACATAGTTCAACTGCCAATCGTGTAGTTATAGAGTTCTGAGAGAATTCACACATGATTCTGCCCCTTGTATAACTTCTTCTTCTTCTGCATAGCTTTTTCCCGGACTGGTTTCTAGCTTTTTTTACTCCACTTTGACGGTCTTCGGCATCAGCTGGTGTAAGTTCGTTCTCTTTCATATCCACTACATAATGCCTAAAAATACTTCGATTTCGTGATTGGCATAGATGATAAGAACATTACGAAGAACATTTTATATATTAAATCGTATGACGTATCTTTCTCTCACCGTTCTAGTTTTCCACAACCTCTTCTCCAAATTCATTTTTTTATCGGATAAAGGGAAAACCCTTGACGCAAAAATTCCGATCGACCTATTGACGGGAAACAAGAAATCCAATATGGAATTCAAACATGGAACCCGTACGACCACGCTTTGAGTGAACGTGGTAAAAAAAAACTCTCTTAGCTAGTGGATTCTTGATTCGAAAGACCCGATGAACCCTGGTGTCTAACCGCATAGTAGACAGCTATTTAAGCCTCTGACATGGTTTGAGAAAAGACCACTATCAAAAACAGCGACCGGGACCGACGGTTTAACGTGCCCTCTGAAGCACGTGCCCTCTTTCTATTCGGCCTGCAATGTCCCAACCAAACTGGTGAAAACCTCACAAAGTGATAAATTGACAAATAGCAACTTTGTGCGACAACTGGGAATCGAACCCAGAACCTCCGGATTGTAAGCCCATCAAGCTCTGACCACTAGAACACGGAGACAGTTAGAAAAAACGCCGCCATCTTGATATTTGACAGTTCTGTTTATAATGCAGCGTCCCCACACACGTTCATTGTGAACTGTGTCGCACTCTACACGCCAGTTGACAAACTGAAGAAATGTCGAATCAAAGTTATCCGACCGAAAACGAAAGCCGTATGCCTTTTGCTGGTGTGCTAGAGATGCGGCGCTACCTAAAATAGTTAAAAAAATTCTAACAAGTAAAGAATGAAAAAAAATATAAATCATTCGAAATTTAAAAGATTTACTGCGCCACCAATGGCTAATACGCTATTTTCCTACAAATCAAATCACCAACTTTTTGTGAAATGTCAAAATCACTTTTTTGTATGAAAATACTGAGTTCTGAGATATCATAACTTAGTATTTTCATAGTGACGATTCGCCAGTAAATATTGTACTATTTAAATCAATAACTTCTATATTTTCAACTCGATTATTAAATATACATAAGATTTAAAAAAAAATGAGATCCACAGTATTTTAGCCATCAGTTTTAAGTAAAAACGTATTGATTTTTTTAACCACCCAGTCAACATGCCTACATAAAATCACGACTTTATCCCTAATGGGGTAGGCAGACCAAAACCTTATATCACGGATGTACTTAGTAGGTAACCAGTATTCACTAGCATTTTGAAATGACAAATTTTACAACTTGGCTCATAATTATAGTTTACAAGGTTAATTAAAAGATCATTACATTTAACATATTTTTTTTAAATAAATATATAAAATAGGTATCAATGTGTATGGATATTGTATCTTATAATTAAATTGTGATGTGTGTTTACTTTGAATATCAAAGTCAAAGTATATGTTCATAATATTTGGATCTGTTCTTCTTTTTTTGACAACAATGTAATGTATAAGTAGGTACATCATAACATGAGTATTATTTAATTAATTGAATTAAATCAATTAAATTAAATTTAATATAAAATTTAAACTTAATCTCATTATATATGGACAAATAATTGCTAACATGACTGTAATGTAATTTGGTCTGAAATAAAACAATTTTATTTATTTATTTTATTTTTATTTAAAGCTCAAGTTAAATTATGTTAGGTCTTATTCCTATGATGATATAATTTTAGGGTTTAGAGCTGTCAAACATGGTCAATAGTTATTCTAGGTCTTTTAAACATAAACACTAATCAGCGTATCTGATAAATGGTTTGTTATGTGAATTGTTTTTGTTTTTTTAAGTATATGCTAACGAAGGATATTGTAAAGGGTGTCATTTAAACGATCGCCAATTAAATCAGTTTTGAAGTTCCTAAATAATAGGTTTGAAGGCAAAATAGTAGATTTGCCAGCAAATTTTTGCCCCCAAACAATTTTAAATCAATTCAACAATTAATCACTTAAAATCGCCGGGATTTATGATCAAGTGGCAAGTTAACTTTTTTGTATATATTTTAATAGGTATGTCCTCATAACTCGATGGTATGTTTAATCTTTAAATGAAACAAAAAATTAAGTTTAAATAATCAATATTCTTTATTAAAAACAACCTTCTTCTTACTAAAACTTAAACCTTAAACTTCTTCTAATCAAAAGCAATCTTTTTCTAATTAAAACTTAAACTTCCTCTTATCAAAATCATTGAATAACCAGCGCTGGTCTCGATTTGGAAGGGCGCCCTCTCTTCCTTTTTTGGCCGATAGGCACGTTTTTTGCTTCTGGTGGGGGGTTCACGAGCTTTAAACGTATGGCTAGCCCCATTATATGTTTGCACATATAATTTTTGAAAAATGCAGGGCAGTTGCATTTCCCTTGCATCCAGTCATTGTGCGGTAGATCCACTTGCCATTTGCTGAACCATTGTACTTTGTATTCAGCAAAATCAGTCCATGCATTTTCAAAGTTTTGGGTTTTGTCTGCCTTTCCACCCGGTACTTCATAGTGTTTGAAAGAATCGTCACTATACGTCAGTATTACTTCTTTAGGTAACTTTGCCCATTGGTAGGCTTCTGTCCAGTCTTTCAGAGTGATGGTTGGTACTGTCGCAAATACTTGGTTTTCAGATAACGACCATCCATTCACAAACTCAGAAGCAACTGTCAAGAAACGAGACAATGGCAAACGTTCACGGAGTGTGTATTCATCTTTTATTACTCGGTTATGTGATTCTAAAGCGTTATTAGTCGCTGGCGAACCCATGTGAGCCCCCAAATACCAGTTACGGTTTTGGGTAAGCCATTGCTCTTCAAAATATTGGATAAAAGCTGTCTCATTATCCCATTTTTTCAAGAATGCTTTTGAAGCTAACTCGAAGGTTTCTGAATCCGTCGCTGCTTGGAGAGAGTCCACATCTGCCAACAATTCTCTGTGAACAGTTTTTCGCGTATCTTTCTCCACATGAAGCTGAATTTTCTTCTTAGCGTGAGCCCAACACATTCTTACAGTGACATCCTTACCAAATACCTCTGTGAATGCGTTTTGTATTGCTTTAGCTGCATCACATACTAGCACTTCTGGCTTGAAGTTTTGCGAGTACAAGTTAAAGATATTGATCTTGATGGCATCGAACAACAACTTAAAGTCTTCTTTTTCTTCATTAGTTGCAACCCCCAGAGCAAAGGGATGAAATCGTTTGTTTTTGTCTGTACTTCCAACGACGAAAACGGGGAATCCTTGCCATATTAGTTTGTATGTTGCATCAGCATGTATAACTTTTACTTCACCTGCTTTTTGCATCAAATATTTTGTTGATAGGACAAATCTAAAGCGTGGCGGATTACTTTCTTCAAGGATTTCATATCCAATAACATAAACTTCATGTTCGCTATTAGGAATCTGCGAATGAGACTCTAGCCAAGATTCCAATTCGCCCAGACTGATCGTGGGCTGTCCATATTTACAACGGCGTCTATCAATTAAATATGTCCTTAGTTGGGACATTTTTGGCACTTTAATACCACCCATTTTAGCTAGACTTGCAAGTATAGCTTTGGGTTTGAGATGTAAGTCGTACAATTTATTAATTTCTTCTTTTACTCTCTCACTAAGCCCATAACTTGCGAGCGTTTTTGAATCGTGGTCATGATCACATTCTGTACGAAACAACAATACTTCATCCGAGAATGAATACATGAGTAAATATAGCTGAGCTGAACACTGAGGTGCCTTTCGTACAACTTTGTTGCATCTATAGTACGTCTTTCGCCCTTCCTCAACATCATGCTTATGAATAAATGACCAGGTTTTTTCGGCCTTTATGTACTCCTCAGCACTGGATTTGTTTTCAAACTTAGTGACGAAAATCCAAACCTTGTTTTGCGACCGCTTCTTCTTTGGCTCGGTACCTTCGTCAGCTTCGGAAATTTCCTCATCAGATTCCAATACCGGCACTTTCTCCACAAATGATTGCTCGACAAATGATGATAAACTATTTGCAATAACTGAATTATCTTCACGACTACTTGATGCCATAATTACTGTTAAGAAATCAAATTAACAACAAAAGGACTATAAAATGCACTCGCAGAACTTGCGCGAATAAAGTAAACAAGCGAATGAATTTACCCGCACCCGCGCGCCCGCGCCGCGTATCATACACCCATCATTGAGGCCGGATTGGACAATTATCGTCGCGCGCCAATTTGGCTCCGCCCCTTTGAATATTTTTTCATTAAATTTGTAAACTCATGTATTAAATTGCTAACGAATTATAATATTTTAATAACTGAACCAATTAAAATGTAATACTGCAATGCTGACAAAATATGAATTAAAAATAAATCGCAATATGCGACCTACAGTCAATATATTTGCTGGCAAATCTACTATTCTGCGGGCGCAGTTATTATTTGAGGAGCAAAAATAATATTCTGCAAACGAAGTTTTTATTTATTTAATGAACTCCAATTTTTTGGCAATCCATCTATTATTTTAGATTTGTATTGATATTATTTGATAATTCATACCAGAGCACACTTTTTATTTATTTGAGGATAAAAATATTTTGTTGCGATTGGTCTATTAATTTGCTGATACAAGTTGATGACAAAAATAAACTTTGCTGGCAAGAAATATAGTTCCCTATTGTAAACACAAATTATGTTAAGGGTGAGTTCCCAATATAAGGTGTTCAACGTCAAATATATTATTGTAGTCTATCGTTATGAGTTGGCCAATGACATGTAACCCTTATTTACGGCTTCCTGGGTGGTTACTAATCTAGATTAGAGTCAAGAGAAAACCAAAAGCAACCAAAAAGAAAAAGAATGGACCTTTTCGAATGATAGCTGATTTTATTTTTATTTATTTATTTTATTAAGAACATCCAATAGCTTAACCATAAATTCAATCTAGAAACCATACGTAACAATGAATCTTCGCCAATCAAAGGATACCACATTAAAACAATTTATAGGAACTCATGACAAAAATAACAGTAGAAATATTTAAATACATGTCGGCACATGCTACCGAAAAGATAAAAGTAGTTAACTGAACAAACATTACGTAAACTGAACAAAATTTTTGTAATATTAATTTTAGAAATTATAAATATATATTTATAGCGAACGGTGACAGTCGCTCACCTGTCAACGGCTTGACTTGTACACGAAGTTGTTTTGATCAGGGTGCGAATGAGAGATCCGACACAATCCAAGATGGCCGCGGGCTTAGGCAAACAAACTCACAAGAGGAAACAGGAGGCACCGAGGTTTTCAAAAAGTCACTGAGTATTTTAATTTGAGAAATTAATTAAAATATTTGGAAGCGCGCGACACGTCCGATCCAGTAGAGCTCCAAAAAGAAAAAAAAGGAAATGCAAAAATACTTCCATGCTGGCCTGGGAGCAAGAGAAAAACGTAGAATGTGCCAGCTGCATTTCCTCCCGGGTATGCTGTAAAAACCAGCTAAGGGATCCGAGGTTTTCAGTATATTGTAATTTAGGCAATGGGCTGACAACCTGTCACTACAGCAATGTACCTACAAATCTATCTTAAATAACCCTCAAAACTTTGTCAGACGTGGCGGAATGACCTTTTTTTAGGTTGTTTACGCTCTGCCTACCCTATTAGGGATAAAGGCGTGATTATATGTATATATATATATATATATATATATATATGCAAAAATACTTATCTGTTAAGCGAGACCTCAAGTCAAATTCTGCCCTACCTATCGACAGTCACATCACTATAAACTACTAATTCAATATAGCACTTATTTTCAGGCGGGTAGGTATCAAAGTCGTAGGTTGCCATGGCAACGTCCTTTCGGCTCCTTCCGACCGTGGGTAATTTCGCCTGAGGTGAGGTCACAGGGCCGGAATATACAGCGTCCTATGTTGTTGATAATTTCTATGTAGTTTCCTGGGTAAGTTATTTTAATGTTAACATACTTTGGTAGTTTATGTTTGGTTTTTTTAAGTAAGTAGCTTATTTACGTACCTTTACAATATATTGCCTAAAATGTATACCAGCCCACTAGTTCAACTTTTTATTTTCCTGTACCCTAAGGTTGCCTGGAAAAAAATGCTGCTTAGCAACAAGGCCGCCTAATTGTACTACTTTTTGTTTCATTTAATTTTATTTTCTCTTGTGTCTTTTATGTGCAATAAAGTATATTCTTATGTTTTCTTATCTTATCTTATCTTTTTTTAGATTTGTCTGGTCTTTCATCAAGTCATAATAAACGACAAATTGACAATAAGTTTACCCAGATGGACTAAGAGCGACAGAAAAAACATAAGCATGTGCCAGCTGCATTTCTTCCCGGACATGCTGTTAAAACTAGCTAAGGAATCCGAGGGTTTCAATATATTTCAATTTAGGCGATGTGTTGACAACCTGTTACTACAGCAATACTGCCCTCAGAAGAAAAAAAACCATAACTACAGATTTTAGCAAAATCTTAAAAACTACTCAAAATATGCAAAATCTATGTAAATCAAAAAAGAATGCTTCCTTTTAAAAAAAACCCTGTACCTTTAAGTTTATTTAACCAAAGGATATGATAGTCGAAAGTCTTTTGCATTTTACGCGCAACATGGTAGGATGCAGTTATGGTTTTTTTCCTTCTGAGGGCAGAATATACCTACAAATCTATCTTAAATAACTCTCAAAACTTTGTCAAACGTGGCGGAACGACCTTTGTTTAGGACGTTTACGCTCTGCCTACTTCATCAGAGATAAAGGCGTGATTATATGTATTTTTGTACGAGTATGTATTTTCCATAACTATCTATTATGTAACAAACTACAACTAGTCCCTGTGCAGGTCCCAAAGTTAAATACATACATACATATAATCACGCCTTTATCCCTAACGGGGTAGGCAGAGCGTAAACGACCTAAAGAGAGGTCGTTTCGCCACGTCTGACAAAGTTTTGAGGGTTATTTAAGATAGATTTGTAAGTATATTGCTGTAGTGACGGGTTGTCAGCCTATCGCCTAAATTGCAATATACTGAAACCCTCAGATCTCTTAGCTGGTTTTTACAGCATGCCCGGGAGGAAATGCAGCTGGCACATTCTATGTTTTTCTCTCGCTCCCAGTCCAGCATGGAAGATAAATACGCTGAAATTTTGTAAAATCCAAAATATTTGTTACTAGTTTGTTACGTACTTTTCGTGCAGGTAACTGTTTCTTCATTTCTAAATACGTTAAAACAAAGACATTGAGATTTAGTAAATTATTTTAATTAGTAACTTGAAGACTTATTCGTTCAAGATGCTGTACTAATCTGTGGTGAAAGATACATTTCTCTACAATCTTCACGTAAGAGCTGGTAAATTCCAATTCCAATTCAAAGACAAGATGTTCTTCAGAATGCATTTCTCGATGTTCAAGGAAATTCCTCGTCTCAGTTTCAAATGCCCCATTCCTATAAGGGACCACAGACGTAGATAGGTATAGATACTGCAAGTTATACGAAGCCTTGTGTGCTAGGTTTCCAATCTACAAATGAATGGGAACTTCCATATTCGAAAATGTTAGAAATAGAAAAACATTATACAATACAATACAAGATACTTTTTTGCACAAAGAAACACAAATACATACAGCAGAAAAGTAAGGAACAAAACAGTACAATATAGGCGGCCTTATTGCTAAAGCAGCAATTTCTACCAGGCAACCTTTGGGTAGTAGGATAGTACATAGCAGATAGCGGGATAGTGCATACTAAATTAATCTTAATACTTAAACAATATAAATACTACTAAATAAATACATAAATAAAATAAACTAATATATATTTATAATAAACTAAAACATATTATGCTAATGGGAGATAGGATAAATAACTAATTATTATTCTCCAAGAAGAACTTTCTTGTTCGCTCTTTAAATGTCTCATAAGACGGTGCTCGTCGAACGTTTTTGGGAAGGGAATTCCACAATTTGACTGCTCGGACCGTGAAAGATTTTCCGTAGAAGTCCATTATAGTTTACCTATGACAAAAAAGGAAAGAAATAAGAACCTTTTGCAGGAAAGATGTAGGGAATGTCAGCTGTTCATGTATGAGGTGCTTTTACAATTTATAACGGCACAATTAGGAATTATTCGTGTTTTGAACTGATTACGTATGATAAGGGTCGGGCGCGGGCTGTAGCATTCCGACTCAACTCAACAACACCAGTAATAAGTAGGTAAATATTGTTTAAACGAAATCATGGTAACGAATTATGGTACGTGAATTACATACACATTTCATGGAATGCGGTATCTATTGTCTATCTATATCTATGACCGTGATAAGGACGAACTATCTGCTAACATGTTTCGCTTGATTTTACCCAGAATTTTGGTTCAGTCCTCTTACGCCCGAATAGAAACTGTGATAGAAATAGATCAAGTAAATTCCGAAGTAAATCGTGTTAGTACTTAATGATACAGTAAAGTTTGTATCTCTTACGGAATAAGTAGGGGTTCAACGGTTCAAAACCATATCCGTATTATTTCGCAGGTGTGACAATTACTGAGAATAATTTTAGATTTTCTAATAGATTTTTACGCCCACAGTGCTATTTGATTTCTAAAAATTTTAGAAATAACAATTTAAAAATTCGACCACTGACGGGATTCTAGATTGCTACAGTATTAGATTGACACGCCTTAAAAAGTCTTTACTGCCATTATACGTCCCGTACGACAAGCAGCTGTCCCAGTGCAGCATTATGGTCCCATGCTGGACTAGGAGTGAGAGAAAAACTTAGATTGTGCCAGCTGCATTTCCTCCCAGGCATGCTGTAAAGCCAGCTAAGGGATCCGAGGGTTTCAGTATATTGCATTTTAGGCAATGGGCTGGCGACCTGTCACTACTGCAATATACCTACAAATTTGTATAATGTCAGACGTGGCGGAACGACCATTGTCTAGGTCTTTTACGCTCTGCCTACCCCATTAGGGATAAAGGTGTGATTATATGTGTGCAGCATAATGAAAATAAAAACACCATCCCTTGAAGCGTCAACCACACCCCTGTTGCCTACATGCGGTTGTTGCTTGCCCCGTCACCACGCTCCATCGCAAAACCATTACAACCGCGCACCATAATCAGGCAAATCTTTACATTAATATAGTCACGCTCGTAACCTTTACGAAGTAGGTAGAGCGTCAACGGATTCCTAAAAGACCAAATTTCACAAATTTTATTATTCTAATTCATGTACTGCATTGATAAGTTGACTTAGGCCCGTAATTTAAATCCACAATTGAGATTGACAACCAGTTTGAGTTCGTATCAGAAATGTAATTTCAGTACAAAATGGTTTGCAAATCCATACTTATTATTGCTCTCAATCTTAAGATAGCTGAACAAATACGAGCCTTAATTACCTACCATACTTCTAACCATGCTCTCAACTTATGTCCCTAAAATTTATTGTATACCGCTTGTGGTTTTTGCAATTTAACTACGTTCTAGTATTGTTTGGAAATGATGAAAATAAAAACGCCATCCCTTGAAGCGTCAACCACAACAAACCCTGTTGGTTACATGCGGTTGCCGCTAGCCACGTCACCACGCTCAATCGCAAAACCATGACAACCGCGCATTATAATTGGGCAAATCTTTACATTAATATAGTCACGCTCGTATCCTTTACGAAGTTGGTAGAGCGTCAACGGCATATATCACAAAATTCAGTATTCTAGAGCATGTACTGCATAAGTTGACCTTTACATGACTAAATTACCTACCATACTTCTAACCATGCCCCCAACTTATGTCCTTAAAATCCACTTTATACCGCTGGTAGGTTTACAATTTGCCTACATCCCAGTATTGTTTGGAAATGATGAAAATAAAAACACCATCCCTTGACGCGTTAACCACACCAAACGCTGTTGCTTACGCGGTTGCCGCTTGCCACGCTCAATCGCAAAACCACGACAACCGCGCGTTGACGGCATCATAATTATATTTCAGTCAATGTATGTGTTACTTTTCTCTTCCCCGTGTGGTGCCGGGGTAGAATAGCATCACCCGTGGGTGCCGTAAAAGGCGACTAAGGGATAAATCCAGGGAATGGGCAGCAGCGTTCCCTGTGAATGGAAAACTTGTACTGCGTTCACCAACCCTTGCCTTGGTGTAGTGAGTATGGCATATATCCCCAATTTTGGGGAGGCCCATGTCCAGCAGTGGACTGTTGTGGCTGATGTTGATGATGTGTTACTTTAAAAGATCTAAATTCGATTAATTTAAAGTAGAAACAGTAAATTTTAGAATTTACTAACAATTCGATCCTAACAGTTTTTGATCATACCATTACTGAATTTATAACTGAGGATATCCAGTAGCATTTTTGGAAATGGAAATAGCAGTGACAATCAGTGACGGATTTTCTGTGAAATAATGAAAAGCTCCATTAGGGAACAATTATGTGGAATTTTGGAGGTGCTCCTTGGAATTGGATGTATACTTTACATATGCGGACATGACGTTTTTATACGACGTGTTCACCGGCCGGTTGGATTGCTCTGATCTCACTATATTGGCATTAGCGCCTGTAGCAGACGCACACGATATCCTCGATCGTTCTATTCCGGATTTTCTCGTACTAATTATTCCCAAAACTCCATCATTAACAGAATAGTACCAACCTATGAGTCGAAGTTTGATGAAGCCGATATTTTCATTCTAACCCGTAATCAATTCATCAATTGTGTTTATGGTAAAATCTCTACTCTATGAATATGCCCTTACATTACAATGAAGCCATGAAGCTCATACACTACACAATACACATACATTCCCACTTACACGCACACTTAGCCTACCTTATGTTTATTGTTTGTTTGTTTACTACCCTATTATGTAAATTTAATATGATGAACTCTGTTATTGGCTATATAAGTTTTTCAGATTACTGTTTGTAATAGTGAAATAATTGCTGTTGGGTTCTCAATAAAGAAAATTAATATTAAAACAAAAACGTGAAATTGAGAACCCAGTTTTTTTGTTATTTAAATGAGCATCTAGGTACCGACAGCGAAATATGCTCGATACAATTTAGTCAACAACCTTCCGCATATCTTATTCTTACCGATAATTTAAACACCTTCCTTCAAACTTCCCAACCCACCCTTATTTCCATGTCATACTTCATAAAACCTTTCTGAATCCGCGTATGACGACGTTGCGACGCACTGACGCGTCAAAACGACGCATCCCGCCGTCCGACGTCGCTAATGGCGCGTCACGTGATTTAGCGGGAGAACGCTCGGAAAGACAGCGTATAGCGCAAGAAAACGGTTTTTGATAAACGCGGGGTATGCAAATATGGGAAGTCGAAAGGGTGGGTAGAAAGTCCGCAAATGTTTGATATTTTCCAAGATTAAAAGAGTTAAAAGTTTGCACATGAGTGATTTTAGTCGAAAACAGCGTATTACGCATGATAACGGTTTTTGATATAAGCGGGGTATGCAAATATGGGAAGTCTAGAGAATGGGTAGAAAGTCCGCGAAATTTTTGATACTTTCCTAGATTAAAATAATTAAAAGTTTGCACATAGGTAAGTGATTTTAGTAGCGAGTCGAATACAACGTTTTACGCATGAAAACAGTTTTTGATAAACTTGGGGTATGCAAATATGGGAAGTCGAAAGGGTGGGAAGAAAGTCTGCAAATTTTTGATAGTTTCCTAGATTAAAAGAATTAAAAGATTGCACTTATGTGATTTTAGTAGCGAGTTGAAAACAACGTATTACGCATGAAAACGGTTTTTGATAAACGCGGGGTATGCAAATATGGAAAATCGAAAGGGTGGGTAGAAAGTCCGCGAATTTTTGATATTTTCCTAGATTAAGCCTCGTATTTATAAAGCAATCTCATGAGTGACAGCAATATTAAGTATGACAGGCCCCATTGTGTGGAATTATGTTTCTGTTACGAGCTCAAACTAGCTGTCAGTCTCAAGTGCTGTTTATAATTATCGACCTAAAAGAATTAAAAGTTTGTATAAAAGCGATTCCTTCCATGCTGGACTGGGAGAGATAGAAAAACATAGCATGTTCCAGCTGCCCTTCCTCCCGGGCATGCTGTAGAAGTCAGCAAAAGGGACTCGAGGGTTACAGTGTATTGTAATTTAGGCGATGGGCTGACAACCTGTAACTATAGCAATACACTTTTCAATCTAAAATTGCCCTCAATTTTTGTCAGACGTGGCGAAAGCGCCTTTTACGAGGCGTTTATCGCTCTGCCTACCCCGTAAGGGATAAAGGCGTGATTTTATGTATGTATGTATGTATAAAAGCGATTTTAGTAGCGAGTCGAAGACACCGTGTTGTGCTAGAAAACGGATTTTTATAAACGCGGAGATTTCGAAAGGATGGGTAGGAAGTCAGTGACTTTGGGATGGAAACTTCAAGGTTGCTTCCATGATGAGCTGGGAGTAATAGAAAAATAATGAATATGCCAGCTGATTATCCTCCCGAGCATAATATAAAAACCAGCTAATGGATTCGACGGTTTCAGTGTAGGTAAGCGAGAGCTGTCACTATAGCCGATCTTACTGACATAACCCTCAAAACTTGTCAGAGGTAGCAGAACGAACTAAACGTTAACACTCTGCATACCCCATATGGGATAAAGGCGTAATTTTATGTATGTAGCTTCAAGAATAAGGTTTGAAACACTCCTTTAATCTACGGATTAGACAAAGCAACATAAGGTCATACCATTCAAAGGTCGATCATGTATTTTACATTAGAACTTGGTTGTAAAACACATTAAAAATTTATCTCTTCTTGCTTTTAAATTATGTCCGTAGAGATATAAAATAAGAGAATGCCGGAGAAACAGCTGAAACATTCTATGTTTTTTATAGCTCCCAGTCCATCACACAAGTGTTCTCATATTACATACATACATATAATCACGCCTTTATCCCTAATGGGGTAGGCAGAGCGTAAACAACCTAAATAAAAAGTCATTCCGCTGCGTCTGACAATGTGTTTAGGGTTATTTGAGATAGATTTGTTGGTATATCTGTAGTGACAGGTTGTCAGTCCATCGCCTAAATTACTATATATTAAAACTCTCAGATCTCTTAGCTGGTTTGGCACTATGTTTCTATGTTTTTTTGTCGCTCCCAGTCCAGCACACAAGTATTCTCATAGTCAATACACAAAAAACGTGAACTGCGAACACAAAGCACCGAGTCAGCACTGCACGGTTTATTACGACCAAGTTTTCACTCACAAACAGCTGTATGAGTAAGAGGTGACCTCTTTTTGTGGCTGTGTTGAGCTCCGAGCATTAGCCAGAGAGAAAAACTTGCGCGGTATTAATTTTGTGTGGAAATTTCTGGACAAGAATTTTTAGAACATGTATTTTTTGAGTTTTGGCGTTTACGCGTGTTCAACTTTGAAGCGGTAATGAGACGCTCGTGTGATGGGATTTTTACTAACAAGGCGTACATTTTTTATTATATTTGATAGGCAATCATTTGTCCGCCATCTCACGTGATGGTAAGTGATGATGTAGACTATGATGGAGCATGATTGCCTAGAAAATGCCTGTTCACTCTCAAATATAGTCACGCCTTTATCCCTAATATGGCAGGCAGAGTGTAAACAACTGAAACAAAGATCGCTCCGCCACGTCTGACAAAGTTTTGACGGTTATTTAAGATAGATTTATAGGTGTATGGCTGTAGTGCCAGGTTGTCATCCTATCGCCTAAATCACAATATAGTTTTTGCAGCATGCCCGGGAGGAAATGCAGTTGGCACATTCTATGTTTGTCCAGCATGGAAGTAATGTGTGTATGTATGTAAAAAAATCAAAACTTCTCTTCCTAATCAGTGCAACCTAGTCGAGTTGACTCTTCCGATGAACGAGCTCATACAAAAGTTTCTGAACGAAACTCCAGCTTGGCTTGAAAAAACTGAAAGTTTGTAAACTTGGAGTTACTCAGGATGTTGTTACAGCTGGGTACTGGAAGATATTTTGTTACAAAATTCAGATCTAAAGTCGAACGTACTACTCGTAGTATAGGAAGAAATCTTTAGAAAGTTATGTTTAAAATACTTAATCCGCATTGGTTAAAGGCAATCACAGGCTTCTAATATCATTGGCTGAATGAACCGCATAATATGGTGGTTGATCACCATATTTCGCATAGGTCTTTTGGCTTGCTATCTCCCCCCCCCGGTGCTTAGGACTGACACTAGTTTATGTTTAAGCTTGGTCTATTGTAGAAACTGTCTATGAGTCTGTGTGTGATCACTACTACGCTAGAATAGAGTTAAAAGCAACGTCATATAAAAAAATATACAATCTCATTTTTTTATGAATAATGTCTCTTAAATACATACTCGAACTTCATAATTAAAACAAAAAACGATAGACTATGTGCTCTGCCGTAGCTTCAAAATCTGTAATAAATTAAAGCTTGAATAAAATGCCACTAACATACAAACTTACCTTACCTTACGTAACTAATTTGTCTTGATTCACGTTGTTTACCCCCACAACTGCTCAAGGAGCGATTCTGAACGCGGAATAAAATTAATTACCTTGAGAGTGAGTTAGCATATAATTGTCTGATTTCTCTGCTTCGGGGCTAAATGCTTGACAACTCCAGGGTAATGGATGGCTTACGAGGGGTGTATGTTAAATACGTGGCTTAGAGAAAGATATACATACATACATATAATCACGCCTTTGTCCTTAATGGGGAAAGCAGAGCGTAAACGACCTAAACAAAAGGTAATTCCGCGACGTCTGACAAGGTTTTGAGCGTAATTTAAAATAGATTTGTAGGTATATTGCTATAGTGACAGGTTGTCATCCCATCGCCTAAATTGCAATATACTGAAACCCTCGGATCCCTTAGCTGTTTTTTACAGCATGCCCGGGAGGAAATGCAGCTGGCATATTCTGTGTTTTCTCTCGCTCCCAATCCAGCATGAAAGTAGATATTAGTTACTCCTTATGGTTTGTACTTATTTCCGGATTCACAAGCAAAAGTCACTCTGTATCCCTCACTATGTAGGCACAGCAACAACGCTGTAACAAAAGTGCTTTCTCCACTTATTCCAGGGAAGAGAAGAGAGAAGTAGCATTATACTTTTTTTATGCTCCAGCATGCGTAGTCTTTCATGATTGATTGTACTTTACACGAATAAAAGGTTGGATAATACCAACAGATTTTATTCAAATACCATCATACAACAGGCTTATTCTACAAACAAAATTACCCCGTAGGTTTTAGAATCAGTAGACTATGCAAGCTGCATTCCCACCTGGGCCTGCTGTAAAAACTAGCTAAGGGATCAGAGGGTTTCTGTATATTGAAATTTACGCGATAGGCTGACAACCTGTCACTACAAATTTATCTTAATTAACCTTCAAAACATTGTCGGACGTAGCGGAACGACCTCTGATTTGGTCGTTTACGCCCTGCCTACCCCATTACGGATAAAGGCGTGATAATATGTATGTATGTAGATCAAGAAAGGATTTGAAAGTATAATTCCAACTTCTCTCCGTGTCTTAAGTCACACGTTACTTACAGGTAAATGGGACGCGAGTTGATGTTAATTTCGTTGTGAGGTCACCAACATACCACTTAATATGATAATCAAAACATTACCAGTTGAAATGTAGGACTTTTAATGAGAAAACGTGGTGTAGGCAGGATTCTGAGACATACTGGGGTTAAGTTTGATTGACAAAGAGTATATATTTTTTGTGATTCGCAATGGATTCGTCTCGTAGCTTTAGTTTAGGGTAACGAAGATGGAGTCGACGTTAAAGCTGGCTCATCTAACTAGATGACTAAGTAGAAGCCTCAGCATACAAGTACTCCTACGCTCTGATAGAACATAGCATGATGATTGTCGCTGATCTTTTGAAGAGCACATGTATACCTACATATAATCACGCTTTTATCCCTAATGGGGTAGGCAGACGTCGTTCCGCCACGTCTGACAAAGTTTTGAGGGTTATTTAAGATATATTTGTAGGTATATTTCTGTGGTGACAGGTAGTCAGCCCATCCCCTAAATTACAATATACTGAAACCCTCGATAGGGATAAAGGCGTGATATTATGTATGTATGTATGTATGTATGAAACCCTCGGATCCCTTTTGCAGAATCTTGGAATAATTTAGCCAGACTTCTTCAAATGAAAGGCAGTAGATAATGTCGATGTTCATGAAACTGAAGACCTCTCGAATCTAAGAAGGTTGATGACAGAAGAACCATTGTCTTATCTTGCCTATAAATGATCCCACTGCTGGGTAAAGGCCTCTCTCTTCTCCTTCCATTCTTCCCTGTTTTGGGCCTTAAGGTGCCAATCATTGGAGAATGAGTCTAGCTCATCGCGCCATCTGCAACGGGGTCTGCCACGGCGTCATCTTGTGGTGGGTGGTTTCCAAAGCCAATGTTATCTTCCATGCTGGACTAGGAGCGAGGGAAAAACATAGAATGTGCCAGCTGCGTTTCCTCCCAGGCATGCTGTAAAAACCAGCTAAGGGATCTGAGTGTTTTTGTATATTGCAATTTCCCTAAAAATCTATCTTAAATAACCATCAAAACGTTGTCTGACTTGGCGGAACATCCTTTGTTTAATTCGTTTACGCTCTGCCTACCCCATTAGGGATATGTATGTTATTTTCAACAAATTTTACAAATATTCCCCTGACTGTAAATTGAACCCGCAACTCCGTACATGCAAGATCTGTAGATTAAATGTAGTTCACAAAACTAACCACCCATGTGTATAATTGCAAATGAGGGGGTGTTTACCGCTGATGAGATGTATGGAGGGTCGGATCACTTCCAAGGAGAGAAAGGAGGCATTTTTGCCTCTTTCCTTGAACCATTTTCTTCCATGCTAAACTGGGAGTGAGAGAAAAACATAGAATGTGCCAGCTGCATTTCCTCCCGGGTATGCTGTAAAAACCAGCTAAGGGATACGAGGGTTTCAGTATATTGTAATTTAGGCGATGGGCTGACATCTGTCACTACAGCAATATACTTACAAATCTATCTTAAATAACCCTCAAATCTTTGTCAGACGTAGCGGAACGACCTTTGTTTGGGTCGTTTACGCTCTGCCTACCCCATTAGGGATAAAGGCGTGATTATATGTATGTATGTTTTCTTTACATTTGTATGTTTATTACATACTAGATTTCTGTCAGCGGTGTCAACCACTGCTTAATAAGTTTTCTCATGGGAATTAGATATTTTTTCGCAGTAAAAAGAAACCTTTGTTACTCTAATTGAATGTAGCTTTCAAATGGTGAAATATTTTTTGAAATAGGTTCAGTAGTTTTTGAATTTATTTCTTACAAACAAAAATACAAATCTTTCTTCTTTACAATATTAGTAAAGATATAGATTTGATTTATCAAATGTAATTCATATGTTTTATTTAGATTTCAGTGTACGTGAACGAAATATAATATACATATATGCATATAATCACGCCTTCATCCTTAATGGGGTAGGCAGAGCGTAACCGACCTAAACAAAGGTCGTTCCGCCACGTCTGTCAATTTTGGAGGGCTATTTACGATAGATTTGCAGGTACATTGATGTAGTGACAGGTTGTGAGTCCATCGCCTTTATTACAATATACTGAATCTCTCGGATCTCTTATCTGATTTTCACAGCTATTCCGGGAGGAAATGCAGCTGGCACATTCAATATTTTTCCCTCGCTCCTGGGCCAGCATGGAAGTATATATTATTTATTTAACAATTTATTGCACACATAGAGGATACAAATATAAAAAAAAACAATAGCACAACAGGTACAGCTTATCTCTAAAAATAAATCTCTTCCAGCTGACCTACGGAAGTGAGAGTGCATAAGTGAGGCAGATAAGGCGTGAACAATTATAATATAGGTAAAACTAAATTAAATAAAATTCAACGCCTAATATCTTAATAAAAAAGTACATAAATACATACATATAGTAATAAATAAATAATCTATAATACTAGTATAATAACACATAATAATTATATAAATTGCAGATAACTAGTAACTTTATAAAAATATTACATTAGCGAATTAATTTGGAAGAGAAAGATATACTTGATTACAAAAAAGAACTGTTGTGTAAAGATAAACAAAAAAGAAGCGTTTGTGTTTAAAACACCGATTGCAAATATTACATGCATTAAAATATAACTTTTCCACTTCCGTGTTGACATTTAGCATAAGCCCAAAAACACCCAGTTGAACAGTCGAAATATTCAAAACCAACAAAGTAGAATATGTTAACATACAGAGCTTATAAATAGGAGTTTACCCACATTTAGCTTTGAAATTTCTAAGCCCTTGAGCTGTTTCGTTTTGAAAATGCTTTCAAAGCAAAATATGAGCCGTTTCCAGAAACTAGGTAATCATTATAAGCTAGGAAATTGAGAGTGTGCTTTATACAAAGTAGAATAAGGAAAGACAATTTTTTGTAGTTAGATATACAGGTTGTAAAAAAGGTACTGCGTTCCTTACAACCACGTATTTGAGACATACAACACAAATCATACACTAGATAAAATAATTAAAAATATGCATAATTAAATATATTTAAATCAATATTTAATTTAATTCGTAAAACAGAAAAATGTAGGCCAACTGTAGTCATGTACACTACAGTGGGCGCCGATCCTAGGCGTCGGGGGGGCGCAGGACGCGGCACCAGAAAAGTACCTGTGACGAACGCTGTAGAGCGCGTGACTATGGTACGAATTTAATAACATTAAAATATTTTTATTTATTTTATTTAATGTGTATGGTTTGTGTTGTGGATCACTAATACAATACGTGGTTTGTAGGAACGCAGTACTTTTTTTTACACCCTGTATAGATATGATGTGATGCTACTCTTACCCAGCATAACACGCCCAAAAGCAAAATTCACAGATGAGAAATTTGTTCGGTATGAGATTTACATTGAACGTTGAGTTTAAACCTGCCCTAGGCTAGAGGGGCAAAATATGTTCAGGATAGTCTGTGGTAAGATAGAAAATATTATGGTTGTAGTTTAAAGTTAGTAGAAATATTCTTTTACTTGTCTGACTTTAAGTTTTTTTTTTACATAAAAGTCGTAGCTAATGTCTACGAACATTGTAGCGTATTTCTACGAACTTTGTAGCAAACGAAGTAATTTTGATGACTTCATATCCATAATCATCGATATATCTAAAAGAGTTCCATATTTTGATTTCCATAGTTAAATTTGTACATCGCAATTTAGTTACAAATTGGACTTGGGCTATTTTGTCCCTCATTTAAAACGAGTATAAATTCAGTTTAAAACCACAAATTTAGAATTTGCATTTAGTTTCATTAATTAAATGTGAGCTGTTCTCTAACATGGACGTTAAAATTAACAAATTGAACGACAAGGTAGAACAAACTTTAATATAGATATACCTAGAGTCTATACTGATATAGGAAAATGAAAATTAAACGCAAAGCTTTATCAGTTTTACTTCCATGCTGGATTGGGAGTGATAAATAAACATAGAATGTGCCAGCTATGTTGTAAAAATTTGTGAAGGGATTCGAGGGTTTCAGTATATTGCAATTGTCGTGATGGGCTGACTACCTGTCACTACAGCAATATACCTAAAAATATATGTAAATAACCCTCAAAACTTTGTCAGACGTGGAGGACCGACCTTTATTTTAGGTCGTTTACGCACTGTCTACCCCATTAGGGATACTGGCGCGACTATAATATGTAGTTTGTATGTATGTTTGTCAATGAAGCATACTAGCTACTCACTTGTGCGTTTAGTTTTTGTCCTAAACATTTCGACATAATTTGTGGAAGGCCTACGTGTAAGGTTTTCATGACTAATTGTAAAACAAATTATATAATTATGTTATAAGTATTATATACATTGGCGTCGATTCTCGCGACATATTCCTAATTCTAATTCTGAGCTAGCGCTGTCATTTTATTGACTTTGACATAAAAACAGGATAGCAAATAAACACATGACTTTGAAATTCCTAATCTGACGTAAGACTGCTTTTTTGACGTAAAATAAGGAAGGATGCTCTATGCTCAGTTCTTATTTAAAGCGTCTTACGTCAGATAAGGAATGTCAAAGTCATGTGTATATTTGCTATCCTGTTCTTATGTCAAAAGAAAAAAAAAAGTAAGAAAGTGACAGCGTTACCTAAGAATTAGTTAAGGAATAGTGCGTCCAAAATTGCCGTATTATGTGCCGTGTAAAAGTATTGAACTGAATTAAAACATTGAGATGAAAAACCTCCGAGTAGCCGTGTGCTTTTTCACCAACATTTGTTCGTCGTCACTACATAGTATAAAACAAAGTCGCTTTCTCTGTATGCATAAATCTTTAAAACTACGAAACGGATTTTGATGCGGTTTCTTCTAATGGATAGAGTGATTCAAGAGGAAAGTTTATATGTATAATACATACATAATATAGTAGAGAAATACTGATAATATTCGTGCGAAGCCCGGGCGGGTCGCTAGTTTAGTAATTAAATAGATTTATCAGTTTGACAAGCAGCTGTTGATTGTGTTTCTCTTTTATTTTTCTAATACGACTTATATTTTAACAACTTTATCAAAATGTACCTAAGTTCAAAGTTTTGGTTGCCTCGTTTTTTGAATTATTGTCAAAGAAAATAACTCAAATAACGAAGCAACCCATAAAATACCAGCAAAAATATTACAACGATTCTTAAATTTCCCGGTATACGAAAACTTTTGTTTTCTCCCAACAAATCATGGCAGCGAGGGTTGTTTTCACCAAATTTTGCCAAATTAAAGTAATCACCAAACTTGGTAGACGGTGGTAATAATTTCGTTACCGGTTTGTTATAGACCCAGTTGCATAAAAACGACGGATAAGCGAAAATGAGAATAATTTAAGATAACAAGTATTTTAAAAAATAATTTCAGCAACCCAACTGTAGTACCAATAAATGAAATTTTTAATAAATGCATGAATTGTTCTTAAATTGAGCTTTAACATAAATTATATCTCCTTTTATTTACCTGTTAATAATGGGATTTGGCTACAGTGGAGGTGAAATAAGACAACTGCAGAATTTCTATTCCAAATTACATTCGAAAGTTCTTTAATCAACAGCTAACGTAAATTAAGTACGCGTCCGATGCTAGGTACGCCGGTCCAAAAAGTGCTAATTATCACTACATAGTATAAAACAAAGTCGCTTTCTCTGTCCCTATATCCTTATGTATGCTTAGATCTTTAAAACTAGGCAACAGATTTTGATGCGGTTTTTTTTAATGGATAGAGTGATTCAAGAGGAAGGTTTATATGTATAATACATGCATAATATAATAGAGAAACACTGATGATTTCCGTGCGAAGCCGGGGCGGGTCGCTAGTAATGTAATAAAATTATGAACTATATCCGAGTCACGTTGTATGCAATATGCGACACATGCATAGCGTCGCACAGCCTTGCCGGTGCTTGACCTGATGGTTTAGGAGTAAGGGTGGCGATCCACGTAACATGTATTTTGATACTCCACTCGATAGTTTAAGTCGGTTTTTTTTTATTGTAGACTTACAATGTAGCACTCAAAATCTGCCATTTTTTTTAAAATTACACCTATCTAAGTACACTCAGGTACATACATACATACATACATATAATCACGCCTTTATCCCTAATGGGGTAGGCAGAGCGTAAAAGACCTAAACAAAGGTCGTTCCGTCACGTCTAACAAAGTTTTGAGGGTTATTTAAGATGGATTTGTAGGTATATTGCTGAAGTGACAGGTTGTCAGCCTATCGCCTAAATTACAATATACTGAAACCCTCGGATCCCATAGCTGGTTTTTACAGCATGCCCGGGTGGAAATGCAGCTGGCACATTCTATGTTTTTCTCTCACTCCCATTCCAGCATGGAAGTAAACACTCGGGTGCTTAAGACCAATCGAATGCTATCCTAATTGTCGAATTCCATCCAGCAGTTTCGGAGATACGAGGTAATCAATAAAGAAATATCAGTACTTACATACAAGATACGCGCTAAAACATTACCCTTCATTGACAGTCGTAAAAAGTCGTCGGGTAAATAGAAGTTTACTATTCGTGTTCTATTTAAATGCATTTCTATTACGTCATGTCTCAATATTTAATGGACATGATAGAAACGAAAATATTGTCAGACCAAAGTCTGAAGCAATACACAAAAAAATAAAACACAATGACAACTGAAATTCATACTGGGCTCAATTCTAGATTCCACCGGCAAAAACTAAAATTAAAATCTATCTATCAGTTTCATAATGATAGTTGTGCTACTAGGCGGTTTGAAAACTCTGACACCAGGGTTCATCGGTTCGATAGACTCGATACCCACTCGACAGAAGAAGAAGAAGTTTCAAAATAATAAAATTGAAAAAGGACAGGCGATTTATAACTCAATGGTTTTACACTTTATCCGCTAGATTTTGACGCTTTGTTTCTCATAAAATCACTGACTATAGAAAAGATCTCCTGTCCTTTTCTTATGTTTAAAGTCTGAAAGTGGCAAAACGATATTAATTTTAGTTTTAGCTGGCAAATCTAGAATCAAACCCGTTTATTATTCGCTTACAGAATGCCTCGGTAAAACAGCTGGGAAATTTTATGTTGTAATAACTTCTTCTTAGGAATACACGCAAGTACTTACCTAACATATTATTCATGTTCAAAATTACTTTCTCAGAAAACAAAATACGGTGACTTTGTAATATTTGAGTCGCGGGTTATGACCTCCATTGTACTTACAACCCTTTTGTAACTTTGCATAAATATAGTTTATAATTAAATTACTTCTGAACAACAAAATATATTCAACATTGACGATAGACAAAGTTAACTCGGGTAAACAAAGTATAATTAATTTCTAAAACAATATTATTGTGTTGAATTTCTGCTTGTGTCGTCTAGTGGTCGGCGCCATGGGCTCTCGATTCGAAGGTTGTGGGTTCAATTGTGTAATGCTATGTATCAAATTGTGCTTACTTTTGTTTTTTCTTTGTCCACAGGCAACTGCTAGCGCCCAATCTTAGACAAACGCAATATCTTCCAAATGGTGCTGAGAGTGAAGTTAGACAGGTAAGTTTTTTTTTATTATTATACCTACACAAAAATAACACATTTATGCCTGACGTGGTATGCGGAGTATCAATGACGCAATTAAACCCGTTTTAGCTAAATATACATACATACATAAAATCACGCCTCTATCCCTAATGGGGTAGGCAGAGCGTAAATGATCTAAACAAAGGTACCGCTACGTCTGACAAAGTTTTAAGGGGTTATTTAAGATAGATTTGTAGGTATTTTGCTGTAGTGACAGGTTGTCAGCCCATCGCCTAACTAGCAATATACTGAAATCCACGGATTCCTTAGCTGAATTTTACAGCATGCCAGGGCAACGAGCATGGAAGAAAATTATACCTACACAAAAATAACGCATTTATGCCTGTCGTGGTATGCAGAGTGTCAATGAACAATTAAAGCCGTATTAGCTGTATAAGATAAGAAAATTGTTAAGGGTAAGAGAATTTACTATATTTCAAACTCTCACGGTTATCAACATTATAGTAATTAAGAACGGGAAATTTATCGTGGTTTTCCATCTTTGTATGAGTGTCCGATATTTCAACGCAGTTTCATGCGTTATGATCACGAAGCGAATGAGGAACTTGCGAGCGGTGTGGTGGCTAAGGGTAGACATATCAGTCTACCCTTTTTTCGGTTGCGTTTTCCAATGTTCGTACTTTTAATACACGACTCCTCCAAACGAACACTAACACTTGGCACATTTCCCGTTCTTAATCATTACATTTTAATGTAACAGAACTGTTATTCTGTTACATTATAATGTAACAGAACTTATTGCTGTAGGCAAGCTGTAGGTGACCGATTGATAGCCTATGCCTAAATTACAATACACCAAAACTCTCAAATCTCTCTACATACATACATACATAAAATCACGCCTTTATCCCTTACGGGGTAGGCAGAGCGTTAAACGCCTCATAAAAGGCGCTTTCGCCGCGTCTGACAAAAATTGAGGGTAATTTTAGATTGTAATGTGTATTGCCATAGTGACAGGTTGTCAGCCCATCGCCTAAATTACAATACACTGTAACCCTCGAGTCCCTTTTGCTGTCTTCTACAGCATGCCCGGGAGGAAGGGCAGCTGGAACACAGTCTCTCTACAGATTGTTTCTATATGCCTTTCATTTGAAATAAGAGAACTAAAGCACTGTCCACATTACCACCTGCCAATACCCTAGGAGAAACAACCTGACGATACCATCGTCACTAACGACAACTAGAATATTACACGCCCTGAAAATTTACATATTTTACGACAGAACCTTCCATGCTGGACTGGGAGCGATAGGAAAACATAGAAACTGCCAGCTGCATCAAGGGCATGCTGTAAAAACCAGCTAAGGGATTCGAGGGTTTCAGTGTATTGTTATTTAGGCGATGGGCTGACAACCTGTCACTACAGCAATACACAGATCTATCTAAAATTACCCTCAATACTTGTCAGACGTGGCGCAACGACCTTTGTTTGGGTCGTTGGCGCTCTGCCGACCCCATTAGGGATAAAGGTGTGATTATATGTCTATGTATGCCTTTCATTTGGTTGAATGGATTAATTAAAAATACGTAGCAAATGCGGAATGATAAAGCCCCGCAAAAGAACCAAATCTTCAATGCATTTTTGAAATAGTTGTCCTCGACTAATCATAAATTCAAGTGGAAAAAGAGCCCGGTGGTGTAGTGGATAGGGCCGCTGTAGGGCCGTCGTAGTTCGAATCCCACCATGTACCAATGTGTTTTTTGGTTTTCGAATTTCATATGTACGTTTATTCTTCTTATCTAGGATTAGGTGTGGTTTCCCTTCTGGGTTGTGGAGATCAGATGGCAGTCGCTCTGTGTAAAAACCAGTACCCTCGTTCAATCCCCTAGATAAGTTAGCCAACCCCGTGAGATACGGGATAAGGCTAGGGAGATGATGATGAATCATAAATTCAAGTGGAAATTCCAAATCTCTCAAACGGACACGGTAATAAATCCTCATCTCTACATCAGTGAAAAATTCACTCACTCATTCATTTCATTCTCGAATTCTTTCACCGACCATTTCAGAAATCTCGAGTGAAATCGTTCATACGATTCGTGAAATTCATTCGCCTCGAGTAGTGGCGCCATCTGTGCCTACTTTTTGCTCCCATCGTCGTCCTTTGCGAACGAACCACGAATTTTCCACTCTCCTATGGCACTTTTGCGCTTTTTTTGTCGCGCCACTTTTAACTGTTGTTTTTTGGGTTTGGCTCTCGGACTTCAATTTGTAGGGTTGAACGGTTCTGTAATAGTAAAAAGTTATTTTTTCTTAGCAGAAGGCCTGTCTTGCTAGTTATATGTAGTAAAACCTTAACTTGCTTTATTTGATGAAGTTGAAAGGTTATGGAGTAATGACGCCGTCAGAAACCGCAGTGCAAAAAGACCTCCAGTTTTAATTTTTTGTACTTACATTTTTTTTAACAACATGCAGTTTATCAAACACAAAATAAAAACATGCTTTTCTCTTTATGATACTCGTACAAGTATACCTAGATATAGTTTCGCAATATTATCAAACTTTGCTAGCTCTCAAAACAAATAGAGCAAAAATCTTACAACTGTGTCAACCCTACGTGCCGTACGGCGCCATCTAACGGATTTATTTCCAAAGTTTTGGAACATTCGCTTTGCAACTCTAAGATTAAGTGAACTGCAAATGAATTGTTCCCAAGGAAAGACTCTACTGCACTTGTAACAGAGTTTTTACAAGTATAATAAAGGTGTGCTCTCTTCTCTTACATAAAACCACACCTTATGGGATAGGCAGAGCGTACAACGCTTAGTAAAAGGCGTTTTAGTTACGTCTGACAAATATTGAGAGCCTATAGACCATGTCAGAGGCCTATTCGCTGGTTTAAAATTCTCTGACAGCAGGGTTCATTGGGCCGATTGACTCGATACCCACACGATAGAAGAAGAAGAAGAAAGCTAAGAGAAATTCAGCTTTGACTGTCTAATGCTACAGTAGTGACAGGTTGGCAGCCCATAGCCTTAATCTTCTTCTTCTTAGCGAGTGGATTCTCGAGTTGAACGACCCGATGAACCCTGGTGTCAGAGTAATTACAATACACTGTAACTGTTATCTTCGAATAACTTTTGCCGACTTCTATAGTATGCCCAGGAGGAATGGTAGCTGAAACATTCTTGAATTTAAATAAAGAAAATTCTGTCAGGTACATGTGAAATATTTTTCCGTTTTGTATTGCCGTTTTTCATACTTAATTGCTGATTCAGGCAATATTCCTAATTTATTTGTTTAGATTACATATTTTTTTCAAAATCTTTTGCATTATTTAGTGAACGAAAAAGATGTTGACAATTTCTTATGCCACTGCCGAAAAAATCGCCAACATAAAACATTATTTCACTATTACTACCCGGGGAGGAATGAAGCATTTCATTACATTTTATTAATCCCGAGAATATTCTAAAAATACATCCTCACTGACCTGAATAGCGGAACCGAGGACTTTGCGTTTTTTTTTCATTTGAAATCCGGAGTTAAATCCATACTAATATTATAAATGCGAAAGTAAGTTAGATTGTTTGTTTGTTGATGTTTTACGGCATGATGATAGACTATCAATTATAAGTACCTAATCTAGCGACAGACAAGCGTTCTTTTTTACCCCGGGAAAATACAATACAATACAAGATACTTTATTGCACAAAGAAACAGAAAATACCTCACTGCCACGGCAATAACGTATTCATTTTTTACCTTCACGTTTCAATGTGCATATGAACTTCTTCTGTCGTGTGGGTATCCAGTCAATCGACCCGATGAACCTTGGTGTCAGAGTTTTAAAACTGCTTAATCTTAGACTTAATCATCATTATCCTTACAATCATCCTATGTGAGTCCAATGTTAGCCTGCAATGTCCTAACCAAACTGAGGAAAACCTCACAAAGTGATAAATTAACAAGTATCAACTTTGTGTTCGCCCCTGGGAATCGAACCCTGGACCTCCGGTTCGTAAGCCCATGGCTCTGACCAATATACACGGAGGCATTTTGCCCGCTGACTTACAAACATCATCGCCTCACCTAGTTTCAGAACGCTACATACATACATACATACATATAATCACGCCTTTATCCCTAATGGGATATCTGCCTATGCAGAGCGTAAATGACCTAAACAAAGGTCGTTCCGCCACGTCTGACAAAGTTTTGAGGGTTGTTTAAGATATATTTATAGGTACATTGCTGTAGTGACAGGTTGTCAGCCTATTGCCTAAGCTGCAATATACAGAAAACCATGAATCCCTTACCTGGTTTTTACAGCATGTCCGGGAGGAAATGCAGCTGGCACATTCTATGTTTTTCTCTCGCTCCCAGTCCAGCATGGAAGTCACGCATGGCAGAACGCCACAGAAAAGGAAAAAAGCTAATTTTAATAAAAGCGTAAGACTGCCCCTTATTTATCAATGTTTCATTTGGAAAAACGGCGTCACATTCGCCTCTGCGTTCGTTCTGTACGCGAACAGAATTTCAATCGCGCAAGTCTTTATTTGTCTGAGCCAGGTACTCGTATATGTACAAGATGATGTACGTTCACTGAGTTATCTGTACAATTGAGCGCGTCAGCGTTTAAATGCATACATACATACATATAATCACGCCTCTATCCCTAATGGGGTAGGCAGAGCGTAAACGACCTAAGCAAAGGCCGTTCCGCCGCGTCTGACAAAGTCTTGAGGGCCATTTAAGAAAGATTTATACGTATATTGCTGTAGTGACAGGTTGTCAGCCCATCGCCTAAATTACAACATACTGAAACCCTCAGTTCCCTTAGCTGGTTTTTACAGCATGCCCCGGAGGAAATACAGCTGGCACATTGTATGTTTTTCTCTCGCTCCCAGTCCAGCATGGAGGAACAAAAAATAACCGTCAACAAAATCGTCCAATAGCCTTGCTGATGTGCTCATTCTTCAGCTGTCCTCGTCCAATCTTTGTCCGCTGACTCACAAACATCATCGCTTCACCAAGGTTGAGGTCACCTACATGGTCAACTGGGGATTTTCGGCCAACCCCGATGTAGACTGTATTTGCGGTGCAGTGCAAACCATGGCACACTTGACATGTGCCCGGCGTGCCCCAACACCTGCACGCCAGCGGATTTGATCGACAGCAGCTTATCCGCAATACAAGTCGCTGAATTGTGGGCCCCTATGATATAATTGCTCGTGTTCCATGGACACGTTAAGTAAAAGACACCTACAATCCGTCCACGGGAAAACTCATTAAGCCGTGGGCGAAACCGCAGGACAAAAAGCTAATTTTAATAAAAGCGTAAACCTGCGCCTTATCTATCAATGTTACATACATACATATAATCACGCCTTAATCCCAAATGGGGTAGGCAGAGCGTGAGTCAGTCAAATCATTCCGCCACGTCTGATAACATTTTGAGGGTTATTTATGAAAGATTTTAATAATAAATAATAATAAATCATTTTATTTCAGGCAATATTTACATTAGTAGATGTTAAATAATATATACAGAGGCCCATAGAATGTATACCTTACAGACTAACATACATATTTATAAATGCCTAAATACTACTACTTCCATGCTGGACTGGAAGTGATAGAAAAACATAGAATGTGCCAGCTGCATCACCTCCAGAGCATGCTGTATAAACCAGCTAATGGATTCAAGGGTTATAGTATATTACAATTTTAGGCGATGGGCTGACAACCTGTCACTATAGCAATATACGTCATGATCATCTGTAATAACCCTCAAAACTTGTCAGACGTGGCGGAACGACCTTTGCTTAGGTCGTTTACGCTCTGCCTACCCCATTAGGGATAAAGGCGTGATTATATGTATGTATGTATGTATGTAAATACTACTTCGACGTATGGACGACGGCAGGAGGTCTGTAGCGTCGAAATACGACCCCCATCGGCCAGAATGCAGTGGGCCATATTTGTAGGTATATTGCTGTAGTGACAGGTTGTCAGCCCATGGCCTAAATTACAATATACTGAAACCCTCGGATCCCTCAGCTGGTTTTTACAGCATGCTCGGAAGGAAATGCAGTTGGCACATACTATGTTTTTCTCTTGCTCCCAGGCCAGCATGGAAGATTTTATCAATGTTTGAATTGGAAAAACAAAATTTTTATTTAAACAAAATATCTATTGCTCAAACCCTATTACAGCAATACCAAAGCCATATCAAATCCTACAATAAATATATCCTTTATAAAGTACGTTGAAGATATTTTTCGTTCTTGAAAGGGCTGGATTGCAAGGATTTGTCGGCTTCAATGCTGGATTTATAAGATGTCTGAACGGTTTGAGAGTAGGTATAAAAGTATAAAAACATCGGTCCATGTGCTTTGTAGAGTTTTTTTTAATGTATTATTATTTTTAAAGTCACTACCAAAAAGAGATCACTGACTCTCTCATCGCACAGGTTTTTATCTAGTTTGAGTGTCAGGGGACACTTACTTTATGCATACAAAATTCAGCCAATTTACTTAGTTCTTAAGCTCACTGTTCACTTCACCTTATTTTGGCTTTGCAAATAAAATTTATTATTATTATTTCAAAAATCTTATTTTATTATTGTTAATGTAAATCATCAACGCGTCGCTGGTGTTTGTTTAAGTGGACTTGGGTTCTCGATCTGTAGGTCCTACGTTCGATTCCCACGAGAGAAAAAAAGTTGACACTATAGAATTTATCACTTCATGTATTTATTTATTGGTTCATAAACATTTAGTATATACAAGCATTGATGGCGTTTTTACCAATAATAGTTAGTTCTTATATACTAAACAGTTTTAGATAAATTTCAAAGTTAGATGATTAGGGTAATGCAGAGTGAATCACCTAATTAAATTATCTGTTAAGAAAGATGATTCTGTGATTTGGAAGGCACGGTTAGCCATCGGTTGCGATCGCTGTCTGATAATGATCGACAAACAGCGATATCAGAGCCCTGCTAAGTGCTTTAACGATTCTGACACCAAGATTCATTAGGTCAGAAGAATCTAATTTACAAACATACATACATATAGTCACGCCTTTATTCCTAATGGGGTAGGCAGAGCGTAAACGACCTATACAAAGGTCGTTCCGCCACGTCTGACAAAGTTTTGAGGGTTATTTAAGATATATTTGTAGGTATACTGCTGTAGTGATAGGTTGTCAGCCCATCGCCTAAATTGCAATATACTTTTACGATCACATCGCACATTTACTCTACTCAGCATTTCCTTCATACATACATACATAAAATCACGCCTTTATCCCTTACGGGGTAGGCAGAGCGTAAAACGCTTCATAACAGGCGCTTTCGCCACGTCTGACAAAAATTTGTTCAATTGTATGTTTTAGTTTATATTGCAATTTTACCAGTTCACGGTCGCCCCTCATTGTGTGCGCACACTAATTACATACAATAACAAGATTGTATCGAACTATTTCAAATAAAGTTCTTTTATCAAGTTAAATTATGACTTTTCCTTTGATAAATCATCAAGCAAGCAATTTAATGTATTGAGCTAACAAGTGCCCATACAATACTGAAACCTTCGGATCCCTTAGCCGGTTTTAACAGCATGCCCGGAAGGAAATGCAGCTGGCACATTCTATGTATTTCTCTCGCTCCCAGGCCAGCATGGAAATCTAATCTAATTTAATTTAATTTACAATACATGGAAACTCTTAGAACCTTATCACCCGATACTCCTGAGTGTTTACCCGCTGATACCCGGGTAAACCCGGTTACAAGCACCCGGATAACTTTAATTAAACCCGGATCTAAGTCGCAAACGGTGTTTCAAAAGGTTAATTGCAGTTTCGTCTACGGAACTTCTTTAGGAATTGATTTCACCTCTTGAGCTGTTTTTGTGTCACTTATTTAACTATACATACATTTATATAGTCACGCCTTTGTCCGTTATGGGGTAGGCAGAGCGTAAACGACCTAAATAAAGGTCGTTCCGCCACTTCTGATAAAGTTTTGAGGGTTTGTTAAAGTAGATTCGCAGGTGAATTGCTCTAGTGACAGGTTGTCAGCCCATCGCATAAATTGCAATATACTGAAATCCCTCGGATCGCCTAGTTGCTTTTTACAACATCCTCGGGATTAAATTTAAATGGCACATTCTTTGTTTTTCTCTCGCTAGTCCAGCATGGAAGAACAATAACACTACAGCTATGTATCTATACCTACAAATCTATCTTAAATAACCCTCAAAACTTTATCAGACGTGGCATAACGACCTTTATTTAGGTAGTTTACTCTCTGCCTACCTCATTAGGGATAAAAGTGTGATTATATGTATGTATTAAGACAACAACGACCGTTTAACGTGCCTTCTAAAGTACAAGTTTTTGTGTCGAACAATCAGGTTTTGTAAGGTGGTTCGAGAGCTGCGACAGTGGCGCCATCAGTTTTAAACTAATTGTGTCTAAAATACAAACATTATCATATATATTTGTACTATAACGTTTGGCGACAAGAACAACTAAATCGTCGTTTTAAAATCCAATCATATAATAATTCACACTAATCAGAAAATCTACGGGGTCACTTTTCCGTGCTAAAATGTGCATAAAATGTTTGTATTTCGAGCACAATTAATGTATCACTATAGGGAATACTCATGATTTTTTTTAAACTATTAGTAAGAATTATTGTCACCATAGATGAACGGATGTGAAGGGATTTTCGCAAAATATTCATTAGTTTAAGAGTTATAATGCCTTAAAGTGGTTAGTGAAAAAGAGAGGTCCGAACTGTCATGTGACGTCATAAGACAGGAGCGCCATACCAATTCAATATAAATTGTCGTTTCGAAGAGAGAGATAGATAGTCTATCTTTATAATGGTATATCTCGGTGATTTTTTGATCAATTTTATTTCTGTTTTCACTGTTCTTTTTATAATTTAAGATGTTTTTAGACAATAGGTTCAGGAACTGAAAATATGTTATATGCACGTTCTCTATTGAGAGTGCCTCCTATGCTCCGCTACTACCTTAGAAATGACGGGACAATTTTCAATCAACTACTTAGCACGGGTACACAGCACTCAAGACAATTCTCCCACGCAAATACGATGCTATTTTAGAAATACATACATAAATCACGCCTTTATCCCTTACGAGGTAGGCAGAGCGTTTAACGCCTCGTAAAAGGCGCTTTCGCTACGTCTGACAAAAATTGACGGCAATTTTAGATTGTAATATGTATTGCTATAGTGACAGGTTGTCAGCCCATCGCCTAAATTACAATACACTGTAACCGTCGAGTCCCTTTTGCTGACTTCAACAGCATGCCCGGGAAGAAGGGCAGCTGGAACATTCTATGTTTTTCTATCTCTCCCAGTCCAGCATGGAAGTATTTTAGACATAAATTGATCTAAATATACTTAGATATCATTATTAAGAAAGAACTACATATTGCCACTGGAAAATCTCTTTCTTAGTATCTGTAGCGTAATATATTGCTAATACATACCTACATACATACATATCATCATCTCCATAGCCTTATTCCATATCTCACGGGGTCGGCTACCTAATCTAGGGGATTGAACGAGGGTACTGGTTTTTACACAGAGCGACTGCCATCTGACCTCCGCAACCCAGAAGGGAAACCAGACCCAATCCTAAATTAGGTCAGTTTTTCAAGCCGTCAATGCTTAGCATTGGCCTCTGGCATGGCTTAACGACTAATATCTATGGTATTAAACGATATTAACCGGGACCAACGGCTTAACGTGCCTCCCGAAGCACGGAAAAAGCACCGAATAAACGTACATATGAAATTCGAAAACCGAAAAACACATTGGTACGTGGTGGGATTCGAACCACGACCTCCGGAGCTCAGGAGGCAGCGGCCCTATTCACTACACCATCGGGCTCACTACATACATACATATAATCACGCATTTACTCCTAATGGGGTTGGCAGAGCGTAAACGACCAAAGTCTGACAAAGTTTTGAGGGTTATTTAAGATATATTTGTAGGTATATTGCTGTAGTGACAGGTTGTCAGCCCATCGCCAAAATTGCAATATACTGAATCCCTCGGATCCCTTAGCTGGTTTTTACAGCATACCCGGGAGAAATTGCAGCTGGCACATTCTATGTTTTTCTCTTGCTCTCAGGCCAGCGTGGAAGTTATATATTGCTAATATTTCTTGTTATTCTAGCAAAGGTTGCTCTTATTTGAGTGCAAAGTTGCTTCCGTCCGTAACGAGCTCTTTGTTCAACAATTCCGACTGGGAGACTGTTTAATTTCAATTATATAGCGCCCTGTTCAGACTAACAATGTTTTGAGAAAAGTGTCTATTGATTGAAGCGAAGGAGTTATAAGAGCCACTTTAGAAAGTCTGACTCAATACAGTCTCAGTTGTTTTAGTGACCTATATACACTTACACCTTGTATATATACTTTATTGCATTAAAACACAAGAAATGAAGTTTACAGAAAGGTATGCAAGGCCGAACTTATCTCTATGAAGAGATCTTTTCCAGCTAACCCACTGGCAGTTGAGAGAATGAGAATCATTTTAAGACCATCAAATACAATGCAACGTAAAAATTATAAATAAATAAGATTTAATCGAACAATACATACAAATCTAATACTTATATATATTATCTAGGATTAGGTGTGGTTTCCCTTCTGGGTTGTGGAGATCAGATGGCAGTCGCTCTGTGTAAAAACCAGTACCCTCGTTCAAGCCCCTAGATAAGTTAGCCAACCCCGTGAGATACGGGATAAGGCTAGGGAGATGATGATGAATCATAAATTCAAGTGGAAATTCCAAATCTCTCAAACGGACACGGTAATAAATCCTCATCTCTACATCAGTGAAAAATTCACTCACTCATTCATTTCATTCTCGAATTCTTTCACCGACCATTTCAGAAATCTCGAGTGAAATCGTTCATACGATTCGTGAAATTCATTCGCCTCGAGTAGTGGCGCCATCTGTGCCTACTTTTTGCTCCCATCGTCGTCCGTTGCGAACGAACCACGAATTTTCCACTCTCCTATGGCACTTTTGCGTTTTTTTTGTCGCGCCACTTTTAACTGTTGTTTTTTGGGTTTGGCTCTCGGACTTCAATTTGTAGGGTTGAACGGTTCTGTAATAGTAAAAAGTTATTTTTTCATTGCAGAAGGCCTGTCTTGCTAGTTATATGAAGTAAAACCTTAACTTGCTTTATTTGATGAAGTTGAAAGGTTATGGAGTAATGACGCCGTCAGAAACCGCAGTGCAAAAAGACCTCCAGTTTAAATTTTTTGTACTTACTTTTTTTTGAACAACATACAGTTTATACATACATACATATAGTCACGCCTTCATCCCTTACGGAGTAGGCAGAGCGTGATACGCCTCGTCTGACAAAAATTGAGGGCAATTTTAGATTGTATTTTGTATTGCTATAGTGACAGGTTGTCAGCCCATCGCCTAAATTACAATACAATGTAACCCTCGAGTCCCTTTTGCTGACTTCTACAGCATGCCCGGGAGGAAGGGCAGCTAGAACATTCTATGTTTTTCTATCTCTCTCAGTCCAGCATGGAAGAAACACAGCATGGAAGATACAGTTTATCAAACACAAAATAAAAACATGCTTTTCTCTTTATGATACTCGTACAAGTATACCTAGATATAGTTTCGCAATATTATCAAACTTTGCTAACTCTCAAAACAAATAGAGTAAAAATCTTACAACTGTGTCAACCCTACGTGCCGTACGGCGCCATCTAACGGATTTATTTCCAAAGTTTCGGAACATTCGCTTTGCAACTCTAAGATTAAGTGAACTGCAAATGAATTGTTCCCAAGGAAAGACTCTACTGCACTTGTAGCAGAGTTTTTACAAGTATAATAAAGGTGTGCTCTCTTCTCTTACATAAAACCACACCTTATGGGATAGGCAGAGCGTACAACGCTTAGTAAAAGGCGTTTTAGTTACGTCTGACAAATATTGAGAGTCTATAGACCATGTCAGAGGCCTATTAGCTGGTTTAAAAATCTCTGACAGCAGGGTTCATTGGTTCGATTGACTCACACCCACACGACAGAAGAAGAAGAAGAAAGCTTAGAGAAATTCAGCTTTGATTGTGTAATGCTACAGTAGTGACAGGTTGACAGCCCATAGCCTTAATCTTCTTCTTCTTAGCGAGTGGATTCTCGAGTTCAACGACCCGATGAACCCTGGTGTCAGAGTAATTACAATACACTGTAACTGTAATCTTCGAATAACTTTTGCCGACTTCTATAGTATGCCCAGGAGGAATGGTAGCTGAAACATTCTTGAATTTAAATAAAGAAAATTCTGTCAGGTACATGTGAAATATTTTTCCGTTTTGTATTGCCGTTTTTCATACTTAATTGCTGATTCATTCAATATTCCTAATTTATTACATATTTTTTTCGAAATCTTTTGCATTATTTAGTGAACGAAAAAGATGTTGACAATTTCTTATGCCACTGCCGAAAAAATCGCCAACATAAAACATTATTTCACTATTACTACCCGGGGAGGAATGAGGCATTTCATAACATTTTATTAATCCCGAGAATATTCTAAAAATACATCCTCACTGACCTGAATAGCGGAACCGAGGACTTTGCGTTTTTTTTTTCATTTAAAATCCGGAGTTAAATCCATACTAATATTATAAATGCGAAAGTAAGTTAGATTGTTTGTTTGTTGATGTTTTACGGCATGATGATAGACTATCAATGATAAGTACCTAATCTAGCGACAGACAAGCGTTCTTTTTTACCTCGGGAAAATACAATACAATACAAGATACTTTATTGCACAAAGAAACAGAAAATACCTCACTGCCACGGCAATAACGTATTCATTTTTTACCTTCACGTTTCAATGTGCATATGAACTTCTTCTGTCGTGTGGGTATCCAGTCAATCGACCCGATGAACCTTGGTGTCAGAGTTTTAAAACTGCTAAATAGCATAGCTAATGGACTTAATCATCATTATCCTTATAATCATCCTATGTGAGTCCAATGTTAGCCTGCAATGTCCTAACCAAACTGAGGAAAACCTCACAAAGTGATAAATTAACAAGTATCAACTTTGTGTTCGCCCCTGGGAATCGAACCCTGGACCTCCGGTTCGTAAGCCCATGGCTCTGACCAATATACACGGAGGCATTTTTCCCGCTGACTTACAAACATCATCGCCTCACCTAGTTTCAGAACGCCACCGAAAAGGAAAAAAGCTAATTTTAATAAAAGCGTATGACTGCGCCTTATTTATCAATGTTTCATTTGAAAAAACGGCGTCACATTCGCCTCTACGTTCGTTCTGTACGCGAACGGAATTTCAATCGGGCAAGTCTTTATTTGTCTGAGCCAGGTCCTAAACGTACAAGATGATGTAGGTTCACTGAGATGTCTGTTCAATTGAGAGCGTCAGCGTTAAAATGCATTTGTGGTCTAGTGGTCTGAGCAATGGGCTCCCGATCCGGAGGTCCTGGGTTCGATTCGATCACTTTGTGAGCTTTTCCCCAGTTTATTTAGGACATTGCAGGATGGACACCTGATTGTCCGAAAGAAAAAGGATTAGTTTATATAAAATTTATATATTTTTTTATTAAAGAAGAATGTGCTTTGCTATATTTAATTCTGAACGAAGGTAGAATTTGCAACTACGGGTCATCGAAACCCACATGACAAGAAAAATAAGAGTATGTGTAACCATAGCCAAATTTTAGTTTCAAATATCACCACATGAAAAGATAAGCCGATAGCACTGCAGACTTCTTAAAACTGTCATAAAAAACAACAACAGAATAGTTAAACGGTTGTCAAAATGACGTTAGACACCTTGAAATCTAGTTAAATTTGTGAGCATGCAAAGTGTTGTTTAAAAAGTGGTATTTAAATCATATTACTTTGTAATTTTTACACTTAGAGGTTATTTAAAAAAAAAATCTAACTCCAGAAAATTTAACTGTGTGTAATTTTAAACTGTGACAGCATCGACACCACTGCATGTACGTTAACAAGATCATACTTACATATAATCACGCCTTTATCCTTAATGGGGTAGGCAGAGCGTAATCGACCTAAATAAAGATTGCTCCGCCACGTCTGACAAAGTTTTGAGGGTTTTGGATTTTGTAGGTATATTGCTGTAGTGACAGGTTGTCAGCCCATGGCCTAAATTACAATTTACTGAATCCCTCGGATCCCTCAGCTGGTTTTTACAGCATGCTCGGAAGGAAATGCAGTTGGCACATACTATGTTTTTCTCTTGCTCCCAGGCCAGCATGGAAGATTTTATCAATGTTTGAATTGGAAAAACAAAATTTTTATTTAAACAAAATATCTATTGCTCAAACCCTATTACAGCAATACCAAAGCCATATCAAATCCTACAATAAATATATCCTTTATAAAGTACGTTGAAGATATTTTTCGTTCTTGAAAGGGCTGGATTTGTCGGCTTCAATGCTGGATTTATAAGATGTCTGAACGGTTTGAGAGTAGGTATAAAAGTATGAAAACATCGGTCCATGTGCTTTGTAGAGTTTTTTTTAATGTATTATTATTTTTAAAGTCACTACCAAAAAGAGATCACTGACTCTCATCGCACAGGTTTTTATCTAGTTTGAGTGTCAGGGGACACTTACTTTATGTATACAAAATTCAGCCAATTTACTTAGTTCTTAAGCTCACTGTTCACTTCACCTTTTTTTTGGCTTTGCAAATAAAATTTATTATTATTATTTCAAAAAACTTATTTTATTATTGTTAATGTAAATCATCCACGCGTCCCTGGTGTTTATTTAAGTGGACTTGGGTTCTCGATCTGTAGGTCCTACGTTCGATTCCCACGAGAGAGAAAAAGTTGACACTATAGAATTTATCACTTCATTTATTTATTTATTTTTTCATAAACATTTAGTATATACAAGCATTGATGGCGTTTTTACCAATAATAGTTAGTTCTTATATACTAAACAGTTATAGATAAATTTCCCAAAGTTAGATGATTAGGGTAATGCAGAGTGAATCACCTAATTAAATTATCTGTTAAGAAAGATGATTCTGTGTTTTGGAAGGCACGGTAAGCCATCGGTTGCGATCGCTGTCTGATAATGATCGTCAAACAGCGATATTAGAGCCCTGCTAGGTGCTTTAACGATTCTGACACCAAGATTCATTAGGTCAGAAGAATCTAATTTACAAACATACATACATATAGTCACGCCTTTATCCCTAATGGGGTAGGCAGAGCGCAAACGACCTAAACAAAGGTCGTTCCGCCACGTCTGACAAAGTTTTGAGGGTTATTTAAGACATATTTGTAGGTATACTGCTGTAGTGATAGGTTGTCAGCCCATCGCCTAAATTGCAATATACTTTTACGATCACATCGCACATTTACTCTACTCAGCATTTCCTTAAATTGTATGTTTTAGTTTATACTGCAATTTTACCAGTTCACGTTCGCCCCTCATTGTGTGCGCACACAGTTACATACAATAACAAGATTGTATCGATCTATTTCAAATAAAGTTCTTTTATCAAGTTAAATCAAGACACTTAATTTTAAACTTTCGTGGTTGTTTTCACTATAACTATAAGACATTTTACGCCAAATATCGTGTATATTTAACAGCGCCGAAATATCGGGAACTCATTAAATAATTTATATCGCGGTAAGAAACCCGTAAAATGTCTTATAGTTAAATCAAGACTTTTCCTTTGATACATCATCAAGCAAGCAATTTTATGTATTGAGCTAACAAGTGCCCATACAATACTGAAACCTTCGGATCCCTTAGCCGGTTTTTACAACATGCCCGGAAGGAAATGCAGCTGGCACATTCTATGTATTTCTCTCGCTCCCAGGCCAGCATGGAAATCTAATCTAATTTAATTTAATTTACAATACATGGAAACTCTTATAACCTTATCATCCGATACTCCTGAGTGTTTACCCGCTGATACCCGGGTAAACCCGGTTACAAGCACCCGGATAACTTTAATTAAACCCGGATCTAAGTCGCAAACGGTGTTTCAAAAGGTTAATTGCAGTTTCGTCTACGGAACTTCTTTAGGAATTGATTTCACCTCTTGAGCTGTTTTTGTGTCACTTATTTAACTATACATACATACATATAGTCACGCCTTTGTCCGTTATGGGGTAGGCAGAGCGTAAACGACCTAAATAAAGGTCGTTCCGCCACTTCTGATAAAGTTTTGAGGGTTTGTTAAAGTAGATGAATTGCTCTAGTGACAGGTTGTCAGCCCATCGCTTAAATTGCAATATACTGAAACCCTCGGATCCCTTGGTTGCTTTTTACAACATCCCCGGGAGTAAATTTTGATGGCACATTCTTTGTTTTTCTCTCGCTCCTAGTCCAGCATGGAAGAACAATAACACTACAGCTATGTATCTATACCTACAAATCTATCTTAAATAACCCTCAAAACTTTATCAGACGTGGCATAACGACCTTTATTTAGGTAGTTTACTCTCTGCCTACCTCATTAGGGATAAAAGTGTGATTATATGTATGTATGAAGACAACAACGACCGTTTTACGTGCCTTCTAAAGTACAAGTTTTTGTGTCGAACAATCAGGTTTTGTAAGGTGGTTCGAGCGCTGCGACAGTGGCGCCATCAGTTTTAAACTAATTGTGTCTAAAATACAAACATTATCAATATTTGTACTATAACGTTTGGCGACAAGCACAACTAAATCGTCGTTTTAAAATCCAATCATATAATATTTCACATACATACATATAATCACGCCTTTATCCCTAATGGGGTAGGCAGAGCGTAAACGACCTAAACAAAGGTCGTCCCGCCACGTCTGACAAAGTTTTGAGGGTTATTTAAGATAGAATTCTAGGTATATTGCTGTAGTGACAGGTTGTCATCCCATCGCCTAAATTACAATATACTGAAACCCTTGGATCCCTTAGCTGGATTATACAGCATGCCCGGGAGGAAATGCAGCTGGCACATTCTATGTTTTTCTCTCGCTCCCAGACCAGCATGGAAGTTAATATAATATTTCACACTAATCAGAAAATCTACGGGGTTACTTTTCCGTGCTAAAATATGTATAAAAATGTTTGTATTTCGAGCACAATTAATGTATTACTATTGAAGGCGCCTCCTATGCACCGCTACTACCTTAGAAATGACGGGACAATTTTCAATCAACTACTTAGCACGGGTACACAGAACTCAAGACAATTCTCCCAGGCAAATACGATGCTATTTTAGACATCAATTGATCTAAATATACTTAGATATTACTTCCATGCTGGTCTGGGAGCGAGAGAAAAACATAGAATGTGCCAGCTGCGTTTCTTCCCGGGCATGCTGTAAAATCCAGCTAAGGGATCTGAGGGTTTCAGTATATTGTAATTTAGGCGATGGGCTGACAACCTGTCACTACAGCAATATACCTAGAATTCTATCTTAAATAACCCTCAAAACTTTGTCAGACGTGGCGGGACACCTTTGTTTAGGTCGTTTACGTTCTGCCTACCCCATTAGGGATACAGGCGTGAATATATGTATGTATGTATGTATGTAGATATCATTATTAAGAAAAAACTACATATTGCCACCGGAAAATCTTTTTCTTAGTATCTGTAGCGTAATATATTGCTAATACATACCTACATACATACATATCATCATCTCCATAGCCTTATCCCGTATCTCACGGGGTCGGCTACCTAATCTAGGGGATTGAACGAGGGTACTGGTTTTTACACAGAGCGACTGCCATCTGACCTCCGCAACCCAGAAGGGAAACCAGACCCAATCCTAGATTAGGTCAGTTTTTCAAGCCGCCAATGTTTAGCACTGGCCTCTGTCATGGCTTAACGACTAATATCTATGGCATTAAACGATATTAACCGGGACCAACGGCTTGACGTGCCTCCCGAAGCACGGAAAAAGCGCCGAATAAACGTATATATGAAATTCGAAAACCGAAAAACACATTGGTACGTGGTGGGATTCGAACCACGACCTCCGGAGCTCAGGAGGCAGCGGCCCTATTTACTACACCATCGGGCTCACTACATACATACATATAATCACGCATTTACCCCTAATGGGGTTGGCAGAGCGTAAACGACCAAAGTCTGACAAAGTTTTGAGGGTTATTTAAGATATATTTGTAGGTATATTGCTGTAGTGACAGGTTGTCAGCCCATCGCCAAAATTGCAATATACTGAATAACTCAGATCCCTTAGCTGGTTTTTACAGCATGCCCGGGAGGAATTGCAGCTGGCACATTCTATGTTTTCTCTTGCTCTCAGGCCAGCGTGGAAGTTATATATTGCTAATATTTCTTGTTATTCTAGCAAAGGTTGCTCTTATTTGAGTGCAAAGTTGCTTCCGTCCGTAACGAGCTCTTTGTTCAACAATTCCGACTGGGAGACTGTTTAATTTCAATTATATAGCGCCCTGTTCAGACTGACAATGTTTTGAGAAAAGTGTCTATTGATTGAAGCGAAGGAGTTATAAGAGCCACTTTAGAAAGTCTGACTCAATACAGTCTCAGTTGTTTTAGTGACCTATATACACTTACACCTTGTATATATACTTAATTGCATTAAAACACAAGAAATGAAGTTTACAGAAAGGTATGCAAGGCCGAACTTATCTCTATGAAGAGATCTTTTCCAGCTAACCCACTGGCAGTTGAGAGAATGAGAATCATTTTAAGACCATCAAATACAATGCAACGTAAAAATAATAAATAAATAAGATGTAATCGAACAATACATACAAATCTAATACTTATATATATTTATACGTACCCAAGTATGTATAATAGGTACATAAACTATAAAACGTGTTCAGATTTTAATGTAATCGTTCTCTCTATCTCTATCTATTTATCTATCTATTTTATTACCTATGGTGCATGCATATATACATACATATGTACATATTGTCACGCCTTTATCCCTAATGGGGTAGGCAGAGCGTAAATGACCTAAACAATATATATATACTTTATTGCATAAACACAAAAGAAATGTAATTTACAAATATAGTGTGCAAGGGCGAACTTATCTCTATGAAGAGATCTCTTCCAGCCAACCCAATGGTAGTAAAAGAAAGTGAATAATTTTGAGGGGACAAGAAAATGCAACATTAACAGAGACTAGACAAACAAAAAAATTAAAAATACTTACATACCTATACATAGAATAAATACCTACCGTATATTACTATCTTAAATAAACATACATATATACTAAACAATATATCGATACATACATATACAAATAAACTACATAAATACATACATCAAAATTGTTCAGATAAGAAGTGCTCTTTTAATCTTTTCTTAAAGACATTCACTGAGGGACTTTCTTGAATTGTCTTAGGCAGTTTATTCCACAGTTGTGCAGCTTTTACAGAAAAGGAGTTGAAGAAGAACTTGGTATTCGCACTAGGCAACTCCAGCACCTTAGTGATGCAGGCGCGCCTAGGGCGGGGATCTGGAGGAAGGTGTTGGAAACGGGAGCGGAGATAGTCAGGAGTGGCAGAATTATGAAGGATGTTGTAAAGAGTGGTCAGGATGTGCACATCACGCCGAAGTCGAATTGGAAGCCATTTAAGCTGAGCACGAAATTCAGAGACATGATCGTACTTACGAAGTCCGAAAATAAATCTAATTGCCAGGTTTTGTTGGCGCTCAAGCTTGTTAAGTAATTCTTCCGTCGCATCCAAATAACAAACATCAGCGTAGTCGAGAATAGGGAGAAGAAGAGCTTGTGCAAGCATGATTTTAGTTTTAAAAGGAAGAAAATTCTGGAGTCGCTTAAGAGAGTGGAAAGAATAGTGCATGCGCCTGCTCACCCCATTAACGTGTGAACAATGGTCGTTCCACCACGTCTGACAAAGTTTTGAAGGTTATTTAAGATATGTAGTGACAGGTAGTCAGCCCATCGCCTAAATTACAATATACTGAAACCCTCGGATCCCTTAGCTGATTTTTATAGCACATTAGGTACATTCTATGTTTTTCTCTCGTTCCCAGGCCAGCATGGAAGAAAAAAAATTACGACTTAACATTACCCAGAAAATCGACAAAACGTAATATTTTCATATCCCAATCCCCCACTCCAAAACCAATTGAGAGCACGAAAAAATTCTGAATCGCAAATGGGCCGTTAAAGAACATTTCACGAAACCTCTACTTCACAGAATCCATCGGGATTCCGAGATCCCGAGATCCCGGGGATTATCTTTCTGCGAGTCCGTGATTAAGGTGACGATACGAGTCAAGTGACGCCCATTAGTGAAAAAAGAAAATTCACTAAAAACGCAGTGAACCGTAAAACCGGTCTAACAGAATCAAGTTATATATATAGGCATGCTGTAAAAACCAGCTAAGGGATGCGAGGGTTTCAGTATATTGTAATTTAATCGATGGGCTGACAACCTGTCACTACAGCAATATACCTACAAATCTGTCTTAAAATAACCCTCAAAACTTTGTCAGACGTAGCGGAACAACCGATATTTAGGTCGTTTACGCTCTGCCTACCCTATTAGGGATAAAGGCCGGATTATATGTTTTTATGTATGTTAAGTTTTCATAAAAAAATGTATATCGTTTTTGTGAGATATCAATTTTTACATAAAAATAATATCCTTACGGAAATGAACTTTTGAAGATATTTTTCTTATGATATTTTAAAGAAACATTTTGAGTGCCTAAAATATTATACCAGACCGATTTTAGAGTATTTTCCTGTCGAATTTTCCTAATCCCCATTATAACAAACAAGGATTCGCATTCCAGTAAGATTTGATTAAGCTATTTTATTATGTCCTATGGATTCCCTTGACAAAGTAATTTAGAATTTGCGTAGGAGGTTCCTTTGTAATCTCTACAGTCACGTCTGTCTGTCTATCTTCTTCTTTCACTTAAGAGCTGGTCTCTTGTTTGTGGAGGAACATCCATTTTTGTCTATCATTGGCTAGTTCTTTGATATCTTGATACGACTTGGCATTAATTTTTCCTTTGCTTGATCGATATCTAAACGTCTATCTATCTTAACGAAATAAACACAAAATGTACACTTAATATAATATTTTTTGTCTGAATAAGTTATTTAAAAAAATGACAAATCTTAAAAAAAAACATTGTTTCAAAATTATTCAAAATAAGCGGAAAAAACCTGAATTAGCCTCAGGTGAAGCAGCGGGTCGGAATCCTAACTACAATTATGATTTATTTGCTTCAAAATAATATTTCACCCAAAAATAAACTCAGATTTGATCAAAACCCAGCAGACACATCTCAATTTGAACTTGTATTCAAACACAAAACTTGGTAGATTATATTAATCTTCGGAATCCCTTTGGAAACGGTTGCGATCCTCAAAATGGCCGTCAAACAATTGGAATCCTTGCCATCAGTCTCTATCTGGTTCTGCCAGCGAGAGGAAAATTTTCTCAAAACTCAATTAAAGCCTCAGCACTTTAATTGTCTGCCTGATGAATAGTCCAACAGACCAACTTTGATATCTATAATTTCAGCCAGGTCGGCGATATGAAATCTATTAGAGTTGGAAATTTCCCGTCTACATTTATACTATACACAATATATGTATATTCCTTATTAGCTTTCCGTCTGCGGTTTTACGAGCGTTTAATGAGTTTCTTTCTTTCTGCGTTCTTCCTTGCTGGACTGGGATCGAGGGAAAAACAGACTGTGCCAAATGCATTTCCTACCGGGCATGCTGTAGAAACCAGCTAAGGGATCCGAGGGTTTCTGTATATTGCAATTCAGGCGATGGGCTGACAACCTGCCACTACAGCAATTTACCTGCAAATCTATCTTAAATAACCCTCAAAACTTTGTCAGGCGAGGCGGAACGACCTTTGTTTAGGGATAAAGGCGTGATTATATGTATGTATGTTGTTCTTTACATTACGTTTATTCTCTCGGTTTACTTTGTATTTACTTTATATTATATTCAGCAAATTTAATTAATGTTTCATACCTTATATCATTGACACTAGACTAGAAGCTTAATTAAAGATCAAAAAACAATTTTCCAGATTTTCTAGATCATAACACGTCTAGACGCTCTCACCCACGTAACGTCACAGAAAATAATATTATCCACGAAGATATTTTTTGTCTATAATAACACACGTTTACAATACTGCGACTTATATCTAAAGCTAATAGTCACTTGTGAATGTAAAATCAAAGTATATCAACATCAGCCTAAATAGTGAACTGCTGGACATCGGCCTCCCCAAAATTGGGGGTATATGCCATACTCACCACGGCAGGAGCACAGTAGAAGTTTTCCATTCACAGGGAACGTTGCTGCCCATTACCTGGATTTATCCCTTAGTCGCCTATTACGACACCCACGGGAAGTTATAATCAAAGTACCCTCTAAAGTAATAGACCTCCCACCGATTTTCGGTGATAGCAACCAGACTCACAGAGATCAGCCAACTGCGCAGGTGCACTCTCTATTCCTTCAGTCTCTTATACTGATGGGATTGATTGACACGACCAGAGAGAAATCAGGCGCAGGACCGACTATTTACATGAGCATTCGACAGCATGGATCATCTTTCTTATCGGACAATCAGGTTATCAGCCTGCAATGTCCTAACCAAACTAGAAACTAAAACACAAAGTTATTGGCGAACCCGGGACCTCCGGGTCGAGCGTCCATAGTTCAGACCGCTAGACCGCGGAGACAGAGGGCACTGTCTAAAGTATACCTCTCCAGATAACGCCCACACTTAAGACTACTAGATAGGCAGTGGCTGAACCTGAAACTTTCTCCTCCTATCGAGTGGAGCCTACAAACTCAGGTGTCAGAGTTTTTAAACCGACTATTAGTAACATAGAATAGGCCTCTGACATGGTTTGTTCGACCACTATCACAGAGAGTGACTGGTACCGACTTACAGATTCTACACTGAAGAAAATCTAACAAAGTAGAAATTGTTTTTAGTTTACATATTTAGTATATAGTTAAAAGGGAAAAATTAAATGATTTTGTCCACTATCTCACCTGATCAACAACTATGTAGGTATCAACTTTGTATCCCCCCGTGGGAATCGAAACCAAATCCTTCAGATCAGGAGCCCATGACTTAGGCCACTAGACTACGAAAGCAGCAAACTACAACACACGTTATTCCATGATTGATTATTTTTTTCCAATTTCCTGCCGTGACAAAACGCAACTGTGCCGAGTCCCGGATGTGGGTAGGACGAACACAAGTACCATTCAAATCTCTTCTCTATTGCGTTCACGTTTTGACATCTCGCGTCAAAGGGCGCCGACCCAAAATAGATTGCCCCGGAGCCACAGAGTAGAAAATACAGATACTATTTTTCATGGGCGTACTCAGGTTTTGGGCATCATTACTCGGATGTGAAAAAGTTGACAGTTAGTACGAGAAAACTAAATCTAGGTTTGGGGAGCAGCTGGGCTCGGTACGCTTATACAATCTTTTATTTATTTAATAGCTTTCGCTTGCCCTTAGCGCTCCTGTGGCTGGCATCCGCCACGTCCTTCTCGCCCCTTGCGTTACTTACATCCTTTTTTTATTTTCCGACCCTTTCGTGCCTATAAACATCGATCCCTCTTGTTCCTGTAACGCACGTCTCTCCCATCCCTCTTTACCTTCCGTTTCTCTTTACATCCCTCTAGTCTCTTGCGTCTCTAAGGTCCCCTTTTCCATTGCGTCTGTTTATCTCTCATGCCCTTTGAGACCTTGTCGTCCTACGCGTCTCTTGTACCCTTTTAAGTCCCAAACGTCCCTCTTGCCGTTCTTGTCACTCATGTACGGTTAGGGTAGGATGAAAACAAGTACAATTGAAATCTCTTCTATATTGCGTTCACGTTTTGACATTTTGCTCCAAGGGGTGGCGACCCAAAATAGTGCCACAGAGTAGCAAGCACACATACTGATAATATCATTAAAAATAGTTAAAGTTATTATTATAGCTAGACTACTAGGTTGTCAGCCCATCTCCTAAATTACATTATACTGAAACCCGCGAAATCCTTAGCTGATTTTTACAGCTTGCCGGAAGGAAATGCAGCTGGAACATTCTATGTTTTTCTATCGCTCAAAGTCCAGCATAAAAGCCAGCTTTATATTCTGTGGCAGCAAAAACGGTATAAAATGACCGATTTTCATAACCTGTGGCAACCTTCAAAGGGACTCAGGGGGGTGAAATTGAGGGGGAGGGGGTGTTGAAATTCGCGATTGGATTCCAGGAAGTTTAGATTAGATTGAATTCACCGCTACCTTGTTTAATTTAAGCGGAGGGCGTCGTATGGAAAAATCAAAGTTTGTCGTGAAAATGATTGGGGGCGGAGACTCTTTAAATAAGTTGTGGTCTTGTGGTGTTGATCAGTTGTTCGTGAAGTCAAGTTTTAATAAGCTATTTATAATTAGAATCATTATTTAATGATCTTTTATGATCATAATTTATTTTTTCCAGATGGTTTAGTTAAGTAAAAGGATTCGAGTATTTCACTCTTTTGGAATACTATTACTTTTAAGTAAACGATCAACTGGCTACTTCCATGCTGGACTCGGAGCGATAGAAAAACAGATTCGAGGGCTTCAGTATTGTAATTTAGGCGATGGGCTGACAACCTGTCCTTATATATACTGATGTATATGAAATAACTCTGAAAATATGTCAGACGTGGCGGAGCGACCTTCGTTTAGGTCAATTACTCTCTGCCTACCCGTTTAGGGATAATGGCGTGATTATGTGTATGTATGTAGCAACTGGCAAAATCTATCAATAGTAGGTATGGTACTAGGTACATACCTATTTACATAATATCACGCTTTTATCCCTAATGGGGTAGGCAGAGCGAAAACGACCTAAACAATTTTCTTTCCGCCACGTCTGACAAATTTTGAGGGTTATTAGTATTACAGACGATTATAATGTAGATTGCTATAGTGACAGTTTGTCAGCCTATCGCCTAAATGACAATATACTGAAACCCGCGGATCCCTTAGCTGGTTTTTACAGCATGCCTTTTAGGAAATGCAGCTGGCACATTATATGTTTTTCTCTCGCTCCCAGTCCAGCATGGAAGAAAGTGACTATTTAACACGCCTTTAAACGGAATCTCGAACCACGTTAACATAATCTACCCCATCAGGATATAACCATGTATGTGGATGTGTAAAGTGCTACCTATCCTATCGTAAATATTCTATCCAACAGGTTGCGGCTATAAAACTGCTGAAAATCCTGCAAACAAGTAATAAAATACTCCGCAGAATTGATGTAGTACATGTAAAAAAAATAAGGGATGGTCCCATGTCACCCATCTTATTTACTTGCTTATTTTATACGTTATATGTCAAAGAAAGTGAAAGACTTCATTAAAATGACTCTGTTTAGTACATACATACGTAAATACATGTAATCACGCCTTTATCCCTAATAGGCAGAGCGTAAACTACCTAATCAAAGGTCTTTTCGTTAAGATAGATTTGTAGGTATATTGCTGTAGCGACAGGTTGTCAGCCCATCGCCTTAATTACAATATACTGAAACCCTCGGATCTCTTAGCCGGTTTTTACAGCATGCTCGGAAAGAAATGCAGCTGGCACATTCTATGTTTTTTCTCTTGCTCCCAGGCCAGCACGGAAGAATCTGTTTTGTGCTGACCTTTATTGCAGATAATATTAGGGTGTTCCGGCTGAGTTATATTCCAAAAATGCTAGAATAAGGAAACTGCAAAAATAATATTAACCATAATAAAATACACCTCACATTTTGCGAAATTCCCCGACCTGAAATTTTAGTTTTATTTAAATTCTCGCTACACGCGACAACACCCGGATGCAAAGAACAATAAAATTCAGCGAAACAACAAAACACTATGTTCATATTTTCAGTAAAAATAGAATGCACACAAAATGCACAGCGCAAGGAAAAATATACTCAAAATGTATAAAAATATCCATCCACGATCGAAAGGGGTTGGGTCGCAACGTGAAATGTTGCCAGCTGCGCCATAAAGAGAAAATGTTATTTTCTGCGATATAGCCCGGCCATAGACAAAGATCAGGAGAAGACTTACTTTAAAGGCTCAACATGAGCTTTCAGTAAATCTATAATGTTGTTATTAAAACACTTGTACTTGTTTCACTTAATATAATTTAATGCTACCGGTTTCGCTAACTTATAGCATCACCAGGGATTTTATACACATCATATTTTGTTTGTGAAAGTCAAAAAACAATTTCATCTCCTAAAGGAATTTCCTGGTGAAAGTTGTTCAGTTTCGTTGACTGAGCAACACCTATCAGTTTGCGGGACACTGTCCCTTAAACCCACTATGTATCTTAATTTTATACCTTTAATAAAAGACTTCGATGACCTTTTTCATTTTAGGAATCTTTTTGCTGTACCAAATTAAAATCTAAACTATATTAAAAAAAAACACAGAAAAACACAGTATTGCCCTATTATTTAATCTATGGCTTGAGCAATAGAGTCGAGAGAAGATATTCTCAAATGCAACACATGCTGTAGATAGTCCACACGTGTGGAGTTAAAAAGTTTAGCGATATGTGAATTGGACTGCGAAACACTTTCCAAGTGTAGTACTATTTCTATTACAATGTTAGTTTGTTTGCGTTTATGTAAACATACATACATACATACATAAAATCACGCCTTTATCCCTTACGGGGTAGGCAGAGCGTCAAACTCCTCGTAAAAGGCGCTTTCGCCACGTCTGACAAATATTGAGGGCAATTTTAGATTGTAATGTGTATTGCTATAGTGACAGGTTGTCAGCCCATCGCCTAAATTACAATACACTGTAACCCTCGAGTCCCTTTTGCTGACTTCTACAGCATGCCCGGGAGGAAGGGCAGCTGGAAAATTCTATGTTTTTCTATCTCTCCCAGTCCAGCATGGAAGAACAGTGTACTACATTACATAAATTTCCTTTTGTGTATAAAGTAAACAGTGGAGAAAGAAATACATAATAAAAATGATGAAACCTTGTATTTAAAATGACAAGAAATTGTTACATTTTTTTTTTTTTTTTTTTTTTTTTTGAATGGACCTGTTTGCAAAATACTACAAAGTGTATATAATGCGTCACCGGGCTAAGGCGGGGAGTTGCTACACGCAATCTACACCCTTAATGAAATGGCAACTGCCTAAGGGCGCCCACTAGGGCTCGAACCTCGGCTTATGGCGTTGCCTGGGGACTCCTTATCGGAGAGAATCTGCCCGGTACGTGCCGGTAAACCCCAAAGTGGGGAGCAAAGGAGGGACCTCCGCGCCCCCGCCGGCGGGGTGCGCGGTTGCTGGAAGAGCTTGTGCAGAGTGTAGCTCGACTAATATTGGCAGCATTAATCGCAAGGGTAATTTGGTCATCGCCGTCGGTAAGGACATGCCTAGGCCTTCGTTTGTAACGAGTCGCAGGTTGGGGAACGTAGTTAGAGGCGCTAACTACAAGAGGGTTAGGGTGGTGAGGGGCTTTGTCGAAGAAGCGTATGGCCGCTTGCTTCATGAACTCTTTGAGAGACGGAACATCGAGATCGATGTGAATGTCAGAATTGCGGAGGTACCAGGGGGCCCCGGTTGCCCTCCGCAAGAAGCTGTTTTGAACTACCTGGAGGGTGTTCAGATAAGTGGGGTAGGTGTGGCTGAAGGCCACACTGGCGTAGGTCATTATGGGTCGAACGCATGTAGTGTAAAGCCTCACCTTATTTCTAAGGGAGAGTTTACTGCGTTTGCGTATGATTGGGGTGAGCCGGCCCATGACAAATTTGGCGCGGTTTCGGACTCTCCTGATGTGCTTCGCAAAGTTAAGCTGGGAGTCAAGAGTAACCCCCAAGTACTTGGCGTCTTTGGACCATGGGATGGGTCGACCGTACAGCTTTACAGCTGGGAGGGTACGACGTAATCTGGCACGAGTAAAGTGCACGGCGGTGCTCTTCTCGGGATTGACTTCGAACCTCCATTTGCGGAACCAGCTCCCGACGGAGTCTAGGGCGCGCTGGAGGTATCTGCCAAGTAATTGGGGTCTGCGACAGGAGGCATAGATCGCAGTGTCGTCTGCGAACAGAGCGAGCTGCGTCTGGGGCGTACTGGGAAGGTCGCTGGTATAGAGGGTGAAGAGGAGAGGGGATAGCACTGAGCTCTGAGGGACTCCGGCTCTAATGGGGCGAGGGGTGGACAGGGCGCCTTCGATTCTGTAACGGAAGCTGCGGTTCGTCAAAAAGTCACGTACGATACGTACGAGACGATCCGGCACACCGAGCTGGTATAGCTTGTACACCAGACCGTTGTGCCAGACCTTGTCGAATGCCTTCGCTACATCAAGGAAGACGGCTCCTGTGGGTTTGGGTTTGCGTTCATGAAAATTGGACGTGATATGTTCCACCAGACGGTGGACCTGTCGAACACAACAATGTTGGGGACGGAAACCGAATTGCTCGGGGGGAATGAGGCTACTGTTTTCGGCGTAATCTCTAAGGCGGCGATAAATCAACCGCTCGTAGAGTTTGCCGAGGGGATTGAGAAGGCTGATGGGCCGATAAGAGGAGGGCTGATCCCGAGGCTTTTTAGATTTGTGGATGCCTATGACTGTGGCTTCCTTCCATGATGATGGAAAGGTGCAGCTGGTCATCGCGGCATTGAGGATGAGGGTGATTACGGTAATGAGATGGTCAGGGAGGATTTTGAGGACACGGTTTGTAATACCGTCAGGTCCTGGAGCCTTCCTAGACTTGAGCGCCTTAAGGGCGGTGCGGACTTCCTGCTCCGTAATGGGAGGGAGCGGAAGGTCAGAGGGGGGTAGGGAGGAGAGACGATCGACCTCCGAGTCGACTGTTTGAAGGTGGTCAGGGTCGCAAGGAAGAGTGCTGGGCGAGCACTGAGCTTCGAGACTGTCAGCCAGACATTCAGACTTTTCGTCATCGTCAAAGGCTAGAGACCCGTCGGGTCTGATCAGAGGGGGCATGAGAGAGGTCTCGTCTGATTTGAGAGAGCGGGATAGCTTCCAGAAGGCAAGGTGGTCTGGTTCCAGTTCAGAGACGAACTGGTCCCATTTGGAGTTGCGATATTCGAATACGCGTTTCCTCACTTCTCTTTGTAAGGCGCGTAAAAATACTCGATTATCCTCCGAAGGGAAGTTATCATACGCTCGAAGAGCGGCATTCTTCTCAGTCACCAGGTCAGCAATTTCGTTTGGAAGTTTCCAGTGCCCTTCATCGGGCTCTGGAAGCGACCTCGAACAGGCGTCTACGACGCTTTTGATGTGACTGGTGAGAGAGGAGACTGCTAAGTCAATGTCAGCAGCGGTGGACAGGTAAGAGGGGATCTGGTCAAGATAGATTGAGCTGGGTGCTTCTAGGGCTTTACCTAGCCTCACCCAGTTCAGTACGGTCTTGGTCTTACCGGGGAGCCCAGTGGGTCCCGGTATGTTAGTCCGAGGATGGAATTGCATCACAACGGGACGATGGTCGGAGTTTAGGGCTTTGACCACTTCGATAGAACGTACACAAAGGTTAACGTTCTTAAGGAGGGCTAAGTCTAGGACATCGGGACGGTGACCTACGACAGTGGGGAAGTGAGTTGGTTCCATGGGAGCCACAACGTCAAAGTTGAGGTTCCCGGAGAGTTGAAGAAGGAGGTTACCGCGTGGGTTGGAATGAGAGCTGTTCCAAGCTTCGTGCTTGGAATTGAGGTCGCCTGCTATGATAACAGAGTTACTGATACCAAGCAGGGAGGCAATGTCTTCCTCGATGAGAGGCCTATCGGGACTGGGGGATAAGTAGGCTGACACCAACGTGACAGGTTGGTGCCCCGTCATGCCAATGCGACATGCGGTTGCCTCTATAAAGGAGAGAGGGGGGAGTTCCAAAGGAGTGCAATACAGAGCACGTCTGTAGTAGATAGCAGTGCCTCCTTTGTTTCCCCAAGTGCGGTCATTTCGGACCAGATGATAGTGGGCTATGCGCGGAGAGCGCATGTGGTCCTTGAGGAAGGATTCCTGGACTAGAAGGATATCTATCTGATGTTGCTCTAAGAGCAAAGCGACTTCGTCACGCTGGGTTCGAATGCCATCAGCATTGAAAAAGGCAATTTTGAGGGACCTGGGCTTTATCCTACGTCTGTTGGAGTTATCCAAATTACCTAGACTATCCATCAATAGGCTTTAAAAGATTTGATGGCGGCAATCAGCGAAGCGTATTTCGCTGAGATCAAAAGAATGGCAGAGACATTGCCTTGATGGCGCCTGAGCTCGTTTGCGTACGCAATCACCTCGTCGGGGTTGATGACGTCCACAAACGAGGAGACAACGGAAAGCGCACTAGCCAAGTCGGCGTGGTCGTTTCCGTTGGAGGTTTTGGGGGGGCTGGGGGGGAGACGGGGAGTTGGTGGGGAGGCCATCAACTCCGGCATGGCGGGTTGTGAGGGGAAAGTACGGGGGCTGGCAGCACCAGGTGCTGGGGCCCAAGGGGGGATTGAACTAGGGGCTGGTTTCGCCACAGAGGGAGAAGATTTGGCTGCTGCCAGTTTGGCGGCGTAAGTGGATCTCGCTTGGAAGCGGTCGAGAACCTTTTTGGAGACTTTGGGGGCTTTGGGGCAGCCGCGGTAATTGGCTGGGTGCCCAATGCCCTCGCAGAGGACGCAACTAGGGGGAGAGAGGTCTTGAGGTTTGACTTCATCCTTTTTGGGCCGCTTACAGTCGGAGGAGGAGTGGGGCTCTAGACATTTCACGCACCTTTCGGTGGCATGACAGGTGCGGGCCGAGTGCCCGTAGGACTGGCAACGGTGGCATTGCCCTGGGTAGCCGGATTTACGGGGAGGTTCGACACGAATGCCGGACAGAAAGCATAACTTCTGGAGTTGAAAAATGGCCTTGCCGGCCTCGGATTTCTCCAGGGTGATGTGTACCATGTCGTACACTTTGCCGTTACGGCGGGAGTGTATGCGATGGACACGTTCGACGGGGAGGGACTTGGACTTGAGGTCCTTGAGGATCTCGTCTTCGGAGATTTCCTTAGGAATTCCCCTAATGACAACGCGGAGAAGTTTATCCTCCTCCAGCGTAAAGGTGTGATAGGGAACCCCCATCCTTGAGAGGAGTGAGGTTAAGTCCCTATGGGCAGTGGAGGAAGGAACCGTGACGCGGATTCCTTCGGGGGTGGCTTGCGCTTTTGAGAACGGGATCTTGTTCGTCATAGCGGATGAGACAGCAGACCACTTGGTCTTGTCTCGGATAATAATGGGAGGGGGGGTACGCTCTTTCATAAGCGGGGGGATGGAGGAGTTGACGGCGGTGTTGGCAGAGGTGCCAGCACCGGTCGGTGAGGCAGGCGCTTTGCGCTTTTGCCGTGGGGTGGATTCTGGTGATTTCCGTTTGCGTTTCTTTTTAGAGACGACTTCGGTAAAAATGTCGGAGTCTGAACTATCAGACGGGCCGACGGACATGGATTCCGCTTCAGAAACGGAGGGGTCCGCGGCGGGAGGAGAGGGGAGGGGCAATTCGTTGGCGGGGTTGCCAGCGTGGGCGGGGCTTGGATGACCGCTAAAGGTAGGGTCGGAAGGGTGAGGCGATTCGACGCCGGAAAAGCCCACGTGAGAGGGTGATGAGTCACCGCTCATCGGAGGGTCCGGTGATAACGGCGAAGTGCCGGGAAAGACCACGTGAGAGGTCGGTGGGACATTGCTCGAAGGGGCAAGTAAGGCCGCGAGCACGGGAGACTTGGCCAAAAGTGACCTAACTAGGGCTTCGTCCGATAGGACGAGGCGGATTAATTCCTTCGAAAACTCAGGAGAAAGCATGCTGCCAATCTAGGTAAAACTACTCCCGTTTCGGAAGCGTTCCTCGGGCAAAGAAACGGGAAGAAAACCCGAGGCAATCGCTCTAGCTGAACAAGGTACGCGACCCCAGGCGGGATAGCCCTGGGGTTTTGGCCGTCGGTGACCCTCCCCGCCGGGTGTAGGCAGGGAGGTTGAGTACTTAATTAGTGTGGCCCTAGAGCTGTTTCCAACGCCAATCTTAATGTGCGAAGGGTCCCTAACAGGCCCGAGTGGAGAGGAAGTCCGAACCGAAGTCCTCGCTCCCAGACAGACACCACAAGGACGGCGGGGGGATGGTTACCAGCGTCGGTTAGGGGAGACCCCAAGGCCGGTTGTGCTGGGCCCGTCCAACTGATTGCTTTGCCCGGGAGGGCGCAGCGGGTGCGTTGGGTCTACACCCTATTTGCTTTGACTCCGAAAAATAAGTGGGTAAGATCCCGGAGTCTCCGCAAATAACCACGTAAAACGGTGGTTTTCAGACCGGACAGGCGAAACGCTTGACCGTTGAGTGCGCCTTGAGAAAGGCACAAACAACGGATTTGATCTGCGAGGGACAGGTGAGGCCCGTCCTACGCAGGTAGCTGGAGCGGAGAGAAAGGCGGGGCGGACGCGGTGACGTCAGCGTGGCTGGCCGCGGGAGCGGCACGGGAGGGGCGTCGGAGCGAAGCGACCGTGCGGGACGGCTGCCGAGCTGCGAGTCAAGAAATTGTTACATACATACATACATATAATCACGCCTTTATCCCTAATAGGGTTGGCAGAGCGTAAACGTACGACCTAAACATAGGTCGTTCCGCCACGTCTGACAAAGTTTTGCGGATTATTTAAGATAGATTTGCAGGTATATTGCCAATAAAAATTTCACTTCTGTAGGTCTGCTGTAAGAAATTTCTTTTTAGAAATAAGCAGTGCCTGTTGTGTCTTTGTTCTGTATGTCCTGTTTTTATAATGTTTTTGTGTACAGTAAATTGTTAAATAAATAAAATGTTGTTACTAAAAAAATATTCAACTGTTTCTTTCCACCGTCGGAAGTCAAACCAATAACCGCAAAAGCAAGAATATTTATTGAACTATAGAATGTTCCAACTAAAATAAAAAAAAACTCGGGGATTTCAAAGTACAGCATTTTTTTGGGATGAGAGTTACAACAATACTACATACATAAATATAATCACGCCTTTATCCCTAATGGGGTAAGTAGTGCGCGTAAACGACCTGAACAAAGTTCGTGACGCCACGTCTGACAAAGTTTTGAGGGTTATTTAAGATAGATTTTTAGGTATATTGCTGTAGTGACAGGTTGTCAGCCAATCGCCTAAATTGTAGTATTGTATATCCTGAAACCCTCGGATCCCTTAGCTGGTGTTTGCCCGGGAGGAAATGCAGCTGGCACATTCTTCAGTTTTCTCTTGCTTTTAGTCCAGCATAGAAGACCATCATGTCTGAATAATATCGTGTACCTAAAATAGTCGTGGCGGAACGGCCTTTTATTGAACATTGATGCTTCACCTTTCACGCACACTTGAATTAAGTCCAAATACCTTAGACTGTGCGTGTATAAAAAAAAAATATTTTGTCTTTTCATTTTTTCTGCTCGATTTCCACTACACTCTAGATTCTCCCATCCTGTTTTTACTTTGTAATATCTTTGTGCCGAAGATTTTTTACTTGTCTCCAGACACGAGGGTCTTGACGGCACTCAAAAGAGCAGAAACACAATAGGTTTTAATTAATTTGAGATCAAAGGCGATCCTCTTGACATAGTATCTTGAGGGGACAGCTACAAGTAATGAAAAGCTATAGATCAGTCCAGAAATGTGATATTTAAGTGATGTTTTTAGATTTATAAATATATTTTTATAACTTATTAATATTTTTTTCACGATATAATACATACATACATACCAGGTATCAAAAGGACAGCGTCCTGCAAACTGATAGGATGGCTCAGGAAATGACACTAAACAACTTCCACCAGGATAAAAATCCTTTTTTAAGAAAAGTCAAATATGTTTTTTATACTTCCTGAAAAAAGTTCCTGGTGGAAGTTGCTCAGCGTCACCGGCCGAGCAACCTCCATCAGCCTGCGGGACACAGTCCCTTGCACGCAATATAATCACGCCTGTACCACCTGTATGCAGATGACCTACAAATCTATCGACACTTTTCCCCGAATGAAGTATCTGAGGCTATTGTGGCTATTAACTTAGATCTAGCGGCGGTTCAAACTTGGGAAAAAACCTTTGGACTTCTTGTTAACCCTGATAAGTCCCAAGCACTAATAATTGGCAGCAGCAAGATAAGGTGTAGACTGGACTTTGCTGATGTTCCGCTGGTTTATTATGACGGCATATGCATTCCTTACACTGATAAAGCTAAAAATGTAGGTGTTATCTTTGACTGTCACATGTCTTGGTTCTCACACGTTAATGGAGTGAGCAGGCGTATGCACTATTCTTTCCACTCTCTTAAGCGACTACAGAATTTTCTTCCTTTTAAAACTAAAATCATGCTTGCACAAGCTCTTCTTCTCCCTATTCTCGACTACGCTGATGTTTGTTATTTGGATGCGACGGAAGAATTACTTAACAAGCTTGAGCGCCTACAAAACCTGGCAATTAGATTTATTTTCGGACTTCGTAAATACGATCATGTCTCTGAATTTCGTGCTCAGCTTAAATGGCTTCCAATTCGACTTCGGCGTGATGTGCACATCCTGAACACTCTTTACAACATCTTTCACAATCCTGCCACTCCTGACTATCTCCGCTCCCGTTTCCAACACCTTCCTCCAGATCCCCGCCCTAGGCGCGCCTGCATCACTAAGGTGCTGGAGTTGCCTAGTGCGAATACCAAGTTCTTCTTCACCTCCTTTTCTGTAAAAGCTGCACAACTGTGGAATAAACTGCCTAAGACAATTCAAGAAAGTCCCTCAGTGAATGTCTTTAAGAAAAGATTAAAAGAGCACTTCTTATCTGAACAATTTTGATGTATGTATTTATGTAGTAGTTTATTCGTATATGTATGTATCAATATATTGTTTAGTATATATGTATGTTTATTTAAGATGTAATATACGGTAGGTATTTATTCTATGTATAGGTATGTAAGTATTTTTAATTTTTTGGTTTACTAGTCTCTGTTAATGTTGCATTTTCTTGTCCCCTCAAAATTATTCACTTTCTCTTACTACCATTGGGTTGGCTGGAAGAGATCTCTTCATAGAGTTAAGTTCGCCCTTGCACACTATATTTGTAAATTACATTTCTTTTGTGTTTATGCAATAAAGTATATATATGAGTTAGGCAGAGCGAAAACGACGTAAACAAAGGTTGTTCCGCCACGTTAGACAAGTTTTGACGGTTATTCCAGATAGATCTGATATGTCACAATATAATATGTCCAATACAATATAATAAACCCACTGCGGTGGAAAATCACACAGTGCGAGTGAGAAAGTAAAATTTCCAAAGGTAAAAATTTACTGCTCTCCCACAAGCACAGTGTATTTACCTGTGACTAGGCCTTTCGGTTGCTTTTTACCACGGAAAAAAATTCATTCTCACGGGAAAACTATTTAGCGAAACCGCGGGGCGGAAAACTAGCACATTATACATGTAAAGGAAGCAAAAGCATTTTTTCCCATGCGTGCGAGAGAAAAACATAGAATGTGCCAGCTGCATTTTTTCCAGGGCATGCTGTAAAAATAAGCTGTGGGATCCGAGGGTTTTAGTATATTGGAATTTATGCGATGGGCTGTCAAACTGTCACTACAGCAATACAACTACAAATCTATCTTAAATAACCCTCAAAACTTTGTCAGACGTGGCGAAACAATTTTTGTTTAGGTCGTTTACGCTCTGCCTACCCCATCAGGGATAAATGGGTGACTATATATAATATGTAAGTAAAAGCATTAACTCTCGCATTTCATTCCGCTAACATACGTGTACCAATTAAAGCAAACTTGAGAATTACTTTAGACGATCTTACGTACAAGTTGAGTTGCTTTAAGATGCAATTAAACTAAGTCAAGAACGGTTCTACTTGAGTAAGTAATATCCTGTTATTATTGTTCTGTGTTTTGTGTTTATATTATGTTTCCAGCTTGTGTAACTGCCTCCGTGGTCTAGTGGTCAGAGCTATGAGCTCACAATCCGAAGGTCCTGGGTGCGTTTCCCAGGGGGAACACAAAGTTGATATTTGTCAATTTATCACTTTGTGAGATTTTCCCCGTGAGTTTGGTTAGGAAAATGCATGCTGAATCACCTAATTGTCTAGAAGAAGAAAAAACCGTGCTTCGGAGGTCACGTAAAGCCATCGTCCATGGTCGATGTTACATCAAACCATAACAGAGGCATATTAGCTGTGCTATTAGGTGGTTTAAAAACTCTGATACCAGGGTTCATCGGGTCGATTGACTCGATACCCACACAACAGAAGAAGACTGCTTAGTTTTGTACCAGCTTCCGAACCGTGGTTTTGTGCGTGATTTGATATGATTCCCAAAAGTCTACTTATGACAGACAATCAGAAAAGATTGCAGAGAGACTGCATTGTACTAATCAAGCTGAGAACAATCTTGCTAAGAGCAAAATATTATGATATCAACTTTTTATCCCTCTCCGTTTAAATCAAACTCACGACCTAAGTCGAATGTCGCTGAAACCACTACTTACTTGAAACGCTATGTTGTTTAACTTGAAATCGCCCCAGTGATAAGACCGTAGAACCTTCGAGAAGTTTCAGTAGATTTGGTAAAGTTTCGAACTGCGGTCCTGATGTCACGTTTTTCATTAAGGCTTCTGTTTGCCAGCAATCAAGGTGAACCATTGATATTAATAGGATCCAGGTCTATAGGAAATATACTACAGATAATGAAAGATTGAGAGGCAAGGTCAAAGAAAATTGTTTTATCGGTTTTTTGTAAGGAAATCAGCTGGACTGAGAACAATGAAAAACGTAAAATTTACCTGCTGCTTTTCTTCCCGTAGGTCATCTCCCTAGCCTTATCGTGTATCTCCCGGGATCAGCTACTTAATCTAGAGGATTGAACGAGGGTACTGGTTTTTACACAGAGCGACTGCCATCTGATTTCCGCAACCCAGAAGGGAAACCAGACCCAATCCTAGATTAGGACAGAGTTTTTCAAGCCGCCAATGCTTAGCACTGGCCTCTGACATGGCTTAACGACTAATATCTACGGTTTTACACGATATTAACCGGGACCGACGGCTTTACGTGCCTTCCGAAGCACAGAAAAAGCGCCGAATAAACGTACATATGAAATTCAAAAACCGAAAAACTCATTGGTTTGTGGTGGGATTCGAACCACGACCTTCCGCTCAGGAGGCAGCGGCCCTATGCACTACACTATCGGGCTCTCTCTATTTTCTTCCCGTAGGTATATTACAAAAATATGAGTGGAAATATCTTCCATGCTAGTCTGGGACCGAGAGAATACCATAAAATGTACCAGCTGCATTTCCTCCCGGGCATGCTGTAAAAATCAGCTAAGGGATCCGAGGGTTTCAGTGTATTGCAAATTAGGCGATGGGGACAACCTGTCACTACAGCAATATACCTAGAATTCTATCTTAAATAACCCTCAAAACTTTGTCAGACGTGGCGGGACGACCTTTGTTTAGGTCGTTTACGCTCTGCCTACCCCATTAGGGATAAAGGCGTGATTAAATGTAAGACGAAAATGAGAAGAGCGAAATCTTATTCTTGGCGACAGAAATAGACGCGAATAAACGCGACGAAGTGACGGTGGTATATCTCCAGGTCGAGAGCCCATGGCTCAGACCGCTAGACCACGGAGGCAGTTGCCGGAGGTCCTGGATTTGATTCACGGTGGGGGACAATGACTTTGTGTTGTTGTTTCTAGATTGGTTAGGACATTGCAGGCTGATCACCTGATTATCCGAAAAGTAAGATAATCCATGCTGTCGGATGGGCTAGTAAATAGTCTGTCCTGCGCCTGATTTCTCTCTGGTCGTGTCAGTCAATCTGTCCCATCAGAATAGAGAAAGCACCTGTGTGTAGCGCAAACACTTAAGCACTAAAAACTAGTCCTGCGCAGTTGGCCGATCTCTGGGAGATTGGCCGGTATCACCGAAAATCGGTGGGAGGACTATTATATCTCAGGGTGGTTTGCACAAAATCCTACTTATCAAATGATTCAAAACTGAAAATACATTTATATTTGTATAGGCATTATACCTGATACCGAACAAAAACCACTCTCTACCCCAACAGCTCAAAGGAACGAACGAAAGACCGAATGAATGAATGAAACCTTTTCGGTTTCTTGCCCGCTCGTTCCATTCGCCGCGATCGCAAAAAGAAAGAACGCACCCTAATTGCGAATACGGCTTTTAGTTTGGAGCCATAAAATTAGCTTCAGTTTCTTTTTTACTTTTAATAAAAGTATTAATTTAATAATAAAAAAATGAAAAAAAAAACTTTGGCTATTTTATTAATTTTGCCATATTTGGATGAGATATCATTTGCAGATTTTCGGCTAAAATATTACATTTTAAGGGCCCAGTTAAGTCCGTTTTACTGATGAATTGCCAAAAAATACAATACATCGAAACCTTAGGGTGTTAACTTACTGTTTGCCTAGAAACAGAAACAGGTGGAACATTCTAAAAAAAATATAGCTCCCAGCCTAATTTTAAGCAATAGGTATAGGTACGCTAACTACAATATTGGGCTCGATCCTAGATTACACCGGCTATAACTAAAATAAAATCCATCTGTCACTTTCAAAATAATAAAATTTAAAAAGGACAGGCGATTTATACATTATGGTTTTACATTTTGTCCGCTAGATTTTGGAGCGCTTTTGAACGTTTTACCCGTATTTCTGTCAATTTATTTGTCGATAACGCATAAAGCCAAGCTAAGGGATCCGAGGGTTTCAGTATATTGTAATTTAGGCGATAGGCTGACAACCTGTCACTACAGCAATATACTTACAAATCTATCTTAAATAACCCTCAAAACTTTGTCAGACGTGGCGGAACGACCTTTGTTTGGATCGTTTACGCTCTGCCTACCCCATTAGGGATAAAGGCGTGATTATATTTATGTATGTATGTATAACGCATAAAACCACAGACTATAAATCAAAAACCGGAGAGAATAGATCTCATGTCCTTTTCCAATGTTTTTAGTCTAAAGGTGGCGAATAGATTTAAATTTTAGTTTTAGCCGGCAAATCTAGAAACGAGCCCATTGTTCTGCCAAACATAATTATGTTGTGCTACATTGCTTACCCTAAAATTAGATACAGCGCCAACATAAACACATAGGATCATAATTATAGTTTATCAGATGACACACTAACAATAGATGTCAGTATTAGAGTTGACTAGTGTAATAATTACATTGGACAATCAGCCGCTTGTCGATCTGAGAAATTGATCTCTATTCATAGCACAGTTCAATGAAGGCTCTTTGATCTAACGGTATGTTATTGGGGCTCTCGGTCCAGGGTTCGTGAGTTCGGTTTTCATGTATAAGAACCTAGTGTTTTTAGGTTACGCTTGACTGGGAACGAAAGAAAAACATGGAATGTTTCAGATGCTTCTTCTCACGGGCATGCTGTAAACCAACTTATAGGTATTTTAAAGTAACATTTTAATTAAGACAATAGGCTGTCAGTCAGTCTATTATTAAAGTAAAACAAATTTCAATCTATCAAAGATGTGACTACGATTTGCTAGTTAGTTTGATTTGGATGTTTGGTAAATACTGACTAAATAACCTTCTGTTTTTATTTAATTTGTTTTCATAAAAAGACGTTTAAGAGATAGTCTAAATTATCCATGCAGGCCTTTATCGTTGCCCGGGATAGATCACTAGGGACTAGTAGGAAGTTGAGCCCTTACAACCCTGTTTTTGCCATAAAAAATACAGTAAAAACACGCGAGTTTCACCGCCCCAAACCTATATCGCTTTTTTTCGCTCAGAAAGGACGCTACTCGTGAATGACAAATTAGGAGATCTTTACAGAGCTGGCATTGCCCCCTCGGAGAGTTTTATTGAATTTACATTTTTTTTACTCTCATTCTCATCTGCCTCTATTTAAACGGTTAAATGGACGGATTTGCCCAGACAGAGGGGATTTGCGGATTGAATAAAATATGGATTGAAATAACATGTTTACCGTATATTAAATATTTCATACTGGGATGATAAAATCTTTATAAGCCTCATTTATTGAATTAAAATTGGTTGGGTGATGACATTATTATTTAATTTTAAAATAGGTACATTTAACATATTAATAATCATCAACCGATCATAATATTAATATTTTTTTTAGATTACAATACATTCGGCCTTGTAATTTTTTTTTATTGAGTAGTAGTAACTCACGATAGCTCAGTATTTAGTGAAGCGGCACGGTATGCCGTGCGTGGTTGTGCTGTGGGTTCAATTCCGCGTATGTGAAATTTTTAATTTCTACAGGGTTTTTGTTACTTTCGGTTAAGAATAAGTAATTTATGTCAAGGCCAGGAAGCTGCAACTTTTATGGTTAAATTTGCAATTCAAGAGGATGATACTATAATGAAAATCTTGAGAAAATATTTAACCCAAAAAAAACGCCACTAAAATCGTTTTTTCTCGAAAATTACTAAAAACGCTTATAACTCTCCTAAACTACTAAAACTCGCTGAACATACATGGGGATGATTTGTATACCCTTTGACCTAAGGATTCTGATTTTTATCTTTAGACGTCACTCTTCGAGCCACCCTCTATATTTTCTAGCACTATATTCTTTTGAATTTATGTTTTTATCTTTGTCCCCAGGAAATCGAACACTGCTACTACCACGGGACAGTGAAGGACTACCCTGGTGCGTCAGCCGCCTTCCACACGTGCAACGGAGTGTCGGGGGTCATTCACATCGGCAACGAGACCTTCGTCATTCACCCCTTCTACGGGGGAGATCTATCGGTCAGTGATAGTTTACTTTAGATATAGATGGCGCTGCAACGAGGGACACAAGTTCTGAAACGCGGTACTAAAGTTTTCTTAGCGTATTGCAGATATACAAGTTCCAAACATGTTTTCTAATCGAATTAAATTATATATTATTTCCACATCGGCAACGAGACCTTTGTCATCCACCCCTTCTACGGGGGAGATCTATCGGTCAGTGATAGTTTACTTTAGATATAGATGGCGCTGCAACGAGATACATAAGTTCTGAAACGCGGTATTGAAGATTTTTTTGCGTACTGTAGATATACAAGAGCAAAGGGGGTGTCCGGGGTCATTCACATCGCCAACGAGACCGTCGTCATCCACCCCTTCTACGGGGGAGATCTATCGGTCAGTGATAGTTTACTTTAGATATAAATGGCGCTGCAACGAGAAACACAAGTTCTGAAACGCGGTATTAAAGTTTTCTCAGCGTAGCAGATAACCAAGTTCCGAACATATCTTCTAATATAAATAAATTATATACAACTTCTACATCGGCAACGAGACCTTAGTCATCCACCCTTTTTACGGGGAAGATCTATCGTTCAGTGATAGTTTACTTTAGATATAGATGGCGCCACCACGCGAAATACAAGTTCCCGAAACGCACGCGAACAAACGCGGCATTAAACATTTCTCAGAGTACTACGCTATGGCGGTTTTGAAAGTCATTGTTACTTTCAGAAACCATTTCTATTGCGGCGATTTGATTGCGGTATTCGTAATTGTATCGACATTGTTTTTGGTATACATAATTTACCTACAGGCGTACAATAACTAAATAAATCTGAGGTACTAACTTGAAAAGATGTTACGATACGATAATTTAAATAACTGTTCACCTAAATATTGTACTACTTATACAGCAAATTGTAAGCAACTTTCAATATACAGCTACAATTTCCAGAATTATACCTAACTAAAATATACCTTTTTTTATAGAGTTTTACGGCTCTGGAATCTAGTCAGTATTTTTTATTATTTGTATTCTTCAATTTCTAATCAACTTCTTCGTCGTTATTAGTCGTTTAGCCATTTCAGAGGCCAGTGCTAAGCATTGGCGGCTTGAAAACTCTGACCTAATCTAGGATTGGGTCTGGTTTCTCTTCTGGGTTGCGGAGGTCAAATGGCAGTCGCTCTGTGTAAAAACCTGTACCCTCGTTCAATCCCCTAGATTAGGTAACCGACCCCGTAAGATACGGGATAAGGCTAGGGAGATGATGATATAGATTTGATGATACCATACAGAATCTTTGTGATCATGCAACACTATCAATTTCTCTTTAAATAATGCAAATCGATGAGCTGTTTTAATTGGCAACACTTACGGGCTATAAATTAAAAAACAAAAGCGTCTCCCATTTTTATGGAGTTGTAAATCCTTTTGTGACGTCATCGTTTAGCCTCGTCGCCGTATTTCACACTTACTTTAGGGTAACCAGGCGTCCGTTTCATAAAACTACCATTCATTTTCAACAACAAATGTGTTGTGTCACTGCGGAGTTAATTATCCACATCTGGGGAACGTGATTTAGGCGATGGACTGACAACCTGTCACTACAGCAATATACCTACAAATTTAATAATAATTATATAATTTATCCTCAAAACTTTGTAAGAAGTGGCGAAACGACCTTTATTTAGGTCGTTTACACCCTGCTTTCCCATTGGGGATAAAGGCGTGACTATATGTATGTATGGGGCACGTGATTACCCCTGACGGTATTTTTGTGTACTGTCACAGAATATATAATAGTACTACATACAGAATGGACATTCACGTCCCCTCCCCTCCCCAGTCCGATATACATCACAATCCGCGCCGGATTGTGGGTCACATTGTACTTACGCTTAGCGGGCATGGCGCGAGCATGTTTCCCAGTGTAACGGAAATAATAAAGATTTGTGTTCCAAAGATGGTAAGGTACTGTTTTGTGCACGGATGTCTTTCTACCACAAGATATGACTCCAATAGGAACTTTTTTATATTCCCAAGTGATGAGAGACGGCAAGTAACTTCATACAAAATATGCAACCTAACCTATTCTAACTATTGTAACTGAATAGTTACAGTGAACTACTTTAAAACGTTGGTTTAATCGAGAACTAGATTAATCAGGTGATGATTATGACCGGTAAAATAAAATTTGTCAACCCTTATAACACACACACAAACGCAGGCCAAGTGCAAGATGCCGTCTGTCGATGTGTGACCAAAATAACATTGTAGTTAGGAGTGTCCGAGCTGTGGTACTGTAGAGATTCCATTACAGTACATAGCTACTTACTACTATCGTTAAATAGAATTCTCTTGTCATTTCGAACTAAAGCCTTTGTTTATGTATGTGTCTGTAGCAATGAAATAAACGATTTATCTATCTATCTATCTATCTATCTACTTAAAAGCACAGTACATACTTGTGCCCCTCCCAGAAAAAAGACCTTGATCAGCCTTGATGGCCATTCATTATGATATCAGGCAGAAATCTGGGTGTATTCTTCAATTTCCCGCATAGCCTGATGAATGACTACAGGCATTTTATGAAACGACGTGTCCCTCTTATCCAGATAAATCTAGACAGAGTCAGGTATTTTTGCATACTTGGCAGTTCAAATAGGAAAATAAACTGATATAAGATAAAAGATCTTCTTCTTCTGATGTGTGGGTATCGAGTCAATAGACCCGATGAACCCTGGTGTACCCTACAAAATTTACAGTTCATCCACAAATTCAATTTATTTTTGATTATTTAAGAAAATTATCTTTATATGTATTTAGGGTACTTTTACGCTCAAAAGACAAAAAAATCCGATTTCCTAATCTGACTGACTACTCATGCTTTCCGTTTTTAATATGACAGCAATCGAACCTAGGACCTCCGGATCGTCTCGGTGGTGTGTAGGCCGTACAACATATCCACATAATGGGCCCTGCTGTGTAAAATCGCTTACCGGAGGGTATTAAACGTTCACCCTCGAACGAAACATTTAAAAATAAATTTAAAAATGGCGTGTCGAGAAAACATTCTACACTATTGGTGACTTTATGAATTTGAATGAAATTGTTATCTCTAATATTTTACTGTATAGCAGTCATATTTTATAATGTACTTGCGACCCGCCCTGGCTTCGCACGGAAATCATCAGTGTTTCTCTACTATATTATGCATGTATTATACATATAAACCTTTCTCTTGAATCGTTCTATCCATTAAAAGAAACCGCATCAAAATCCGTTGCGTAGTTTTAAAGATCTAAGCAGACATAGGGATATAGGGACAGAAAAAGCGACTTTGTTTTATACTATGAAAAAATGTTTTTATGTAAGTATATCACAAAATTGTGAGAAGTAGTGTGTTAATTTATGTAAAATAAATAATTAAATTTTATGATTTTTAATGATATATTACCAGAAAAGGACTCCTAACCACTAGACCACGGAGGCAGTTCAGTGGCAGCCCTAACTTCTGCTTAATTAAGTTATCCCGCGTAAAATGTTTTACGGCGCTCGCCAAACCCAATTATAAACAAGTATACATCATTTCAGGGGTCGGCAGAGTGAAGAGGGTCTGATTCCGGGTAAAAGCTTAGTTTTTGTTCAAGATGTTATACATGTTATAACATATTATGACTTGTACAACTGGAGACGATGTTATTTTATGTAATTGTTAGATTCTCTAACATAAAATCATCTTTCATGGAAACCTTTTCTTATGACTGGTTGTAATGGATTCAAAAACAATGTATGTCATTATGATTGTGTTTTGTTTTGTAGACTTCTAATTCTTCTTGAATAAGAATACACGCAAACATTTGGGTAGGCAGAGCGTAAACGACCTAAGCAAAGATCGTTTTGAGGGTTATTTAAGATAGATTTGTTGGTATATTGCTGTCGAGACGATTTAGGCGATGGGCTGACAACCGGCCACTACATCAATATATATACATTTAGGGATAAAAGCGTGATTATATGTATGTATTTACCTATTTGCTATTTATCTCAATATTATAACCTCGTCGCATCTATTTTGGTCCCTTCTTGGAAACGAAACATTATTGCGTAAATACGAAGTACTTAGATATAGAAATTAAATCACGCAGCTATATCCTTTGTTGAGTAGGCGTAATTGTACCTATCGACGTAGTTATGTTTAAAATAAGATGAAATAAAACACCGTAGTTGTAGGCTTATCGAATATTTTACCTTTTTGAAATAGGTTCCTATGTTATTTTATGTTTTTTTTCTTTTAGTACAAATGGGTTTGCTCTTGACTCTAGACCACAGCTCATACACTCCTAACTACCATCTCATTTTGGTCACACATCGACAGACGCCATGTTGCACTTGCATTATTATTATTATTTATTTAAGCTGGATTGGAAGCAATAGAAAAACATAGTATGTGCCAGCTGCTTCTCTTTCTGGGAATACTTTAAAAGCCAGCAAAGGGATTCGAGATTTACATTGCGGTTAAGGCGATTGGCTCACCACCTGTAACTTTAGCAATACACGCTTCAATCTAAAACTGCCTTCAGTATCTATCAGAGGTGGGGAAAACGTATTTTCCTAGAGTTTCACGCCTACCCCGTAAAGGATAAAGGCGTGACTATATGTATGCATGAAATACGAACCGCCAAACGAACACAAGATTAATATGGAATGGAAGTATGGATTAAGCTTAATTCCCACTCTATCTTGTCAAATTACGCTAATATGTTATTTGAAAGCCACTCGACCGCCTGTTGTTAATTACCTACATAGTTACAAAGTAATATCCGCTAATTACTAAATTACAATATAATTAGTTTTCGACCATAATTGGGGATATTGATATAGCTGATGTTAGTTTTATGATAACATACATATAATCGCGCCTGTATCCCTAATGGGGTTGGCATAGCGTAAACGACCAAAACAAATATCGTTCCGCCACGTCTGACAAAGTTTTAAGAGTTATTTAAGATACATTTGTAGGTAGATTGCTGTTCATACATACATACATATAATCACGTTTTTATCCCTAATGCGGTAGGCAGAGCGTAAACGACCTAAATAAAGGTGGTTCCGCCACGTCTGACAAAGTGTTGAGGGTTATTTTAAGATCGATTTGTAGGTATATTGCTGTAGTGACAGTTTGTGAGACCATCGCCTAGATTGTAATATACTGAAGCCCTCGGATCCTTTAGATGGTTTTCACAGCATGCCCGGGAGGAAATGCAGCTGGCGCATTTTGTGTTTTTCTCGCTCTCCCAGACCAGCATGGAAATTATTTACATAACATATAACACTAATTATGTGCACTTGATAATCGGTGTAAGATAGAATATTTTTAAACTTAGCATATTTTGAACGTGAGACTCAACAATTTTATAAAATTGAACATTTCAGGTGTAGTTAAATCAGTACAAAATTAATTGGTAGGAAACAGAAACTTAAAATATTACAGAGGCTTTCTGAGATTAAACGAATGCCTGAACTAATTAAAATAAAGATGAGAACAAAACATTATAATTTCCGTCTTAAAATTAAAAAAATATTTAGCTAAGTATATTTTACATACGTATACATACATACACATAATCACGCCTTTATCCCTAATGGGATAGGTAGAGTTTAAACGACCTAAAAAAGGACGTTCCGCCACGTCTGACAAAGTTTTGAGGGTTATTTAGATAGATTTTGTGGGTATATTGCTTTGGAGATAGGTTGTCAGCTCATCGCCTAAATTACAATATACAGAAACCCTCGGATCCCTTATCTGTTTTTTACAGCATGCCCGGGAGTAGTAAGTATATTTTACTCTTTTGTTATATGTACTGTGGGTGTATAGATTCTTTGAGTATTACTGCTCTAAGTCCTAGCTAGACTTTCATCAGCGTATTTCAAATATTATTAAAAAGCAAAGAATCCATATTACAAAAAAAAACTATTATCCATAGTATAAAAAGACGGATTTTCAAAATAAAACACAATTTAAATCGGCTTGCAAATAATAATTATTAAATTGAGTAACAATTACAACAGTTATGCAAACAATAGAAAACACAAGTCATAATTGTACCTTTATCTAACCTTTACAAAATATATAAAGTACATAATAATATCACCAAGACCTTTCCTATATAAATTATAAATGACCTATTTGTTCTGTTTATGGGGTCCCTTAGATCTCAACTAAATAAATAAAGTAAAAGACAATTCACTGAAATTTATCACCTCATCGCACATCAATAGGGAGGAGACGATATTATTACAATTATCGATACTTTATTAAAACTGTTACAGAAGTAAGTTTTGGGGTGGTATATGACTCCTAGTTAAACTCCATTCTTCTCTAAATGAAACATGAAAAACCAGAACGTACCAATCATTATAAGTAGATTTAAAAGGTTCCGATATTATCGCAATTTAAGCCATGCTGATATACTAAAAGAACTTAACTAGACTTTTGATTCTCTAATAAATTGTATACTTTTATAATTAGGACTTTTAAATCCAATCTAGACTATACAACTAAAAAATAAACTATATCTAAGTATCAAGATTTTATTTACCGTAGATCACATAAGTTTTTCCACTACGTGTCGATTTCATACTAGCTCTATAATGATAAATCTTAGCTCCATAATTCATCTTTACTTCACTAACACAACATTTCCTGGACAGCAAAGAATCACTCATAAAAATCCTTATCACCTCCTAAAAACTAGCACACCCCTCACAAACTATTATTACGTAGCAGCGACAAAAAAAAACAGGATCTTACCCCACTAATGTCCCAATTGTCGATTAATCTTGCTTCTTTGTCGTGGCGGCCATTGTTCGAGCGGGTGGACGTTCAGATAAGACCCGCCATTGTTTGGAGCCCGGTTTCACCCAGTGCAACCTAAAGGTTCGACTAGCGGGTAAATTCTCTCGGCTGAAGACACCTCAATCAATTTAGTAATTAAGTAACTAATATTTTAGTATTATGAATTTACTATGAAACTATTTGTAATAGGGATGTCTCAACGTTGGAAAAAATAATTTGATTCTGCCATATTGAACATTAGCGACCCGCCCCGGCTTCGCACGGAAATTATAAGTGTTTATCTACTATATTATGCTTGTATTATACATATAAACCTTCCTCTTGAATCACTCTATCTATTAAAAGAAACTGCATCAAATACCGTGGCGTAATTTTAAAGATTTATGCATACATAGGGATATAGGGATATAGGGACAGGGAAAGCGACTTTGTTTTATACTATGTAGTGATAAGACAAGGTAAGGTGGTCCAAATTGCTCCCAGTCCGTCAGCGGTTAATTCAAAAACTCTGACACCATTTTACACCAAGATGCACGCTTACATACTCTACAAACAAACAGCAAAAAATAGTAATCACAAGTGATAAAAAGGCCAACTCCCGTTTTAGAATTACAATTGCATTCCATCTTTGCAAAACCTTTCACCCCAGGGCAGAGTGGTGCGCAAAATTTCGTCATCACTTCTCCTGTCAACTTGACATTTGTCTGTGCCAACTTAATCCCCCTCATCCCTTTTGGGGTATTTTAGAACCCACGTGCTCTGAGAACTGTTTGGAAAGCTACGTTAGGATTATTTAATACAGGATTACTTTGTTAGGCACTATTATATTGAGATTGTTTGTTTACTAATTACTGACTCGTGAACTGCCCAAACAACACATACATACATACATATTATCACGCCTTCATCCCTAATGGGGTAGGTAGAGCGTAAACGACGTAAATAAAGGTCGTTTCGCCACGTTTGACAACGTTCTGACGGTTATTTAAGATATAGGTATATTGCTATAGTGACAGGTTGTCGGCCTATCGCCTAAATTGCAATATACTGCCCTCGGATCCCTTAGCTGTCTTTTACAGCATTTTACCAAACAATATACGTAACAGAAATTGCTCTCTATAGGATATAAATCTGCCATTGAAACTGAACAACTTGACCCAAGGAACCGAAATACATACATACATACATATAATCACGCCTTTATCCCTAATGGGGTAGGCAGAGCGTACATGACCTAAACAAAGGTAGTTCCGCCACGTCTGACAAAGTTTTGAGGGTTGTTTAAGATAGATTTGTAGGTATATTGCTGTAGTGACAGGTTGTCAGCCTGTCGCCTAAATTGCAATATACAGAAACCCTCGGATCCCTTAGCTGGTTTTTACAGCATGCCCGGAAGGAAATGCAGCTGGCACATTCTATGTTTTTATCTAGCTCCCAGTCCAGCATGGAGGTACTATAAGAATAATTACCTCCTAAAATGCATTAGCTGATAATAGCACATTTTGTGTGAGATAATTTTATTATTATTTCCAGGTGGAAACATAGGAACATAGGTATGTTCCAGGGAAAAGTTGTTCAGTTTCATGGGCAGATTCAAGTCTTTCAGTGTACATATACTCATTCTGTTACACCCTGTATAACATAACGATATTTCAAAATACGTTTCAATTTACCAAGCATATTTAAATTCTAATTATAATTTAAAAGTAATCGAATATTAATTAAATTTATCAATAATATTAATTTAAATCTGCTGAGTTATTATAAGGTAGATTTAAATTTATAACGGTAATTTTATAATGTAAACAGAATTGAAAATCTGGTTAATTTATCACTTAAAATTTGATACCATAAAGTGTTTTATTACGGCGTTGAAATATTAAATTTAATATTAAAACCTTTGCGTAAGATATTCAATTTTATAATTATGTGTTGCAAGTTTTACGGAACGCTATAATAATGTATAGGTCAAAAAAATACTTTCATAATTACTTTACATAGTTCAAATAATAATTTATGCACTTGTAAATAATTACTCTAACAATGACACAACATGCCAACAAACTGCAAGCATGTCCAAGTCTTCCAAGTTTCTTACAAGTCCTAGCTAAGAGCGCTGGTCCGTGTTACAAACTTGGCTCCACCACTGCCGTGCCCCAAACCGTAGAATAGTTTCGTAGTATTAGTACGTGAGATCTAGTCTTCAGTGGTTAAGTTTGGAATTCATATTAAACTAAGAACCTAATTAGACTTATAAATTCTTATAATTTCCTACTCGTCTAGGAGCGATGAGATACAATCTGCTTTTCTTGTAAGAATCTATGTACTAACATATAAGCGTATTTGATGCTAAACCTATGCTGAGATAAAGCGTGGAGCATAAAATGTATACCCATTTATTATTGGTAATGCAAAGTGAAACAGATAAAATAACTTGTTAAGCTTATGGTTTATATTTAGTATTCTTAGTACACACACAGTAGAATACAAACGACATAAATTTTACCTCTTATTTTTATTGGAATTGGGTTTCTTCCATGCTGAACTGGGAGCGAGAGAAAAACATTGAATGTGCCAGCTGCATATCCTCCCGGGCATGCTGTAGAAACCAGCTAAGGGATCCGAGGGTTTCAGCATATTGCAATTTAGGCGATGGGCTGACAACCTGTCACTACAGCAATATACCTACAAATCTATCTTAAATAATCCTCAAAACTTTGTCAGACGTGGCGGTACTGTGTTTATGTCATTTGCGCTCTGCCTATCCCATTAGATATAAAGGCGTGATTATATGTATGTTGTACGAAATTTTCATCGGAAATTCAACATAGTCATCTCTGAAATAGTTTTCCGAACGGTACATTTAACGACTAACTAAAGTGTTTTATTTATGTTTAGTCACTTCCGTTTCCGTTTCGCGGGTGAAAGTTGTTAATTGCAAGTCACTAGTTCCCACTGATTAATGGTAAACATTTACTGTTTTGACACTTTTTGGTATTCCAGTTTTAAAATATAGTTAATTTTTATTATTTATACTGACACTGTATCTATGTTTATGCTAGACAGGAAGCGATAGAAAAACATAGAATGCCAGCTGCTTCTTCTTCCGGGCATGCTGAGCAAAGTAAATCGAGGGTTACAGTGTATTACGATTTAGCGATGGACTGGCAACCTGTCACCTGTCACAGCAATAACAAACCTATCTCTAAAAACCTTGAAAATTTGTGAGACGCGTTATAACGATATTTTTTCGGGTCGCTTTGCCTATTCATACATACATACATAAATCACGCCTTTATCCCTTACGGGGTAGGCAGAGCGTTTAACGCCTCGTAAAAGGCGCTTTCCCTATTCAATTAGGGATAAAGCCGTGACTTGTGTTAATCTTCCTAAAGCAAATCTGTAAATTATTCCCAAGCTGTTTTTTTTATTGGATAAATTGTTTCTGGCCAGAGCTTAAGGCATGTACAGCTGTATCATATTATAATGCATAAATTCGCCTTCTACGAAAACAACATCAGCTAAAACAAAAAATTGCGATGACGTCACACCACCCGATCTCAGTCCCCTGAGCGAAAGAAAAACATATACTGCACACATAGAAGGTAATTTTTTCTCCAAATAATTTAAATTGGCCAGTCAAGAAATTTTGTATCTGTCATACCTAAACTACGCTAGAAGAATTAAATTTAAATTAAAACCGATGGTACAAAAAATATTAAAGCTCCGTATCCCATTTATTTCTGGTCCGAGTGATGTATTTCTCATGCAAAAACAACATCAGCTGGAGGATAAACAAATAATAGCGATGACGTCACACCACCCGATCTCAGTCCCCTGTCTACACAACACGTCTGAACAATTAGGGTTCCATACAAACGTCTCATACACATCCTTCCTGTTCCTGAGGCGTTTTGTCCAAGATATTAATAGTTACTTAGGTAGTTAACTTATTTATAGTGAAACCGTTATAACCATAGAAGTAATAGGTAATTTTCTCCAAATAATGTAAATTGGCTTGTCAAGAGATATTTTATCTGTCATACCTAAACTACGCAAGCACAATTAAAATTAAATTAAAACCGATGATACAAGAGCTCTAAATACTCCGTAAATTATCTTTTTCTTTATTGGATCAATTTATTTCTGGTCTGAGTGATATATTTCTCCTGCAAAAACAACATCAGCTGGAGGATAAACAAATAATAGCGATGACGTCACACCACCCGATCTCAGTCCCCTGTCTACACAACACGTCTGAACAATTAGAGTTCCATTCAAACATCTCATACACATCCTTCCTGTTCCTGAGGCGTTTTGTCCAAGGGATTAACAGTTAAGAGGATTATAGTTGGAAGGATATTTTGATGTTAACTGGAGATGCTTAAGAATGGCGCCGATTCGGGTGTACATTCTTAAACTGTCCTGGGAATTTGTTGGATTAAAATCAAAAACGTGACCAAAAATAAGACATTTTCTAAATTTCAAAAGTTACATATACATACATATTATCACGCCTTTTCCCTAATAGGGTAGGCAGAGCGTAAACGACCTAAACGTAGGTCGTTCCGCTACGTGTGACAAACTTTTGAGGGTTACTTAAGATAGATTTGTAGGTATACTGCTGTAGTGACAGGTTGTCAAAACAGGTTTCAAAAGTTAGATGTCCAAAATATGTTATGAGAGAAATTTGACCAAACATTCCTGGAATAGGACATAGACTATTTTTCAACGCAGGAAAACCTTTATTTCCACGGGAAGATCCATTAATGCGGGTAAAACCGCGGGCGGAAAACTAGTCTTTTAATATAATCCATCATTTTTGCAGTCGTTAAGACAGCAGCTTCTTCTTTTTTGCCATTTTTAGGCCCGTACTTATAATCTGTACTTTCATGCTGGACTGGGAGCTAGATAAAAACATAGAATGTGCCAGCTGCATTTCCTCCCGGGCATGCTGTAAAAACCAGCTAAGGGATCTAAGGGTTTCTGTATATTGCAATTTAGGCGATAGGCTGACAACCGGTCACTACAGCAATGTACCTAAAAATCTACCTTAAACAACCCTCAAAACTTTGTCAGTCGTGGCGGAACGACCTTTGTTTAGGTCGTTTACGCTCTGCCTACCCCATTAGGGATAAAGGCGTGATTATATGTATGTACTTATAATCGACACTTGAGATAGACAGCTAGTTTGAGTTCGTATCAGAAATGTCATTTCAGTGTAATATGGCCTGTCCAATCCTTGATATCGCTCTCAATTTTGAGATCGCTTTATAAATACGAGCCATAAATTCCATCCTTTAAAGTTACTTAAATTCCATCGTAAAAATACAATTTCCAACCCTCAAACAAATAACAAAATAAAATAACAGCAAACAATTTTGTTCCGATTTACGTAGTCCGGTTGATCCGAGTACAATATAACCGGTCCGGATCAGACCGGCTCACTGGCACGTCCCGGATAACTGAGCGACATCGCCACGATCGCATTCACTGCATTACGTCTGTACCGGTCGCATAAGTGTAGTGATGTGTCACTACTAGGTTATCGATAAAATTATCTTATATCGCTGCAGTATGAGCCGTATCAATTGTGCAGGGCCTTTCGTGCTTCGGAGGGCACGTTAAGCCGTCGGTCCCGGTCGCTGTCTCTGATAGTGGTCGTTACTCAAACCATGTCAGAGGCCTGATAGTTGTGCTATAAGGCGTTTTAAAAACTCTGACACCAGGGTTCATCGGGTCCATAGACTCGATACCCACTCGACAGAAGAAGAAGAAGTACCACCATCAATACCAAATTCATATACTTCGATCAACAACGTAAAAACACGCCCTCGCTTTGCTCGCAAAATGAGTTAATATAATGGTTAACATGGTCTTATTCGTTGACGTGAAATCTTGCGCTTGCTTCGCTCGCAATGTAAGATCACCTAAATGTAAGAAACCTCGATCGGTATTTGACATCGCTCGCTGCGTGATGATCGTGACGATTTATCTTGAGAAATTTAACGCTCACCACACCCCGCTCGCGATTAATAAAATAGTGTCATCAGAAAGGATTTTAAGTTCTTATTATTTATGGAGTTTAGAGAAAGCAAGTTACATTTTGTCTTTTTTACGGTGCAGTGACGGCGATACATGCGATAGAGTTTTTGTTTCATCGATAGGTCGATATGAGATGTTCAACAACACTATACTGCACTACGCTGAACATGCACCGTTCGCGTCTGGTCGTTCATACATGCATTTGCAAACAGGACCTCGCCGGGGATTCTTACACGTGCAGTTTCTTAAGTAAACTTAGTCTCTGTTGAATCGGTTCTTAGTTTGAATTCTGGTTCGTATTTAACTGTATAATACCTTAGGTAAAAGAAAGGACCTAAACAAAGGTCGTCCCGCCACGTCTAACAAAGTTTTGACGGTTATTTAAGATAGATTTCTAGGTATAATTGCTGTAGTGACAGCTTGTCAGCCCATCGCTTAAATTGCAATATACTGAAACCTAGAGATCCATCATCATCTCCCTAGCCTTATTCCGTATCTCACGGGGTCGGCTTCCTAATCTAGGGGATTGAACGAGGGTACTGGTTTTTACACAGAGCGACTGCCATCTGACCTCCGCAACCCAGAAGGGAAACCAGACCCAATCCTAGATTAGGTCAGAGTTTTCAAGCCGCCAATGCTAAGCACTGGACTCTGACATGGCTTAACGACTAATATCTTTGGTATTAAACGATATTAACCGGGACCAACGGCTTAACGTGCCTTCCGAAGCATGGAAAAAGCACCGAATAAACGTACATATGAAATTCGAAAACCGAAAAACACATTGGTACGTGGTGGGATTCGAACCACGATCTCCCGCTCAGGAGGCAGCGGGCCTATCCACTACACCATCGGGCTGAAACCTTCAGATTACTTAGTTGTTTTTTATAGCATGTCCGGAAGGAAATGCAGCTACATTCTATGTTTTTCATTCGCTCCCAGTCTGTTTGGTACATTCAGTACTTCATTCATGTGGTCTTTGTCTCGGCAGAATTATGTTTTTTTTAATCATGATAAAAACCTCAACGTACTTGCGTATTTGAACTCCCTTTACTCTAGCGATTAGTTTCATCAGGCCAAATATACGAATTTACAAACGGCAATTCACTAGGATTTCTTGGCCGTTCAGTTTCTAAAGCAAATTTAGTAGCACGCTTCGAAGAGCTTGAATCAAGGCAACGGGTTATTTGAGGAGATTGCTGCAAAGTGAGAATATAGCTTGCATTGAACGCTTATTTCCTGAAATTTGCAAACAAATTTGAAATCGGATGTTGGTTTCTTACTTGTTTAAATTATTCTTCCATGCTGGACTGGAAGAAGAGAGAAAAACATGGAATGTGCCATCTGCATTTTCTCCCGGGCATGCTGTAATAACCAGCAGAGGACCCGAGGGTTTCTGTATATTGCAATTAAGGCGATAGGCTGACAACCTGTCACTATAGAAACAAAGCTGACAAAGTTTTAATGATTATTTAAGATGTTATATTAAATTATTTTATTTTTATTATCATTGGGTTTGTTCCTGAACCGACCGAACCTAGGTATCTAGGTATTCTAACGTTTTGGTCTCTACTTAAGCTAAGGTTGGAGAAGACTTAGGTTGATCATAGAATGATTTTTTTTATCTGTAATAAGTCTGAGTCTTTAGTCTGTGAATAAGTCTTGCTGAACGATCCCTACAAAGCGGTGGTAGGCTCCGCAAGGGGTCGCCTGGCTCGCAACCACCCTGTCATCAGAGTCCGGCGCCAAACAGCTTGCTGTGTTCCGTCAGTGCGTGAGACTGCCAGTGCCGTAACAGGCATCTTCTGGGTGAGCTCGCTCTATCGTCAACTCTGTCACGGTCATCCCTGACCTAATGTCTAGAGTCAAGAGCAAACCCATTTCTAATTTATGAAATAAAAATAAACCTTTTATCCAATAATTTAAAATATTGTAAAATAATTGTAGTTCTGTAATGCTTAATTTTGTTTGAGCCTTACGGAAGAGTAGGTCCTCCTAACACAAGTGTTTCAAAAGAACTTAAAAGGAGTTCTTCTACAACTTTTATTACTACTGACTACATACATACATACATACATATAATCACGCCTTTATCCCTAATGGGGTAGGCAGAGCGTACACGACCTAAACAAAGATCGTTCCGCCACGTCTGACAAAGTTTTGAGGGTTATTTAAGATAGATTTGTAGGTATATTGCTGTAGTGACAGGTTGTCAGCCTGTCGCCTAATTTGCAATATACAGACACCCTCGGATCCCTTAGCTGGTTTTTACAGCATGCCCGGGAGGAAATGCAGCTGGCACATTCTACGTTTTTCTCTCGTTCCCAGTCCAGCATGGAAGTAAGACTAAGATTACTATTGACTAAGATTCTGAAATAAACGATTTTTACTTTATTTATTTACTAGCGACCCGATCCGTCTTTCAACGGAAATTATCTGTGTTTCTCTACTATATTATGCATGTATTATACATATAAACTCTTCTCTTGAATCTCTCTGTCTATTAAAAAAAACCGCATCAAAATCCGTTGCGTAGTTTAAAAGATTTATGCATACATAGGGATATAGGGACATAGAAAGCGACTTTGTTTTATACTATGTAGTGATATGTTTTGAATTTAATTTCCTTTTTAGTTGCTTTACTTCAGCCAAAATCATTCCAGAAACTTACAAATTCTCCCGTAACCCACCAGATTCGATTTGCCTCCGCTCTCGTGTTTATTTATTTATTTAATTACTCAAATTTGTATAACAGTTTGACGTAGGCGCCGGTTTACTTAACCTGAGCTTGTGTTTAGTTCGGTTTATTTTCTTAACATTAACTTTGACTGGTAAATTACCCTTTGTAAATATACCTTCGTGTGTATGTGTGTGTTGTCAGTAGTAACATTATTGCGAGCAGGTTTATTAAATGTTTTTAGATTTTATGTTGGCTATTTTTATTTATTAATATTTCAGTGGTCTAGTGGTCAGACTCTTACTCATGACTGTGATACTCAGACTCATGTTTGACAGTTGCATAATAGAATTGTGCCCCATATACATATGAAAAAGAATGATTCCCGTGCAATTAAGAAAATGCGAATCTTTTACTTGCACGTAAAATAATAAACCTACATATATTTTATCGAAGAGCCCGATGGTGTAGTGGATAGGGCCGCTGCCTCCTGAGCGGGGAAGTCGTGGTTCGAATCCCACCACGTACCAATGTGCTTTTCGATTTTTGGCGCCTTTTAAACCATTGGTCCAGGTTAATATCGTTTAATACCGTAGATATTTGTCGTTAAGCCATGTCAGAGGCCAGTGCTAAGCATTAGCGGCTTGAAAACTCTGACCTTATCTAGGATTGGGTTTGGTTTCCCTTCTGGATTTCGGAGGTCAGATGGCAGTTGCTCTGTATAAAAACCAGTACCGTCGTTCAATAGGCTAGGCCTTAGGCCTAGGCCTCGTTCGGTAGGCTACCTAATGTAGGGGACATTAGGTAGCCTACCCCGTGACATACGGGATAAGGCTAGGGAGATGATAGTTATATTTTATTGTAAAGATGAAAACTTAGAATTATTAGATTGTTAATTTTAGTGCTCTGTTTCTTTCTTGCCTCTAGACACTAGGTCAGGGATGACCATGACAGACTTGACGAAGGAGCGAGCTCAGCCAGAAGATGCCTGTTATGGCACTGGCAATATCACACACCAGCAAGCTGTTTGGCGCCGGACTCCGGTGTTCGGCAATCCCTTGCCGATCCTAACACCGCTTCATAGGGATCGTTCAGCCGGACTTATTCACAGGCAAGCCTGTGTTGCCGTTGCCCGGGGTGGACCACTAGGAGGTAGATCCCATTCCACCCCACCAAATCGTACACATATCGTAGTAAATTTTGTCCTGGTCATTCACGGTCCCCAACATGAGGATAAATATTCTGGTCCCGCGATCAATCAAAATTCAATTTGAAGCGTAAGTAATTTACCAAGCTAATAAAACGAAAATAGAACTTCCTCCCACAGTACGGTAAACATCACGTCAAAAAAGATCTTTGAATTAAACATCAGCCACTAAATATTTATCTATATTTAGTTGTTTTTCAGTACCTTTACCTCATTTACCTGCTAACAGCTCAAGGTTTATAAAACGTTGACTGGAAGATATTTTTACGGTATACGTAAGAACATCGTAAAATATCTTTAAAACAAATATCTGTTACTAAGTAACTATCTATAAATAGTCCTTGGATTGTTTTCTAGTACCTTAGTTTTAATTCCATGCTGGACTGGGAGAGATAGAAAAACATAGAATGTTCCAGCTGCCCTTCCTCCCGGGCATGCTGTTGAAGTCAGCAAAAGGGACTCGAGGGTTACAGTGTATTGTAATTTAGGCGATGGGCTGACAACCTGTCACTATAGCAATACATATTACAATCTAAAATTGCCTTCAATTTTTGTCAGACGTGGCGAAAGCGCCTTTTACGAGGCGTTAAACGCTCTGCCTACCCCGTAAGGGATAAAGGCGTGATTTATGTATGTATGTTAGTTTTCCTGCCAAAGTTTTAACCTCTAAATTTATCAAAAGTTGTCCAGAAGCGACTTCTGTAGTAGACAGCCCATCATAAACGATCTTTGAATCAAATATCTGTTACCTAGTACCTTAAGCTATTTCATTATTTTCCAGTACCGAAGTTTATAAACCTGCTCTCATAGTGTCCTCACTAGGCGGTTTAAAAACTCTGACACCAGGGTCCATCGGGTGGTTGTTCGTCTAATAAAGAAGAAGGAATATCCTCAGGAAAAGTTTGCGGCGGCCTATCATACAGATCATCATTTATTTAAGAGCTAGCTCTTGTCGGTTGAGTACAAAGAAGTAAACGACAACTTTTTCAGCATTACGCTTTCTCCTTGACTGCCTGTTATATACATACATATAATCACGCCTTTATCCCTAATGGGGTAGGCAGAGCGCCAACGACCCAGACAAAGGTCGTTTGGCCACGTCTGACAAGTTTTGAGGGTTGTTTAATATATATCTGTATTGTATATTGCTGTAGTGACAGGTTGTCAGCCCATTGCCTAAATTACAATATATACTGAAACCATCGAATCCCTTAGCTGGTTTTTACAGCATGCCTGGGAGGAGATGCAGCTGGAACATTCTATGTTTTTCTTTCGCTCCCAGTCCAGCGTGAAAGAACTTCCAGGTACGACGGATAATTTTATTTATTTATTTAACAATTTATTGTACACAATAACAGACATGAAAAATACAAAAAAATAGACACATCAGATATAATTGTTTTTTTTTTTTAAAGTAACGCTCTATATTATGTTCAAATACATGTTCGATCAGTGTAACAAAGATGGCCAAGTCTCGCGTGTCGTGAATCGCAACTAGCGGCTTACAGCACAAAACTTATTCGACAGGAGTGGGTTGCCAGCTCGTAATAAATTAAATGTGTATTTTTTATGACAAATAGTCTCATTATATAACATAAGAGGAAGCCTGAAAGTTGCGCCCATTAGAGACAAAATAAGAGGAAATCGCTTTGCGTAGTATAGGCATGTTATGCGGACGGATGAAAGTTAAAAGGGTAATGAATATGAATGTGGATGGATATGTTGGGAGAGGACGACCAAAGAAAAGATGGATGAACTGCGTGAAAGATGATATATCTAAAGCAGGTGTGAGTGTTGAACTGACGGCTGACAGGGATGAATGGAAGATGAAAACGTAGGTATTGCGCCGACCCCAAATAAATGGGATAAGGGCAAGCAAATGATACATACATACATACATACAATCACGCCTTTATCCCTAATGGGGTAGGCAGAGCGTAAACGACCTAAATAAAGGTCGTTCCGCCACGTCTGACAAAGTTTTGAGGGTTATTCAAGATGGATTTGTAAGTATATCGCTGTAGTGACAGGTTGTCAGCCCATCGCCTAAATTGCAATACACTGAAACCTTCAGATCCCTTAGCTGGTTCTTACAGCATGCCTGGGAGGAAATGCAGCTGGCACATTCCATGTTTTTCTCTCGCTCCCAGTCCAGCTTGGAAGTATCTCTCGCTCCCAGTCCAGCTTGGAAGTAAGTAAGCAAATGAAGAGTGTCATCATATAACAACTATTAGTGGAGGGATTTACTCATGTCATTTGCCAGTAAATTCAACATGGTTGTCATTGTATCATTCGTATGGATACAATATACTTAACAAAATATGCAATCAGAAGAGCTGCCTTGCGATCCACAATTTAAAAAAACTCTTGCCTTCATCATCTTCTTCTTGAGTCAATAGCTTTAAACCCTTAACACCCAGAACATGGCCATATAAATAGCCTTTTGGTTAGCGTCAAAGAGATCCTCCTGCGTGCAGGTGGCAAAAGAGATGAGGCATGATAATAAGTGAGACATGGATCGTTTTCATTACTTATAGACTTTAGGTATAAGCAGACCTGATACATTTTTTACAGGGTGCACGAACGAGTCATCTAAGTACCTTATCTTATCTTATTTAGGCAAAGGCCTCTCTCCGGTCTATCTAATGTCAATTTTTATGACACAATTAATGAAAACTTTTAACTGATCCAAATCTAAAAATGCTTTTGAAGACGGCAACACCATCCCAGACTTGAAGCTTCGTTTGTCTGCCCAATGGTCCAGAACAGGGCATTGGGGCTCCTAATGTGTTTGAAGTCCGCGATTGGATTTGCACCTGGAGTGTGGTCGGAATCCAATCAAGGAGTTTGGGTCGTACGGATGCGGGAGGAATGTATAATGAGTGGAGGCTGCAGAGAAACGTCGTCGAAACGAAAAAGGAAAAGGTGACATTTTGTCCTTAAGAATTTATGTTGTACTAGGTTTAAGGGACAGCATCCCGAAAACTCATACGGGTTGCTCAGTCAACGGCACTGAACAACTATCAGCAGGTCATTTATTCAGGAAGTGAAAAAAAAAGGTTATTCGTTCATATTGTTTGATCGAGGTGAACACTTTGTATGGAAAAGTATTTCTTTTTTCTCTTCCTGATAGAATTCCCTGGTGGAAGTCATTCAGTGTCAATGGTTCCTGGTATAGTATAAATGACAAAAAGACATTAACTGAAACAGACATATTATATCTTTAACGAGGTAAAGAGGATTCTTAAGTTCTAGTATAGGTCGTTAAGTATCCCCAAGTTTGAATTTTTTTAAGGGGTTTTCATAAACGATATTCTTGACTCCCTTAATTATTTTTACTTTATAGATACAGAAATACATATGATCGCTATTTGTAGGTATATTGCTGTAGTGACCGGTTGTCAGCCTATCGCCTAAATTGCAATATACAGAAACCGTCGGGTCTCTTACTTGGTTTTTACTGCATGCCTGGGAGGAAATGCAGCTGGCATATGGTATGTTTTCCTCTCGCTCCCAGTCCAGCATGGAAGCTCAGAGCTTTCGCCTTATCAATTTGACATACATACATATAATCACGCCTTTATCCCTAATGGGGTAGGCAGAGCGTACACGACCTAAACAAAGGTCGTTCCGCCACATCTGACAAAGTTTTGAGGGTTGTTTAAGATAGATTTGTAGGTATATTAATGTAGTGACAGGTTGTCAGCCTGTCGCCTAAATTGCAATGTACAGAATCCCTCGGATCCCTTAGCTGGTTTTTACAGCATGTCCGGGAGGAAATGCAGCTGGCACATTCTATGTTTATCTTATCAATTTGAAATTACAATAAAACAGAATTGATCAGAACGCTGTCGTCTCAAAAAGCACTCAACCCTCCATATCTTTAACACCACTCAAATTACCAGCGAAAAAGCTTTTGGCGGCAAAAAATAACATGGCCGAATTAAAAAGACGTCGACAAATATGTCTGCCATTTCAAAATGACATTAATCATGAGAAATAAAAGTGAAAAGGGCGCACAAAGGCGATACGAGCTCAGTATGATTTCGCATTTTCAATGGCTGCTTCTTAAGTGGTGTATGGAAATCTTAGAAATAGATTTGGGTTTGGACTTGAGTGATTTATTGTTGCGCTTACCCTTAATAACGTTACTAGGGATTTTATTGTATGTCTCTATTAAGGGGAATCCTCGGTGCACACCAGCGCCATCGTCAGTTAAAAAACATTTCTCACTGAAAACGCCATTAATCGAAAATCCTGTCATTCATATTAAAGTATAGATACTGAAGTTAATTTTAAGCATCGTAAAATTAAAAAAACAGTATTCACTGCAGTTACAGATAGCAAAAGCGCTAAAAGTGGTAGTTTTTTTTTTCAAATTTTCTATTTGTAACTACAACGAACTATAAGTTGCAAATTTATGAAGTTCTAAATCACCTTCATTGCTTTAACCTCAATCTGATATATCGGATTGTCGATTGATTGTGTTTTCAGTGAATTATGATCTTTTGACAGATGGGGGCACCACTTAGCTCAGGGGAAGAGCCCTTAAAGTGAATATTCGTGTTTATTTTTGTCATATTCCGATTGCCGATTGTATGGCTTATTCGTTTCTTTATGTATCCCCCTTTGATGCCATACATTGATACAGTATTATCTCATCTTAATCTTGTTGATGTTTTTTTCTTCAACTTATAGGATTATGATAAGATAAGATAACATAAAAACACTTTATTGCATATAATTTTCAATCTAAAATAGTCCCCTTAATTTTTGTCAGACGTGGCGAAAGCGCGTCTTACGAGGCGTTAAACGCTCTGCCTACCCCGTAAGGGATAAAGGAGTGATTTATGTATGTATGTATGTACTCTAATTACCTATAGGCTACAACGGCCTGCAAATGTAAAAGTACCTGACATAATTAATATTGATAAAGCAAAATACTTAGGTACATAACAATGAGTAGACAAAAGTTAACGACTAAGTGTACGCTAAAACGTTACAAAGTAAACTAGCTATATAAAAATAATCCATAAAAAAATTATAATAGGCTAGATAAGATAAGATTAGACAAGATAGGATTATGGATTTAAGTTGTGTGTATGTTTTTATTTAATAACTTATTTATAGGAATATACATTTATGTTGTGGTATTTATTTGATTTTTAAAGCCAAATGTTTCATAAACATCACATTTTGCGAAAAATTTTAACGTTATGAATGATTTGTAAGGAATTTTAAAAAAACTGTTAGTCGTAAAACGAAATTCATTTCTGTGTGACGTCTAAAACGGATTAGTTTTATTAAAACGAATGACAGTAAAAGAATGAGAGAAAACACTTCTTTGAATAAAACTTTCAGAAACGCTAGAGAAAGATATCCATTAATTCATTTCTCCGTAGCAGCGTAGCACTGTCGTAGAACCATCGTAGCACTATCGTAGAACGTCGTAGCCATTTGTAAGATCGCTGTTGGACCATTATAAATGAAGATTCGTCTGTCTATATCTCTATAGCTGCTCCGCTCCAGAAAATACGTAGAAATTCAATTTCTTCGAGTACATACAAACTGCGTAAACTCCGCTTGCAAGTGAGATTCTATTTATTCTATATATACTAGGAAGGTCAAATTTGTGCTTCATGTCCTGAAAGGATTTCCCGGTGAAAGTTGTTCAGTTTCGTTGACTGAGTGACCGCTATCAGTTTACGGGATGCTGTCCCTTACACCCAGTATTAGACTGTAAAACAGACGCGGGTTAATCTGTCGTTTTATAAAGATATTGTTCTAGAAATAAAGTCTTGTCGAGATTGCCGCTTTTCGGAGTAATGTTGCTTTCATGTTGAACTGGCACTGATAGAAAAATAGAATGTACCAGTTGTTTCTCTTCCGGGGCATACATTAAATGCGAGTAGAGAAGCCGTTTTCGAGCTTTAAGTGTATACATACATATAATCACGCCTTTATCCATAATTGGGTAGGCAGAGCGTAAACGACCTGAACAAAGGTCAGACAAAGTTTGGAGGGTTATTTTAAGATATATTTGATTTAAGATTTATTGCTGTAGTGACAGGTCGTCAGCCCATCCCCTAATTATTATACACTGAAACCCTCGGATCCCTAAGCTGGTTTTTAGAGCATGCCCGGGAGAAAATGCAGCTGGCACATTCTACTTGCTGTTTTCCACTTGTTCCCAGTCCAGCATGGAAGAAAAGAAATAGACAATCCTTTCTGGAATCAATCGCCACGTCTATGATAGGTTGTCAGTTCAAATTTAAACCAAACATGAAACTCTTTTCCCTCTACTGGTTTCTACACTCATCTCCCTAGCCTTATCCCGTATCTCACGTGTCCCGCAGGTCTGATGTCTTTGATGGTCGATACTCAAACCACGTCAGAGGCCTAATAGCCGTGCTATTAAACGGTTTGAAAACTCTGACACCAGGGTTCATCTGGTCGTTTGACTCGAGAATCCACTCGCTAAGAAGAAGAAGGGCTGCCATATTAGAGACGGAAAACATGAGTAGTCAGTCAGATAAGATAATCAGATGCTTAGTCTTTTGACCGTTAAAGTACCCTAAAAACACAGGATTTTTTTTTTAAATAATCACTACATAGTGTAAAACAAAGTCGCTTTCTCTGTCCCTATATCCCTGCATAAATCTTTAAAACTACGCAACGGATTTTGATGCGGTTTCTTTTAATGATTAGAGTGATTCAAGAGGAAGGTTTATATGTATAATACATGCATAATATAGTAGAGAAACACTGATAATTCCCGTGTGAAGCCGGGGCGGGTCGCTAGTCAATAATATATTGAGTTTCTGGATGAATTGTAAATTTTGTAGGGTTCATTACCCAACGCGGTCCTATTAATAACACCTCCGTTCTCTTATCCATTGTCTACTCTTACTCATCATCATATCCCTAGCCTTATCCCGTATCTCACGGGGTTGGCTACCTAATCTAGAGGATTAAACGAGGGTACCGTTTTTTAAACAGAGCGACTGCATCCGCAACTCAAACACCCAATCTTAGATTAGGCTTTTGATAGGTTATTTATTTATTGCAAGAAATCATACAGCTATTACATTTGCATAAAAATTATAAAAAATGTATTTCTATTGCCAAAATAGATTTCACATTAGTACATTTTATTTAACAAATAACAGCTAAATTAAGTTATCAATCATTAAATTATGTTTTGTTGAAATTAAAATGCATTGAATTCTTAATAATTAAGATATGATAATTTAGGAATATAAGAATATCAGTTTCAATAAAAGAAGAAAATATAATTGTTAGTGACCAACCCTGATTTCTTTATACCTCTGAAAAGATGGAATTGCATTTTATTTATTATTTATCTTACAGTCCTGCTGGAGATAGAAGATAATTAATTCTGTGTAAACTTTTAACTTAAGTACGTACTAGTTAGCTTTAACATTTTCTTTTACACTACGGAGGCTTGAAGGCACGGCAAGCAGCTGTTAGAAAATAAAATTAAATACAGCTAAACTTGAATTATTCAATGCGTTGAATTTTAAAATGCTTCCAGACTGAGTGCTGTTGTTTCTAGTTCCACGGAAACTTAAAAGCTGGATAATAGGACGTTTTGCAGCTGAAAGCGGCGGTTTTTTTTTATTTTGTTTTGTTTTTAAGTTGGAGTATGAGTTGGAGTATTTAGTTTTATAGTATTTTTGTTGAGTGTGAAGCTGTATTAAAATTTTAGCACTGTTTTTCCATGTTGCATTTGAAACTATAATATATATAGTATATATAATATACATAGTACATATTAAAACAAGACTTTAATATATATATATATAAAGTTTTTTTTTAATGTGTACGATGATATCAAAGAGACCAAAATTTTTCTCAATTTGATAAAATAGATGCCAGTTAGAGCAGCATGATCATAGCTACGAGATACATACATATAATCACGCCTTCATCCCTAATGGGGTAGGCAGAGCGTAAACAACCTAAACAAAGACAGTTCCGCCACGTCTGACAAAGTTTTGAGGGTTATTTAAGATAACTTGTAGGTACATTGCTGTAGTGACAGGTTGTCAGTCCATCGCCTAAGTTACAATATACTGAAACCCTCGGATCTCTTAACTGGTTTTTACAGCATGCCCGTGAGGAAAAGCAGCTGGCAAATTCTATGTTTTTCTTTAGCTCCCAGGTCAGCATGGAAGTAACAACGAGCTTGGAAGTAAGCTACGAGATATGCGAAATTAATCCATCTATACCTTTTCAGTATGGTTCTCCAAAAATCGAAGCCTTTTTATTGGACTGGCCACTGGCCTGAATATAATATAGCACACTTATATGCGGTACTAACAACTCCAAAACAACGTAAGAAAAACATAATCATCATCTCATCATCTCCCTAGCCTTTATCCCGTATCACGCGGGGTCGGCTACCTAATCTAGGGGATTGAACGAAAGTACTGATTTTTACACAGAGCGACTGCCAGCCATCTGACCTCCGCAACCCAGAAGGGAAACCAGACCCAATCCCAGATTAGGTCAGTTTTCAAGCCGCCAATGCCTAGCACTGGCCTCTGACATGGACTAATATCTAAGGTGTTAAACGATTTTCACCGGGACCAATGGCTTAACGTGCCTTCCGAAGCACGAAAAAAGCGCCGAATAAACGTACATATGAAATTCGAAAATCGAAAAACACATTGGTACGTGGTGGGATTCGAACCACGACCTCCCGCTCTGGAGGCAGCGGCCCTATCCACTACACCATCGGGCTCTCCACTACACCATCGGGTAAGAAAAACATAATCATCTTCTCCTAAATATTCCACTGACACTATCTTAAAAAATGGATTCCAATGAAAAAAGAAACTGAATCCAGCAACAAGCTGTAAGTAAGACAGTTTGGTGAATGGATCTCTTAATGAACTTCTGGAGACAGTAACGGACCCAGGCATAATTTCTGACAGTTCTTTATTACTTCACTAGCGACCCGACCCGGCTTCGCACGGAAATTATCAGTGTTTCTCGACTATAATATGCATGTTTTATAAATATAAACCTTCCTCTTGAATCACTCTATCCATTAAAAGAAACAACATCAAAATCCGTTGCGTAGTTTTAAAGATTTATGCATACATAGGGATATAGGGACAGAGAAAGCGATTTTGTTTTATACTATGTAGTGATTGTTACGTGAAAAAAGACAATCGTCAATCTGTTACTTTTTAAAGTAATTTAATATTAATAGTCCTCCCACGGATTTTCGGTGATAGCGGCTAATCTCCCAGAGATCGGTCAACTGCGCAGGACTAGTTTTTAGTGCCCAAGTGTTTGCGCTATACGCAGGTGCACTCTCTATTCTCTGATGGGACAGATGGACTGACACGAACAGAGAGAAATCAGCCGCAGGACAGCATGGGTCATCTTTTTTTTTGGACTATCAGGTGATCAGTCTGCAATATCCTAACTAAACTAAAAACTACAACACAAAGTCATTGAGCCTCACCGAAAATCGAACCCGGGATCTCCGGGTCGAGAGCCCATGGCTCAGACCGTTAGACCACGGAGGCACATAAAATAATCTCTTGAATAGATGAAGTTTATTGACATTTGCGATGCTATAAAGCTAACCACAGATTGAATATTTGCCTATTGAAGATGACATACATCCTCGTAGTTGAATTAGGAATATTTTTGTTTTTTTGGCTCAAGAAAATATAAGGGCTAAAAAAGCCTCAGATGCTTCAAAAGATTCAGTGGGTTTGGAAATGTGAGACTAACAACATCTCATCTTGAAAGTTTGTTTAAATTTCGCAATGAAGACTCAAAGACTCGAGTATTTCACATCACACAACCTAGATGCCTCCCTGTCCAGAGCTCAAAATATACTGGTTGTCTTTTGTAATGAGCGCCATCTTTGTGCAAATGGGGCATTGTTGGTGTCTATTGTCCCCCGTCCTGGTTTGTGGTGTTTGATAACTGTTTATCTGATTACTAAGTTACTGGTTACATTACACTGTCCATGGAATTCCGATTTGGAGGCCATCGGTTTCATCCTTGGGAAAACAAGCTTTTGATATTTGTTAATTTATCACACATTGCAGGCTGAATCACTTTATTTATCTTTACTTATTTTACAATTTACTGTACACAATAAAAACGTGAAATAAAACACAAACACAAAGAAAAAAGACACAACAGGCACTGCTTATTTCTATGAATAAATTTCTTACAGCAGACCTACATGTCACCTGCCTGTTTGTGAGAAAAAACCCTGTACTATTCAGCTAATAGACTTCTGTCACAGATTATATAAATAGTACGACATACAGAATGGACATTCACCTCCCTTCCCCAGTCCGACATACGTCACACTCCACGCCGGATTGTGGGCCACATTGAGCGTACGCTTATGACGCGCGCATGTTTCCCAGTGTAACGAAAAACGTTGGTTTAATCAAGAACCAAATTAATCAAGTGATTATTATTACCAGTATAACAAATTTTGTCAACCCTTATATATAACACGCACACAAACACATGCCAAGTGCAACATGCCGTCTGTCGATGTGTAACCAAAATGACGTGGTAGTTAGGAGTGTCCAAGCTGTGCTTCTGTTATGGTTTCTGCAACGGTCACTATCAAATACAGCGACTGAGACCGACAGACGTGTGCAATTATTATTTTATTTAAAAACTCCATCACCGGCGGTTTGTCGCATTCTGTCGTCTCTAAAAACCCACTTGAAGAAGCGCTTTTCAAATTTGCCGCTACATTTCACCAAATATTTTTCTTTATCCTTCGGAAACGGACAAACGTCGAAACGCACTCGAGAAACAATCCCTTCGAGTCCTGAAGGATTATCCTTTGAAATGATTGCGTACGTTGCTCATTTTTAGGGATCCTTATAACTGCCTCCGTGGTCTAGAGGTCAGAACCATGGGCTTACGATCCGGAGGTCCTGGGTTCGATTCCCAGGGGGAACACAAAGTGATATTCGTCAATTTATCACTTTGTGAGGTTTTCCTAGTTTGGTTAGGACATTGCAGGCTGAATCACCTGATTGTCCGAAAAGGAAAGCAGTTCCATGCTTCGGAGGGCACGCTAAGCCTCGGTCCCGGTCGCTGTCTTTGATAGTGGTCGTTATTCAAACCATGTCAGTGGCCTAATAGTTGTGTACTAGGCGGTTGGCAAACTCTGCCACCAGGGTTTATCGGGTCGTTCGCCTCGAGAATCTACTCGCTAAGATGAAGAAGGAATCCTTATTGGGATTAGATTTATATTCACACTAATCTCGTACAGGAAATCAAGATGATGATGAACTAATCAAGGCATTTCGCACAGAATGCTACTTGGCAACGGATTTCATTGGGATAGTGGTTTTAAAGCAATACGATTCAACGAAATCTTCCATGCTGGACTGGGAGCGAGAGAAAAACATAGAATGTGCGTGCTGCATTTCCTCCCGGGTATGCTGTAAAAACCAGCTAAGGGATCCGAGGGTTTGAGTATATTGTAATTTAAGCGATGGGCTGATAACCTGTCACTATAGCAATATACCTACAAATCTATCTTAAATAACCCTCAAAACTTTGTCAGACGTGGCGGAACGACCTTTGTTTAGATCGTTTACGCTCTGCCTACCCCATTAGGGATAAAGGCGTGACTATATGTATGTATGTATGATTCAACGAAACTTATCGTACAAAGAAGAGGCAGGCAATCACAAACATAAGTATAGGTAAATAACATGTAAAGTCAAGTTCATAATTCATTGTACCTACTTAGGGTACTACCTAAATTAGTGCGTTTGTGTACCTACAAATAAGAATAACTTATAAAAAGAATACAGAACCAATGGTCCTCAAATCAAAAATAGTATGTGGCGACATATTTTTATGAAGAAATTGTTTTGTCAGCAATTTTCTCTATTAACGGTTTTCCGTTTCCTCCAACTCTCCTTCTTTGAGTCTCTCTGAGTTCTGAGTTTTGCAGTACAATTTTATTTGGTACCGGTATTTATTGAACAAAAAGAGATCACGCTATTCTTTTGAAAGAATCTCCCACCGACTTTCGGTGATGGCGGCCAATCTCACAGAGATCAGCCAACTATGCAGGACTAGTCTTTAGTGCCCAAGTGTTTGCGTTACACACAGTTGCACTATGTATTCCTTCAATCTCTTATTCTGGTGAGATAAACTGACTGAGAAGACCAAAGAGACATTAGACGCAAGGCTGACTATTTACATGCCCATCCGACAGCATGGATCATCTTACTTTTCGGACAATCAGGTGATCAGCCTGCAATATCCTAACCAAACTAGAAATAACAACAGAAAGTCATTGTCCCAGCCGGAAATCAATCCCGGGATATACAGGTCTAGAGCCCGTGGCTCAGACCGCTATACCACGGAGGCAGTAGAATGATAAGCAGAGCTACCGGCATGCTAAGGTCATCGTTTGAAAAACCATGTTAGATTGTCATTTAGGCAATTTAAAAACTCTGACAGTTTCATCGGGTTTTCCGTCGACTCAAAAACCTATTCTATAAGAATACGAAGAAATCATACAAACATTCATACATATAAACAAAGGTCGTTCCGCCACGTCTGACATAGTTTTGAGGGTTATTTAAGATGGATTTAGATATAATGCTGTAGTGACAGGTTGTCAGACCATCGCCTAAATTACAATATACTGAAACCCTCCGATCCTTTAGCTGGTTCTATGTGTTTCTCTCGCTCCCAGTCCAGCAAGGAAGAATGTATTCTTTTGCGTCGTAATAAATATTACACATGATATAACATGATAGCTTTTAAATTGGATTTAAAAACAGAATATTTTGATTGACGTTAGATTAATTCCGTATCCGGGCCTAGTTTACACGATATATTTTTGTTATTTTTTAACTCGTCGGCTTCCAGTAATCCATTTCATCTGAGTTTGAGTGGAAAAAAAATTAAAACGTCGGGGTTAAAAATAAACCGAATATCTGGTAAAATAAACTGGATCAACTGCACAAATTTGAAAAAATTGCCTTGGGGCTTGGGGAGGTAACGAGAACGATGTATTGGAGTCGTATTTTTGAACCGCTCGAACTCAAATGCGCATACGAAAGAGTAAAGTTCGCATGCGATTCGAAAAATCCAAAAATACGGCTTTTGGTCTTTTTCTTTTTCGAATGGGTTTTCGCGTCGAACAAAGGCTCGATGAACACTGGTGTCAGAGTTTTGCAAACCGTCTTGTAGCACAGCTATTAGACCTCTGACTTGGTGTTGTGTATCGACCACTATCAAAGAGAATGGAACCGGCGGCTTAACGTGCCCTCTGAAGTACCGAATCCTTTTTTTTTCGAACAATTAGGTGATTCAGCCTAAAATGTCCTAACCACACTGGGGAAAATCTCACAAAGTGATAAATTCATAAATATCAACTTTGTTTTCCCCTCTGAGAATCGAACCCTGGACCATCGGATCGTGAGCCCCGTGGGTCTGACTACTAGCCCACGGAGGTACGCAAATTTGCAAAAATTGCCTAGGGGCTCGGGGAGGTAACGGGATCGCTGTATGACATACGTACTTTGGTAAACATGCCGTATCTTTTACTGTTTTGCATGTAGACACTAATATTCAGTAGAGGAATGGCCTTAAGTTCCGGAGGTCCTGGGTTCGATTCCCAGGGCGGAACACAAACTTGATATTTGTCAATTTATCACTTTGTAAGATTTTCCCTAGTTTGCTTAGGATATGGCAGGGTGAAAAACCTGATCATACGAAAAGAAAAGGATTCCGTGCTTCGGAGGGCACGTTAAGCCTTCGGTCCCGATCGCTGTCTTTGATAGTGGTCGTTACTCAAACCATGTCAGAGGCCTAATAGCTATGCTAGGCGTTTTCAAAACTCTGACACCAGGGTTTATCGGGTCGTTCGACTCGAGAATCCACTCGCTAAGAAGAAGTAGACGAATTTTGTATGCATGTTTATTTCTTAAGGTTTATATCACAATACTGGACTTCTTCTTCTTAGCGTGCACTGAACACAGTCCACATCGGAGCTAGCTGAAAATCCCCTCCTGACCAACACTCAAAACTTTGTCAGACATGGCAAGTTTTGAGGGGTATTTAAGATAGATTTGTGGGTATATTGCAGTAGTGACAGGTTATCAGCCCATCGCCTAAATTGCAATATACTAAAACCTTTGGATCCCTTAGCTGATTTTACAGCATGCCCGGGAGGAAATGCAGCTGGTACATTCTATGCTTTTCTCGCGCTCCCAGACCAGCATGGAAGAAAACTGATTATATGTATGTATGTGTGCCAGTGCCTTTAAACATTCTAGGTGAAATCGCTCCATCGTGGACGCTGTATCGATCCTTGATCGATCATCAGTAATCTACAGAGTCATACATACGTACATAAATACTATCACGCCTGTATTCCTAACGGGGTAGGCAGAGGCAAACAAATGTCGTTCCGGATCGTCTGCCAATTTTTGAGGGTTATGTAAGATAGATTTGCCCAACGCCTAACTTAAAATATACTGAAACCCTCGAATCCCTTGGCTGGTTTTTACTGTAAAAGCTTACATACCACAAAAAAACCTCTATCTGTATCAAATGAAACCAAAATTCATTTATCGTGCCCTTCTTTCAAATCCTATAAAGCCGCAAATGTAGAAAAAATCTAAACCCGACTGCGCCATTAAGAGTATTAAAGAAAGTGGTCGGAAGAACAGGGTGGAAAGGAAGGTAGCTAAGCCTGCACTTTCTATAATGAACAGGGTCAAGTGGTATACTTCTTCTTCTTCTGTCGAGTGGGTATCAAGTCTATAGACCGGTATACAGTTGAGAGATATTTATCGAGATAACATAAAATATAACTTTCTGATATTGATATTTGTCGTCATATACAATTTTTTTTTGGTATACAAAATTTCTTCCATGCCGGCCAGTGAGCGAAAGAAAAACATAGAATGTGCCAGCTGCATTTCCTCCCGGGCTTGCTGTAAAAACCAGCTAAGGGATACGAGAGTTTCAGTATATTGTAATTTAGGCGATGGGCTAAAAACCTATCACTACAGCAATATACTTACTAATCTATCTTAAATAACCCTCAACACTTTGTTAGACGTGGCGGAACGACCTTTGTTTAGGTCGTTTACGATCTGCCTACCCCATTAGGGGTGAAGGCGTGCAGAATGCCAGTAGAGGTATACAAGGGTCGCAGTGAAAGGTAAATTGTAATAAAGGCGATGCGATGCCGCCATCTGAAATCCTCACAAAAAATTGGCATGAATCAGTCTCAAAAGGAAGGACATAATAAACTGATCAAAGGAACGAACGCTAAGAAGCTAAAACTTTATGGGTAGATGTCCTCACACGCTCGAACATAGTGAAAATCTCACAAAAATTCTACTTATAGTCTCAACACTGATTTTAGATTAAAACAAACATACATACATACATATAGTCACGCCTTTATCCTTATTGGGGTAGGCAGACCGTAAACGACATAAACAATGGTCGTTCCACCACGTCTGACAAAGTTTTGAGGGTTATTTAAGATAGATTTGTAGGTATATATATTTTGATGTAGTGACAGGTTGTCAGCCCATCGCCTAAATTGCAATATACAAAAACCCTCAGATCCTTCAGCTGGTTTTTACAGCATGCCTCGGAGGAAATGCAGCTGGCACATTCTATGTTTTTTCTCGCTCTCAGGCCAGCATGGAAGATTAAAACAAAACAGAAAAAAAAACAGTTTTTGCTTTGCCGTAAGGGATACAGAAGTGTTTTTTATGTAACCTTGCCAAAAGAAGAAAGCCATGATTTAAAGGGAGATAAAAGTCGATTGTATCATTATTTATTCATGGATCATAGACACATCCACTAGTTCGAAGAAAGATTCTTGTTGGAAGTACTTTATTTATGTTCCTTTTTTATTTGCTCACTATTTCAATCATGTAGATTGTTTTTTTTTAGTTATATTGTTAGTTCTATTATATTAATATCCGTTATGGCTCTTTCCTGTATCTAGGGCGATACAACATATTAAAAACGAATATCCTATATAGCTATATAAATAAGCAGCAGATATAAGGGACTTGTGGTTCCAGATAATTATCTTCTATAGATACATACATACGCTCACGCCTGTATCCCTAATGAGGTAGGCAGGAGTTCCGCCACGTCTGACAAGTATTAAGGGTTGTTTAAGATAGATCTGTATATTGCTGTAGTGACAGGTTGTCAGCCCATCGCCTAAATTGCAATATACTGAAACCCTCGGATCCCTTGGCTATTTTTTACAGCGTGCCCTAGCGGAAATGCAGTTGGCACATTCTGTTTTTCTTCCGCTCCCAGTACAGCATAGAAGAAAACAAATAAATGGGTATATTTTTTCTAATACGATCTCTAAAACACCTTTTCTTTTTCCTTCCTTTTTTTCCTTTCCTTTGGGTTCCATGGCTATATACAGAAACACCCAGAAAAGATAATTATCTGAAAATTGTTCTTATATCTGTCCAAACGGAAATCGAATCTCAAACCCTCGGTCAAAAGGTAAAATCCTTCCAGGGTCAACAAATGTTACGACCTCTACACAATTTATTCAAGAAACATTTTATCAAGACATTTTTCCTTCTTTATTTCTGCCACAAACAAAAAACGCTTCTAATACATATTCAATGGCGCTCTGTGTTTATTAATTTCATTTCAAATTAATTTTATACGAAAAAGCCAGGTCACAGTTAAATTAGAAGACAGTAAAACTTCGACGAGTTTACCCTCAAGTTTATTTTTCAGTTTAACCTTGACGATAGTGACACTGGCTGAATCAGAAGATAAATACAATTCAGGAGACATATTTTTCAAAGAAGCCTACCTTCTCTAAAGCATAAGTAGTTATTCGCCATAAAAAACCTATAAAAGTGAAATGAAATGAAATATTTATTTCTCAGAATATAATCATTACAGTTCTTAAATAATTAAAAGTTCTACTTATTCTTCCTCAATGAGGCGTGGAAATATTAAGATTTAAAGTAATTTGATCTATAAGTGGCATTTAAAACACTCTTCTACCGACTACTCAACGATGTTCTAATATTTCACCGTTTTATCTTAGCCCTTTTTTGCTAAGATATGAAGCTGCCGGCTTTGCGATAACCACTGAAGGATATTAAATAATTATTTTTATTTTAAGGACACTCCCAGTATTGCGTCATTATAGGCTAGTGTAATAATACATAACTATTATCAACGTGTTGGCTTTGGCCCCCTATAGTCCAGATATAAGGTCAGACATAATAATAATAAGGTCACTCCTATTTATTTTTACTGTGACCGCACCAAACCGTTAAAGACAAAATTTGCAAACGACAAACCAGATCGGAGTTGTTTATAATTTCCTGTTTAAAATTAATTTATTCGGCCCTCGCTGATAAGAGATGGCATAATTTTATGCGTCGAAAGATAACTTGGAGTTTTCATCGCCAATTATATCTGATGAACTTCTGTCGATCAATAGGGAAGGTGCGAAAGGGATGGGGTGGATGAAAATGGTATTTTACGTTTCTTTATTTTCTCCATGCTGTCCTGGGAGCGACAGAAAAATAGAATGTGCCAGCTGCATTTTCTCCCGGGCATGCTGTAAAAATCAGCTAAGGGATCCGAGGGTTTCAGTATATTGCAATTTAGGCGATGGGCTGACAACCAGTCATTACAGCAATATACCTAAAAATCTATCTTAAATAACCCTCAAAACTTAGCAAACGTGGCGGAATGACCTCTATTTAGGTCGTTTACGCTCTGCCTTCCCCATTAGGGATAAAGGCGGGACTATTTGTATGTATGTATGTATTTATTTCTAGGTAGACTGAGAGTCTGAGATCTGTAAAATATATCGATTTTTCCAGTATTTTTTCTGTCTGTAAAAGACAGTTAATTGAACAGGGAATCGCAGCAGTATTGTCATTTTGGCAATGGCTGACAACCTATCACTGCAGAACAGCCGAACAATACTTGTTTCTAAAATGATCCTCATAATTAGTTGTGATAATATTGAACGGTAAAGATAATATTGAACGCGCCATACGTGACACAATACGAGTCCTGTTTGACATTTATAATATAACCTTTGATTAAAATCAAACAACGACTAGTGTTGGGCCTCCAGATATTAAATCATCATCTCCCTAGCCTTATCCCGTATCTCACGGGGTCGGCTTCCTAATCTAGGGGATTGAACGAGGGTACTGGTTTTTACACAGAGCGACTGCCATCTGACCTCCGCAACCTAGAAGGGAAACCAGACCCACTCCTAGATTAGGTTAGAGTTTTCAAGCCACCAATGCTTAGCACTGGCTTCTGATATGGCTTAACGACTAATATCTACGGTATTAAACGATATTAACCTGGACCAACGGCTTAACGTGCCTTCCGAAGCACGGAAAAAGCCCCGAATAAACGTACATATGAAATTCGAAAACCGAAAAACACATTGGTACGTGGTGGGATTCGAACCACGACCTCCCGCTCAGGAGGCAGCGGCCCTATCCACTACACCATCGGGCCCTCCAGTTCTTAAATATTGACTGTCAAATAATGATGTACGTAAGAGTAATGGAATAATAATATAGACATGAGTAATTGAAGATTGAATTATTATAAATTTTACATACACATACATATAATCACGCCTGTATCCCAAACGGGGTAGGCAGAGCGAAATAGACCCAAACATTGGTCGCTCCGCCACGTCTGACAAAGTTATGAGTTATGGCTTATTTAAGATAGATTAGTAGGTATATTGCTGTAGGGACAGCCGACAGGTTGTTAGCCCATCGCCTAAAGTGCAATATACTGAAACCCTCGGATCCCTTAGCTGGTCTTTACAGCATGCCCGAGAGGAAATGCAGCTGGTACATTCTATGTTTTTCTCTCTCTCCCAATCCAGCATGGAAGTTAATTGACACCGTTTTCATGTATTTTCTTTTTACTTTTACTTGGTATTTTTTAATTCAAAGTGTAATTTTTTTGAACAGTGTTAGGCCCGTATTGATAAACAACACTTGAGACTGACAGCTGGTTTGAGTCCGTATCATAAATGACATTTGAGTACAAACTGGCCTGTAAACCCATACTTAATATTGGTCTCAAGTTTGAGATCGCTTCATAAATACGAGCTATTGATTTATTTATACCTTTACATTGCTAGTACATCTGAAACACCATAGTTGTTACCCTTAGGCTCGTATTTATAATCAGCACTTGAAATTTAGAGCGAGCTTGAGTTCGTATCAGAAATGTCATTTCAGTACATAATGACCTGTCAAATCCATACTTAATACTGCTTTTAATCTTGAGATCGCTTTATAATTACGAGCCTTAGTGTACTCAATCTCTGACACCAGGTTTCATCGGGTCGTTTGACTCGTAAAACCCACTGGTTAAGAAGGAAAAAACCCTTACATCACTTCACTAGATACTCGTAGTATAAAACAAAGTCGCTTTATCTGTCCCTATATCCCTTTGTATGCTTAGATCTTTAAAACTACGCAACGGATTTTGATGCGGTTTCATTTAATGGATAGAGTGATTCAAGAGGAATGTTTATATGTATAATACATGCATAATATCGTAGAGAAACACTGGCTATTCCGTGCGCAGCCGGGGCGGGTCGTATAAAACACCAACCTTCATGGACTTTTAACAGCAACAAACTGCTCACTAACCGTAAGTTAAGCTTAACCCAAGTTAGCCGCTAATTACAGCTGTCCCCGGGTTGAACAATCGGCTGAAGTTAAAAGTAAAATTTTAAACGGCTCGTTAGCTCACGTCCACTGGCCAGCCAGGGGGCCAACTTTAGGGCAGCTCAGCCGACAGAATGATTTAACACTAGGTTTGGGAACAAGATATGTTACTACTTCCATGGGAGACTGATACTGATAGTTGGAAAATCCAACTAAGGGATCCAAGGGTATCAGTGTATTGCAATTTAGGAACCTGTCACTACAGCAATATACCTAAAAATCTATCTTAAATAACCCTCAAACGTGGGTATTTAGGTTTTTTACGCTCTGCCTACCCCATTAGGGATAAACTACAAAAAAGAGGTGTATGCACACATATACCTCTCAATAAATCGCAATTTGCTTTTGACTCTCTAGTCAAGGAAGAAGAGACTCAGAAAGAGAGGAGCTAGACTTCTCCATTGCTAGATAGGCAGAGCTGTAACAGTGTAGCTGACAGATGGCGCCACATCAAGTAATACCAGTTCTGAAACGCGGTATTGAAGTTGTCGCAACCATCTGCGGATATACAAGTTCCAAAGTTGTCCGCTTCGGTCCCCTGGTCACAACGTGGATAATGCCGACCAAGTTGGTAGCTACCCTTTTCCCATCCATCACCACTAAGCGAATTGGCTTCAGCAATTTGCTCCTAAAACAGCTTAATAAAACTACATAAATTTTCATTAGGTACACGTCTGACTTTGATGGGCAGTTCAGAAATGACAATGCATTGCTGAAGCGACGGATTGTCTAAATTGTAAAACCTGCATTGACATCTTCAACTGTCTCTTCTGATTTTTGCAGTATATCCAGAAAAAAAAGTAGCTGAGGCATTCAAATTTTTACTTTCTTTCCCACTTCTACTTCTATCGAGTCGACAGTAAGACCCTATGTTCTTTTAATTTATTTAGCCCAGTAATCGGCAACCCTCACTGCATTTTCAGTGGCTTGCATTTATTTATCTCCCATGAACGTAGTCTCTTCTTAGAAGATACACAATATATCATGCACGTGACCGGCCGCAAGATGGCGCCACTTGGCGTAAACCCCCTGAAATATTTCTTGCAACCGTTTTATTTCAACACCCAGGAACCTTCGCCTTCCTCTACTGATCCCTACAGTATGCTTAGGAAGAGAAAGGACTGAAACATTATATATTTAGCTGTTGCTTCTTCTAAGAAACATAACATGTCTCGCAGTTTGTATTGCATGTCCAAGCTGCTAACTGTTAGTAGAGGCGCTAGTCAGGAGCGAGCCAACTTCGGACAGCACGTGACCGGCCGCTTGGTGGCGCCACTTGGCATAAACCCCTTGAAATATTTATTGCGTCCGTTTTATTTGGAAGTGCTAATTGTTAAGGGTACTTTCCAGTTGTAAATGTATTCATAAGAATATATAAATTTTTGTTCCTAAGTGTTTTTTTAAATATTTTAAAGCAAGTTTCACAAATATAAATGGATTCGGGGAAACAAATAATTTCTTTGAAATTTAATTGAATGAAATTCGCAAAACTTAAGTTTTACATTACATAAAAAGCGGAGTGAATCAGCAAATTGATTGAATGTAAGAACCCTATTTTATGTATTTTGGGAAAAAGAGATAAATTCATACGTACTTTTCAATGGAAAAATACCGAGTGAAATTACATTTTATGAACAAATACACAGTACAGTACATATTTACCGAAAACCATAACACATTTATAACCGTTCCATGAGATTGTCGATACGGCCCAAAACCTATAATGGGGCCGATAGGGTTTGGCCCACCACCGGTCTTAGACCATTATCGGGGATGTAAGCGACACTGACGCCTCGAACCTATTATGACAACGAACTTAGGGAAATATTTATTATCAGCTCTCAAGAGTGAGTTTGACTTCAAATCAGAAATGTCATTGCAGTACAAATTGACTTGCCAAATCCTTACTTAATATTGCTCTTAAGTTTGAGATCGCTTCAAAAATACGAGTCACAGACTTGAAATATGAAAACAAAATATTGTTGAAGTAAGTTTTTAATTATTTATTTAACAGTTTATTGTACACAGAAACATACACAGAACAGTTACATAGGAATCAAGACACAACAGGTACTGATTATTACTAAAATGAAATGTCTTACAGCAGACCTAAGAAGTGAGATAGCATAAAACGTAAATCGGAAAAGACGTGCACAATAAGAATATAAATTAGGTACACGACAAGTAAATAAGGATATACCTACTTAATTATACTATACTACGACCATGCAATAACATACATACATATAATCACGCCTTTATCCCTAATGGGGTAGGCAGAGCGTAAACGACCTAAACAAAGGTCGTTCCGCCACGTCTGACAAAGTTTTGTGGGTTATTTAAGATAGATTTGTAGGTATATTGCTGTAGTGACAGGTTGTCAGCCCATTGCCAAAATTACAATATACTGAATCCCTCGGATCCGTTAGCTGGTTTTTACAGCATGCCCGGGAGGATATGCAGCTGGCCCATTCTATGATTTTCTCTCGCTCCCAGGCCAGCATGGAAGAAATTATGTAATCAAATATGAAAATAATAAAAAATATATCTATCTATCTTACGTTAATGAAAAATTTATAACTAAATAAATTATTAGTCTATTTTAAATAAACTACAACTGACAGGCTTAGTTAAATCAAAAGTAGCTGTAAAGAAACATGTTTACAACTGAAAGTGACAAGGCAGGATACAGAATTCACTCGATCGAAGTGTAATCAAAAATATTGAGAATATGCGTTCTGCCAGTGTCACTAGTTCCAACAAAAGTCACCGGGCCATCACAACCGGGTTTACCCCACCCGGCAATACGTTCCCCGGTAATTGCCGATACTGAGACCGATTTTTTTAACAAAAAGATTTATTTGCCGTAGATAGTGCCGGATAAAACGTCGTTCAGTAAATAAATTGTCCGTTTAAAAAAACCTTTCTCGGCGTTCTAGTGTTTTTATCGTAATTTGTTTCTGGTAATGCGTTTTGATAAATAAATGGGACGTTAAATGTTTTTCTGTGAATTGCTTGCTACAGTTTCTTATTCAATTAGTTTATATTGCCGTTTCTATTGTTATATATTCTAGCTATAACACGCAAAAGTACAAGTTGTTACAAATAAATAGATTTTGATTTTGATAAGATATACGATTCTTATATCTGTATATTGTAATTTTGGCGATAAGCTGACAACCTATCACTACAGCAATATACGTACAAATCTATCTTAAATTACCCTCAAAACTTTGTCAGACGTGGCGGTATGACCTTTGTTTAGGTCGTTTACGCTCTGCCTACATAAAGCCTGATAAAGGCGTGAGTATCTGTATGTCTATTGTTATCCTTTATGATATTTCAATTCAAATTATTTTTCCGTTCTGCCTGTCATAGTCCCTGCTAATGATTTTTCCCATGAGAATCATATATTGCTTCCATGCTAGCCTGGGAGTGAGAGAAAAACATAGAATGTGCCAGCTGCATTTCCTCCCGAGCATGCTGTAAAAACCAGCTACGGGATCTGAGGGTTTTAGTATATTGTAATTTAGGCGATGGGCTGACAACCTATCACTACAGCAATATACGTATAAATCTATCTTAAAAACCCTTAAAACTTTGTCAGACGTGGCGAAACGACCTTTGTTTAGGTCGTTTACGCTCTGCCTACCCCATTAGGGATAAAGGCGTGATTATATGTATGTATGTATCATATATTACCACGCAGTGCCTGTTGTGTCTGTGTTTTATGTATTTTATCCTTTGTATGCTTCAATGGACAATAAACAGTTAAATAAAATAAATAATTTAAACGGCCATTGTCCCATCGTCATAGTTGAAAATGTTTTACATACATACATACATATAATCACGCCTTTATCCCTAATCGGTTAGGCAGAGCGTAAACGACCCAAACAAAGGTCGTTCCGCCACGTCTGACAAAGTTTTGAGGGTTATTTAAAATAGATTTGTAAGTATATTGCTGTAGTGACAGGTTGTCAGCCCATCGCCTAAATTACAATATACTGAAACCCTCAAATCCCTTAGCAGTTTTTACAGCATACCCGGGAGGAAATGCAGCTGGCACATTCTATGTTTTTCTCTCGCTCCCAGGCCACCATGATAGAACCAATAAAATTATTAATAATAAAGTGAGATATTCAGATGTAGTACCGGAATTACATAAACTCTCTGTACCTAGGAGCATGTTACGCTTAGATAATGGATGCGGAACACGGGTTAGTCGGATCAATTTTGAGCAATCACAGTTAGGGTTTAGTTCGCCACGCGGGCAGACATTGACAAAACTTGTGTGAGACTGTGTACAGTTAGGTTTAGAAGTGTTCATATTAGTATAATACAGTCAATTTGCAGAGTTTAAGTTTTATCTTATTCTTCTAGGCTGGACTACAAATTTATCTTAAATATCCCTCGAAACCTTGTCAGACGTGGTAGAGCAACATTTATCTGGGTCGTTTACGCTCTGCCTGCTTGAGGATAGAGGCGTGATTATATGTATGTAAAATATGTAATATATTTTATGGATATATATAAAATTATGTATTACTGAGCTTAATTTTGAATTCTAGCTATTCTATTCCAATTCCAAGTCTCTCGTCGCCTGTATTTGAGTTCCAGTGGACATAGTTAATGCAGATTAGTTAAGTTGGTGGCTGTCGCTACGTCCAACATTGTACGAGAGGCACGTTCCTGCTTCTTTCGCTTTTATCCCTAATGGGGTAGGCAGAGCGTAAACGACCTACACAAAGGTCATTCCGCCACGTCTGACAGAGTTTTGAGGGTTATTTCAGATAGATTTGTAGGTATATTGCTGTAGTGACAGGTTTTCAGCCTATCGTCTAATTTGCAATATACAGAAAACCTCAGATCCCTTAGCTGATTTTTACAGCATACCCGGGAGGAAATGCAACTGGCATATTATGTGTCTTTGTCTCGCTCTCAGGCCAGCATAGAAGATTACATACCTACAAATCTATCTTATATAACCCTCAAAATTTTGTCACACGTGGCGAAACGACCTTTATTTAGGTCGTTTACGCTCTGCCTACCCCATTAGGGATAAAGTTGTGATTATATGTATAAAAACATTACCCCATTTATACGGAAAATATCAATGAAACTGAAACATAAAGCTAGTTCAAAACTAAATCTAATTTCGAATAACACCGTCCAACATCACCACATGATGTCCGACTTTTGAGAGTGAATGCAATAGTTATGAAAATTTATGAACTTTATTTAAATAGACCTCGCGTTCACTGTTCGTATTACAACAATGCAGTTGGTCGAAAACTTGATTTTGCGTTAGTTTGTGAATATGAGAATAGAGAGACTATGCGGGGTGTAAGGGCCAGCAAACTAATAGGTGTTGCTCATTCAAATAAACTGATAAATTTTCATTATTTATACTAACGATTATCACTTGGTGAAACGCTATAATTACTTTCGTGGATTGATGTATGTGTCATCAACACATGTAACTCGTTTCACAATAATTTTCATTTATTCACCGACCAGTTTCGCTAATACAGCATCTTCAGGGTGGGTTATTTAGAATGGTCTTGCGTACATAATAGCTTTAAATTTAAAAAGGCTACGTGGAATAAAATCAATCATTACAAGTGTGGTTACATACATCAATCCCCGAAAGTGATCAATTTTCACTACGAAATTCTATCCGAAAGTCAAGATTGATTTTTTCTTCTCCATACAAGTTGTTTCATTGTGATGGTCATTCACCAGACTCCTTTTTTAATTATTATTCTGATAGAAGCGCCTAATATAGTTTTCATATCAAATCGTTCATAAAGTTAATTTGCTATACTATATTTTTTAGGCGTTCTTTTATACGTCTTAGCATTGTATAGCTTTATCTCGTTTGCTCTTGAGAGATGGCAGTGATGATATTCTGTAAAATCAATAATTCTATTTAAATAAACTGCTCCAGTTTGTAAAAAAAAAAACATAAAAACTACCATACAAACTGAATTTTTCATTTATGTTCCTCGCAAACAGGTAGACTTTTAAATTAATACACTTACTGATAACTGTTGTGAGGTTTCCGCGATACAAGCTGCGCTTAGTGCGGGGATCGTTGTTAAATGCTTGTTCCATGTAAATATAGATTTATTTTAATAAAAACAATTTTATTATTATTATTATTACATATGCTTTTCCTTAAAATTAGGGGTCCTATAGATTTTACGGTTTTGGGCACATAAGCATTTTTCTCAATCATTTACACATAGTTACCAGTCGTTTTCAATTTCTACAAATAGAATTCGTCAATGCCTTAAGGACCATCGTAAACATAACTTAGTTTTACGACTGACACCATGATAGCCTCCAGCATGAAGTTCAGAGATAAAATTTAACAGCGAAACTTGGTGCTTAAATCAAACCGGGATTGCCTTCTACTTTGAACTTCCGTCTTTGGCATCAACGGGGTCGTAAGGGACATTTATATTATATATACATACATACATATAAACACGCCTTTATCCCTTATGGGGTAGGAAGCGCGTAAACGACCTAAACATAGGTCGTTCCGCCACGTCTGACAAACTTTTGAGGATTATTTAAGATAGATTTGTAGGTATTTTGCTGTAGTGACAGGTTGTCAGCCCATCGCCTGAATTGCAATATACAGAAACCCTTGGATCCCTTAGCTGGTTTTTACAGCATGCCCGGGAAGAAATGCAGCTGGCATATTCTATGTTTTTATCTCGCTCCTAGTCTAGCATGCTAAGCTAAGGGATCCGAGGGTCCAAGGATATTTTATTTTTTGCTATGGACTGACAACAAAAGCAATATTCCTATAAATCTATCTTAAATAACGCTCAAAACTAAATCAGACGTGGCGGAACCTTTAGATTTATGGTTTGCCTACCCTATTGGGGATAAAGGCGTGATAATTACATACATACATACATACATATAATCACGCCTTTATCCCTAATGGGGAAGGCAGAGCGTAAACGACCCAAACAAAGGTCGTTCCGCCACGTCTGACAAAGTTTTGAGGGTTATTTAAGATAGATTTGTAAGTATATTGCTGTAGTGACAGGTTGTCAGCCCATCGCCTAAATTACAATATACTGAAACCCTCGGAACCCTTAGCTGGTTTTTACAGCATGCCCGGGAGGAAATGCAGCTGGCACATTCTATGTTTTTCTCTCGCTCCCAGGCCAGCATGGAAGTGATAATTATGTATGTAAAATAACATTGATATCATAAGCCATTCACGTTACCGGATATAGGCGTAATTTAAGCAGATCTATTTCCTAAACTAAAAGATTCACGTAAATATAAATTCTTATATCAATATTCATATCATGATTCAAATAAATCCCAAAGATATTGGATTAATGCATACAGAACCTTACGTAATTTCCGGTGATTCATATTTGTGGAGATTTATAGACACATAGCGTATTTTTATTATGAGTTTTACCTATATTTAGGTAATGCAATTATTCTGTTTATCTGTACTGTACCTATCGCAAACCAGGCACCTGGTAACTGCCTCCGTGATCTAGTGGTCAGACCCATGGGCTTACGATCCGGAGCTCCTAGGTTCAATTCCCAGGGAGGAACACAAAGTTGATATTTGTTACTTTCACTTTGTGAGGATATCCCCAGTTTGGTTAGGACATTGCAGGCTAAATCAGACAATCAGGTCCGAAAAATAAAAGGACTCCGTGCTTTGGAAGGCACGTTAAGCCATTAGTCCCGGTTAATATCGTTTATTACCGTAGATATTAGTCGTTAAGCCATATCAGAGGCCAGTATTAAGCATTGGCGGTTTGAAAACTGGCCTTATCTAAGATTGGGTCTGGTGTCGGAGGTCAGATGGCCGTCGCTCTGTGTAAAAACCAGTACCCTCGTTCAGTCCCCGCTCGTTCAGTAGCTGACCCCGTGAGATACGGGATAAAGCTAGGGAGATGACCCTTCTTATTATTTATATTAAGACATATTTTCCATAGTCACGTTCCAAAACACAGTTTGCTTCGTAGCAGATGTCTACAGCAATGCTACGAACTACCTACATAGTTTCGTAGCTATGTCTACGACGCACGTGTTAACCACAGACATGGATTTAGTTGTAAATATCAGTGAAATATAGAGATTTTTATTGCTTTCGGTGCACTAATATACTTTGCTCGGAAAATACTTTTTTTTTTTTTAAATGTACATTCACTATTTTCGGTCCTCAAATTCGCAAACGCCAACAATTTCTCCCAAACGACAACAATGACAGTTAACGATCGCTACGCGAAGTCTTTACAGTATACACTAGTATGTATACGGTGTTTTTAAGTTCACAATATTATTTTTTTAAAGGCAGAATGCGTAAATTATAAAAAAAATAATGGAATGTGTGCCTTTCAAAGGCGCCATACAAATTTAAAATGTCGAATAGGTATGGAATTACAAGTATGACGTTTATTTTTAAGAATTTTGTTGTTGTTTCTTCCATGCTGGACTGGGAGGGATAGAAAAACATAGAATGTTCCAGCTGCCTTTCCTCCCGGGCATGCTGTAGAAGTCAGCAAAAGGGATTCGAGGGTTACAGTGTATTGTAATTTAGGCGATGGGCTGACAACCTGTCACTATAGCAATACACATTACAATCTAAAATTGCCCTCAATTTTTGTCAGACGTGGCAAAAGCGCCTTTTACGAGGAGTTTGACGCTCTGCCTACCCCGTGAGGGATAAAGGCGTGATTTTATGTATGTATGTATTCCTCGCAAAATTAAAGAAAAGTACTCTACTAGTCTCCGCCGAAATCTCAATATATTGCCTCGTTTACATTGTACTGGAGTTCCAAATTTAGTCGACCATATACTGCTTTTTTTCGACTTCTAAAGTAATGTACTATTAATCTGTAAACGCTCTAAGAGAGATCTTGTTAAATAATAAATTTTACCAACAATCCCCTCTGATAATTTATATTCACAAACTCTACCTAGCGGACAATGTTGATGCAAATTAGTCAGTTGTCCACCGGCTGCATTGTGTAGTACGAACAGTGGTATATTCTATTTCAACTGCCTCCGTGGACTAGTGGTCAGAGCCATGGGCTTACGATCCGGAGGTCCTGAGTTCAATTCCCAGGGGGGGACACAAAGTGGACATTTATATTATCAATTTACCCCAGCTTGGTTAGGACATTGCTGGCTGAATCACCTGATTGTTCAAAAAGTTAAAGGATTCCGTGCTTCGGAGGGCACGTTAAGCTGTCGATCCTGGTCGCTGTCTTTGATAGTGGTCGTTACTCAATCCATATCAGAGGTCTAATAAGTAGCTGTGCTACTAGGCAGTTTGAAAACTCTGTCTCCAGGGTACTTCGGGCCGTTGTTCGACTCGAAAATCCACCCGCTATGAAGAAGAAGAAGTCTGTTTCAGTAGTAAAAATATAGTTACGAATTTACTTCAAAAAGGGAAAGAAAAGCGTCAAATCACTACATAGTATAAAACAAAGTCGCTTTCTCTGTCCCTATATCCCTATGTATGCTTAGATCTTTAAAACTACGCAACGGATTTTGATGCGGTTTCTTTTAATGGATAGAGTGATTCAAGAGGAAGGTTTATATGTATAATACGTGGGACACTCAGAAAGTTTTGCGACACTAAAAAAAATTGTTCTGCAGGTACATATATTTTTATTAAATCTTTTCAAAGTACTCTCCACCAGCCTCTATACAAAGATTCATGCGTCTGAACCAGTTTTCAAAACACTTTTTCCAGTCCGCCGTAGACACCTCGTTTACAGCCTGCTCGAACGCAGCCAGCGCATCTTCCGGCGACGAAAATTGTATCCCCTTGAGCTGATTTTTTATTTTTGGAAATAAAAAGAAGTCACACGGTGCTAGATCAGGGCTGTAAGGAGAGTGACCCAGGAGTTTGACTGGTGTGCTGTCCAGGAAGTCCCTCGTTTTGAGCGCGGTGTGTGCAGGCGCATTATCGTGGTGGAGCAGTAGTCCGCGGAGCCCTGTGTTTGGTCGCTTGTTGCTCACAACAGAAAAAACTTCTGGCAAACATTTGGTAGTATACCATCCGGCGTTAATGCTTCTTTGATCTCGTAAGGGAATTGAGGCCAAGTGGCCAGTCAAATTAAAAAACCTGGCGATCAAAATCATCCCCCCGCTTCGAGATCGCTTCACTTTAGTAGGCGTTGATCATTTTGAAACACCCAAACTGTCGACTGGCGCTTGGTTTCTGGATCGTATTGATAAATCCAGGACTCATCACCTGTTACGATGTCGTAAACACGCCGAGACGAGCCTGCTTCAAATTTGTTCAGCATATCACGGCACCATTCCACCCGGGCCTGCTTCTGAGCGTCGGTGAGGTAGTGCGGCACCCAGCGCGATACTATCCTCCTCACGCAAAGATGCCCTTGTAGAATCTCGTGAACGCTTCCTGATCCAATCTTTAATATGTGCTGAATCTCTTGATATGTAATTCGCCTATTATCTTGGATTAAATTTTTCACTGCTAGCACGTTTTCTTCCGTAATAGCTGTCAAAGGGCGACCGCTTCTTTCTTCATCCCCCAAGGTTGGTCGACCGCGCCTAAATTCGTTATACCAACGATACACGGTTGCCTTGGAGGGGCTTTCATCCATAAATGCCATTTGAAGTCTATCGAACGATTCATCCGGTTTCAGGCGACACTTGAAATCGTAAAAAATCATAGCTCTAAAATGTTCCCGGCGCAGATCCATTTTTCAGTAAGACACGATACTTTGAATTGGCTCGCAAAAAATGTGGAGGGAAATTTTGAAAATGGAACACACATATTTTTACTTACAGGTAATCATATTTTCAAAAAAGATTCTAACCGGCCAGTCTGCCATATATAAAAACTATTTATCGCAATACTTTCTGAGTGGCCTGGTAATATAGTAGAGAAACACTGATGATTTCCGCGCGAAGCCGGGGCGGGTCGCTAGTGTTTGATAAAAGCCGATTTCTATCATCATAACAGATAAAAAATTAAATGAAATAAAACCTAATAGATGGCGCTAAACTTACATATTGACGTTTCAGAAAGCTAGAAAATTCTTTCATTGGGTAAGCAAAAAAAAAAGCATTATGTACTTACATCTAGTTACATCGTTTTCTCAAATTTTCTTCCATGCTGGACTGGGAGCGAAAGAAAAACATAGAATGTGCCAGCTGAATTTCCTCCCGGGTAAGCTGTAAAAACCAGCTAAGGTATCCGAGGGTTTCAGTATATTGTAATTTATGCGATGGGCTGACAACCTGTCACTAAAGCAATATACCTACAAATCTATCATAAATAACCCTTAAAACTTTGTCAGACGTGGCGGAACGACCTTTGTTTAGGTTGTTTACGCTCTGCCTACCCCATTAGGGATAAAGGCGTGATTACATGTATGCATGTATGTTTTTTTTAAACGTATTAGGGACTAACAAGCCTTAGGCCCGTAATTATAACCAGCATTTGAGACTGAGTCCGTATCAGAAATGTGATTTCAGTACAAAAGGACGTGACAAATCCATATTTAATATTACTTTCAATCTTGAGATCGCTTTATAAATACGCCTAGCCTAAGTGACTGTGAAACCTGTATCTTAGGAGACTAATTTGGAGGCACGTTAAGCCATGTTCCGGTTAATATCGTTTATTACCGTAGATATTAGTCGTTAAGCCATATCAGAGGCCATTGCTAAGCATGGGCGGTTTAAAAACTGGCCTAATCTAGGATTGGGTCTGGTTTCCATTCTGGGTTGCGGAGGTCAGATGGCAGTCGCTCTGTGTAAAAACTAGTACCTTAGTTCCATCTCCTATATTAGGTAGCCGATTCCGTGGGATACTGGATAAGGCATGGGAAATGGGAGATGGCTCAGTTTGTTTGAGCGTCCACACGGTACGTCGAAAATAGTGGGTACAAATCCCACGCAAGTCTAATTTTAAGCTTCGATTGGTTAACTTCTAGAAAACAATATTAAAATCAATATTGATTACGAAGCTTAAATATTTTCGTTTCTCTTCTGTTGAACAAACAGAATATTCATTATTAATAGAAAATCCTCAAACTAAACAATCAAAACTTTCAACAACAGCTCTGATTGAAGCGATCTATCGAAACGTAATTTGTTTAAAAGAGTTCATGCGCAACAATAGCGCCTAACTTTAAAATATATAAACATATATACATACGTATAATCACGCGTTTATCCCTAATGGAGTAGGCAGAGAGTAAATGACCTAAACAAAGGTCGTTCCGCTACGTCTGGCAAAGTTATTTAAGATAAATTTGTAGGTATATTGCTGTAGTGACAGGTTGTCGGCCCATCGCCTAAATTGTAATATACTGAAATCCTCGGACCCCTTAGCTGTTTTTTACAGCATGCCCGGGAAAAATGCAGCTAGCACTTTGTATATTTTTCTCTCGCTCCCAGGTCAGCATAGTAATTATTTTGTGTTAAATAAATTATTTTTAAAAATATCTCTTACCAACAAATTAAATAATAGAGAAAATAAATGTGTTTTCAATCAGAATCTCGTGGCGCTATCGTAGGGAATAAACAATTTAAGTAAATGTCCAAAGTTTCTAAAGATTTAGCCGGAAATCACTTCTAAATTAAATAAGGTTACTTAAGTCCTCGATATCTTCAGTGTTTTAGATGTTGAACGTTTGGCGGAAAATTGTTTATTTCATTTAATCAAATCAGGATTCTGGGTTTTGCTTGTTCGAAAACAGGTTTGTATTTTATTCTATCAATAGTAAAAATGAATGAACGTGCCAGCTGCATACCCTCCTGAGCATGCTGTAAAAACCAGCTAAGGGATCCGAGATGTTCATTATATTGTAATTTAAGCGATGGGCTGACAACCTGTCACTACATCAATATACCTACAAATCTATCTTAAATAACCCACAAAACATTGTTAGACGTGGCGAAACGACCTTTGTTTAGGTTGTTTACGCTCTGCCTACCCTATTAGGGATAAAGGCGTGACTATATGTATGTATGTAAGATTCTAACGAAGGACCTGTCAAATCCATCCTTAATATTACTCTCAATCTTGAGATCGCTTTATAAATACGAGCCTAAGGTAATTGAAATGAAAACAGTTTATAAAACAATTTGTTAAAGGTATTGCCAGTGCAGTTAATGTTTATGGTAGAGGTAAATTTGCTTCATAGTCAACTCTGTCTTAATAATAATAATAATAAGTTTATTCATAGAATAACACATTTTACAATGTTGTATTGCTTCTGCCAAACTACAGTATAGTTTGTAGGCAGTAGATACTCTCCCACTAATTAATAACCTATGTGCTATTTTTTTTTACATGGTTTGTTTCTATTTTATTTATAAATATAAATTATGTTGCAATGCGCATCATAAGCTGATATACGTATACAATATTTTATATTATTTTAAAGTTTTACTGAGTCTTTCTATCAAGTTTTTTTTTACATGGTTATTAAATCTATTTTTTGTGACACATGTTTTCTTTATATCAATGGGTAGATCGTTATAAAGCTTCGGCACGATATATCTCCTAGTCTTTTTACCATGGTAGTTGTTAATTCTTGATCTACACTGGTCTAGACTAGAGTCATTTAAATTAAAATAATATACATATTTTTTATATTCCTACATAAAAAAATCGATGAACTGTTATATCGTATTTTGTTTATTATATTTACATACATACATACATATGATCATTTATTTTTCCCTAATGGGGTAGGCAGAGCGTAAACGACTTCAACTAAGTTCGCTCCGCCACGTGTGACAAAGTTTTGAGGGTTATTTTAGATAGATATGTAGGTAGTGACAGGTTGTCAGCCCAAATTGCAATATACAGAAACCCTCGGATCCCTTAGCTGGTTTTTACAGCATGCCCGGCAGGATATGCAGCTAGCACATTCTATGTTTTTCTTTCGCTCCCAGTCCAGCATGTATTTTGTTTGCTAAACTTTAAATGATATTTTAGGGTTCTCAACCTTTTAACTCTAAAGCTGTGTTTTGAAGGACTCAAGTTATCCACTTTACCAGTTGGCTTGAATTTTAAAAGTACTTCTACAACATTATTTTGATTGGATTAAGGGCTTAATAGCCTTAAGCTTTACATTTAGTATAAAGCTTATTAAACAGTCACGCTGAACTTTCTCGGACTGACATTAAACTACGAAATTAGCATAATATATTTTTTTACTATGGTCTCTTGTCATTCACTTGTTTAAGGGCGCCCCCATGATTAAAAAAAACATAATTCACTATAAACGCAATGAATTGAAAAACTGGTCCAACAGAATCAAGGTAGGTATAGTAATTAAGATAATTTAAAACTTTTTAATAAGCGATTCATAGTTCGTTTACAGAATTAAATCATGCGAATAACGGCCACCAACAGCAATTTTTCTTGCTGTTACTACAACGAACTACTTTGACGAAACTTTGTTTTTTTTTTTGTCATATAACATCTATCAATATTATATATGTATGTATATGTCATATATCAATATTATATACAAATTATTTAACAAACTTATTTATACAGATCTAATTTTAAAGCATTAATTTATATAAAACAAAAAAAGATTGTTCTAGCGGACAAAATAAACGGATAGAAACGAGCAAGAAATGTAACATTTATTTCACTTGAAATAAATCTTCGGTCCACCAAACTCAGAAACTCTCAAACCTGAATCCTAGTACCTAGAATTCTAGATTCTAGAAACTAGTGAAGCAGTAACAACTAGTGGACCGTATCGAATGGCTTGACAGCGTGACAATGGGCTCAATTCTAGATTCCACCGGGTAAAACTAAAATTAAAATCTATCTGTCACTTTCAAAATATTAAAATTGAAAAAGGACAGGCGATTTAAACTCTATGATTTTACACTTTGTCCGCTAGATTTTGACGCGCTTTTGCACGTTTCCCTAGTATTTCTGTCAATTTTGTCCGCCTTATCATATGACGGCGGATAACGCATAAAACCACCGACTATAAAGCAAAAACCACAGAGAATAGATTTCCTGTCCTTTTGCAATGTTTTAAGTCTGAAAGTGACAAATAGATTTTAATATTAGTTTTAGCCTGCAAATCTAGAATCGAACCCTGTGACAATATTTCAAGCCGTCGCGTCTACAAGCCTGCTCGCTTCACTGACGACAGATAGATAAGACAGCGCACTATCACAGCTTTAGTACATACATATAGTCACGCCTATATCCCTAATGGGGTAGGCAGAGCAAAGGTTGTTCGAACAAAGGTCGTCTGACAAAGTTTTGAGGGTTATGTAAGATAGATTTGTAAGTATATTGCTGTAGTGACAGGTTGTCAGCCCATCGCCTAAATAGCAATATACTACAATAAACCCTCGGATCCCTTAGCTGATTTTGACAGTATGCCTGGGAGGAAATGCAGCTGGCACATTCTATGTTATTCTCTCGCTCCCAGGTCAGCATGGAAAAATTTGAGAGAAAGGAAGATTTGAGGATAATTTAAGATAGGTTTGTAGGTATATTGCTGTAGTGACAGGTTCTCAGCCCTTTGCCTATATCACCTGTATATTCCAGAGACGCAGTTATTTATTATGATAGCAACGAATTAATTATTTTCTATCTTTCATATTATATGATATAAAAATTGCATTGTCAAAATATTTATCCAAGTGCAAGTTCCCTTTTTATACATACATACATACATATAATCACGCCTTTATCCCTAATGGGGTAGGCAGAGCATAAACGACCTAAACAAAGGTCGTTCCGCCACGTCTGACAAGGTTTGAGGGTTATTCAAGATGGATTTGTACGTATATTGCTGTAGTGACAGGTTGTCAGCCCATCGCCCACATTGCGATACACTGAAACCCTCGGATCCCTTAGCTGACTTTTACAACATGCCCGGGAGGAAATGCAGCTGGCACATTCTAAGTTTTTCTCTCGCTCCCAGGCCAGCATGGAAGTCCCTTTTTATCCTATCTGGAAATCAGTCAGTTTGCGAAACCTCCCAAAACTACCTTGAATACGCGGCATATCAAGACCGTCATTTCTCAGCGCGACCCTTTCCAGATTGTGCGCTATACGTCACAGCTTACATTTACCTGATTTATTTAGCTAGATATACATATACCTACAATTGTTTTTTGTGGAGTCACGCCTTTATACCGAATGGGGTAGACAGAGCGAAAACGACCTAAACAAAGGCCGTTCCGCCACGTTTGACAAAATTTTAAACGTTGTTTGAGATAGATTTGTAGGTATATTGATGTAGTGACAGGTTGTTAGCCCATCGCCTAAATTACAATATACTGAAACCCTCGGATCGCTTAGCTGGCTTTTACAGCATTCCCGGGAGGAAATGCAGCTGGCACATTCTATGTTTTTCTCCCGCTGTGGAAAAACCCTTTTTTTTTTTCTGAAAAAAAACAATCTGCTGATAGTTGTTCAGTTCCATTGACTGAGCAACCCCTATCAGTTTTCGGGACGCTGTCCTTCGCACCAGGTATTAAATATTAAAGCTACATCACCCACGATAGGTATTCAAAAACATTATAAAACAAAATAACTTCCATTCTGGCCTGGGAGCGAGAGAAAAACATAGAATGTGCCAGCTGCATTTCCTCTTGTATGCTGTAAAAACCAGCTAAGGGATCCGAGGGTTTCAGTATATTGTATTGTAATTTAGGCGATGGGCTGACAACCTGTCACTACATCAATATACCTACAAATCTATCTCAAACAACCCTCAAAACTTTGTCAAACGTGGCGGAACGACCTTTGTTTAGGTCGTTTACGCTCTGCCTACCCCATTATGGATAAAGGCGTGATTATATGTATGTATGTATAAAACAAAATAGAGAAACAATAAAACTCTTTATAACCCTCAGAAAGTTTTAGAACAGACCGCAGCCGCGAAATTAAGGAAAACAATCTGGCTTAGCGCAGACACGGACGGTTTCAATTATTTTGCGGTCACATTTACACAAACAACTTTACACTTTGTTGAGAATTTAATGTTTGTTGAATTAGATATTTATGCCAAAGGCCAAGTGTTAAAAATGAAATTTCGTTTCTCCGTATACCATTGAAGTAATTTTGTTTAGGTAGACCACATATATTTTTTCCTTCGACCTCCGGTTACTTGTGAATTAAAGTTACATGTGAAAATTAAATGTTAAATTTAACCTAAAAATACTGAAACGCTTTAACAGAAATTCATAAATAATCTGTCCTCTTCCTATCAGATGATTTAGATTGAGTAGTTTTGTATCATCGAATGTTTTTTTTATGTTCTGGCGTGTTGTTAACTGCCTCCGTGGTCTAGCTGTCTGCGAGCCATGGGCTCTCGACCTGGAGGTCCCGAGTTCGATTCCCGGCTGGGGGGACAAATACTTTGTGTTGTTGTTTCTAGTTTGGTAAGACATTGCAGGCTGATCACCTGAGTGTCCGAAAGGTAAGATGATCCATGCTGTCGGATGTTTGTAAAAAGTCGGTCCTGCGCCTAATTTCTTTCTGGTCGCCTGAATTAATCTGTCCCAGCAGAATAAGAGATTGAAGGAATAGGGAGTTCACCTGTGTAGCGCAAACACTTGGGCACTAAAAACTAGTCCTGCGCAATTTGTCGATCTCTGGGACATTGGTCGCCATCAGCGAAAATCGGTGGGAGGATTTTTATTATTCTTGCGTGTTGAAAATTTATCATTGTGAGTAAAAATATCCACTTGAATTTTTATACCTAGTTATTTAACTTAATTCTACCATGTTTACATTTTGAATATTTTTAAATATTTCTAACTAACTGTTATTTTATAGCTACCCTCAAAAGCAATTGAATTCCCAACAAAACCGACTTCCAAGCCATTTCAATGGCGGAATGCAAAGGTTCGGTAGCTATTTGAAAAATGCGAGCTGAGATTAGGGTTGCCATAGAAGGATTCCTAAAGAGAATGGGTCAAATAAGGGTCGAATTATAAAATAAATTAGTTGTAGAATTTAGTGTCCGATGGTTAGAGATTGTACTGGGCTCAATTCTAGATATGCCGGCTTAAACTAAAATTAAAATCTGCTTCTCACTTTCAGACTAAAAACATTGGAAAAAGACAGGAGATCTATTCTCTTAAGGTTTTTGATATATAGTTGGTGGTTTTATGCGTTATCTGTCATTATTATCCGCCGTTATCGGATAATATTGACAGAAATACTGGGGATTCGTGCAAAAGCGTGTTAAAATCTAGCGGACAAAGTGTAACACCGTACACATCGCTTGAATTTCAATGTTATTATTTTAAAAGTGACAGATAGATTTTAATTTTAGTTATAACTGGCAAATCTAGAATCAAGCCCATTGTGTAGTCGCGTGTCTCTTTTAGAGACTAATCGGTCAAATCATATGCAAGGAACAAGATGCTGTCAATCATATTTCCAAACTGATTCTTACTTCGCCTTAAATCATTATTAAAATTACGCATTTTAAGACATCGCTTTATAGATTTTAATTTACAAAACAGCCTTTTGTTAACTTTGTTTTCTTTTCTGGAAAATCTGTTAAATTTGCAGCACATTACAATACCTAAGAGGTTTTTCGCTTAGCTTGCATAATTAAAAAATACTCTAGCTTGATCACTACTGTTCTAGACCCAAAGGCAAACCTATGCCAATAAAAAACCCTTTCAAATATAGCAACCCTAAGTGGAAAGGGGCAAGGAGCGCGGGGCTAGGGATTCACTATTTATTGAGGCATACGTCAAGTGAATGGCCCTCTTAGAGCTAAGGAAAGACAGAATAGTTTATTTTGTTTATAATGTGGACTGGAGCTGTGGCAGATTTTGTGGTGGTTCGGAAAATGTGTCTCTATCAAATATATTTTCTTCTGTAAAGGGACTTATATTGTAAACTTTGTGGTTAGAGTTCTACTTCTTTAATTTAAGTGCTGAGCACTTGTCGGTGGAATAATCGCCAATTTTCTCGGTGTTCTGCCAACAATTTCACTTCCAATTTTCACCATGAAACTGAATAACTTTACCTAAAGAACATGATGGCAAAAGGTATTGACAAAATTATAAGCTTTCTTATTCTCGTTCCTGACACATTCTATGTTTTCCTTTTGCTCCCAGTTCAGCGTGGAACTTCAGTTAGCGATTCATATCGCAAGAATAATTCAGTTTTAAGCAGCGACTTTATACAGGTGAATTAGAGAAGGTTGTGTTCTTTCAATGAGATAATTGACCATATGTCTATACCATCATCTCTCTAGCCTTATCCCGTATCTCTCGGGGTTGGCTACCCAATCTAGGTGATTGAACGAGGGTACTGGTTTTTACACAGAGCGACTGCCATCTGATCTACGCAACCCAGAAGGGAAACCAGACCCAATCCTAGATTAGGTCAGAGTTTTCACGCCGCCAGTGCTAACGCCGCCAATGCTTAGCACTGGCCTCTGAAATGGCATAACGACTAATATCTACGGTATTAAACGATATTAACCGGGACCAACGACTTAACGTGCCTTCCAAAGCACAGAAAAAGCGCCGAATAAACGTTCATATGAAATTCGTAAACCTAAAAACACATTGGTCCTTGGTGGGATTGGAACCACGACCTCCTCAGCAGGCAGTGGCCCTATCCACTACACCATCGGGCTCTCTGTCTATACCGTGAGGGATAAAGGCGTGACTAAAGGAATAACTCAGGTTCAAATTGCACCGTGGCTTTGATTAAAAACCGCTGCAGCTAGCTAGATCCAACTAGTGTCCGTGCGATTTATTTGACAGTCGAATTAGAGCAGGTTTTGTTTCACCACGCGCGGTGCCATGATAAGAGGGCAGAATTAATGGGTACTGGTAGTTGCAAACAAAAATCACGCTCATATCCGTAAAGGGGAGGGTAGAGCGTCCATGGGTTAATGAAAGCTTTCAACATGACTGTCAAATTTCTTAAATTTGATAAATATTTATGAAATAAAATTTTGACATAGACACTTTTTGAGTCTAAAGTTCGTATTTTAAATGTTGAATTATTGATACCAACGTGTTTTGCGGCCGATAAACTGCCTTTTCTTTGCAAGTTAGCAGAGGTTCTAATTTCGGAACCGTAGTCGATAACCTTGTTACAAACATATATTCTACGGTTGATTTTCTTTTATGTTGTAAACCAAAAGCTCAGCGACCAAAGCCTTTTTTTCTCAATACAGAATTAAAAAAAACAGTTTATGGGCCGCAAAATAAGTTGGTATCGATAACGCAACGTTGAAAAATCGATTTATGCGTTTGTATTCTTGATCTATAGGTACTTGATTTCATACAAGATTCTTTGGAATATTTGGATATAGGCTTTTTTTAAATCTAGTATGATAGTGAATGTGTTGTCTTTGTAATCAAAATCAACAATATATATGTTTTTGAGTCTACAGTTAGTATTTTTAACGTTGAATTATTGATACCCACGTGTTTAGCGGCCGATAAACTGCCTTTTCTTTGCAATTTAGCAGAGGTTCTAATGACGGAACCGTAGTCGATAACCTTGTTACAAACATTTTTGTTGTTTGTGTTGTTGTTGTTCTACGGTTAATTTTCTTTAATGTTCTGGACCAAAAGCTCAGCGACTAAAGCCATTTTTACTCAATAAAGATAAAAAATAACGATTATAGGCCGCAAAATAAGTTGGTATCGATTACGCAACGTTAAAAAAATTGAAGTATGCGTTCGTATTCTTGATCTACACATACATACACAAATCACGCCTTTATCCCTTACGGGGTAGGCAGAGCGTTTAACGCCTCGTAAAAAGCGCTTTCGCCACGTCTGACAAAAATTGAGGGCAATTTTAGATTGTAATATGTATGTTTTGCTATAGTGACAGGTTGTCAGCCCATCGCCTAAATTACAATACACTGTAACACTCGAGTCCCTTTTGCTGACTTCAACAGCATGCCCGGGAGGAAGGGCAGCTGGAACATTCTATGTTTTTCTATCTCTCCCAGTCCAGCATGGAATTATCTCCCAGATTGACCTATAGGTACTGGATTTTATAAAAGATTCTTTGGAAAATTTGGATATAGGCTTTTTTAAATCCAGTATGATAGTGAATGTGTTGTCTTTGTAATCAAAATCAACATTATATATGTTGTTAAATGCAAATCTGTCTGTCCTATAAATTGCATTCCCATAAATTGTACAGGTTTTTCATGAAAACATTTCACAGCATCGAAAGCTGATTGGTTCGCGTACAAAGTTACAAATTATATTAGTTTTGTGGCGTTTAGGGAATTTAAATCGTTCATAGTTGAAAGCGTTTGAATTTATTTGATTTGGAGGGAATGATAGTGGCCTCGATTCAGACGAGCACACGACTTAACTATAACATTTAAGTCATTTTACGAGTATATTTATGTTGAGCGATTTACTTACAAAGGATTTAATTACTGATATTACTTGATACCTTTTCATATTAAGACTTATATATCTCGAAGAAGAAGAAGAATGAATCCTTGAATTGACAAGACTTTAAAATGCCTTTTCATCTTCGTCTTTTTTTTCTTTTCGTCTTCTTCTGTTCTCGATGACAAGATAACAGATAAATAGGCGCGTCAACTGGTTACCTAAAAAAAATCAAAACGTTTATACTTAAAGCTGATGGCTAATATTGTGGATCTGAATAAAAAATGCTTATTTCGATATAATAATTGAATTGAAAATATAGAAGTTACTGATTTGAGTAGTATAATATTTAGCAAGGAGTGACGTCATAACTTGCTATTTTCATACAAAAAAGCGAATTCCATAAAAAGTTGCTGCTTTGACTTATTAGGGTATTATTTCGTTACATACCTTATTTAGTAGAGAGAGCCCGATGGTGTAGTGGATAGGGCCGCTGCCTCTTGAGCGGGAGGTCGTGGTTCGAATCCCACCACGTACCAATGTGTTTTTCGGTTTTCGAATTTCATATGTACGTTTATTTGGTGCTTTTTCCGTGCTTCGGAAGGCACGTTAAGCCGTTGGTCCAGGTTAATATCGTTTAATACCGTAGATATTAGTCGTTAAGCCATATCAGACGCTAGTGCTAAGCATTAGCGGCTTGAAAACTCTGACCTAATCTAGGATTGGGTCTGGTTTCCCTTCTGGGTTGCGGAGGTCAGATGGCAGTCGCTCTGTGTAAAAACCAGTACCCTCGTTCAATCCCCTAGATTAGGTAGCCGACCCCGTGAGATACGGGATAAGGCTAGGGAGATGACCTTATTTAGTTATGTCGTCTGCATCGCCGAATCGAGGCCATTTTAGATTTATTTTGCGCAAGGCTTTTACTGATAAAATATTCAAAGCTGTGATTTGTATGGATTTGGTTTGTAATGAATGAAATGACAGTTATCAATTTCATTCGAATGAATGAGTTATTCTCTCATTTAGTTGTAGAATTGTAATTTTAGAGCGTGTTATTGACATTTGATGCTCATTCATTAGTCCAATGGCTAAATTTAATTAAAACTCTAGACATTGTGCGAAACCATTAGTACATACATACGCGTTTACCCCTAATGGGGTAGGCAGAGCGTAAAGAACCTAAACAAAGGTCGTTCCGTCTGACAAAGTTTTGAGGGTTATACGAGTAGCTTTGTAGGTATATATAGCTGTAGTGACAGGTTGTCAGCCCATCGCTTAAATAACAATATACTAAAATCCTAGGATCCATTAGTTGGTTTTTACAGCATGCCCGGGAGGAAATGCAGCTAACACATTCTACGCTTTTCTCTCGCTCCCAGTCCAGCATGGAAGTAACCATTAGTCACTTGACTAAATTCTTCAGGTAGTCTTTTTAAGTACTGTTAAGAAACCTAGAAATAATTCAGTAATCTCATCTTCTTTCTTTCTTTTAATCTAGAATTTTAATTTTTAAAGAAATGTTTTTAAGGTACTAAGTGTTTCATTTTAATATGAGAGCTTTCCTCGATTTGACCTAAATACTTCACTATTCTGCATTAATGTTTTTTAATTTGTAATTTGTATCTTATTATTTTAAATGCATTTATTTATTTATATTTGTATCTGTAACTTATTAGGTAAGAAGAATGGGATTTATAATGCCTGAATAAAAAAATATATTATTATTATTAAACTGTTTTTCCACCTTATTTTAAAATAGAATTCTAGGTATATTGCTGTAGTGACAGGTTGTCAGCCCATCGCCTAAATTACAATATACTGAAACCCTCGGATCCCTTAGCTGGATTTTACAGCATGCCCGGGAGGAAATGCAGCTGGCACATTCTATGTTTTTCTCTCGCTCCCAGACCAGCATGGAAGTAAATCCGTTATATAACGATATTATGAATATAGATAAACATCGACAACATTTAAACGACACTTCAATTTTATACATACAATCCTCCTTACTCATTTTCTCTAAACAAAAGTCGTTCCGCCACGTCCGGCAAAGTTTTGAGGGTTATTTATGATAGCTTTGTAGGTATATTGCTGTAGTGAAAGATTGTCAGCCTATCGTCTAAATTGCAATAAACTGAAACCCTCGGAACCGGAGCAGATTTTTCTACCCCATTAGGGTCAAAGGCGTGACTATATGTATGTCTGTTCAAAGATTTAGCTCGGCACGCCTGTGGGACAGCAACTTATGACCCACACAGCAAATATTTGAACCCGGACCTCCCCTTACCCCGGCTCATCCGGATGGCCATGGTTTCTTCCATGCTGGACTGGGAGAAATAGAAAAATATAGAATGTTCCAGCTGCCCTACCTCCCGGGCAAGCTGTAGAAATCAGCAAAAGTGACTCAAGGGTTACAGTATATTGTAATTTAAGCGATGGGCTGACAATCTGTCACTACAGCAATACACATTACAATCTAAAATTGTCAAACACGGCGAAAGCACCTTGTACGAGGCGTTTAACGTTCTGCCTATCCCGTAAGGGATAATGGCGTGATTTTATGTATGTATGCCTGTGGGACAGTAACTTATGACCTACACAGCAAATATTTGAACCCGGGATTCCCCTTACCCCGGCTTACCCGGGTCGGTACACCCGCGCTAAACCTTTCGTATTACACTGTAGCGATTTCCGTAAAATGAAGATGTGTTTTTTGCCATAAAACCATACTTACGGTGACGAGACTAGCGAAGTGGCGCCCCCATCAGTAAAAAAAACATAATTCACTAAAAACGCAGTGAATCGAAAAACCAGTCCAACAGACTTGGAAAGAAAAATTGCCGTATGAGGCAGTTATTCGCAATCTTTCTTCTTGTTACTACAACGAACTATGAATCGCTAATTTATAAGGTTCTAAATTATATTAATAACTATAACTTGAGTCTGTTGGACCGGTTTTTCGATTCACTGCGTTTACAGTGAGTTATGTTTTTTTTTTATGTTCTTCCATGCTGGACTGGGAGCGAGAGAAAAACATAGAATGTGCCAGCTGCATATCCTCCCGGGCATGCTGTAAAAAATCAGCTAAGGGATCCGAGGGTTTCAGTATATTGCAATTTAGGCGATGGGCTGACAACCTGTCACTACAGCAATATACCTACAAAATCTATCTTAAATAACCCTTAAAACTTTGTCAGACGTGGCGGAACGATCTTTGTTTAGGTCATTTACGCTCTGCCTACCCCATTAGGGATAAAGGCGTGACTATATGTATGTATGTATGTTTTTTTTACTAATGGGGGTGCTATTTGGCTAATATCGTCACCTAAAAATCCTGGAATAACATCCCTCTTTGCTTTAACAGTGCATTAAGAATGAGTGTCACTTTTCTGTATCATTTTTATTCGCTAAAAAGGAGGATGTGTTTTTTGTTTTCATCTTTTTCAAAATACACATGCGTAACGACAAATGGTTGTTTTTAAGAGCTTATTTCTCCTAAACGAAAACAAAAATCGACAAAGATATATATCTAAGAAATTGGTTTATGCCTTGCAATTGGAAAATGCCCAAAAAAATGGAAGTAAAGCTGTTTCTATCAGTAAATTTAATATTTCATCTAAACTATTAGCAGTACCTTCAAGGTTCGTTAGGGAAAATTTCTGTATTATGATTATCTAAAATCACAACATAGCTTTTTTTTATCTGACTCGTAGTTTTTATGGAATTCGCTTTTTTGTGCGTTTTTCTCGCATTTTTGACGCGGCCACGGACGTAATCGCCACGCCGCCGTAGCGCGCGCTGATTTGAACGATATTCTAAGGCATTACGGGCGATGGTTGAATATCTTGAAATCTACCTGCTCATCTGCCGTTAAGATATACCTTAAAATCAAGGCTCTATCGCGATGTAGCTAGAATGATGTAGCTAGAATGACAAGGGTTTCACTTTTTACGTAAATATTAATATCAAAAAGTCGATTTCTTTTAACGTTTAGGAACACACATGCTGTAAAAAATATCAAACAATAATTCTTTCTTATTGCTCTATTATTCAAAGATTTTATCATTTTTATGGGTCACTAGATTTTTGGCCCGTAACATCTTTAAGAGAAATGTTATCTTTCTTTAAAAAAATATCTCTGATTTATTCTTTGTAAGCAGACCAATGTTTCTTAAAAACCGATAAAAAATACTCCGACTTGACATACCTATTTGAAATATTCAATTTATATTTTCCTATTTTTCCTTTAAAACGAAACACTAGCACACGTCTTTTTACTCCCATCTTATGCTAGTGATTTATTGCATAAGATCGTTCTCCGTGCGTGAATGCGTCTTAATACGTCTTTTGTGACGCAAAGGGTTACCCAAGTTGCCCCCGTAATAACGCCTTTATCCCAAATGGGGTAGGCAGAGCGTAAAGGACCTAAACAAAGATCGTTTCGCCACGTCTGACAAAGTTTTGAGGGTTATTTAAGATTAATTTGTAGGTATATTGTTGTAGTGACAGGATGTCAGCCCATCGCCTAGATTGCAATATACTGAAACCCTCGAATCCGTTAGCTGACTTTTAGAGCATGCCCGGGAGGAAATGCAGCTGGCACATTCTATGTTTTTCTCGCACTCCCAGTCCAGCATGGAAGAAGTTGCCCCCGTTGCCTCAATATACCGGTTTACCCAATATACCGGGCGTTAATTTAACTCAGGGGATTTATTAGTATCGACAAAGGACCTCATGAAAAATAATATACATACATACGTACATATAATCACGACTTTATTCCTAATGGGTCGTTTGGACAAAGGTCGTTTCGCCACGTCTGACAAAGTTTTAAGATTTGTAGGTAAAAATAATATTATGTATAAAAATCATACCCGAAAATAAAATTTACTTCCCCCAAAAAATAATTTGTGAGGAAACGTATTTTTTTTGTAGGATTTAAAAAAATATATGCGATCCCTTATCGTTACCAAAAAAACGTCCTAAGCTTTGGTAACCTCGGTGTCAGAGTTTTTAAACTAACTAACCCCTTCCGAAGCACGGAATCCTTTTTCTTGTAAATTAATACCCTGTATACCCGGATTGCCCCACATGCTCACAAACCCAAAGATTGGTCCATCCTGAAAGGGTTTATTAAGCAGCTAACACACTTATTGGATCTTAAGTGAAGGTGAAAATTGTGAAGTGGATCAGGAATAATTGAATTAAATTTAATTGAGCCTGGATCGGTTAATGTAGTCGTAAAAGCAAAGTAATTATGTAAACATACTATCTAAAGTCACGCCTTTTTCCCTTACCTTAGGCAGAGCGTAAAACACCAAAATAAAGGCGTTGCCGCTTCGTTACAATTATTAAAAATATTATAATGTGTAGGTAAATCAATATAATAACAGGCTGTCAGCCCATCGCCTTAATTGCAATACACTAAAACCCTGGAATCCCTTAGCTGGTTTTTACAGCATGCTCATTCTATGTTTTTCTCTCGCTCCCAGTCCAGCATGGAAGAAAGTAATACTCACTATGTACCTTTAAGTTATTAAGTAAATTTTAGTTAGCAATAATAATTTACTGATTCTATTCTATGATCATTAACCTATAACAGATTTAGTTAATTTTGTCACACTATTAACACATTGATGCCATTTGCCGATTAATTTCGGGATTAACCGGTAAAACCCGGTAAATTTACCGATGAAACCGGTGAAATTACCCGGTAATTATCGGATTATCACTATCAGCCTATGACGCGCATGTTTCATTAGTTAAGCTTTGACAGATTGTAGGTTTTAATTGGCTGAATACAGACTATTAACAGCTCAGAACAAATTATGTTTTGAACCTGAGTTTACTGTCGATGAATTTGATGAAACATAAAATTCAATTATATTACAATAAATTTCTTCTATGCTGGATTAGGAGCGGAAGAAAAACATAAAATGTGCCAGCTGCATTTCCTCCTGGGCATGCTGTAAAAACCAGCTAAGGGATCCGAGGGTTTCAGTACATTGCAATTTAGGCGATGGGCTGACAACCTTTTACTACAGCAATATACCTACAAATCTATCTTAAATAACACTCAGGTCAGGTAGGTTAGGTCATTTAAGGTGTGCCTACCCCATTAAGAATATAGGCGTGACTATATGTTTACACGTATACGCCCTCACTCGTTAAAAAATCGTAATTCGCAAAATATAGACGACCCGCGCAGCCTAGTTGGCAGTGTACCTGCCTGCTACGCAGAAGGTCCCGGGTTCGATTCTCGGCCAGGGCAGATATTTGAATGATGAGTTTAAATGTCTGTTTCTGGGTCTGGGTGTTCTTTGTGGTTGTTTATGTATATGTCCATGGCACCCCGATACAGGGAATCCTAGTGGAGGCTTTCAGTGTGTACAGTGTAAGTGTGTTTATAGACATTTTCAAAAAAAAGCTCCGCCACTTCCTTAGTTTAGACCTAAGAAATGAGGAGTAAATAGTACCGGCAGTTACTATCAAAATTATTGCCAAAAACGGCCACTTCAGTCGGAAATTTACTATAAGCTCCTCATTTCAATACTTGTAAAAAAAATCCTTAGGTCTAAATCTAAGAAATTGACAGAGAAGAGTTTTAAAAATGTCTATATTTTGCAGGTTATGTTTTTTTAACGAGTGAGGGCGCCACCGCTCTTTATTGCTTTAGACAAACACAGAAACCCTGCAATTATCATATCCACATGTCCACTCCGCAATAATCATAACCACATCATAAAGTTTTCTTCCATGCTGAACTGGGAGCGAGAGAAAAACATAGAATGTGCCAGCTGCATTTCCTCCCGGGCATGCTGTAAAAACCAGCTAAGGGATCCAAGGGTTTCAGTATATTGTAATTTAGGCGATGGGCTGACAACCTGTCACTACAGCAATAAACCTATTAATTTATCTTGAATAACCCTCAGAACTTTGTCAGACGTGGCGGAACGACCTTTCCTTAGGTCGTTTACGCTCTGCCTACCCCATTAGGGATAAAGGCGTGATTATATGTATGTATGTATGTATGTACATCATAAAGTTCATTACTTAAGACACATAGTACCATAATACTCTAGAGAGGAATTGTTCTACGCCTGTTATTATTACCTCGAAGGCCTCTAACTACCTGTATACTAACTATTAGTACTTCAACTCCCAAAACGATATTATGTATTTGACATTGGGATACGTATACTATTACACCAGTTCCCCAGAGGTGTTTGGATACAGTGATAACAACGACAGAGGTAATTGAGATCGTCTGAGGAGAATATTCTGTTTCCGTATGGTGTGTGCGTATACAGTTATTATTTAGGTGATTATATAAAATAAAAAAAGATGAAAAATAGTTCTTTCTACATTATGACAAACATAACATTAATACAAACAAAAGTAATCATTCTGAATAATAAATTAAAGTTAAAAAGCCTTAATTAACACACACACATAATCACGCCTTTATCCCGAATGGGGTAGGCAGAGCGTAAACGACCCAAGAAAAGATCGTTCCGCCACGTCTGACAAGTTTTAAGGGCTATTTTAGACCGAAATGTGTATCGCTATAGTGACAGGTTGTCAGCCCATTGCCTAAATTACAATATACTGAAACCCTCGGATCCCATAGCTGATTTTTACAGCATGCCCGGAAGGAGATGCAGCTGGCACATTCTATGTTTTTCTATCACTCCCAGTCCAGCATGGAAGCCTTAATTAAAGAGGTATTATTATATTGAGAGCTCGATGGTGTAGTGGATAGGGCCACTGCCTCCTGAGCGGCAGGTCGTGGTTCGAATCCCACCACGTACCAATGTGTTTTTCGGTTTTCGAATTTCATATGTACGTTTATTCGGCGCTTTTTCCGTGCTTCAGAAGGAACGTTAAGCTGTTGGTCCCGGTTAATATCGTTTAATACTGTAGATATTAGTCGTTAAGCCATGTCAGAGGCCAGTGCTAGGCATTGGCGGCTTGAAAACTGTGACCTGGTTTACCTTCTGGGTTGCGGAGGTCAGATGGCAGTCGCTCTTGTGTAAAAACCAGTACCCTCGTTCAATCACCTTGATTAGATAGCCGACCCCGAGAGATACGGGATAAGGCTAGGGAGATGAATTAAAGAGGTATTATTATTGTTTACAAATGTTTAGCGGAAAAAAGTGAGGGCGAAGCATGGCTGATTTTAAGCCTTCCCTGCATCAGAAGACTAAGAAAGGAAAATATAAATAGTATATTAATTAAACGCCAAAAAAAAGCAATTTAAGGTCTAGTAAATTTGGAAGGCCGAAAGTTGCTATTTCAGCTGAGAGAAGTATGGTACTTTTCTCTCATTTTGCGGGGAAGGAGAGACGGAGCACTTGAGATAGACAGTTAGTTTGTATCAGAAATGTCATTTTAGTCAATACGATCTGTCAAATCTATACTTAATATTGCCCTCAATCTTGAGATACATACATACATACATATAATCACGCCTTTATCCCTAATGGGGTAGGCAGAGCGTAAACGACCCAAACAAAGGTCGTTCCGCCACGTCTGACAAAGTTTTGAGGGTTATTTAAGATAGATTTGTAAGTATATTGCTGTAGTGACAGGTTGTCAGCCCATCGCCTAAATTACAATATACTGAAACCCTCGGATCCCTTAGCTGGTTTTTACAGCATACCCGGGAGGAAATGCAGCTGGCACATTCTATGTTTTTCTCTCGCTCCCAGGCCAGCATGGAAGAATAATATCTTGCCATAGCTTTATAAATACGAGCCTTAAAAACAACCACCAGACTTGCGATTCCTCTATAATATTTTGACATTTAAGATTTTCGTCCTTTTTTTAATATCAATTTTATTTCCCCAAGTTTTAGAACACCAAACTCCACTCAACCTTTCTTCCATGCTGGCCTGGGAGCGAGAGAAAAACATAGAATGTGCCAGCTGCATTTCCTCCCGGGCATGCTGTAAAAACCAGCTAAGGGATCCGAGGGTTTCAGTATATTGTAATTTAGGCGATGGGCTGACAACCTGTCACTACAGCAATATACTTACAAATCTATCTTAAATAACCCTCAAAACTTTGTCAGACGTGGCGGAACGACCTTTGTTTGGGTCGTTTACGCTCTGCCTACCCCATTAGGGATAAAAGCGTGATTATATGTATGTATGTATGTAAACTCCACTCAAATCCTAGCTAGACCGATTTATCCGCGCTTTTAAGTTTAAGTTCGCAGAAACATAAATATTCCGTGAAATATGGCTGCCCTCTAAACTGCTGATATAACCGCCGTAAATTAGAGCAGGATGCGGGATAAATTAGAAATTATCAGATGCTTTCTTTTGCCAGAGCTGCGTTTTAGAATTTTTCGCCTCTGTGGTCCAGCATTCTGGGTCATGGGCTGCCAATCCTGAGGCCGTGGGTTTGATTTTCACGGAGGGAAACTACAGCAATATACCTACAAATCTATCTTAAATAACCCTCAAAACTTTGTCAGACGTGGCGAATTGACTTTTTTTAAGGTAGTTTACGCTCTGCCTACCCAAATAGGGATAAAGGCGTGACTGAATTTATGTATGGAAACTCGTAGTTGATTTTGTCAATTCAATGACTTTAAAATGTCCTGATTGCCTGTCAAGAAAGACCATTGCTTGCTGATTATAGCAGTCGTTACACAAAGCATTACAAAGACCTATTGGGCGTTTTTCGACTAGACGGCTCGGCGACAGCAATGACGACGGCACGGCACCGTCAACGGTACCGTGCCGTCAATTACCGTGGAAGAGATAATATATGAAAATCAATGAAATTCAAATTACTTCCATGCTGGACTGGGAGCGAGAGAAAAGCATAGAATGTGCCAGCTGCATTTCATCCCGAGCATGCTGTAAAAACCAGCTTAGGGATCCGAGGGTTTTGTATATTGTAATTAAGGCGATGGGCTGACAACCTGTCACTACAGCAATATACCTACAATTCTATCTTAAATATCCCTCGAAACTTTGTCAGATGTGGCGGAACGACCTTTGATTAGGTCGTTTACGCTCTGCCTACCCCATTAGGGATAAAGGCGTGATTATATGTATGTATGTATGAAATTATATTGAACGCTTTTTCACTTGCCGGCACGGCATTGATTCCCACCGGTACCGTTGCCGGCCTGCCAAACTGCATGTGTTTTGTATTAATACGAATAATGCGCGCGTGTGTGTGTGCAATCAGATTGGAACTAGGTGGACTATCGGGACGTTGTCGTGCCGTCGCCGTGCCGTCTAGTGAAGAAACGTCTATTAGGCGGTTTTAATACCCTGACAAACGAGTTCATTGGGTCGTTCCATCGATACAAAAACAATCGTTATAATTCCGAGGTGTGAGTCGCGAAAAAAATAAATAAACCAGATTATTTCTTTTGTAATAGCTGTGATTTTGACAATTTTTGTGCGGAACAATCCGTGATATTTTTACAAATACCATGATAAAACAGGTTTTCGATCAATAATCTATATTTAAACTTTATAGAGGAAAAAATCGAGGTAAAAATATACACATACACGCCTTTATCCCTGATGGGGTAGAGAGAGCGTAAACGACCCAAACATAGGACGTTCCGCCACATCTGACAGTCTTATTTAAGATAGATTTGTAGGTATGTCAGCTCACCGCTTGAATTACAATATACTGAAACTCTCGGATCCCTTAGCTGGTTTTCACAGCATACGCGAGAGGAAATGCAACTGTCACATTCTATGTTTTTCTCTCGCTCCCAGTCCAGCATGGATGTAAGTTAAAAATATCATCAAAGCCGATATTATCCGTCCAAATGAATTGTTCATTCGGACTCTAATTCCTCCTCTCCCCTTAATCCACACAGGTAGGAAATTTAGGAACCGAACTGCGGTCGTTCGTGCCAACTAACTTGGCAGTACATAAATCAGTGCCTATAGTTGGCCACTTTCGCAAATGATATTTTCGACAATTCCGACAAGTTTTCACTGGCTCTCATAAGTTGTCGGGACTCGAAAGTTTCCGAGTTCGAGTTTGTAATCGTGTAGGGGGAGATTGTCAGTAAAACTTGTAGCAAACGTTAAATGTGACTTGATTTATACTGTTGACTAGGTTTCCGACCCGCTGCATTGCCCGCGATTCTGCTTTATCATATAATAGCGACGCGCCCCGGCTTCGCACAGAAATTATCAGTGTTTCTCTACTACATTATGCATGTATTATACATATAAACCTTTTTCTTGAATCACTCTATCCATTACAAGAAACTGCATCAAAATCCATTGCGTAGTTTTAAAGATTTATGCATACATAGAGATATAGGGACAGAGAAAGCGACTTTGTTTTATACTATGTAGTGATAGCGACGCGCCCCGGCTTCGCACGGAAATTATCAGTGTTTCTCTACTTTATAGATGTATGTATTATATTATGTATTATACTTGTGAACCTCTTGAATCACTCTATCAATTAAAAGAAACCGCATCAATCCGTTGCGTAGTTTAAAAGATCTAAACATACATAGGGACAGTCTTTGTTTTATACTATGTAGTGATTTATTAAGAACTTTTTTGAATAGATTTTGTATTTTTTACGGTGTTGGATTGGGAGCGATAAAAATTCATAGAATATTCCAGCTGTTTATCTTCTAGTGCATACTGTGGAAACCGATGGGGAAACCAAAGGTTTTCGTGCATCATCACTACATAGTATAAAACAAAGTCGCTTTCTCTGTCCCTATATCCCTATGTATGCATATCACTACATAGTATAAAACAAAGTCGCTTTCTCTGTCCCTATATCTCTATGTATGCATATCACTACATAGTATAAAACAAAGTCGCTTTCTCTGTCCCTATATCCCTATGTATGCATATCACTACATAGTATAAATCAAAGTCGCTTTCTCTGTCCCTATATCCCTATGTATGCATATCACTACATAGTATAAAACAAAGTCGCTTTCTCTGTCCCTATATCCCTATGTATGCATATCACTACATAGTATAAAACAAAGTCGCTTTCTCTGTCCCTATATCCCTATGTATGCATATCACTACATAGTATAAAACAAAGTCGCTTTCTCTGTCCCTATATCCCTATGTATGCATATCACTACATAGTATAAAACAAAGTCGCTTTCTCTGTCCCTATATCCCTATGTATGCTTAGATCTTTAAAACTACGCAACGGATTTTGATGCGCTTTCATTTAATGGATAGAGTGATTCAAGAGGAAGGTTTATAATATGTGTAATACATGCATAATGTAGTAGAGAAACACTGATGATTTCCGTGCGAAGCCGGGGCGGGTCGCTAGTATAGTATATGACTGTAAATTTGAAGCAAGTCAAAGTCCGAAACTTAGGTGCACCTCTAGCATCTTAGGTGCAACTCTAGCAGCTTAGTTGCAACTCTACTGTAAGCCCATCCTGCACAGGTCTCTATGATCTATGGCTCTCGATAGTGTTCCCAATTCAAACCGCTGGACCACGTATTCAGGTGACCTTATATTGGACCATTCATCATTTCTTTAACCAGTACTAGCGACCCGCCCCGGCGTCGCACGCAAATTATCAGTGTTTCTCTACTATATTCTGCATATTTTATACATTTAAACTTTCCTCTTGAATCACTCTATCCATTAAAAGAAACCGCATCAAATCCGTTGCGTAGTTTTAAAGATTTATTCATACATAGGGATATAGGGACAGAGAAAGCGACTTTGTTTTATACTATGTAGTGATATGCATACATAGGGATATAGGGACAGAGAAAACGACTTTGTTTTATACTATGTAGTGATATGCATACATAGGGATATAGGGACAGAGAAAGCGACTTTGTTTTATACTATGTACTGATGAAGGTAAAAACGGGTGGTCATCTGGGGACAAGTACATATCATCGCGATCTTAAGTCTGCTGCAAATTGTTTTTTCTTTTCTTATAAAGATCCACCGTGTTAGCACTTTATAATTTTTATTAGATTTATTAATTAATTTATACATCAATGAATGAATTTCTTCCATGCTGGCCTGGGAGCGAGATTCTTCCATGCTGGCCTGGGAGCGAGAGAAAAACATAGAATGTGCCAGCTGCATTTCCTACCGGGCATGCTGTAAAAACCAGCTAAGGGATCCGAGGGTTTCAGTATATTGTAATTTAGGCGATGGGCTGACAACCTGTCACTACAGCAATATACTTACAAATCTATCTTAAATAACCCTCAAAACTTTGTCAGACGTGGCGGAACGACCTTTGTTTGGGTCGTTTACGCTCTGCCTACCCCATTAGGGATAAAGGCGTGATTATATGTATGTATGTATGTATCAATGAATCAAATAGATGTTACGGCGTAGAGGTTGTATTGGTTTGCTACGACTATGATTACAAATTTATAAATGCGACTAAGGCTCGTATTTATAAAGTGATCTCAAAATTGAGATCAATATTAAGTATGGATTGGACAGGCCGTTTTGTACTGAAATGACATTTCTGATTCAAACTCAAACTAGCTATCACTCTTGAGAGCTGATTATAAATAAACAATTTGCAAACAAAAATAAGCTACTCGTCACTTACTAAACACACTTTTTACTTTACTATAATAATAGTTTTCCAAAACAATTTTAGGAGGAAGCGGTGAATCTTATTCATTTGAACCTTTGTGTGGGACTTCTTATTAAGAGTCGGAGTATAACGTTCAATTTATAGTTCTGGTAGACTAATTTAGTTATTCCTAAGCGAAAAATGGTAAATAGTCCTCCCAACCGATTTTTGGTGATGGCGGTCAATCTCCCAGAGATCAGCCAACTGCGCGGGACTAGTTTTTAGTGCCCAAATGTTTGTGTTGCACAAGTGCACTCTCTATTTCTTCAAATCTATTATTCTGATAGGACAGATTGAATGACACGACCAGAGAGTAATCAGTTATTTACACGCCCATCCGATAGCATGGATAACTAACTTTTCAAACAATCAGGTGATCAGCTTGCATTGTCCTAACTAAACTGGGGAAAATCTCAGAAAGTGATAAATTGTCATATATCAACTTTGTGTTTCCCCTGCTGGGGATCGAACCCTAGACCTCCGGATCGAGAGCCCATGGCTATGAACATTAGACCACGGAGGCAGTTCTTAAGTAGGTATAATCTGACCGCGAAATCGATTAAGTGTGAACACTAGTGGGACAGAAACTGTGACATATACGGGAGATTTTCTCAGGTCGCAGTCAAAGTCAATAAATCACTCTTTCACGTGTAGAAGCGAAACTCATTAGTAGCCAAACTGCCGAGCGAGGCAATAAGAACTTTAAAATGAGCCAACTAGAGTAACAAATCGGGGAGCACAGTTCACGTTGAAAAGTTAAGCGGTATTCAATTGTTCAGACGAAACTTATTCAGAGAGCGTGCAGCTAAGCGCTAATTAGTTTGGCGCTTATTTACTTGGGCTAATGACATATACAGGGTGTAAACAAGACAAGAAAGAATTGAAACATGTCCAAAATATGAGTAATAATAATAAATATAAAAGTAGTTTTTTAAGAGAAATTTATCCTTACCGTTGTCAGGCCCCGGTGCCTCCGTTGGCCGGTAGCCGCTTTGATTAACCCTCAAGTGCTAAAGCCGTGTCTCGCGAAATTTATACCATTTGTAAGGGAATCCTAAATTTATTTATTCATTTTTCAACCTATATTTCCCTAAGGGCTGCAACACACAGGCGTCACTTACTGCGCTCAAAATTGCGGTCATGACGATGTCAATGCTATATTTGCATTGCGTACAACACACATGTGTCACTTTACGCTCTACGCGCGCGTAGCGAGGAACTCTACGTCAGCGCATCCCTCTGCTAGTATGCGCGCGTATCGCATATGGTGACGCTTGTGTCTAAGGCAATGCAAAAAGCATTGACAGCGTGTTCGGCGCAATCTTGCGCGCAGTAAGTGACGCTTGTGTGTTGCTGCCTTAAGTAATATTGCTTAGCTTAACTATGTTCCTAGTGTCATGGATAAGGTGTATTTATATCCTCAAATATTTAAGGGTAACTTTTTTCTTACACATCCTCTGTAATTCCATGCCAAGAAGGACGATTGCAATGCTAGTGAGAACGTAATGTACAAGCTTACATAACGTCCTTAGTTGAGAAGATTACTGTCGGATCTCGAATGCCATATATCCCTGTATTTTCCGGGTAGAATGGGTCAGAAAGCTTGGCTTAATTAACGTCAGTTCAAACAAAGTTTCCCAGAGGTGCCACAGAGTAAATAAATCATAGATTTGACATGTTATTCTAATTTAAATTATAGTCAGTTGCAACTTTGAATCTTGGGTTCTGAGACCAAAAAGTCGACAATGGAGACTCACCCATCCAAAAGATTTATATGCTTTTTTTGTAGACAACTGAACTACCTAAGTCATTGTCGTTATCGAGCCCAAGGTAAATCACGATGTCTTATTTCTTTGGACGTCATCTATACCTAGTGAAACCTACCCTAGTTTATTAATATCTCTCGGCATTATTATTATTATTCTCTCGGCACAGTGAATGCAAAAAAAAACACTTAACGTAAAAGCCTATACCGCGCTCAATCCGTCCTAGTAGTTTTATAGGTAAACAGTTACCTGTATTACCTATAAAAATTAAGGTACCTTTTTGTTTGTTTCCATCTGCTGTCTTAGTAATATTAAAAATAAATAAACGAACAACTAATTACAAGATATGTAGATAAACATTCAGTACGCCGTCTGCCAGGAGGGATTGAGCGCGGTATAGTAATTTCGCCATGTCTGACAATTTTTAATTGAAATTTTCTTTGCGTCTTGATTTTTTATTCTCAAACTACGTAGTCGGAAGCACAAACAAGTAGCACATCTGTACGTTATACAGAGTATGTGCTCTATGCGCTTGGCCAGCTGGCCGGCGGGTGGCTAATCTCAAATGCATGCACCAACTATTTGCGCCTAGTGGGGTGACCACACTTTTAGATTAACAGGATAGTTGCATTAAGTTTCCTTTATAAGTTAGACACATTTCTCACTTACTTACTTACTTCCATGCTGGACTGGGAGTGATAGTAAAACATATAATGTTCGCGGGCATGCTGTAAATATCAAGTAAGGGATTTGAGCGTTTCAGTATTGTAATTTAGGCGATTGGCTGACAACCTGTCACTATAGCAATATACAGATCAATCTTGAATAACCCTCAAAATTTGTCAGGCTAAGCGAAACGACCTTTGTTACCTTTTTTAAGGTCGTTTACGCTCTGCCTACCCCATTAGAGATAAAGGCGTGATTATATGTAAGTATGTATAAATTTCATCTATGCTGGCCTGGGAGCGACAAAAAAACGTAGAATATGCCAGCTGCATTTCCTCCCGGGCATGCTCTAAAAACCAGCGATCCGAGGGATTCTGTACATGTCAATTTAGACGATGGGCTGACAACCTGTCACTACTGCAATATACCTACAAAATTATCTTAAATAACCCCCAAAACTTTGTCAGACGTGGCGGAAGGACTTTGTTTAGGTCGTTTACGCTCTGCCTACCCCATTGATTTTACAAATTGACTTATTTTAAATTATTCAGACATCTGTTCGAGTCCATTTGTATGATTGTAACATTTGTTTTGACATTTTTTGGTTTATTTTATTGTGTAATCTGTATTTTTTTTTTACGATCATATTATTCTCTGACATTTTTATTATTATTGCAATGTAATTGTGAAATTGATAATGTGAAATAAATAAATCTAATTAGGGATGAAGGCATGATTATATATGTATGTATGAATATCCTAAAAACTTTAAAACCATATCCACCGCAACTGTTAAGTAGGTGCCTACATAGTTTGGGCGTTGTTTTTGCTCTGCAGTGCCTCTTCCGTTTTACTCTTGGTTCTGGAATGTTAGTCTGTGCTATTCACAAGTAGACCACAGACTAGTTAGTTAGGTAGGGAAAGATATATACTTGTAAATGAGGATATGAGTAGTGTAAAGGCAATTTGGCCTTTGTGATGACATACATACATATAGACACGCCTTTATCCCTAATAGGGTAGGCAGAGCGTAAAGACGAGTAGGTATATAGAAAGATAGAAAGTAGGTATATTGCTGTAGTGACAGGTTGTCAGCCCATCACCTAAACTGTAATATACTGAAACCCTCGGATCCCTTAGCTGATTTTAGTAGCATGCCAGGGAGGAAATGCAGCTGGCACATTCTATGTTTTTCTTGCTCTGAGGCCAGCATGGAGATTTTATTTTATGCACATTAAAATAGGCTTAATTCTAGATTTACCGGCTAAACTTAAAATTTAAATCTATCTATCTATTGAATTATCACTTTCAGATTAAAAACATTGAAAAACGACAGGAGATCTATTCTCCCCGGTTGTTGATTTATAGGTGGTTTAATGCTTATCTGTCATTTTTATCCGCCGTCATATGACACGGCGGATAAAATTGACAGAAATACTTGGGAAACGTGCGAATGCTTCAAAATCTAGACAAAGTGTAAAACCATAGAGTATAAATCGCCTGTCCTTTTCAATTTTATTATTTTGATTTTGACAGATAGATTTTAAATTTTGTTGTAGCCGGTGGTATCTAGAATCAAGCCCATTATTAAATGTGACTGCATCATATTCAGCACACATCTAACCTCTGCTGAGTATAGGTCTTACCTCTGTAGCGGCATTTCCCACGGTCCTCAAATCTTATTTTTTTATTCCCGTATTTATAATCAGCTCTCAAGAGTGACAGCGAGTTTAAGTTCGCATCGGCAATATCATTTTAGTACAAATAGACCTGTCAAATCCGCACTTAATATTGCTCTCAATTTCGTTATCGCTCTATATATACTTTCATGACTTTCTTATTCGTTAATCTTCCGTATGTGTATGCTTATCAGAGCGATTCAAAATTATGTGTTCTTTACTTAAATCATACAGTTTGATCCTATCAATTTGATAACGTCGTTGGACTATCGCCCGTTTACTCATTTTTGGTATGTTCGTTCATCCGTTTTAAAATAGGTTCTTGCACTCGTTTCCTTGCAAATTGCATCAAAACGTCACATTAGTTCCTGGCACTGTCCTTTTGAGTAGTAAGCTTAGTATTTTCACGTTTCGTAGTCAATGTTATGAACTGAACGCTTAATTTTCCAGTTTTATGAAGTATGTTAGAACTGAAGCGCTGGTTTATACATCCACATACTTCTTATGCATTAATTACACAGTTGAGGAAATACTAACAAGAAAGGGAAAATATAGTATGAATTTAATTCCGTGAAAATGTGTGTTGTACAACTTATTACGGAATGTATTAAAGAACCAAGCATTAAGAACATTTCATTTCGTTTGGCGAAAATTTTAAAAGAAAAGTGTGAGACCATATTTTCTGTTTGTAAAATTAATTATTTTTTGCACTAAAATTGTGTATAATTTTTTTTAATAATACATAAATTCTCATCATTATCCCTCACGGAGAGGGTAGAGCGTAAAACGCACAGTTCAAAATATTAAGAGTAATTTCAGATTGAAATGTGTATTGCTACAGTGACAGATTGTCAGCCCATTGCCTAAATTACTCTGCTACTAACCCTCGAACAGAAGAAAAAGCAGCTGGTACATTCTAGTGTACTTATATTTTTATTTGTTTTTTTTTTCAGGTGATAATACATACATATAATCACGCCTTTATCCCTAATAGGGTAGGCAGAGCTTAAACGACCCAAACATAACTGATAGTTTTGAGAGTTATATAAGATAGATTTGTAGGTACGAGTATATTGCTGTAGTGCCAGATTGTAAACCAATCGCCTAAATTGCAATACACTGAAACTCTCGAATCCCTTAGCTGGTTTTTACAGCATGCAGCTGGCAAATTCTATGTTTTTTTTTCACTCCCAGTCCAGCATGGATGAGTCTTAATCTGAGATTTGCATCCAGTCGGTAAATAAGTGTGCGGGATCCCGGGATTGACTGGTATCGGATATCGTCTCTCATTACGGACGCTCCCGCTCCATCCCGGTATCCCGTCTACTGAGCAGGATTATCGCGGAATGAGATTGAAATATTTGTCTGCTTTTCTATTTGTTTATTTTCGATTTGTAAAATGCATATATATAATCACGCCTTTATCCCTAATGGGGTAGGCAGAGCGCAAATGACCAAAACAAAGGTCGTTCCACCACGTCTGTCAAAGTTTTGTGGGATATTTAAGATAGATTTGTAGGTATATTGCTGTAGTGCCAAAGTGTACAGTGCGCATCATGGCCCTGCTGAAAAAGTGCGAAATAATAATAATATTCCAACAATTGTCTCTAGCACAGGAGTCATTCAAAAAACCGTACAGCCTCCAAACACTCATACACATACAAAAATCAGTAATTCTCAACACATGTAGGATAGTTAGAAAGTTTTTGTCATTAGATTCATTATAGCACTTGGCTTCTTCCCGTGCCAGTTTGCCTTTTCGGAGAGATACAAAAATGTATAAATCAAAATTATAATAAAGATTTTCATTCAAGTAACTCATAATATTAGTAACACGTACGAGTATAACGTAGTCGTTAAGCCATATCAGAGGCCAGTGCTAAGCATTGGCGTCTCGAAACCTCTGATCTAATCTAGGATAGGGTCTGGTTTCCCTAATGGGTTGCGGAGGTCAGATGGCAGTCGCTCTGTGTAAAAACCAGTACCCTCGTTCAATCACCTAGATTAGATAGCTGACCCCGAGAGATACGGGATATGGCTAGGAAGATGATGATGTATAACTTTCTTCTGCCGACTAATACTAAAATTGCTCTTGCCCAAGCCTTGCTTTTACCTATCCTTGATTATGCTGATATCTCTTATCCCGATCTGACAGAAGAGTTGCTCAATAAACTGGAGCGATTGCAGAATGTCTGCATTCGTTTCATATTTGGCCTAAGAAAATATGATCATGTCTCAGCCTACAGAACTAAACTCAAATGGCTTCCCATTCGCCTTCGTAGACATTACCATCTTTTATCTTTTCTTTATTCTACTCAATCCTATGTCTCCGCTTTATCTTAAAGAAATATTCCCTTTCCACTCTGTTACTCTTAATCGCACACTTCGCCCTTCGCGTTACCTCTCTCTTACTATCCCATCTCATTCTACCAATTTTTACTCTAATTCGTTTACAGTTCGTGCAGTAAGGCTTTGGAATCTATTGCCTGCGTCTGTAAGACAAGCTTCTTCATTAGATTCTTTTAAAAAACACCTTATAGCTAACTATCTATCTCTACCTTAACCGCTTGCACTTGCGTATTCCCTTAATAATTTGGGTGTAACATTTTCTTTCATTAATATTATATATATTTCTATGTAGGTGTAAGTAATTTATATGTATGACTATTTATTGTTATTAATTATATAAATACACCTAAGTAGCTTATTTACTTACCTATACAATATATTGCCTAAAATGTATACCAGCCCACTAGTTCAACTTTTTATTTTCCTGTACCCTAAGGTTGCCTGGAAGAAATTGCTGCTTAGCAATATTTGTACTACTATTTGTTTCATTTCATTTTATTTTCTCTTGTGTCTTTTCTGTGCAATAAAGTATATTCTTATCTTATCTTATCTTATAACTATGTTAGTAAAATGAGATTAGATAGGTATATGATAACAGTTTGATGAGTCACCGCTACCTCACTCCACTTGAAATAACGCAACATTGACTGAAGACACTGAACATGACATTGAAGATACTGACAGTGGAGCCTACGATCATGTTCAGGGTACTGTTGGTGCTACCCCGTATTCTGCGCACCAGGGATCCGCACCTTTTGGGCATTATTGCGTAGAAACAGTCTAGCCTCAAAAATAATAATAATAAAATTATGATAAATCTAAAAAAGCACAGCACTTACATACATCCATACATAAAATCACGCCTTTATCCCTAATGGGGAAGGCAGAGCGTAAATGACCCGAACAAAGGTCGTTCCGCCACGTCTGAAAAAGTTTTGAGGGTTATTAATGATAGATTTTTTGGTATATTGCTGTAGTGTCAGGTTGTTAGCCAATCGCCTAAATTGTAATATACTGAAACCCTCGGATCTCTTAGCTGGTTTTTAAAGCATGCCCGGGAGGAAATGCAGCTGGCACGTTCTATGTTTTTCTCTCGCTCCCAGTCCAGCATGGAAGGAGCACAGCACATAATGTTTTATATCCAAGTTCTTGAAATGGGTTTTAGTTCGTCGTGTTAAGAACACAAGATCATTAATTGCAGCTCCCAAGAACTAACAGACAAACTACTTACAAGTTTGAATATTATACCTATCTAAAAGTTTCTCAGTCCAAACATTAGGTGCAAACACGATGCACACATTAACTAGCTTAGTCATTTTAGAATTAAAACTAATCTAGACTATTAACATAAGATACACAACAATTTTAAATATCTACATACTTTACCGTTTTTATGGTGTAGTGGATAAGGCCGCTGCCTCCTGAGCAGGAGGTCGTGGTCCAAATCCCACCACGTAGAATTCGGTTTTCGAATTTCATATGTACGTTTATTCGGTGCTTTTTCCGTGCAACTGCTTAAGGTACGTTAAGCCGTTGATCCCGATTAATATCGTTTAATACCATAGATATGTGATATTAGTCGTTAAGCCAGCACAGAGGCCAATGCTAAGCATTGGTGGCTTGATAACTTTGACCTAATCTAGGATTGGGTCTGGTTTCTCTTCTGCGGAGGTCAGATGGCAGTCGCTCTGTGTAAAATCCATTTCCGTCGTTCAATCCCCTAGATTAGGTAGCCGACGCCGTGAGATACGGGATAAGGCTAGGGAGATGATGACATACTTTACCGTTTCAAACGAAACATTGAATTCGCATTGATGTTTTTTTTATTAAGTATACAAACAGAGCACAGTAAGTTTAAAAACTGAGTTGAAATTCAATAACAAAATGAATAAATCGGTAAATCTCTCCAACCGCATAGAAGTCTCAATACACTTGCTTCCTGAGCCAGAAAAAGAAAAAATAACAAGAGAAACAGTGTCTCGAGGCACACTAGACGTAATTTATAAGACGGCAGATTTAAGAGGTACACTGCCCCACCTGAGGCTTATTTATGGCAACAACCCCGCATTTCCGGTGAGTAATAGCCCGTATCAATATTTTGGGGAAATTTTGACTATATACGGTGTAACTAAAAGGGTGTGTAGACATATGGCGCGGTATGTCTACCCGATGGTATGCGTACCCATGAAATTAACTAAATTACCCCATGAAATATGGTTTATAATTACCTACATTTGAAGATGTTCTTATTGCAATATAAATAGACAGAATTTCAGTCAACAAGCCTGTAAGATTTTGTTGCCATTTTAGATAAATCTTTAGGTGTGCATTATCCTAACAAAATTGTGAACTATCTTAAGGTAACGTCACCTTAATAAGCGATATTATCCACTGCGTCTGTTCCACTTGGTAATCGAACTCAAGACCTCCGAATAAAGAACTCATTCAAAACCACCACGAGGGAGAGTCACAGTCAATGAACTAATCATGCTAAACTCTAATATCCCCTCTTTATCCTAAAAGTCCTTTATTCTCAAAATTTGCATAGGTATACCTTAACTTTCACTATCAATTAAACTTTCATTCATTTTGTTCGTTCATTCGTTCGTTCGGGATAAAAGTTAGAATTGCTTGATTAAAGGCAAATTGTTTGTTACATTAGTGCTTTCAACTTTAGAATGCCAAGTATGAGTTTTTAAGTAGAAGATGTTTTTATCAAACATTGGTCCCATAGTGCGCGCCAAACTTTTTTATTAATCACATAAATTATACCCTATTATTTCTTATAAATAATCGACAATACTATTTTGAATTTGTTCCAACTTTTGGAGACTTATCGATTTTACGTGTATGGAATCAAAAACATTCGTTAGTCCTATTGGGACGCCACTTTTCAAATATTATTTTTTTGCTTTTAAATATGGCAACACTACTAAACCTGTCAACATCAAAATATCCACCAAAATTAAAAAAAATAACCCAGAAAGGATACATACATACATGCATATAATAACGCCTTTATCCCTAATGGGGTAGGCAGAGCGTAAAAAACATAAACAAAGCTCATTCCGCCACGTCTGACAAAGCTTTAAGGGTTATTTATGATAGATTTGTAGATATATTGCTGTAGTGACAGGTTGTCAGCCCATCGCCTAAATTGCAATATATAGAAACCCTCGAACCCCTTAGCTGGTTTTTACAGCATGCCCGGGTGGAAATGCAGCTGGCACATTCTATGTTTTTCCCCCGCTCCCAGTCCAGCATGGAGGAAAATAAAGATTTCATTTTTAATACGCTTAAGATTTTCAGGATTATTTACAGCTTCAGTCGTACTACGACCTGAAAAGCTGTATTAGCTGAATCTCTCATATAGAACGACCACGCTTTGAATGAACGTGGCAAAAAAGGAAACAAACGCCGTCATCTTGAGATTTGACATTTATTTTCCCCTGTGGTCTAATGGACTGAGCCATGGGCTCACGACCCGAAGGTTCTCGGTCCGATTCCTAAGGGGTCACAATTGATATTTGTTAAAATCACTTTGTAAAACTTTCTTCAGTCTTTGGTTTGGATAAAGCAGTCAGTATCACCTGATTGTCTGTAAATATAAGGATTCCGTGCTTCGTATGGCACGTTAGTCGCTGATATTACACAAACCATATCAGAGGCCTATAAGTTGGTTTAAAACTCTGACACCAGGGTTCATCGGGTCGATTGACTAGAAAACCATAGGAAAAGAAGAATTGATTTGATAGTTGTCTGTAAACATCAGCATCCCCGCACATATTCATTTAGAACTCCGTCGCACAAAACTTCCATTTTTACGATATTTCTTACCTCTAATACCAGATTGGAGACCATAAACGCTAAGCCAGCACCTCCACGCGATTTATGAAGAAATATTATTCTATTTAATATTGTATTTGGTTTAAAACGGCGTGCATTTGGTGCAATCTTATTGCAGTCTAGAAACCTCTTCTCACGCAATAAATAGAACGGTTTTTCGTTTGGGATGGAGGGGAACCCCGGTGCAATATAAATAAAATAGGGTTGCCTCAAGGCAAATCTTGCTTGAAAATTGAATTTATATTTTTTCAGCTTTGATTTTTAAATTAATTCTGAATCAATCACACACAACTTTCAGGAAAAATTGTACATGTACATACATACATACTATCACGCCTTTATCCCTAATGGGGTAGGCAGAGCGTGAACAACCCAAACAAAAGTCGTTCCGCCACGTCTGACAAGTTTTGAGGGTTATTTGTGATTCATTTGTAGGTATATTGTCATAGTGACATAAAATACAATAAACCTGTATAATTATACATATGCCTACAACTTACTTTATAGCCGAGAAATATGATTGACTAGATTCACGATAAAATACGCATATCAAAATCCAGATATATTTTCTCAGACATGCCACCCCTAACTGAGAAATATTTTTCATAGCATTCGAAATTTGTGAATTGTGAGAGCGTTCGTGTTGAGAGATGATTTATTTTCATACTTATTGCCGCTGTTGAGTTGATTGAAGCAGACAACAAATCATTTATATTATTTTAAAAGTATTTTTGTGCTTTCATTACGGTTCGGGGCGTACGTGACTTTGGTTTGCAGGATTAGATTTTATCTGATAATCTCTTTTATCCATTTATTTCTATCAATCGTCCCAAGAGTATTATTTGTCAAATTAAAATATTTTTCCATGCTGGACAGGGAGCCAGAGAAAATCATAGAATGTTCCAGCTGTATTTCCTCCCGGGCATGCTGTAGAAAGCAGCTAAGAGATACGAGGGTTTCTGTATATTGCAATTTAGGCGATGGATTGACAACCTGTCACTACAGCAATATACCTACAAAACTATCTTAAATAACCTTCAAAACTTTGTCAGACATTGCGGAACGACCTTTGTTGAAGTCGTTTTCGCTCTGCCTACCTCATTAGGGATAAAGGCGTGTTTATATGTATGTATGTATGCATCTGCCATCCCTGAGCGAGAAATATTTTTCATAGCATTCGAAATTTGAGAATTGTGAGAGCGTTCGTGTTGAGAGATGATTTATTTTCATACTTTTTGCCGCTGTTGAGTTGATTGAAGCAGACAACAAATCATTTATATTATTTTAAGAGTATTTTTGTGCTTTCATTACGGTTCAGGGGGTGCGGCGTAATTTTGGGTTTGCAAAATTTGATTTTTCTGATAATCTCTTTTATCCATTTAAGTGTCTCGGCCCGAGAGAATTATTTATCAAATTAAAAATCTAAGTATACAGGGTGTAAGGGACAGCGTCCCGCAAGCTGATAGGGGTTACTAAGTCAACTAAATTGAACAACTATTACCAGGAAATTCTTTCAGGAAAATAAAAAATAGTTTATCCAAACAAACTGTGTGATCGAGGTGGTCATTTTGTATGGGAAAGTCATTGTTTTTCATCTCTTGAAAAAAAATTCTGGTGAATGTTGTTCAGTATCGTTGCCTAAGCAATCCCTATCAGTTTGCGGGACGCTGTCCCTTACACCCGGTATACATGTGTCAATTTATAGGTATAAGTTTAAGTTGGTAGATATCATTTTGGCGGGTTCTTAGGACAGTCGTTTAAGAATGTAACCTGAATTGCGACCGCTAAGAATCCTGCGCCAAATAGCTTCCTGTGTTACATCGGTAATGTGATTTGTGAACGCCAGAGTGCCTATAGGGGAGGCTTCTGGGAGAGCTCAGTCTAGAACTAGATTTAGATCTAGACTATCGCACATAGTAAAAATTAAATTTCCTGAATTGTATTATACCGGTAGTAAGGGACTCTGACACCAGGGTTCATCGGTTCGATAGACTCGATACCCACTCGACAGAAGAAGAGGAAGAAGAAGGGACAGCGTCCCGCAAACTGACAAGGGTTGCTCAGTTCAGTCAACGAAACTGAACAACTTTTCTTTTCTCTTTCAAGCCCTTGTATAGAAGCAGAAGGTTCTTCAAAATTAGCAAACATCTCGTTAAACTTTCAAATCAGTTCTATGCTTTCAGGATAGTGAAATCTTAAAACTATTGTCCTGCCAGTAACAATCTCGACGACTCAAAGATTCTGAAAATGTCTCTCTCCCGGCAGGGTTGCCAGCTTCTAATGTCTGAAGACGACCTTAAGTCTTTGTTTCCACCAGAGCTGTGCGAGGTTAGGTAGCGTGGGATGGGTTTTTAAACAACCAATAGGATCGCTCCATTTACCTCGCCTCGCTCAGCACATTTCTGGTGGAAACGTCTTAAGTGGAGCGAGGTTTTGTCCGTACAAAACAAGCGAGAGATGTGTGCTAGGAATGTGTGCGAGGAATAAGCCGCCGACACATTTCACAGCTTAGCAACACATCCTCGCCCGTCTCGCACCGCATATTAATGCGCATTTTGATAGCTCCGCTACACATCCTCTTACACTGACACATTTTCCTCACACAGCTTTGGTGGAAACACCCACACATTTTCACAGCACAGCTAGACAATCTCGCACGACACATTTCCCTCGCCTATCTCTGGTAGAAAGGCAGCCTAAATAGGCTTTAGCTTTATCTCTTAAATCGTATGCTATACCTATCTAATACTTCCATGCTGATCTGTGAGCGAGAGAAAATCATAGAATGTGCCACCTGCATTTCCTCCCTCCCGGACATGCTGTAAAAACCAGCTAAGAGATTCAAGGGTTTCTGTATATTGCATTATAGGCGATGGGCTCACAACCTGTCACTACAGCAATATATCTACTAATCTATCTTAAATAACCCTGAAAACTTTGTCAGACGTGGTGGAACGCCCTTTCTTAAAGTCGTTTCTAAACTGCCTACCCCATTAGGGATAAAGGCGTGATTATATGTGTATCTAATAAAATATATTAGCAATTCCTCACTGTTTTTCTCCTTCACTATATCATAAACAATTAACAAACCTCATTGAAGTTTTGCGGACTGCGGATTTCATTATTTTTGTCATCTAGACTTTAGTTGTATTACTCCAAAGACCAAACTTAAAAGAGTCTCAGTAGATGCTACTGATAACGCTTTTGCCGTAGCAGAGTACTGGTCAAAAATAATTTGAATCATCGACACGATAGCAGAAGAAGAAAGAGTCTCAAAAAACTAAAAAGCCCTGATATCAGTCTGACCCTGTCCATCTTTTCCACTGCCTGACAACCCTTGTAGAGTTGTTCACAACCAAGAGTGCCAAGTTTCTAATGACTTGTACTATAAACTCCAGAACATTCCACTGAAATCTTAGTGACGTAAAGTTTTATTCAGAAAGCCAGCAATAACGTGGAAGTTTGTGCACTTACCTGCGCCTTACTCTTGCACAAAGCAGAGCTGGATTCAGGTGACGTCCCTAACAAGACGAATCTGCTGTACTGTTGAAAAGTAATGTCAAAATCAGTTTGACTCGTAGCAGCATGGACAAGTTTTTAATAACTGCATCTGCATCAAGAGATGGCCATTGCCGGCAAACTGAACCTAAAACAATAATATTTTCATCAATTTCCAAATTTTTTTTTCGGCCCCGGAGTAATGTACTATTAAGACATAAAATAAAACATGACTAATAATCAGTTTAACTGCCTCCGTGGTCTAGTGGCTAGTGCCATGGACTCCTGATCCGGAGGTCCTGGGTTCGATTCCCAGGGGGGAGACACAAAGTTGATATATGAGAATTTATCACTTTGCGATTTTTCCCCAGTTTTGGTTAGGACATTGCAGGCTGAATCACCTGATTGTCCGAAAAGAAAAAGATTTCGTGCTTCGGAGGGCACGTTAAGCCGTCGGTCCCGGTCACTTTCTTTGATAGTGGTCGTTACTTAAAAACCATGTCAGAGGCCTGATAGTTGTGCTATTAGGCGGTTTTAAAAACTCTGACACCAGGGTTCATCGGGTCGATAGACTCGATACCAACTCGACAAAAGAATTTCGAATTTCTAAGTGAAATTGGAATCAACGAAGATAGTCATTGGATCATTTTTATAAACAATGAACTGATTATTCCCAAACAGTGTCCGACAGGAAAACGCCCTTCCAAACTCCTCTTCGTCCTTGCACGCTCTGCCTACCTCATAAAGGATACAGGCCTAACTAAAAAAATAATGTAACAATGTATTGTTAGACCTCTACTTACCTATACCTATCCTGTAAGAGATCTACGCAGGACGTTATAGCTATTCTTAAAGAATATTTATGTCTCAAACATTTACTGACATTATTATGTTTATAATTTCCAGTTGTACTGTGTCTAGTTGTAGTAAAGCGATGCGCTGAAACTCGGCCCGTCTTGTTAGCTCGTAGAATACACTCGAACCCCTTTTGCTGACTTCTATACAGCATGCCCGGGAAGAGATGCAGCTGGCACATTCTTTATTTTTCTATCGTTCCTCGTCGTTGCGACTTTAAAAGTACCGAATGTGTTAACATGAGAGAGAGAGGGGTCTCTGGGCGCCAAATTTTCTTGTTGTAACGTTTTCTTTTTTGCGCTTAATTTTTGGTGAATCAATGAGTTTAATAAATTGAGGTTAAGGCTCGTATTTATGAAGCGATATCATAATGTATGTTGTACCCTGAAATTAAGTTTTTTTTATTTATATTTTTTATTCTTAAGAGCAATATTAAGTATGGATTTGACGGGCCAGTTTGTACCGAAATTACATTTCTGATACGAACACAAACTCACTGTCACTCATGAGAGCTGATTATAAATACGGCCCTATATCTTGAATCTATGCATTTAGATTCGTAAAATTAACGTTACGTAATATTACGTATTTAATTTACTGACATTGTTATGTTTGTTTCCAACTGCGGTACTGTACCTAGGTGTTGTAAAGTGATGCGCTGAAACTTGGCCCGACTTGTTAGCTCGTAGAATCTCGTTTCCTACTTCCTCAGTCGCAGTTACAGCTTGTACGGCTTTGTTGCTGATTTCTTCAAGGTTGCTTTTATACATACATAAATCTCGCCTTTATCCCTAATGGTATAGCGTCAACGACGCAAACGAAACAAAAAGGTCGTTTCAGCCACGTCTGACATATTTTGAGGATTGTTTAGGATAAATCTGTACATTCGAATCTCTTTTGCTGACTTCTATACAGCATGCCTGGGAGGAGATGCAACTGGCACGTTCTATAGTTTTCTTGCATAGAAGCATGGTTGCTTTGATGCGACTTTAAAAGTAACGAATGTGTTAACATGACGAGGCCCCACTCTGGGCGCCAAATTAGGTTGAAGTGGCTTTTTCTTTATGTGTGTTGGGTATGAGCTCGATTCATGTAAAGACCAGAGGCGATTGAGCGATGTTATGAGCATATCTAGAAATGTAGCAAGCTGTTTAGTGACGGACTGCAATAGGTAGATACGATAGATAGTTCTTCTTCTTCTTCTTACGAGTGGGTATCGAGTTTATCGACCCGATTAACCCTGGTGTCAGAGTTTTTAAACCGCCTAGTAGCACAACTATCAGGCCTCTAACATGGTTTGAGTAACGACCACTATCAAAGATAGCGACCGGGACCGACGGCTTAACGTGCCCTCCGAAGCACGAAATCTTTTTTTCTTTTCGGACAATCAGGTGATTCAGCCTGCAATGTCCTAACCAAACTGGGGAAAATTTTACAAAGTGATAAATTATCAAATATCAACTTTGTGTTTTCCCCCTGGGAATCAAACCCAGGACCTCCGGATCGGGAGTCCATGGCACTAGCCACTAGACCACGGAGGCAGTTAGTTATAGATAGTTAACTATCTACAAATAGATTGTCTTAATGCGATGGTCATTGCTCCAACACCTAGTCTCTACAAGAAATGTAACTTATATTACCGCAAACAATAATATTACAAATAAAATGAAATAAAAATTCTTTATTTCAACGTACAAGCTTCGTACATTACATTAAATGATATTTATTGTACAGTTTACATTTTTAAATATTGACAGTACTTTAATCATTACATGGACATGTTCACAATAATAAAAGTATAGGTAGGTACGTTAGCTGATACATATATAGTTTGGATACATATTTAGTTTGGTCAGTTGCAAAGTAAAGTAAGTAAGTAAGTGTATATTAAATTGGTAAAATACTCATCTAGAATCATTTACACAATAAAAACAACAGAAATAAAATTAAGCCTAAGTGGGATTATACATCTATACTGCACTTATTATTAAACGCAAGCTTTTTTTCCCGGTATTGACCCCTAATGGTGACCCAACTTAAAATAAATATTTGGCGCCCAACATTGGTCCGCTGCATATGAAAATATATTTTGTGTATCACAGTAGTCAAAGAGCCATAAATTTTAGTGCAGCTCAGCTACTATATCAAAGTCTTTGACATTTGGCAGTTGAAATAAAAATATGAAGTTATCTCGCTCCACTTCAATATTCGCATGTTTGCGTTCAAGAAATAAGATCATGGTTTATATTCTACGCAGTTACTAGTAGCCCACATTTATTTATGTAATCAACATACATACATATAATCACGCCTGTATCCCTAATGGGGTAGACAGAGCGTAAACGACCTAAACAAAGGTCTTTCACCAGGTCTGACAAAGTTTTAAGGGCTATTTTAATTAATATAGATTTGTATGTATATTGTAGGTAAAGTGTTGTCAGCCCATCGCCTAAATTACAATATACTAAAAATTCTCGGATCCCTTAGCTGGTTTTTACAGCATGCCCGGGAGAAAACTGCTGGCACATGTTTTTCCCTCGCTCCCAGGCCAGCATGGTAGAAATTATGTAATCAAATATGATAATAATAAAAAATATATCTATATATCTTACGTTAATGAAAAATTTGACTCGACGATTTACCATACACTCTACGACAACGGGAGCAGAGTGTAGACAGGGTGTCAATGGAATATTTGAACACGTCTACTTCAAGACAGTCATTGTTTCGCTTAAATTTATAGGAGCTACAGATTGAAGTGATGGTGGTTGGGAAAAGGGTTGCTACCCGCCTGGGCGGGTGTTGTGACCGAAATCCAACCGGACAAGTTTAGAACTTGTAAATCTGCAGATCGCTGAGAAAACTTCGATACCGCGTTATTGAACTTGTGTTTCTTGGTGTGGCGCCATCTATCGGCTACAGATTGTAGTACCTATACTAAAACCTTCAGCATCTTCTACTTTACTTGTCATATTAAGTATAATTCTACCGGGCGTAAGGGACAGCGTCCCGCAAACTGATAGGGGCTGCTTAGTCAACGAAACTGAACAACTTTCACCAGCAAAATTCTTTGAGAAGATGAAAACAATGATTACCTTCCCATACAAAATGAACAACTCGATCAGACAATTTGTATAGAAAACTAAATTTATTTTTTCACCTCCGGAAACAATTCAATTGACAGTTGTTCAGTTTCATTGACTGAGCAACCCCTATCAGTTTGCGGTACGCTGTCTCTTGCACCCCGTTTATCTTTCAACTATTTAAAAACTCGGTGTTAAAAGATTTACCTACTCTTAGAAAACCTCTTAAAAATCGATCCCACGTCCTCTGAATCGAGAAACTAGGCTCATTCGAAATACCCCTGTCTCGTAATTACAGGTCCGGAAACGAAACTTTGAAAACTAATAAATAAAATATGATTGGATCGAGAACTTCCCTCGTTACGAGTTGGATGCTCAATGCTCGCTCAACTCATTAATTGTGGTTCCTACACGGCCTGACTTGTACTGTCTAGTTGGTGGGCGCTTTAGGTGTGAAGAGAGTAATTCTGAATTCGATTCCAGTGAGATACATTAAGCTTAGGTTGCCTTTTTTCTTGATTTATACCAAAACATTACATACAGGGGAGAAAAACAGCTGTTTTATTTTATGTATCTTCTTCCATGCGGGCCTGCAAGAGAGAAAAAACATAGAATGTGCCAGCTGCATTTCCTCTCGGGCATGCTGTAAAGCCAGCTAAGTGATCCAAGTAATTTAGGCGATAGGCTGACAACCTGGCACTACAGCAATATACCTACTAATCTATCTTAAATAACCCTCAAAACTTTGTCAGACGTGGCGGAACGACGTTTGTATAGGCCATTTACGCCCTGCCTTCCCCATTATTGATAAAAGCGTGATTATATGTATGTATCTTCATCACACTCAAACTATAATGGACGCAAAAAATAAAAGCACCAAAAATATGTGCCATTTTCACCCACTACACGGAAAATAGTAAAATATTTTTCAGAAAACTAGAAAGCGCTGGAGCTGCAATAAATTACGGTGGCTTTGCATAATGTGATCAGAAAAATCCGTCCCTTTGCCATCAGATTCTCTGCTTCAAACACAATTCACGTAATAAAAAAGCGGAAAAACTTGACCAGCAAAAAAACAGACGAAACAGCCTGCAGGGGGTTCGGTCGTGAGAAATATCCAATTTAGCAGCGTTTGCCCGGTAAATTGACGCCATTTTTCATTTTGGCCGCCGCCATGTTGCCCAGTGGCGCCGCCATTGCGGTTCGTATGTTATAAGGGCGGGGAAATGAATAAAAAGATGTATTTTATTGTTGTTTGAAGAAATTGTGCTCAGTATTTCTGTCACTTCGTTTCTTTTGCTATATATATGTTTATTGATCATAACCTGTTGCTAAGTAGGTGTAATGTAATAAAACATTTGAAAGGCTTTATGGCGGATATAAAACTAAAATGTTTGAAAGGCACGCCTCGTAAAATTGGAATACCTACTAAGCCTTCATCAGAGTTGGTGAAAACCTTAAATCGGTTGCCGGGGTAACTTTGGAACCTTTTGCGAGCTTGGACGTGATTAGGTGTTTAATTCGATTTATTTATTTTATTTGGCAACACTGACGCTATTTAATGTTGTTAGGTTAGGACCTTTCAATTATGTGATGTATGTTTTTCTAAAGAAACTATTTCCCAGAGATTCAAACTAAAAAAAAAAACAACTTTAAAGCATTTAGCTTTATATTAAAAAATACATCTTCCATATTTTTTTTTTTTACTTATAGATTTACTGCATCTCCAATGAGATTCTCTCTCCATACTGACATATGGTATTATTTGATGGAGTGACAGTAGAAATTTAATCGCAATATTGTCTGGCTTCGATATTAATGCGGTATCCTATCTCGTGTCCCACTGACTTGCCAACTTCATCAATTCCGTTTCTTTGTCGACAATTCTACTAAAAAACGTAGATATTGGATTGCTGGAAGTGCCTGATTCTGTGTGGCGTAAAAATATTTTAATGAATCACAATTCGCGATGTTAAATATGTAAGGAGTAGGGTTAAGGAACAAAGGATTCTTCGTTTACAAACAATCATTATATTATATCCTGAACAAACATGCATACATATAATCACGCCCTTATATCGAACAAATATATCTTAAATAACCCTCAAAACGTTGTCAGACGTGGCGGAACGACCTTTGTTTAGGTCGTTTACGCTCTGCCTACTCCATTAGGGATAAAGGCCTGACTATATGTATGTATATTTGCGCCCATCTCTGGACATCTAATCTGGATCATCTGCTAGTATTTCCAAAGCGGCTGCATATTATTCTCTATATCTTCGTGCCTTCTGTAGCCAAGTTTCTCACACTTGCCACTCTCCTCACGTAGGATGGACCAGCAGTATTTTATTAGATCATTAAGCCGGAGACGTGTCTTGGACACCCATCAATACGGCGGGCCCGATGGCGTTGAGTATTACTCACTATCCAACGGTTTATTGAAAAGGTGAAAAAATAGAGAGTGAAATATTTACAGAAAAAAATCGTTAGATTGACTGCACTGAAAAGAGAGACAAAATTTCTGAAATAATCTTTATTCGGGTAAATTATAAGGCAGACTAAAGCTTTGTAATTGAAATAAAGCAGTATATAAAAAAACTGATTTACTTTCATAACATCGAAACAGCAGCCGACAACAATATCAATTTCTGTCTTGGACAGCAATGTACCAGTTGGTTGATAGATTGGCGTTACCACAGAATATATAATATAATAATAAATATACTAGGATGTTACACAATTTTAACTAAAACCCAGTGATCTGTCAATAGATATAATAACATGTACTAAAGAAAATCCCAGCGCGAAACTAAAACCATAATTTTGTTAGGTTTCATTATATAAGGTTTCTAAAACTTCCATTCATAGACAAAATCTTCATTTATTACAATAGAGACCGATACTTCACAATTCATTTGCTAGATTCTCCATCAAGCGTGATTAAGATGTCGATTTCAAAAGACCACAATCCTATTAAGTTTCGCTCACATTTTAGAACCTATTCACTTTGGCAAGATTATCCAAGGTTGTCTGGAACTTAAGTCTGAGCTCTCAGAACAATCGATTTCGAACCGAAGTTTCTAGGATCCAAGGTTTAAAATTGATTGTAAAATGTTCCTTTAAATATATTCTCAAATAATAATACCCCAATGAGCCGCATTTCATATTAATTTTAAAATTCGCATGAATGAATACAAGGTTTAATGATAAATTTTCGACGACAATACTCCGTCATAGGCGCTCATAACAAGATGAATTAATTTTTCGAAGCGTAAAAATAAGTTGATGAGCTTTTTCATTTTCCCTTTTCGAATTGTGGCTACGTATAATAAAACCCGGAAAGGTAATTTAATATGGCATTCTTATTTTTAAAATACCCGTATTCATGACGACAAATGGAATTTACATTTCCACATTCAGTCCTATGGATTCATTGTTGTTTCCGAATAAAAAATATTATTCTGCGTGACTCGTCAAAAATAAATACAATACATTATGATGGTCCTAAATATTATACAATTTAGTGTTAGGTACCTCCACCATTTTACTTGTTTTCTCATTTAACATTCCTACATATTTATTATGATTAGTCTGTTTTTAAGGATTTTAATAAGAAAACGTCAATTTAACAGTATTAATTTCAGCCGTTATCTGTATCAAAAAAAAAATAGTTTTTTAATTAATGCGGTAACATGAAACTGCTACTTATTCTAAAACCTTATATCAAAAGACACGTGGATCCAATTTTAATATTGACACAAAATGTATTTATAATTCAGTTGTGAATTTCCATTTGACGCGAATTCTCTTCTCTCGCAATTCCTGACCATCATTTTCAAAAGGAATTTTCAACTGTGTTTAAAAACAAATTACAGATCTACATACGCGGTACAATTACATTCGTTTTAAATTCAAATGGAAATTATTCCACTCATGAAATTTCCCAGGGAAGCAAAGGTCAAAACACAAAAAAGTTGAACGTACCATGATTTGTTTTTTTTTTTCATATTTCTACCGTTTCAATTTCAACCTTTGTTTCTTGGAGAAGTTGTCGTTGTTTCGTGCCTAGAGAAAATTTTAGAGCTATTCTAAGCTCTTCTATGCTGGTCTGGGTGCGAGAGAAACACATAGAATGTGCCAGGTGCTTTTCCTCCCGGGAAAAAACCAAACAAGGATCCGAGGGTTTCCGTACATTTTAATTTAGGCGATGGTCTGACAATCTGTCACTACAGCAATATACCTACAAATATATCTTAAATAACCCTCAAAACTTTGTTTAGGTTGTTTACGCTCTGCCTACCCCATTAGGGATAAAGGCGGGATTATATGAATGTATGAAAATGAAACAAAACTCCTACAATGTAATAAAAATCTTCATGTATCTCCCACACAAAAACATTGTTCAATGTGTATTAATTTAAAAGTCCCCGTATAGAACAGCAAACACATTACTAATAAGCAACCCTATTTTGGCCTTGTTCCAGCAGAAGCACCCCCATGTCATCTTTGAGGCGCGCACAAAGGCCAACAAGGGGTGTGCCAACAAGCTGGAGTACCGGCCGAAGACCAGGCGCACCAAGCACGTGTCCTTCGTCGAGGAGCCGCTGGGAGACGACCCTGGGACCACGTGAGTACCAAAACACCATTATTTTATAACAAACTAGCGACCTGCCCCGGCTTCGCACGGAAGTTATCAGTGTTTCTCTACTATATTACGCATGTATTATACATATAAACCTTTCTCTTGAATCACTCTATCCATTAATAGAAACCACATCAAAATTAATGCGTATTTTAATAGATCTAAGCATACATAGGGATATAGGGACAGAGAAAGCGACTTTGTTTTATACTATGTACTGATATCAGTTTGTTCCTCTCGCGTAGCATATTGATTCGGTATTCATTCACGTTTGCTTCGCTCGCGTGACGTAATTCTTAGGTGTTTCTGGGTTATACCGCTAGCTTCGCTCGCGTAATGTACTGCCAACTTCAGCTATCGTGGATTTTGAGGTTAGGCCTTTAACCGCAAATAACAGTATAGGTAGTAGACTTTAAATTAGAAAGACGTGATTATGTTATGGCCGCAAAAAAAACATACTTGTCTTTCAATACATACATACATAAAATCACGCCTCCATCCCTTACGGGGTAGGAAGAGCGTCAAACTCCTCGTAAAAGGCGCTTTCGCCACGTCTGACAAAAATTGAGGGCAATTTTAGATTGTAATGTGTATTGCTATAGTGACAGGTTGTCAGCCCATCGCCTAAATTACAATACACTGTAACCCACGAGTCCCTTTTGCTGACTTCTACAGCATGCCCGGGAGGAAGGGCAGCTGGAACATTCTATGTTTTTCTATCTCTCCCAGTCCAGCATGGAAGAATGTCTTTCAAAAATACACATAAGTTCATAAGAAGCTTCTACTGAAAACTTGACTAGACTCAAAGCGCTTCCATAAAATAACAAGGAAATATTTTCATACTTTTTAAAAACGTGACGCAAACTCTCTTTTACAAAAGGAAATAAAATTCAAATATTCACTGAACTCTTAGAGACGACAATACTAAATCACAACTACAGGAGTTGTTTGAGCAAAAAGTCCTTCGTTCTCAGGTTATTAATTCCAGGTTTTGTCCAACTTTGAGAAGAAATGCAGTTTCGAGCTGAAATCCCTAGCTTTTGTCTCTTTAATCAAGTTTTTTTTTCACAACTCTCGCGGAACGTACTCATGAATGCACACGATTCGCCATTTTGTTTTTGAAACAAGCAACAGAAATGCATTTTAAGTCTTTGGCAAACAATCTGTACGATGATTTGATTTTGTATACGGATTTTCGGAAATTATTAGTATGTACTTTTTTATATTTCGCATCTTTAGTTATGATTTTTTTTATTAACCTCTCTACTCTTAGGCCCGTATTTATAAATCGATCTCAAGACTGAAACAATGTTAAATATTGATTGACAGACCGTTTTATATTGAAATTACAGTTCTAATACTAACTCAACCCTGCTGTCACTCTTGAGAGCTAATTATAAATATGGGCCTTAATCTACGTAAAACACACTAGCGAGCGTAAGGTTCAAAGCAGTATACCTACCATTTAACTCAAACTCTCTTTTGTTATCTCCGCGGAATAATCTAAGCTCAGCTAGTTTAAATCAGAATAGATAGCTACATGCTAATTAAGTTTATTCTGCACCCTCTAACATATAAAACAAATACCTCCTATATCTAATCCTAAGCGCATCGTTAGCTTAACTACAAGCATCGCTCTAGCGTTGTTCTAGCTAGGTAATAAGCGGGTCGTAATTACACTAAAGTCTATTACACCCTGTATCTAGAAGTAAAATGTATTAATACAGTTAATACACGCTTCAAGAGAAGATAAAGACAGTTTATTAAGCGACGAAGCATCTTCTCTATTTGAAAGCTAATGTTGAACCTTATCACTCTATTCAATAGAGTTTTTCTAGAGTCTACTCTAAGTATTGTAATTGAGAGCCCGATGGTGTAGTGGATAGGGCCGCTGCCTCCTGAGCGGGAGGTCATGGTTCGAATCCCACCACGTACCAATGCATTTTTCTGTTTTAGAATTTCATATGCACGTTTATTCGGTGCTTTTTCCGTGCTTCGGATGGCACGTTAAGCCGTTGGTCCCGGTTAATATCGTTTAATACCATAGATATTAGTCGTCAAGCCATATCAGAAGCCAGTGCTAAGCATTGGCGGCTTGAAAACTCTGACCTAATCTAGGATTGGGTCTGATTTCCCTTCTGGGTTGCGGAGGTCAGATGTCAGTCGCTCTGTGTAAAAACCAGTACCGTCGTTCAATCCCCTAGATTAGGAAGCCGACCCCGTGAGATACGGGATAAGGCTATGGAGATGATGATGATGATTTACTAATCACAAAGAAATGATGATGATAAAATACCATACTTGGTAAAACTAAAATAAAAAAGTGAACTGTCTTCATCATGGTATAATATGACGACATTGATTCGGTATTGCACACAACACGACCCCATATTCTGTCATAAGAGAACAGAACGATGATAATACTAATGAAACTAAACATTTGCCTAGACCCAAAATTACCTCTTATTCAATCCGCAGACTGAATATTTTTTATGGTCAACTCATTCGGATCAACTTACTGATTAATTTTCTTAAGATTTTAGAATATTTTCATGTGAACTTAAGCTTCGCTGCCATGCTGAACTGGGAGCGAAAGAAAAACATACAATGGCATGCTGCAAAAAACAGCTAAGAGATCCGAGGGTTTCAGTATATTGTAATTTAGGCGATGGCCTGACAACCTGTCACTACAGCAATATACCAACAAATGTATCTTAAATAACATCAAAACTTTGTGAGACGTGGCGGAACGACCTTTGTTTAGATTGTTTACGCTCTGCCTACCTTAGGGATGAAGGCGTGATGATATGTATGTATGTATGAACTTATGCTCAGATTCAAGTAGAATAATCTGCCTGTAAGCTGGGTCAACAATAACTAGATGTTTGCCGAGTAAATCAGTGCTCAATCGGTTGTACAGCGACGTGATTAGCCATAACCGTACGCTGCTCGGTTCGTTAGCTCGGATATGGCTTCAACGTGTACATACTACGTGTCAAGGGCGGCTTTGCCCCCCGTGCCCCCTAGAACGGTGTTTTTTTGTACTGTAGAGGTTCCATCACAGTACACACTCATAAGCACAGTATATACTCGCTAAGAAGAAGAAGTATATACTTGTGCCCCCCAGACTTACATGTGCCCCCTCCAAAAAAATAGCCTAGTTCCGCCCTTGTTACGTGTTACTTCTTATATCATGTGGCTTTTCGGATCAAATGACCCGACGAACTCAGGTATCAGAGTTTTGAATGCCACCAGTGGGCATCTGACGTAGTTCGTGAATTGAAAAGCCACTATCAACAAAGATGGCAACCGAGGCCCATGGCTAAACGTTCTCTTCCAAGCACGGTATTAGTCATCATAGCAATTACTTACTTGACCTAAAGGTCGCTTTTGCACTGATTCGAATCCGTTTCCGAATATTTTCTGTTCCAAATTGGCCCTCCTAGTAAATATATGACAGGTTGCGCACCCATCCATATCCGTTTTCTATGGAAACTAGCGACCCGCCCCGGCTTCGCACGGCTATCATCAGTATTTCTCTACTATATTATGCATGTATTATACATATAAACCTTCCTGTTGAATCACTATCCATTAAATGAAACCGCATCAAAATCCGTTGCGTAGTTTTAAAGATTTATGCATACATAGGGATATAGGGACAGAGAAAGCGACTTTGTTTTATACTATGAAAAATTGTAGTATGTAGTGATGAAAATTCTTTATTTCGATTTCATTACTCTGAACCAATTCATCTCTGCATAAACATTTCCAAAGAAAATAAACTGAAAGTGAGATAAGTTTTAGGAATAAAAATAACTTCTATCCATCAAAGCTGAATCAATCTATGTAAATAAAAATGGGAGCGCCTGATATGACGGTTTTCATCAGTTCGCAGCAAATTGGGTCTGACTGAATGATTTATAAGGTACAGCCTTCCCTGTGAGAAGGATCTTGGGACTTGACAATGGATACATTTCTTTAGCAACATTATAATATTTTATCATCCATCAAAATTTCTACAGAAGTAAACATACTCAGTCTGACCACAATTATATGTGATTATGGCAAAGTTTCAGGAGATTTCTACGTGGACATAAAAAAATACATCTTGATTCTTACGGTGTAGGTAGAGGTAAAAAAATGCCGTTTTCACAACATCGAACGAAGTGTAAGGTGTAGGTTTATAAGATAGGAATGTGTCTTATTAAAGTTAAGGTTTCGTATTAAGTTACGATATTTCAGGAAACCGAAGCAGCTGGAACATTAATTTTTTTTATTGCTTACAGTGTAGTTAATAATGTTTAAGATACATTTGTAGGTATATTGCTGTAGTGACAGGTTGTCAGCCCATCGCCTAAATTGCAATATACTGAAACCCTCGGATCCCTTAGCTGATTTTTACAGCATGCCCGGGAGGAAATGGCACATTCTATGTTTTTCTCTCGCTCCCAGACCAGCATGGAAGCAAAATTTGGACGAAAATAAAACTGCTATATATCCAACTGAGTCTCATCAAACTAGACTTACACAAAGCACTACTCTTTATGACCTCTTCTGTAGCAAATACCCTCCAAATATCTTCTATGTGTCACGTTATTATAGTCTCTTTTATAGAGACGATGTTTGTCCCCAATACAGTAACAAAAGTTCCTTTGTTATGGACAACGAGTAATCAAAATACAGAACATCAACTGTGGTTTATTTTTGCATACATACATACATATAATCACGCCTTTATCCCTAATGGGGTAGGCAGAGCGTAAACGACTTAAACAAAGGTCGTTTCCGCCACGTCTGACAAAGTTTTGAGGGTTGTTTAAAATGATGGATTTGGAGGTATATTGCTGTAGTGACAGGTTGTCAGCCTGTCGCCTAAATTGCAATATACAAAAACCCTCGGATCCCTTAGCTGATTTTTACAGCATGCCCGGGAGGAAATGCAGCTGGCACATTCTATGTTTTTCTTTCGCTCCCAGTCCAGCATGGAAGAAATATTATTTTATTTATTTTTGCTTAGTTTTTATTGAGGGCATGACTTGTCCCGTGATTCGCAGATATTTGTTCTTTAATCATACATTTCAATGCAAATTAGCGGTTAGATTATTGTATGCATTTATCTATTTTTTACTTCCATGCTGGACTGGGAGCGATAAAAAAACATAGAATGCGCCAGCTGCACCAGCTATTGCAATTTAGGCGATGGCCTGACAACCTGTCACTACAGCAATATGCCTACAAATCTATCTTAAATAACCCCCAAAATTTTGTCAAACGTGGCGGAACGACCTCTGTTTAGGTCGTTTAAGCTCTGCCTACCCCATTAGAGATAAAGGCGTGATTATATGTGTGTATTTATTCATTGCAACACACATACACACCTTTTTAATTATTATGGCATTATTTGCTGCGAGGTTCAGAGGACAGTGCAGCAGCCGACAGTGTTGCACCTTTAGCACCGACGACCACTATTAGAAACAGTAACCGGGGCAAACGGTTTAACGTGCCCTCCGAAGCACGGAATCCGTTTTCTTCCAGACAATCAGGTGGATTGTGCCTGCATTGTCGTAACCAAACTGGTGCAAGGCTCACAAAGTGATAAATGACAAATATCAACTTTGTGTTCCCCCCTGGGAATCGAACCCAGGACCTCCGGATCGTAAGTCCATGACCACTAGGCCACAGAGGCAATTGTAAAACTGACACACCTTGTAAAACTGTTGTACAATACTAGAATGTTAAAATTATAATACCAAATTTAAGTCCCACGAATCCAGAACCTCTGGGAACCAGACCAATTCAGACCATAAAGCAAGACGTTGAAATTATAGAGCCCAAAAAGAGTATTTATGAAAATATTGTCCGTCACTCCATCATTATCATCTCCCTAGCCTTATTCCGTATCTCGCGGGTGTCGGCTACCTAATCTAGGGGATTGAACTAGAGTACTGTTTTTTACACAGAGTTATTGCCATTTGACCTCCGCAACCCAGAAGGAAAACCAGACCCAACCCTAGATAAGGCCAGAGTTTTCAAGCCGCCAATGTTTAGCACTGGCATCTGACATGGCTTAACGACTAATATCTACAGTATCAATCGATATTACCTGGGACCAACGGCTTGACGTGCCTTCCGAAGCATGGAAAAAGTACCATATGAACGTACATATGAAATTCGAAAACCGAAAAACACATTAGTACGTGGTGGGATTCGAACCACTACACCATCGGGCTCTATTGTCCAGTCACTCCGATTCTTTTAACCCTCCCAGATACCGTGTCACAATTATGTACGATATCCTTCTTAATTAAATCGATTACAATAATTTATTTTCCAAATCAACCGTTTAGACTCCCAAAAGACTCAATTTAAAATAGAACCAACCGAATAGCAGTGCATTCAATCAAACGGAGCATTAAAATTCAGCCATTCCAAGTCATTTTCAGAGCCAATCAGAGTTCAAAGATAAGGAGAGTCCAATTTTATCCAAACCACTTTGATATTCGACGGAACTCGTAATCATCCCTTTGACATTTCGAACTGTAACTCAGTGGGTTGATTTGATTGTAAACTCTAATGATTTATTCGGGTCGGCCATTTTGATGTTTGGTATGGCGGAAGAATATTGTTTCGCGATTGGGTGAAGTGGTTAATGAGATGAAACTGGCAGATACAGACAGATCGGTTTTTTTTTCAATGACAGGTTTGAATATTTTTTGTTCTTTAATAGACGCAAAAATGTGGTCTAGTTTTACTAAACTTTGGACTGTTGATCCGGAGGACCTACGGTGGGCACACACCGTTGATCTTATTTGGTTAGGACAATGCAGTCTAAAAGTGTCACAAAGTTGTTCAATAGGTACAATGATGATAGCCGATTTGATTTATTTAGTGGTAGTATCAGATCAATGAAAAATGCGCTTGTTAAGGATTACTTCACAGAAGTATTAGTTTAGTGTAAGTGTTTTTATATTTGTATGTGTTACTTTACCTATTAATTATTTTTAAGTTAGACTAAGCAATTTTCTTTCTATATGTGGAAGCTTGTAATTGGCATTTATTTAATAAGTATACTTGAATAATTTGTAAATATTGCTGTTATCTCCCCAAATAAAATAAAATTAAAATAAATCACCATTTTGACAAGTAAGATGATTCCGGGCTTGGAAATTCTCCAAAGCTATTCTAACCTAAACCGTGTCAGTTCCAGTCACTATCTTGACTGTGGTCGTTACGTAAACCATGACGGAAATGAAATCACTGAAATGATAACCTACACAAAGAAGAAGATACGCATAGGTAGCCTCACGAACCAGTAATTTCATTGGTTTCTCTGATTTTAACATAAGTAAGTTAATTAATTAGTAAGTAAACATGAAAACATCCATGCTGGACTGGGAGCGAGAGAAAAACATAGAATGTGCCAGCTGCATTTCCTCACGGGCATGGTGTTAAACCAGCTGGGAGGGTTTATGTATATTGCAATTTAGACTGTGTGTACAGCAATATACAAAGCTATCTTAAATAACCCTCAAAACTTTGTCAGATGTGGCGAAACGACCTTTGTTTAGACCGTTTACGCTCTGCCTTCCCCATTAGGGATAAAGCCGTGATTATATGTTTGTATGTATGTAAACATAAAAATGACACCTCTAGTAAAACAAAGCTATTCAAATACCTACCAGACAGGATTTTAGTTGAAAACACAGACATGTCCCAAATGTCACAACCACAGCGCGGCGCGGATTAAGTAAATTTGCTAAATTACTCAAATCAGATTAAGACAGAATTATAATAAAAAATTGCCAAGCCCCGAGACGGTCTGAGAGTTGCAAAGTGCTGACGCAAATCTGGGTGGCCAGACTATGTAGAACCTTTTCGTTCAAGCAGGATTTAGACTATAAGCAGGATTTCTTGTGTGTGCAATTTGGCAGACTGGATTTAGAAACCAAAAATTCTCACGTAGGTAACCAAATCATCAAATATTTGCAATTTGGAATTCGAAGACCCGCTGGCAAGAAATTTTATGTTTTATGGAGTCGTTGAGCTTTATATCCCAAACAATGATGAACGCCGAACTTGATGAGAGAGGAATCCAAAAGAAGTCATTGTCCTAACCAAACTGAAAACAGGCACTGGGCCTGTAAGAATCGAATCCAAATTCTAGCATAGCATAATCACTAGCTATATAGAATAGAGACTTTCAAACTTCCAAAATATGCTAAAACATCATCATCTCCCTAGCCTTATCCCTAATCTCACGGGATCGGCTTCCTAATCTAGGGGATTGAACGAGGGTACTGGTTTTTACACAGAGCGACTGCCATCTGATCTCCGCAACCCAGAAGGGAAACCAGACCCAAACCTAGATTAGGTCAGAGTTTTCAAGCCGTCAATGCTTAGCACTGGCCTCTGATAAAGCTTAACGACTAATATCTACGGTATTAAACGATATTAACCGGGACCAACTGCTTAACGTGCTTTCCGAAGCACGGAAAAAGCCCCGAATAAACGTACATATGAAATTCGAAAACCGAAAAACACATTGGTACGCTAAAACAACAGCTGTTTATGTCTGGTCACACCACCAAGGGACAGAAACGGTTGTTTCACTTTTCGCTCCTATCTCTAGTGGTGGGAGGGGGACGTCAAATTTACAAAATAATTATTTACGCTGCCGGAGAATTTTCCAAATGAGATCCGTGCAAACACGGCCTATTTACCGAAATATATTCTGAGAAACAAGACAAGGGCACTTGACTAGTGCTGTCCCTGTTCTTTTGTAGAAGCTACAGTGGTAAATACATATAATTACGCCTTTGTCCCGAATGGCGTAGGCAGAGCGTAAACGACCTAAAGGCCAAAGTTCGTTTCACCACGTCTGAAAAAGTTTTAAGGGTTATTTAAGATTAAGATTTGTAGGTATATTGCTGTAGTGACAGGTTGTCAACCCATCGCCTAAATTCTAATATACTGAAACCCTCGAATCCCTTAGCTGGTGTTTACAGGATGCCCGGGAGGAAATGCAGCTGACACATTATATGTTTTTCTCTCGCTCCCAGAATACCATGAAAGTATCCATTAAAAAATAAAAATAAAACTAATCTCTACCTCAACTCTACCTTTCGGCTTGACAAATCTTTTTAGTCACGCACGCCCCTCCACCGGCACAATCTTACCGGAAAATAATCCCCGATGGGATTAATTCCTCCGGTAAATTATCCACGGCTGTTTTTTTCCGACGGATCTCCTTAACAAATGTTGCGTGGTATTGGAGGAGATGCCCAGGAGACCAACGATTTACTTGGACGTTTAAAGCTTTTAAGGGGCTGATGGAGACTTATAAGCGTCTCAAAAGATCTGTTCTAATTAATATAATTTAATTATATTCTTTATTGCTTCAGATAAATTAAAAAAAACATAGAATTGTTTTATTTCAGACCAAATTACATTACAGTCATGTTAGCAATAATTTGACCATAGTTAATTTAAATTTACAATTCAACTTAAAATTTAAGACAACGTGTGAGCTTATCTCTATAAGAGATCTCTTCCAGCCAACCTAATGGGGATAAAAAATGGGAAATTCACGGGAACAGATACAGTAATGTTACCTAGAACTATAAAAGTATGTTTATTACACGACTTAAGGAGAATAAAGTCATTAAGGTTCTTTATTACTTATTACGTTCATTATTATACATATTTGTTTAATTATTTTTTTGTGTCTTTTCTGTGCAATAAAGTATACTTTTATCTTATCTTATCTTGCAGATAATCATAGTTCAGCCAAAGTAGATGTGTGTAAACATAATGATTAGTTGGATAATATAGGTAATAAGAATCAATTGCCTATGTCTTTGTTACCTTGAAGCCTTCGTTTTCATTATTCTTTGATAATAATGATAGCTTAAGAACAAATTGTTTGCCCTTTTGGAAAAACCTTTAAATTAACATTCAATAGACGCCAAAGCTAAAAATTACACTAAAAGATTAATATCCCATTCCTTACCTCAATTTCTCATTCACGACGAATACCGAAGAGCCAGACATCTCGTTATCAGATCTAACGTGAAAAGGCCACAAATTTCGCCAAATAAAGGTTCGGAAAGACCTTCGCAATCAATATAACTTCATTATCAAATCTTCGATTCCCGGCCCTGAAGTTTTGCGAGATAATAAGGTCCATGGAAGTCCGATAAAGTTGATTAAAGGGAATTAATGGGATGGTAAAAGGTCACTCTAATCGGTTTAAAGCCGTTTTTTTTCTGGAATCAGATGGGAGTCTGTTACGGAATACTTTTTACCGTAATTGGATGTTGCGCGTTTGGTTCCCTTTAATGGCCTGTTTTTTTTTTGTCTGATGTAATCAAGTGATTATTTGTCATTCAGCCTAGACTGTTCTCTACATGCGACCATTTTATATTTTGAAACCCATTTGTTGTGGTGTATTTCTTTTTTATGCACTTTTGCCTTCTTCTTATCTGTCGTGTGGATAGTAACGACGACGAATTTTACATTCTACAAAAATAATACAATACAACTTGTACTAAATTAAATTCAATCGATATACATTGACGACAAAGTTATGACAACAGGTAAAATTAAAAAGAATTTAAGCATTATCATCACATCAGACAGTATCAGTTCACTGCTTAACATTAGCCTTTCCCAAGGTGCAACACGACTCGATCACGACGGATCTGAAGAAGATTGAGGGTAGACAGATATGTCTGTCCCTAAATTCACCCGCAGTTTTCTCCAGTCTACCCGTGATCATGATAAGATAAAATAAGATAGTAGTTTATTCAATAACAATACAAAAACAACAATCCACAAATAAAACACTTATCTATAGCATACTTAGAAACTAGATAACTGTTGTAATTTGTATTGTCAAAGAAAAGGGGCTGACTCGGCATATTGTTGTAAGCATTCACTCACAACACTGATTATTCTGCCAGCACCTTTATCAAAAAGAGCTAAGAGCGAGACATGCTAATTAATAGAAATTTAAAAAATAAATATTATTTGGTAAATAAATAAGTGCACATATAATAAAATTGGTAGTAAAAAAATATAATATTTAAACAAATCACATAGCAAAGAGATATAATTAATTAATAATTAATTTCGTTATTTAAAATTAAAATGAGGCTAAGTAAATTCTCATTGTGTTAGAAAATTAAAATTTAGGATAAGTGTTAGTAGTATTATTGGTTACTTCCATGCTGGACTGGGAGCGAGAGCAAAACATAAAATGTGCCAGCTGCATTTCCTCCCGGGCAGGCTGTAAAAACCAGCTAAGGGATCCGAGGGTTTCTGTATATTGCAATTTAGGCGACAGGCTGACAACCTGTCACTACAGCAATATACCTACAAATCTATCTTAAACAATCCTCAAAACTTTGTCAGACGTGGCGGAACGACCTTTGTTTAGGTCGTTTCCGCTCTGCCTACCCCATTAGGGATAAAGGCGTGATTATATGTATGTATGTATGTAGTATTATTGGTTATGCAAAATTATCGGTGTAAATTTTAAGGTGCCTGTTTTTGTGCTGAAAGTGGGTGTTTTCTGTACGCAATTTTAAAACTCCTCTTGGAAATGATGCTAGTAATAGCTTCGAAATATCAAGAACTCATCAAATATTTAAATTGCGGTTCCTTATAAACCCGTAAAATGTCCTAAAAAAATGTCGTAAAATGTCTATTTCCGGAACGTTATAACCTGGGCCTTTTCAAGGTGAGAGTGAACAGGCACTTTCTAGGCAATCATGCTCCATCATAGTCTACATCATCACTTACCATCACGTGAGATGGCGGACAAATGATTGCCTATCAAATATATAAAAAAACATATATATATATATATTTTTAGTGAAAATAACCGCGTCAGTATAAAACTAAGCATTGAAAACATGAATTCCTCAACCCATGTTTCTTTTTCAGTGACAGCCGCTCAAAAGAAGACCGCGCGTGGCGATGGTGGCACGACGCTGGTCTCCGGGCCCTCAACAGGCGGAGGCGTGACGTCAGAGAGACCACCAAGTACATAGAGACTGCGTTGGTGATAGACAAGGCCATGTTCGACAGAAGAAACGGGAGTACCAGGTCGGAGGTTGTGCATGACGCGATACAGGTCGCCAATATTGCTGATCTGGTAAGTGCCAAAAGATTTTCTCTCTTACTTGCAAACTGACCTGGGAGCGAAAGAAAAACATAGAATGTGCCAGCTCATTTCCTTCCGGGCATGCTGTAAAAACCAGCTACGGAATCCGAGGGTTTCTGTATATTGCAAGTTAGGCGATGGGCTAACAACCTGTCACTACAGCAATAATACCTACAAATCTATCTTAAATAACCCGCAAAACATTGTCAGACGTCGTTTACGCTCTGCCTCTTACTGCTCAGCATTAGGCATAAAGATACCATAAATCTATCTTAAATTACCCGCAAAACTTTGTCAGACTTGGTGGAACGACCTTTATTTAGGTCGTTTACGCTCTGCCTACCCCATTAAGGATAAAGGCATGACAATATGTATGTATGTAAGTTTTCTCCAGATTGAATTTAAGAGAACCCCGTGCAATTGAATCTCAAGTCGTAAATATAATACTACAATTCTGAAGAAGGTCAATTTATGAATCTGAACAGTAGAAACATAGGTAAAAATTTATAAAATGGCATACCCTTAGGAACTCGAAACATGTCACTGTCATTCAAAGTATTTCAGTTACGAAACAAACAAACGAATATACGCCGGATATTAAAAATACAGATCCTAAAACTGTTTCTTAATCAAAGAGATTCACAATATTCACATAAACCTCATGGTTCGAAGTGGATCTAAATGAACGTAGGCGGGGGTGCGGGAGTATAAGGAGAACTGTCAAATTAATTTAAAAGATGGCGGCATACGTTCTTTTATTTTCACGTTCATTTAAAGCGTGGTCGTACTGATACCACAATCTTTGCAATCGACGTTCCTGTCAACAAAATGTCACGAGGATTTTCCCCGTGCCTCTTCATCACAATAGAGAGCATTATCATTATATCTCGTCACGTCAGGAACCCAAAACAAGACGCCATCACTTGGTATTACCACTGGTTAGGGCAGTTGTACAACGTATGTGGATGATTTGTTTGTTTTGGGAGATCACTCTGAAAGGAAATTTATAAAGACGGTTTTTCGATTTAGTCTTCCATGCTGGATTGGGAGCGAGAGAAAAACAAAGAATGTGCTAGCTGCATATCCTCCCGGGCATGCTGTAAAAACCAGCTAAGGAATCCGCGGGTTTCAGCATATTGTAATTTAGGCGATGGGCTGACATCCTGTCACTACAGCAATATGTATATATTCTTTATTGTATTAAAAATTTACACATACAGTTGCACTTAAAACTAGGACACAACAGACGAGCTTATCTCTATAAGAGATCTCTTCCAGCCAACCTAGTATACCTACAAATCTATCTTAAAAAACCCTCAGACGTGGCGGAACGACCTTTGTTTAGGTCGTTTACGCTCTGCCTACCCTATTAGGGATAAAGTCGTGATTATATGTATCTATGGAATTGTAATGGTGCATCAAAATTGTTCCTGGTCTGTAATGTGTGTTTATGAGAGATTGTGTGTTTGCTTGCTTATCTAATCTACTGTTTCGATAATTCCTGTATAAAAATATATTGCGTCTAGTTTGAAATAGAAATAATATTGTCTAGTTTGCTAGCTCTCTTCGTATTTTGTTTTTTAAAGTTAATCAGCCGTCTCTACTTTTATACTAGGTACTTATATGTAATTTAGTGAGTTTTCTAGTTGTTTAGAAAGACAGAAAAGCGAGTCTTTTTATAATTTGAGAAAGTGGCTCTGTTCACTTGTAATCACTACTCTTTCACTCACTCCTCGTCTTTTCTTTGTTTTACATACATACATACATAAAATCACGCCTTGATCCCTTACGGGGTAGGCAGAGCGATAAACGCCTCGTAAAAGGCGGTTTCGCCACGTCTGACAAAAATTGAGGGCAATTTTAGATTGAAAAGTGTATTGCTATAGTGACAGGTTGTCAGCCCATCGCCTAAATTACGATACACTGTAACCCTCGAGTCCCATTTTTTATTTTTTTTTATTTTTCTCCACTCATTATTTCACTATGTATATACAGCTTTTGCCCATTCGTTGGAATGTCTGTTCGTCCCATTGCAGTAACCGTCGTCTCTTCTATTACATCTGACCACAATTGTTATGGCGGCCGAATAGGGGAGGAATAATCTTTGGGTTTGTTGCTGAAGGGCATAAGATGTATGGAATGATGACATAAAAGGTTTTTGTAATTATTGCGCTGGTATTTTGTGGATTAATGCGAATGGTGTAAGTGTGGGAGTGTGTGTGAAAATTTGTTATTGCTTGTTATTTCAATAATAATAATAATAAATCAATTTATTTCATTGAACATTGACATTAGTAGATGTTACATACATACATACATATAATCACGCCTTTATCCCTAATGGGGTAGGCAGAGCATAAACGACCTACACAACGGTCGTTCCGCCACGTCTGACAAGGTTTGAGGGTTATTCAAGATGGATTTGTACGTATATTGCTGTAGTGACAGGTTGTCAGCCCATCGCCTACATTGCAATATACTGAAACCCTCGGATCCCTTAGCTGACTTTTACAACATGCCCGGGAGGAAATGCAGCTGGCACATTCTAAGTTTTTCTCTCGCTCCCAGGCCAGCATGGAAGTTAGTTGATGTTTAGTAGATGTTAAATAATATAAACAGAGGCCCACATAATATATACCTTACAGACTAACATAATCAATTTAATGATTAATAAAATAGTGTACTATACATCTTCAACAACAGTAAAAAAAATTACAACTTGACACTGCCTACCCGTATAAGGATTATATCAATATTTTTTGTGTGTTGAAACATATATTTTTTGATACCAGTAACTACACCAAAACAAAACCAAAAAAGCTTGCACAGAATGCGACAAACTATAAAATGCCGAGCCTTAACGACATTACGGCCGACCGACATACAAGCGGGGTTAGGCCGCAAAAGACTGGGGCCAGTTTACCCATTACCCATTTTACCCATTACCCATTTTACCTATTCCGGTCCTGTCGACCCATAATGCCATTACCATGTCGGTGACGTTGTATTTATTTGGAACATCGAAAACATGTTTACCCCAGATCCGGGGTCGCTACGGGAAATATTACAAGGCGCTGAAATATGAGACGTGTACCGTGAATTATTGTGTCGGTTGTGGCAAGCACGTGTGTTGACAAATTTTAACTTGATTCTCTTACAAACACTTAAAACAGCATTTAGCATAGAATAGAAATGTATTTATTCTTAGAAAATAAGCAAACAAAGTACAAACAGGCAGACAAAACAATGAAATAATACTAAAAAACAAACCATAATTAATTAAATAAAAACAATACAAAACTTAACAGTTAATTACTATCTAAGAAATGGTTTTTGCTCAGCATAATGTTGCAGTAAACTATAAAGCTCATTGCAACGCTGTTTTTTTTTATTTAAGACTGACAGCTAGTTTGATTCCTTATCAGAAATGTCATTCCAGTAAATTACCTGTCAAATGCATACTTAATATTGCTTTCAATCTTGAGATTGCTTTATAAATATGAGTCTTACTTTCTTAAATTAGAAGCCCGCCCGCTTCCTTATAATCTGTCTTTTTCTATCGTTGACTAAGTCTCACTGTGACCTAGACTAGAGTCAAGACTACACATAGTAAGAGCCACCTCGAACTAAAATGAACTCATACAGGTAAACACACAAAAAGCAAGGTAAATCAAAAGGCACCTTATCCGTAGCTTAGTTGACTTTTTGCGAAACTACGCAAACTGCGCGGCTGGGCAAAGCAATTTTCCGGGAAACGGGTATAACTTTGTTAAAGCGTGAACATTTTGAAATTCAGCGTTGCCGTTTGAGAAATTGCAGGCGTTTTAACCGGGAAGACTGCGATTGACGGCTTGTTTGGAGATTTTAACACCTTTGCGAACATTAACTAAACGTAGTGTAACGTGTTGTTTTGTTGAGTGCTCTCTCTGGTTCTCTGGTCACGATAATTAGTGGTGGTAATAAAAATAAACAAATATGTGATCTCAGTTCTTTAGAAATAGTATATTTATTTAAGCTGAGTGTAGGTCTCTTGCAATATCCCAGACTGCCGTTTATAACACAATCGCAACCAGTAGCATGCTGCAGAATTTAGCAGACGTAATTGTTCAATACGTACATACATATAATCACGCCTTTATCCCTAATGCGGTAGGCAGAGCGTAAACGACCTAAACAAAGGTCGTTCAGCAACGTCTGACAAAGTTTTAAGGGTTATTTAAGATAGATTTGTAGGTATTGCTTTAATGACAGGTTGTTAGCCCGTCGCCTAAATTGCAATATACTGCTCTCTTGAATCCCTTAGCTGGTTTTACAGCATGCTCGGAAGGAAATGCAGCTGGCACATTCTATGTTTTTCTCTCACTCCCAGTCCAGCATGGAAAAAGCAGTACCACATAATGTATAATAATACTACATAGCAGTACTGTGCATGCGTAATTAAAATACTTCAACAGCAAACATGCTTATTCGTAAGCCCTTTGTAAAACTAAAAACCATCTTCAACATTTATCATGTGCACTTCCAAACTTCCACATAAAAATAAACTTACCTTCCAGGAAACAATTTGAAGAGTTCACCTCTTCGATTTGGCAAAATTTCAGCAAATTTCAACTGGGGATTATACGGGTCCAAGAAAGTTCCCACTGTCTAGATCTGGTGAACACGTGTGGAGAAGTTCAGACATTATCTGCCTTTATAATGGAAAGCCTTATGCTCCTTATCTTAGTCTCAGCAAGTTTGGAAGTTTCTCAGTGATGCGATAACTCGGTAAAATTTTACGGTTGGATTTTGGCAAATCGTTTGGTTAATTTGAGTGAGTTATGTGTTTTGGAGTGAAAGGTGTTTGACTCAGTTTGATGCTGGTTTTTTATTTCAATACACCCATGAAAGCGTCTGTATTTTTTTTTTGGGATGGTTAAATAAGAGTGTACCTAGGTATTACTTTTAGGTGTGATGTGTTTCTGTCAGCCCATTTCCTACATTACAATTTGTTTTAACCATCTCTTTACTATTCGGATAACGCCATCTTGGACGGATCCATGTTGGACTGGGTGCGAGAGAAAAACATAGAATGTGCTAGCTGCATTTTCGCCAGGGCATGCTGTAAAAACCAGCTAAGGGATCCGAGGGTTTCAGTGTAATGTAGCAATATACCCACAAATCTATCTTAAATAACCCTCAAAAGTTTATCAGACGTGGCGGAACGACCTTTGTTTAGGTCGTTTACGCTCTGCCTACCCCATTAGAGATAAAGGCGTGTAATTATATGTATGTGCGTATAACGCCACATTTTTATAAATTACAAACATGGAACTTCCTCGAGAAATCCTAATCTTTCTAAAAGTCATGGAGTCTCTTTATTACAACTAAACATTGTTGTTTTGTCCACAGTACTTCCGCACATTGAACACGAGGGTATCTCTCGTGTACATCGAGTCGTGGCAAGGGCAAGACAGAGCGGACATCGACAAGAAGCAAGACATCACAAGAGCAATACTCAAGTTCAGCGACTACACTGCCAGAAAACTTTTTACTGTAGAGAAAGATACTACGCAGCTGCTTACGTGAGTATTTGCTTTTTACTTATCGTTATCATCATCGTCATCGTGTTCTTCGTTGTCATCGTCATCATCATTATCACCGTCGTCATCATCATCGTCCTCATCATTGTCGTCATAGTAATCGTTGTCATCACTGTCGGCATCGTTGTCATAGTCATCATCATCATCATCATCATCTGAAATGTGGGTCTCATGTACATCAAGTCGTGGCAAAGGCAAGACAGAGCAAGATCACAAGAGCAATACTCAAGTTCAGCGACTACACTGCCAGAAAACTTTTTACTGTAGAGAAGGATACTACGCAGCTGCTTACGTGAGTATTTGTTTTCTCCTTATCGTCTACACCGTCATCAAGGTCGTCGTTAACATCTTCATCATCATCGTCCTCATCATTGTAGTCATAGTTTTCTGTGTCATCACTGTCGACATCGTTATCATAATCATCATCATCATCATCATCATCTTCGTCATCATTGTCCTCATTATTGTCGTCATATTATTCGTTGTCATCACTGTCGACATCGTTATCATAATCATCATCATCATCATCATCTTCGTCATCATCGTCCTCATTATTGTTGTCATATTATTCGTTGTCATCACTGTCGACATCGTTATCATAATCATCATCTTTATCATCTGAAATGTGTGTCTCGTGTACGTCGATTCGTGGCAAGGGCAAGACAGAGCCGACATGTGCAAGAAGTACACCATACATACATATAATCACGCCTTTATCTCTAATGGGGTAGGCAGAGCGTAAACGACCTAAACAAACGTCGTTCCGCCACGTATGCCAAAGTTTTGAGGGTTATTTAAGATAAATTTGTAGGTATATTGCTGTAGTGACAGGTTGTCAGCCCATCGCCTAAATTGCAATATACTGAAGCCTTTGAATCCTTTAGCTGATTTTTATAACATGCCCGGGAGGAAATGCAGCTGGCAGTCCAGCATGGAAGAAAGCAAAACATAACAAGAGCAATAATCAAGTTCACTTACTATCTTTTTATCATCATCGTAATCGTTATCATTATTAATGTGATATAGTTATATCACATTAATAATGATTCTCTTATTTAGCTGTAGTAGTTACTACAGCTAAATAAGAGAATCCTTTATCACCGCCATCAGCTTGTGAGTCATTTTCACATGTCTAGGTCTTTTCTGCACAAAGTCCTTAAATTAAAGTCCCTGTAGGTAGTCATACCTGTCACCTTTTCTCAGATTATCACAATTCTTTTCCTTCCACGTTGATTCTTTTCCTCTCCATTATTATAATCTTCATAAATTCGTCGTGAATCATCAAATGTCCGATAATTTTAGCTTGAAATGTATTTTATATAACCTGTTTGACTGATTTATCAAAGAAATCCTCAAATTGCCATCTCAACCGGTCTTAATGCGCTTTTTATAAAAAGATGCTCTTAAATTACCAGAATCCTTTGCGAAAATCCTGAATTTCCGCGACAGTTGCAAGAAAAGCCTCGCCAAATCTGCTTACTGCCACAGCTCTATTCACTTTGACAGGAACTGCGAAATAAGGATGAAATGGGACCCGTTTCACAGCAGAGTAGTTAAAAGTCCAAATTCCTATCTGTTTACTCAAACAGACATAGAATTTGCAAAATGATGTCGATGATTTCGACAGTTTTAGAAATTGGAGCCAAAATGTTATGCAAGACTTTAACAACTCAGCAATATTCATTACAAACTATGCTTATGAATAAAACTGTTTTGTTTTTTGAAAATTTAATGTTATATTACTTCCCTAATACGCTGGCTACCTAAATAAGCTCTCATTTCTTTTTCTTCAACAATCGGTACTAGCAAATTACTAGTATGACATAGATCTTTGACATACTTACGTTTCGGTGCAACTCAGAAGCCGAATCAAAATTTCCCATTCCATTGATCGATCGCTTACATCAGGACATTGTGTCTTTGAAACAAAGAATCTAAGCATCGTGCATTTTGTTCTAAAATAAGACTCGTATTTGGACTATAGAGTTTCTTTGACCAATTTCAGCTAACTTCGGGTCATTTGTTTTGGAATTCTATTCGCTGTAGTTGGAGATTCTTGAATTTGCAAAAAGAAGGGTTTGAATGATATTTTATAATTTTGGAGAGCTTTATCTGCCTCTGTGGACTAGTAGTCTGAACCTTGGATTCTCGATCTGCAGATCTTGGTTTCGATTTCCTGTTTATCATAATATGATGATATTTCTTTTTATACACATGATTGTGTAGTGGATAGGGCCGCTGCCTCCTAAGCGGGAGGTCGTGGTTCGAATCCCACCACGTACCAATGTGTTTTTCGGTTTTCGAATTTCATATGTACGTTTCTTCGGTGCTTTTTCCGTGCTTTGGAAGGTACGTTAAGCCGTTGGTCCCGATTATATACCGTATTTAATACCGTATGTATTAGTCGTTAAGCCATATCAGAGGCCAGTGCTAAGCATTGGCGACTTGAAAACTCTGACCTAATCAAGGATTGGGTCAGGTTTCCCTTCTGGGTTGCGGAGGTCAGATGGCAGACGCTCTGTGTAAAAACCAGTACCCTCGTTCTATCCCCTAGATTAGGAAGGCGACCTCGTGAGATACGGGATAAAGCTAGGAAGATAATAAAAAAATATTAAAAAAACTAGTAATTGCGAACAAATTAATTCGTAACGTACTGACGGAAATACTTTTCTTCCAGCTTAATTGATTTCCATTTTACCAAAAATTATGATACATCATTTTATAATTCACATGATAAAAATAAAGTTGCGAACAATTACTTTACGAAAGTAACATATTAAAGGAAATGCTTTTCTTCTAGCTAATTTTCATTTTACCCCCTCTACTTCAGCGGCCTGCTGCGCCCGCCGAGCCCCCCTGACACCTCGCTTCGTACTTCGCGACAGTTTTGGTCATTTTAGCTTAAATTGGTTGCCCGACTGTCATTCTCACAATATTTTTTTAGGATTTTCATTAAAATTTATATATTAGTATAATATATTTTATAACAAGAAATAGAAATTAATGAGTAGGAAAACGATTATGTAGCAGTACGTGTGCAGGTAGAAGTTCAGTATTTCAGTCATAAGTCACGTTTAGAATATTTGTTGGAACATTAGATTTTTGACCATAAAATCATAATTTGAGAAAGGTTGTATTTGTTAGTTAATTATGTAATTATTTGTCTGTACGTTTTGTGTTTATTTTCTAGTAAATCATTTAAACGCATCTTAGTTAGAATTACAATCAGACGCATTTCACTGGAGATTCATTTGTTGTTCGGAACCTTTATTATTATCCTTAAATCGATAGAACAACTTCATATGAACATAAACATAATAACACATACATACATACATAAAATCACGCCTTTATCCCTTACGGGGTAGGCAGAGCGATAAACGCCTAGTAAAAGGCGTTTTCGCCACGTCTGACAAAAATTGAGGGCAATTTTAGATTGTAATGTGTATTGCTACAGTGACAGGTTGTCAGCCCATCGCCTAAATTACGATACACTGTAACCCTCGAGTCCCTTTTGCTGACTCCTACAGCATGACCGGGTAGGAAGGGCAGCTGGAACATTCTATGTTTTTCTATCTCTCCCAGTCCAGCATGGAACAAACATAATAACAAAATATCCAAAACTATTTCCTCCCTAAAATCTTCACGAGTGATTCCCGAAACGATAGCCCAAAGGCATTGCCCTCGTGTTTGTTTAGTTGCCATGTAACATTCCTTGTACATAGATACATACAGTCTCAGTTATTAATAAAGCAAATATTCCGGTATGTACACGCCCTTGTTTGTGTAGTAATTTATCTATGACGAGCTATCTGCCCCCGGTGTCGCAGGAATAACATATTTTCTTGCGGTAAATAACTGGAATTAAATACGACTGGAAGACAGATTTACAGGAAACCACTGGTTTGTTTATACATACATAAATTCACGCCTCTATATTACGTAGTAAACAGGGCGTCAACGGTAGTGCTTTACGTTATTGTCAGATTACCTGTAGTCACAGGTTGCCAACCCATCGCCTAAATTACAACGAAAATAAATTGAAAAGAATGCTTCGAATCTCCTATTTATATACATACATACATACTATCACGCCTCTATCCCTAATGGGGTAGGCAGAGTGTCAACGACCCAAACAGAGGTCGTTCCGCCACGTCTGTCAAGTTTTGAGGGTTAAGATAGAACTGTATATTGCTGTAGTGACAGGTTGTCAGCCCATCGCCTAGTTACAATATACCCTTGAATCCCTTAGCTGGTTTTTACAGCATGCCGGGAAGAGATGCATCTGGCACATTCTAAATTATTATATCGCTCCAAGTCCAGCGTGGAAGCACCTACTTATATACATACATATAATCACGCCTTGATTCCTAATGGGATAGACAGAGCGTAAAGATCTAAACAGAGATCGTACGGTCACATCTCACAAAGTTTTGAGGGAATAGAGACGGATATATTCTATGTTTGATTAAACTCCCACTTTTGCATAAAGTAAGTACTATTTAAATTCAAACCACCTAGTATTCTTAAATTCACATATTTTTAAGACCCTTTATACTTAATAACGTCTATAATCTGCTTAAGGGACGTACTCGTATATAATAGCTTACATGGTTAAGGGTCCCAGAACTTTGATGGTAATTTGGGGCGGTTGTTTTTTAATGCCCAATTAACATATTTTGAGGATTGCTAAGAGAAAAAGGTTCGGGATTAAGGGCTTTTCGGTCTGTTTAAAACGTATGGTTTTAAAACTACCTTCTTCTAAAAACACCTCTTTGGCCGCGTTTATAATTTACTTGGGGTGATGGTTCCGTCTGTTGGAATTTGATAAAAGAAAAATTTAAGATTTGCTCACATTATATTGACTTCAGACCAACAGAACACTGTTTATATTTATATTCATTTTCTAACTCTAACATTCAGAGATTCTCAAATTATAGGCCACTTGTGTCATACCCTACCCTAGCCTCATCGTTTCCTGCACTGCCCAAGACCTTTATACATACATGTAATCACGCCTTTATCTCTAATGGGCTAGACAGAGTGTAAAAGACATAAACAATGGTCGTTCCGCCACGTCTGATAAAGTATTGAGGGTTATTTAAGATAGATTTGTATTCCTACAAAAGCTGTTGTAACTGGTTGTCAGCCCATCGCCTATATTACAATATACTGAAACCCTCGGATCCTTAGCTGGTTTTTACATCATACCCGGGAGGAAATGCAGCTGGCACATTCTATATTTTTACTACGCTCCCAGGCCAGCATGGAAGAAAGACCAACTCTTAGCCGAAGCCCAAGACCTACTCTTGGCAAACCAACGCGCCAGTATTGGAGGTTTCTCGTATAAGTTTGAACCGATGATGATGAAGAAAAGTCATCAAATAACCATAAATATCCACATAATATTGAACATATATTTTTTCTCTTCCACAGGGGCCTAACGTTCCCGGGCGGCGAATCAGGGATCAGTGTTCCTGATACCATGTGCACGCCCAAATCTGTGGGCATTTCTGTAGACACTAACACTTATGAGCCCCATCTTCTAGCGGGCACCATGGCGCATATGATTGGACATAACATCGGTGAGTATACTCCTAAATCTGTGGGCATTTCTGTAGACACCAACACTTATGAGCCCCATCTTCTAGTGGGCACCATGGCGCATATGATTGGACATAACATCGGTGAGTATACTCCCAAATCTGTGGGCATTTCTGTAGACACTAACACTTATGAGCCCCATCTTCTAGCGGGCACCATGGCGCATATGATTGGCATTAACATCGGTGAGTTGAGTATAAACTTCTTATTGGCTTGTCGACTCTTAAAGTTGTAAGACCTAGTTGACATAGAAGATTCGAACCAGCCTGGCTGTCCATGACGTAGCAGATAAGCTGCATCAAAATCGTTTCTGGTGGTCAGGTATAGCCATAAAGCCGCAGGCCACCAGATTTCATTAGATAAAGATTTCACGACCTCACTTTATAAGCACCTTTATCACAAAATCCAAGAAGCGCTGGATATATATCGTAAAAGCAGAATTGAAGGTGAATGTTTTAAGAGCAAGCAAAGTAGTCAAGACTACCAATCATCCCGGGAAAATTCTGTGTCAGTAATTGGGTCTTTGTTTGGAAGGAAAAGTGACGTTAGCTTGTACTCTACATTTTTTATACCCACTGCTGTACTACCATTGCTAAAACCCTGATCTTTTCCCAGGGATGAGCCATGACGACGGCCGCGAGCAGTGCTTCTGCCGCGACTGGCACGGCTGCATCATGGCGCAGTCCATCGTGGGTCTGGAGAACGTCCAGCCTTACAAGTTCTCCGACTGCTCGAAGAACGACTACATCAATGAGCTGAGGGTCGGCCAGGGGTTGTGTCTGTTGAACAAACCTAATGAGGTAAGGATGTGTGTTTTGCTTTACTATTTATTGACAGCGCTGACAAGCTACGTAAAGAAAGTAGGCTGTATGGTTAGGACACGTGAAGAGAACACCTTCGGATTACATAGAAAAGTGAACAAATCTATATTTGCCAGTTTGCTATATTAAAATTCATTTTTACAATTTTTAATACTAGCACTTGAGTTTGTCAATGTACACGAAAGAAGAAAAAACATTTTTACAAACAATATAAAGCTTAATATGACGAAAACACAGAACCATTAATGAATTAATTTATTCGAAAAATGCGCAAAGATCAGCATTTATTCTGATGACGTATCATCCCTCATAATCGTAACCTATAGCTTTCATATTCATTGTGGTGGGTGACTGCCATCTCCACATAAAATACTGTTCCATGGCACATAGATCTAGTGTAATGCCATAACCTCCGATTTATCAATTTTTATGGACATAGTGGAACATTTATCTTCCAAAGATAGTGTCTTATTAGAATTTGAGGTATAATCTCATAGATTATTTTATTTACTTCGTTTGATTATCCACATGGATATGAATTTACTGGTGCCTTTAGTCCTAATAATATTTTTTACAAATATTTATATATTTTTTTTTTTTTTTTTTTTTTAATATATATAGGCGAGCATTTGTCCGCCATCTCACCTGGTGGAAAGTGACGATGCGGACTATGTTGAAACATACTCACCTATGTAGTGCCTATTCACTCTCGCCTTGAAAAGGCCCAGGTTATATTGTTCCGGAAACAGATCCGCCGGCAGGGAGTTCCACTCCTTAGCCGTTCGCATTAAGAATGTGGAAGCGAACCGCTTCGTGCGAATTTGTGGTATATCCACGACATAAGGGTGGAACCCCTGTCCACGCCTCGTGCTCCGGAGATGGAAAGGGGAGGGGGGTATAAGGTCATGAAGTGCTAACGCGCACTCCCCGAAATGTATCCTGTAAAATACCGACATGCACGCCACTCTGCGACGGTGCTCAAGGTTCTGTAGTTTTGCCTCAACCAGTGCTGAGTCTCCAATGAGCTTCTTAGCGCGTTTCTCGATTGAGTCTAAGGCAGCCAGCTGGTATTTAGCTGAACCGTCCCAAAGGTGGCAGCAGTACTCCATACACGATCGGACTTGAGCTGTGTACAACTGCAATAGCTGTCCCGGTGTGAAGTATCGCCTCACCTTCGAGAGGATACCAAGTTTTTTGGCAGCTGTTGTGGCCAGAGACTCAATGTAACGTCCAAAGTTCAAGTCGGACGTAAGGCTCATACCAAGAAGCTCAAGATGGTCAGAAATCGGTACGGATACATCCCGGAAAGTTGGAGCCAGGTTAAAAGGACTCCGTTTTGTCGAGAATAGACACGCCTGGGTTTTGGATGCGTTGAACTTGACGAGATTGGCATCGCCCCACTCGGATATCACCCTTAGCGATGAGTTCAGACGATCCACCATGGACTCCCGACAAGACTGGATTGTTTCACTGTTGGCCCTTGCACTGGACAGATATCTGTCAACAACCGTGCTGTCATCAGCGTACCCAAAGGTATCGGGTGTAAACATGTCGTTGATATGCAGCAGGAATAAGGTTGCAGACAGGACAGAACCCTGAGGAACTCCGGCATCAATAGCCTGTTGTCCGGAGGAGCAGCCTTCTAAGACCACTTGAATGGATCGTTCGCTCAAGAAGTCCGAAATCCAGTTGCAAAGGCCAGCAGGTAACCCGTAGGCGGGAAGCTTGCCAGTAAGGCTAGCGTGCCAGACCCTGTCAAAGGCCTTGGAGATATCCAGAGACACGGCAAGTGCTTCACCATGTCTCTCGATAGCCTCGCTCCATAAGTGAGTGGCATGCACGAGGAGGTCCCCCGTCGATCGCCCTCGGCGGAAGCCGTATTGGTGATCGTTAAGGAGATCATTATCCTCAAGGTATGCCAGGAGCCGATTATTCAGTACACGCTCCATAATCTTGCAGAGTATAGAGGTTACCGATATGGGTCTATAGTTGACAGGGTCTGCTCGACTACCTTTTTTGGGTACAGGTTGCACATTTGCAAGCTTCCACGATTTGGGAACAACACCAGTCTCAAGTGAGAGGCGGTACAGGCGTGTCAACACCGGAGACAACTCAGGCGCACAGTTACGCAGGACGATTGCAGGGATACCGTCAGGGCCACTTGCTTTATTCACGTCTAGATTTCGCATGGTTTTAAGGACCTCTTTTTGCCGGATGCGTACGGCTGCCATAGAGCAGTCGACACGAGGTAACGGGGGTGGTATTTTACCTGCGGCATCAAGACGCGAACTTTCCGCAAAATAGGAGGCAAAAAGATTGGCTTTCTCCTCCGCAGTATGAGCAAGCGACCCATCAGGTCTCTGCAGAGGCGGTAAAGATGGCTGGCAGAAATTTGTTTCCACTGCTTTCGCAAGCGACCAGAATGCTTTACTGCCAGCCGGATAGGAAGCAAGCTTAGCGCCTACTCGGCCTATGTGGGCGAATCGAGCCCTGCGTAATTCCTTTTTGCTTAACTTGGTGGCTTTGTTATAGTTTTTCTTCAGATCGCGAGTATTCGGAGCTTTGCGTGCACGAGCATCAGCCCAAGCAAGGAATGCCGACTGTTTCTGCGATTCCGCGCAGTTACAGTCAGCATTAAACCACGGGCGAGCTTTGCTACCGGTAGGAACATCAGAGAACGGTATGAAATACTCCATACCCTGACGTATGACTTCTGTAATAGCATCCGCGCAGCTCGACGATTCGGCTGAAGAAAAACAGTCCTGCCAAGGATATGAAGCAAAGAAGTGGCGCATCTCATCCCATTCTGCTGACCTGTATCGCCACACCCGTCTTTTACCACAAGGGCCCTGATCGGGTGGTGAATACACTGATACAGATTTCACCAGACAGTGATCTGAGGTGCCCAATGGGGCAGAAACAGACACAGAGTATCGGTCTGGATCGGTAGTCAGCAGAAGGTCTAGGCAGTTGGCTGTATGAGACTCAATATCCGGGACCCTTGTTGCACAGCTGACAAGCTGGGAGAGATTTAGCGACAATGCAAATTTGCGCGCCTCTCGCCCAGCATGATCGGTCACTGGGTATGGGAACAACCACTCTTTATGATGAGCGTTGAAATCCCCCAGGATGACTAGCTGCGCTGCCGGGTATCTCTGGAGAGCTTCATCAGCACCTTCACTGAGGTGTTCAAACAGTTTGGTTGTCTCCGTGTCTCCACTATGCGAGCGATAGACGCAAGCATACACATTTTGAGCTACACCAGTATCGACCAGTACCCACAATACGGAAAAACTTGGTGCCTCAAGGTTCTTGAGACGCTTGATGCAAATGTCATCGCGAGCGTACACACAGACTCCGGCACGAGGTAGAAACCTGTGTTCTAGTGTGTAGCCGGGATAGCTGAGGTACGCCGCGTCAGCCGGACAATTGATCTGCGTCTCAGTGAGGAACAGCAGATGCGGTTTTTCAGTCTCAAGATGGTGATGGACGGGGTTGAGATTTGAGTGCAAGCCTCGAATATTTGAGAGGTGCACTTTAAGTGGGAGGACGTGCAACCGCTGTTTAACCATTTTCCGTTTTTTGAGTGTTTTCATAATTGGTGATGTGGGGAAAAAGTGAATAGGCAGGAGGAAGGCAGTTGTACGAGGTACCGCGTTGCAATAAGCTTAGAAAATGAGCTGATTGCAGCCACACGCAAAGATAGCTGGCTTGGAGACCGCGGGGACGCCCGAACCCCCCCGGGGATTGCCACCTGGTCCTCCCATCCGGTCGCCAACCGGCAAGGTGGAGCATCCCGGGATTTTTCGTGAGGTGGCAGGGCAGCCTTTCGCGGGTGGCTTTCCCGCTACTTGGGCCCTCAACTTCCTACGGTCGGCCAGCGGTGCACCGTGCTTCGGATCCCGCTAGCCTCCAGAACCAGCCACTTGTTGTCGCAACAATCAGCCACTCCGACCTGCTACATGCCGCGGTACTACTGTACAGACCCAACCTCCATACTGGCTTCTCCTTACTACATGTCGGAACACGGCGGTACCGCTTGGCGACATTATTTAGTTAGGAGGGTGGTAACCAGCCGCGGCCGAAGCCTACCACCGGAGAGAGTGCTGTCCATTTTGCACTGCCCAGGGGCCACGTGTAGGGAAACTCGAGTAAGAGGCCCAGAAAAGGGCCTCGCCTACGGACGCGGACAGCTTTGACCCCCAAAATATATATATATATCTTCTTATCTTATGTAGCCGTTATGTGTCCCACTGCTGGGCAAAGGCCTCTCTCCTTTCCCTCCATGCCTCCCTATATATATCAATAATTTATTTTATTAATAATATTTTAGGAGTCATTTCAGGATGGCATGTAGAGTGTAGTGATTTCAACCATTGCCAAAATTTTAAAAAAAGTGTATTTGCCCTGAACACCAAAATATTCTAAAGTCATGAACAAGTTTATATTTTATCACGTTTAGTGTCTTTTCATCCATGCTGGCCTGGGAGCGAGGGAAAAACATAGAATGTGCCAGATGCATTTCCTCCCGGGCGTGCTGTAAAAACCAGCTAAAGAATCCGATGGTTTCAATGTATTGTAATTTAGGCGATATGCTGACAACCTGTCACTACAGCAATATACATACAAATCTATCTTAAATAACCCTCAAAACTTGTCAGATGAGGCGGAAATACCTTTGTTTAGGTCGTTTTTGCTCTGCCTACCCCATTAGGGATAAAGGCGTGATAATATGTATGTATGTAGTCTCTTTTCACCAGTCAATCTTAAAAGACAGCTAATAATTTCAGAAGGACGTTCTAAAGATTCTCCGATTATATCTAGAATCCCGTAAATCAAATTCAAACAACTCCAAGTTCCGTTGGCACGCCATTGGCACTCTTGACGTCGATTCTTATGCAAAACAGATTTCCACGTCGAAAATTAATCAGGATTTTCGCATTGTTTGTCCTGGGGAAGGCCTTTAATAAAAGTTATAGTACGGCAGCTGTGGCTGGGGCTGTGGTGAGGTTTATTTGCTTTGTTGACGCCAATTAACGGTACTAATTTTAGATTCGAAGAAATGTTTTGGGTGTAACTTATAAAGGTGGGACTTTACTCCGAACATTCGCCTGTACTGAGCATTTAGCGTTTATACTACAGCAATTCGCATGCCCATTACAGGCGAATGCTCGCAGTGAGAACGCACCATTATGTGACGAATGTTGCTGTCTAAATTGCAATACAGACATACATATAATCCCGCCTTTATCCCTAATGGGGTAGGCAGAGCGTGAACGACCTAAACAAAGTTTCCGCCACGTCTGACAAAGTTTTTGCGGATTATTTAAGATAGATTTGTAGGTATATTGCTGTAGTGACAGGTTGTCAGCCCATCGCCTAAATTACAATATACTGAAATCGAATCCCTTAGCTGTTTTTTACAGCATGCCCAGGAGGATATGCAGCTGGCACATTCTATGTTTTTCTTTCGCTCCCAGTCCAGCGTGGAAGAAAAAATTGCAATACAGTGAAACATAAATAGTTCGAGGGTACTTCCAGTACTAGGGTGTAGAGTGCTTGGGGGTAGGAGATCCATTTCTTTAAAAAAAAAACTGCATGCTTAGGGAGAAAACGAACCACTTCGTACACTCAATATTTTGTTTAGTTATCAAACTAAAAGTATAAAAGCGGACATTTTGAGATTTGTAACATTGAAGAAAAACTAAGGAATACTTTCAAATGAGTCCAGTCTATCTATCTCGATCTCTTCCTTTCTGTCACCAAGATAATCGGTTATTACAACAGCGAATGCATCCAATGAAACCCACCGCACTGGCTATGTTAATACCGCGACCGCGCTCGGAATTATCTCTTCGTTTGCGAATATATTATAACGAGCGAAGCTCCCGGTCGCTTTTATTGGAATAAATTTCCATATTGCCAAATGATAATGCACCTTACCCCTGCCTTCCCCTCGCACGTAGTCCCAAAATATACAAGGCTACAGCGCACGTAGGAATGGTGGTGTATGATTTGGAATCGAAAATCAGATCAGAAATTCGGATATATTTTGATGCTTACTGTATATTAGGAATAATAGAGTACGTAACTTTGACCCTTGTGGATTAAGATAGTAACATTTAATATTACGATCTAGCCTACTAAGGCTAATTAGTAATTTACTTCTAACTTATTTTGCTAGGTTGAGTAATTCTAAGAATGTGTCCATTAACACTTTTCTTATTGTCTCTATTTAGGGGAAGACACTTTGTTCTTGTGTATATTGTGTTAATTATATATGAACTCTTAAATTATAATCCATATAAATTAAACATTGTATAATGTTTTGATTTTGAGTCAAAAAGGACATCCAAAAGTTACGGTATGAATTACTTGCTTCGTGGTCCAATACTTTTAGGAAATACGCCTCTCGCTTCGATTTACCACGTTTACATATTTATCGGGAGATGATTGTGAAGGCTCGAGTACTTTATTTCCATTCGATTGGTACAAATACACCGATCTCTTTCTAACTTACATCACTTTAGAATTTCCATTTGATTGATAAAAATACACCTATCTCTCTTTCGCTTACATCTCTTAAGAACCGTTGCGTAATGTAAATCTAATGTAAGGCGTACAAAGTTTCTTTTGAGTGTGTTTGGGGATGTATATTGCTGAATTACAATGTCTGCTTTCATGAAACGCTTCTCTTACGTTCATGTATGCTTTAGCTGATGGAATAAACTCTGAACATGTTTTTGACGTGATTGTTTTCAAATATTAAGTGAAAATTTAATTAAAGTATGTCGGCGTGTGTTTCTTTAATTTAACAATTAATTATGTAGGTGTTTCTAGAACAGTTGACTCTCCTTTGGTTATATTATACATTTTTCTTTATAGCTCTAGTTTTGTTAAATCTATACTGACAACACTTCTTTAGCCTTTTTCACGGTTAGTTGTCGCAGTACTACTGCCTCTCTAAGACCAAAACCTGACTCTTTTTCAATATACTTTTGTCTCTTCTTCCCCAGCTGGTCATCCACCGTCAATGCGGGAACGGGAGACTGGACGAGGGTGAGGAATGTGACTGCGGGACCATCGCCGAGTGCCACAACTCCAACCCTTGCTGCGACCCATACACCTGCAGACTGACCAAGGAAGCTCAGTGCGCTTCTGGGGAATGCTGCGACAGGTGTCAGGTAAGAGACGGTATTTAAAGCCATTCATCCAAGCCATATCATCATTTTATAAGGCAGTTTCTGCATTGAATGGACGAGCATGTTTCGGAAGGAGGAGGAAATATATTTCAAAGTGAATGTCATGCAGGTTGGCGGCTGCTGTTTTTAGGTCTACGCCGAAGCGTGACTTATACTACAGATTACAATTAATCTAGTTTAAGCATCAACCATCTCAAGTTTCTGTGACTTTGTTTATTGTACCTACCTAACTAATTGTATTCTTGTGATATGGAAATAAATACATTTCTTATTTCTACAAACATTTTTTTTTTCGGAATTCTGCGACAATTCTGATGGAATGATCTAATGGAATCTTAATTCAAGACTAGGTTCCCAATGTCATATTTTAAACTGATCATATCTTCACATCCCTAGCTCAAACCTCGAGGAGTAGTCTGCCGCGACGCAGCCAACGAGTGCGACCTTGAGGAAACCTGCACCGGCCTATCAGGCACCTGCCCTCCAGACGCTTACCGCAAGAACGGGGAACCCTGCGAGATGGGCAAGGGTTACTGCTTCTCCGGAAAATGCCCTACCCTCAGCAACCAGTGTGAAACCATCTGGGGTACTGGAAGTGCAGGGGCTGATAAGGAGTGCTTCGAGCAGTTTAATTCGAAAGGAGTCGTCACAGGACATTGTGGGAAGGACAACAATGGTCATTACATCAAGTGTGATATGGAGTAAGTCTTTGAATTTCTGTAGCAAGTTTCTTTCATAGAAGTTTATGGTGCAGGTTAGAGATTTCAAACCTCTAAGCCTGGTAAATAAAAGTCCCATGGCAGAACCATTAATTGTGAGCCTCTACTTCACTGTTTAAGACATATACATATATTAAAGACATATAAGTTGATGCACACGTTAGTTGGTAGTGAATTTGACTGCTATACAGAAAGTACCAGGTTCAATTTTCTATTGAATTGACATTTGACTGGTGAATTGGATAATCTGTGTATTCTTCATGCTTTCTCTATAAGTCCAAGGAACCCATAGATTATTTTGTAAAACGGCAGTCGGTTAAAATTCTACTTTATTAAAATCTACAAGTCAACTTTCTCGATTCAAGTACTTTAGAGAGAACATGACATAGGGTGCTCTCCTCTTGACGACGGTCAGACATAGATATCTCACCCTACAAGTGTGACTTTGCAACTTTTATATTTCACTTGAGATCGCTGTGCCAGATTTACTTAGCATGACATAAGCAAATTTTACCAGTCACAAAATATTATAATAGAACGGTATTGCGAACTTTTTTACGATCAGCTCTGAAATTTCGTTCTGAAAGATCGTTCAAAACCTGCCCGATCGAAATAAAGTCTATCTTTTAACCTCGACGTTTCAACCCGATCCATTAATGAAAATAATTATCAATATCGCTTTTTTAAACAAATACCTATAGATTAATAGGAAAATCTATCAACCTGATATCTAATGCACAACTTCCATCTACAGAAACATCAGATGCGGATCGTTGCAATGCCAGCAGGGAAACAGGTACCCTGTGGTGCCTGGCATGGACGAGTACTACACACGGGCTGTCATCACCATCAAGGGTAGCGAGTATGAATGCAAGTGAGTATTCCTCTAGTTAGCTCTTGAATCTGGACTAGACAGATTTGAAGAACGAGCTTCACCCATAATCCTTTGATTGACATTAAAAATTATGTATACGTGTTGCAAATTATGGCGCCATATTTACTCCGAATGGCACGTTATTGTGTGGAATAAAACAATACTTTGTAATCGAAATACATGCAGCCTCTCGTAGAGCTTATTACAGTATTTAAAATCCAGCTGTTTCTCTTCCCGGATACGGTTTCCACATATTAAAAAATAATTTTATGAGCAGTGAGCTGATAACCCATCAGTACATCAATTCACAGTGCCATCTGAATTGTAGTACCCCTGAAAATTTGATGACTTATTGTGCCGAAGTTGCTGTTTAAGTCCTATACTTCTGTGTCCTATCATATCTAGTCGTTGTCTTTATGTTTATTATTTTTTAGGTCTGCCGTCTTCTTCTCAATAAAAAAGCAAGTAAAGAGTGTTTACATGTGCAATATTATTATGTTTGTATTCGTCAGTAACACTGTGACTGTCTCAATGTTGCTTAGTTACACCCTAGTCCACTGTACAGCTCTGCCTGCCCAGCAAGAGATACAGACGTGACTTTAGGCTTTAAAAATCACAACTTTTTGTACACAACTCACGTCATCAAACTGTTGAAAATTGACGAGCAACAGTGTCAAACGCTGTTTTAAAATCCCTTGTACTTTCCTCTGAAAAAGCTGTAAAGTATTCGCAATCCAAATATTGCTAACAATTTGTTACTCTATTGTCATTGGCTTTAATAAAGCTGTATAATATTAATCACGCTTAATGGTAAACTATATCATCACGTTGCTGTCACAGCTTAGAATAATATTAGAATCACAAATTCACTATAAAGATTTTTAAATTTAATCAAATTGAAAAATATGTTGTCTTGTCTTGTCTTGTCTAGCCTGAAAAGTCCCATTGAAAAATATCACGAAAGTAATATTTGATCTGTGCTCGTTGCTATTAAAAACTCTGACACTAGGGTACGATCGACTCGATACCCACGCGACAAAATAAGAAGAAGAAGAAGCTATCGAGTGACGAAGTTTATATTAGTGGCAAAAAATATCTTCACCAATATTTGACGGAAGCAGCCCAAATTATGTTTCCTTGTTGACCACAAATACAAAAACATCCCAGAACAAGTATTCAAATTCCTTCTCATCCCTTTTCCAGGGCAACAACAGGACTGCCTGGGCACTCGGAGATCGGACCACTTGGTCTGGTTCGCGACGGGACCCCTTGCGGCGACAACCTGGTCTGCGTCAACCAGACCTGCAGCTCGATCTTCCCCTTCATCGACCACACCAAGTGCCCGACGGACCATAACAACAATGAGTGCTCCGATAAGGGGGTAAGTAGCGTTTATTTATTTAACAGTTTATTGCACACATGATAATACAGAGGACACAAACATGAAAGAACCATAGCATAACAGGTACAGCTTATGTCTAAAAAGAAATCTCTTCCAGCTGACTTACGGTAGTAGATAAGGATAAGCGTTCCTTGTGCCCCAGCCTTCGTCCTTCGTCTTTCGTCCCTTGTACCTCGTCTCTCGTCGTCTCTCGTCCCTGTTTTTTCGTCCTTTTACCCATTTTTTTCGTTACTAATCTATTTCCGAGCAAGCTGTAGGAAAAGTTCTCTACCCTCTGGCTTCTAAAAACTTGCAGTGGACCTTGTCTTAACTCAGTTAGTGGGTCGTCCAGGAAAAGTCGAATGACGGGACAGAGCACTTAACCTATTAAAGCTACACTATACATCCTTTATTGCCGTAAAAGGTTAGCATCGAAGTTGTGAAATTGGGACGAGAGTTTTGTACCAGATCTGTCTAGAGAAATAGTGCCTATACTGCCTAGGATTCAAACTTACGATTTTTAGACTTATAATTGGTATAAGGCAAATTAATGCTAAAACTAGCAATTATACTGTCAAAGGGAAGTTTTTTTTTAACTTAAAATCTAATAGGTACCGATGTAGGTAGCTACCGTAAAATTTTTAGGGAACAGTTAAAACACTAACTAAACTAAAGTAGACAAAAGCCAGGCCCGATCGGCGGTGACGCGGGTACCCCACGTCGACGCATCCGACACGTCTGCTCCTCAATGCGTTTTATAGAGGCCTCGTCAAGGCCTGTGCCTTTAGTCTTGCTCCACAATACTTCTGCAACGGCACTTGCTCGCGGCCATGTCCTGCTCAACACATTTGTGTCATCCACCATCTCACCCCACATACAAATCGTCGATCCTATCAGATTCTGCAACAGTGCACTGTCAGTCAGAATTCCTTGGATTGCTAGACGGGGATCTTGGGCGTATAACCAGTCTACATCATGGTTGAGCTCGTTCAAAAAGAATGGAGCTGATTGGATACCGCGGAAACCTGAAGCTAAAACGTTGGCTATAAAAGCTTGGGTGTGAATGTCCCATGTTTGCACTATAGCGTTCTTCGGTAAATGCACATTTGCAGCAAAAACATCGTCCCATACCACGGGAACTGAACCCTGTTTGAGAAGAGAAAATGCTTTTTCGTAAAATAGAGATAGGAACTCGTTGTTTGTTAGATTATTCTTCTGCATGTAACTTGAGGTCTCACGGTCTCTTTCCCAACATTTTGTTTCGACTTCGTCACCACCAAGATGGATGTGAGTGTCAGGAAACACAGCTTGAACTTCTACGAACAGTTGTTTAAGAAAATTGTAAGTTTCATTTTTGACTGGATTCATCGGTGGTGCGTAAGCATTTCGGATTGGACAGTTCGTGAGTATTTCTGGGTGTGACATCCCTATGGCATAGCTATGGCCAGGCATGTCGAATTCAACCATTATTCTGATACCAAGATTCTTTGCGTGATCCCTGATCCTTTCCATATCCATTTTTGTGTAGATCATTGAAGAGTGAAATGCTCCATCTCTACTTAGTTCAGGAAATTTCGTACTCTGATATGGAAAACTCTCGTCATCTACAATCCTCCAATGCAAAATATTCAACTTATTCATCGCCATTGCATCTATAGTCTGTATAATATTCTCTACTGACAGGTAATGACTTCCTGTGTTCAGCAATAGACCACGGTGTGGATAATTAGGACGATCTACAATATCGGTTCTGTTTATCAGAATCTTCTTAAAACCAGATGTTAGATAGAAGAGTTGTGAAAATGTTTCCATCCCTCTTAGAATTCCCCAAACGGAAGAACTATTTAAAATAGATGTTGTTGATACGGTAAGATTATAGCTTTCGTCCATGCCAAAATATGGAAGATCTTCGCAGTCCTTGGTCAAAAAAATCTGCAGTTCTTTCAAAGTATTTCTTGCTGATTGTTCTTCATTATTTTCTGTTTGTCCATTTTCATATTCACGTTTTGTGATATTTGATAAAGTATCAATGTAATCCTTACATCTTTGAATAGCGAGTTGTATCTTAGTGCAATCTTTGCCTGTTATTTTGTATTCTAATTTAAGCGGATCAACATTAAACGTAGCTGATGTTTTGTTTTCGTGCCAAGCTTTTGGCCAAATCTCACCTTTAGATGGATAATATCTTGGGTTTGGTATCATTGCATTAATGCTAACAAAGAAAACATTGAATAGTATAAGATATATGAACACGTGCACCATCTTCAGCTGTTACCGATTTATGAGAGAAACTAAAAACTTTTTTAGATTTGCTAAACTATTTACGCAATCTTAATTTGGCAGGTTTTGGTTCAACAGTTTTTGATTTAAGTTTCGCCTGCAGTAGTAGAGAATATTTACAAACATTAAGTTTCTTATTTCCAATTTTATTTTTACTCTTATAAATATAGCGTTTAACAATCCAAAAGGCTTTAGGTTTACATAACATTCAAATCATTGTTGTTTAAACTAAGACGATATTATGCAGTAACTAACATTCGCTCACCCACATTGTATGGGCCTGTAAACTAAACATGCTATAAGATTTTCATTAAATAGAACGTTATTTTATAAAATGTCTAACTTTGGTAGGTAATATACGGGGATACTCGTCAAAAGAGAATGGGGCCGCTGCCTCCTGAGCGGGGGTCGTGGTTCGAATCCCACCACGTACCAATGTGTTTTTCGGTTTTCGAATTCTATATGTACCTTTAATCGGCGCTTTTTCCGTGCTTCGGGAGGAACGTTAAGCCGTTAGTCCCGGTTAATATCGTTTAATACCGTAGATATTATTCATTAAGCCATATTAGAGGCCAGTGCTAAGCATCGGCGGCTTGAAAACTCTGACCTAATCTAGGATTGGGTCTGGTTTCCCTTGTGGGTTGCGAAGGTCAGATGGAAGTCTACTGAAGTGTCCTTGTCTTTTTTCTCAGAATATATTTCGGTAAATAGGCCGTGTTTGCACGGATCTCATTTGGAAAATTCTCCGGCAGCGTAAATAATTATTTGTAAATAATTAACTCTCAAAACTTTGTCAGACGTGGCGAAACGATCGTAGTTCAGGTCGTTTACGCTCTGCCTACCCCATTAAGGATAAAGGCATGATTATACTGGGATTGATATAATGAAACACGTAAATCAAATATTGCAATTTATTTTTATTTAATGCAAGTTATAAGATCTATTATAATATTTACATCAACAAAATTACTTATGTATGACTAATAGCTACACAACACAAAATGCGGGCCCTATAGCGGGTTGTGAGGGCACACCGCGACGGCGCATACGGCATGAATGCTCCTCAATGCGCAAGACCGTCATTTCACTCGGGGGTTTCCCCTCTGTCTCGCTCCACAACACCTCTGCGACCCCACTGGCTCGAGGCCACACCCTGGTCAGGACATTAGTGTCGTCAACCATCGCCCCCCACATGCAAGCCGTCCCACCAACCAAATTCTGCAACAACGTCTCATTATTTACCAGATTTGTTACAGCTAAGCGTGGCTCATGACTGTAAAACCAGTCTATCTCACGCTCCAGCACGTTCAAGTGGTACGGTGCAGACTGGATACCTCTGAGTCCAGAATTTAGAATATTTGCCATGGATTTCAAACCATCTTCAATGTCATGCACCTGCACTAAAGCTTTTTTTGGCAACGCAACATTCGCTGTAAAGACATCCTCCCAGACTATTGGGACTGTTTCGTTTTTAAGGAACGGAAAGACGTTTTTGAAGAACATCTGTAAAACTATGTTGATATCTATAGAACCATGATCTACCAAGTATTGCTCTACTTGAATATTTGCTGACCAACACCCGTATTCAACAGAATCGCCACCTAAGTGGATGTATTCATCCGGAAAAATATTTTGCATTTCTTGGAGAAGTTCTTTGAGAAGGCTGTACGTATCGTTTCTTATGGGATTCAACGGACGTGAGCTAGTAGGTCCGTCGTAATTGCAATAAGTTATTATCTCAGGGTGCGATTCCTCCCAATAAGCACTATGTCCTGGTACATTAATTTCTACTAATACTCGAATGCCGAGATCTCTTGCATAATCTCTTACTTCTTCTAAGTCACTTTTTGTATAAACCAGAGCTGGATGAAATGCTTGATTGTGTAGTTCCGGGAATTTTGTACTCTGATAGGGAAAACTTTCATCATCAGCTATGTGCCAGTGGAAAACGTTCATTTTGTTCATGGCCATTGCATCTAGATTCTTCAGAATAATTGTCTTAGATATGTAGTGTCGGGCAGTGTCCAGTAAAAGACCTCGATGGGGATAATGTGGACGATCGATTATATCCGTACCTTTTATGAAAATACTTTTAAAATCGTTGGAAAGGTAAAAGAGCTGTGTAAATGATTCTATGCCTCTGATGATTCCCCACACTGAAGAACTGTTTAATGTAGATGTGGTAAACACCGTCAGGTTATAGCTCTCGTCCATATCTAAATAAGGATATTCTTCGCAATCTTGAGTCAAATTAATCTGAAGTTCATTCAAAGGGTTTTCGTGGACCTCTTGCACGTTATAAAAGCTGTGGTCTTGGGAGAAGTTTTGTTTGGACATATTTGACAAATAATTGAGATTGTCTTTACAACGTTGGATCGCTTTATGTATTTTAGGACAATCCTTGCCTACCACATTGAATTCCATCTTCGTTAGATCTGCTTGAAAAACGACGGATGTTTTGTCCTCTTTCCAAGGCTTTGGCCAAATTTCACCTTGAGTTTGTAGGAAGAACCTGGGCTCTTTTTGTATTTTTGCCAAAACATTACAATGAAAGAAAAATAGGTTCAAAAGGCAAAAGTATGAGACGTGTAACATGGTAAATTGGGTGTACAAATCTGAAGCTAATATGAGCTAGAGCCGAATTCTCTTGTAAACATTGTTATGTTTTCGAACTCTGCAGTTTTTACAATGGTATTTAGTATTACTAGCTATCCGCCAGCAGTTTCACCCGCGGCAAAATGTATTTTCCCGTAGAAGTGAACTATTTTTCCACCGTTTATGGTAGCATATGACAATGTGTTCTATTCCAAGATCTAAACTGAATTTCATCCCGATCGATCCACTACTGGTTGAACCATTTGATAAGATTGAACCAGTTGATTTGAGAAGTCGCTAAGCGCTAACTTTTACTTTTCTGTTGGTTGAACCCATTTTGAGTCCCAAAAAATCCAAACTATCGCATTTATAATAAATATTACTCGTACGTACTTAGTAGGATATTTTTAGGCTGCTTTTACGGAAACTGCGGGAAAATGTACACCATCAGTGCACACAAAACACACCAATTAACATGAATTTGTTTTGGGTCAGGGGATAACAGTTTCGCAAACAGAAATTAAATAAATGTCCGGCCATTCTTTATCGCAAAGTTGCAGGCGATCTATCTGTTGAACCCGGAAGTTGAGCCAGGACCAATTTGTTAACGGTTGAGCCGTATCCGGTAGGCAATTCTGCTACGATTACTTGATGCGTAATTTTATGCGGCATTGGACGGGTTCCTGTGACTGCAAAGCGAAGCCTGTCATTCGCTTTAACATCTGTTTTACTGTTTTAAAAAAAATATTAATTTGAAAATTTAATAGCTAGAAACGGGGAGTATACCTGAGATTGACGGTGACGAAATTTCATGACAAACCATGAATATTTTTCTTTTATTTAATTTATTTTAAGAATTGCAAAACATCCAAAATGCCAAGCCATTCCAGCTTATTCCTTTGCTGACTCTACAATACCTCCTCTAACGTCTGCTTCGGATTTCTTTTCAACAATAAAACAGCAATGCAGAATAAATCCCTATTTTCTGACCTAATTAATTCGAGTGGAAAGTTTCGCTGAACGCCCGATGAGTCCCAATAGATTAAGTTATGCTAGTTACGGCGATCCGGCAATCAATCCGGAGATATGTCCGATGGTATCTACGCCCGGTAATCAGATTATAAATGGCATTTGCTTACTTACTTATCTAGCTAAGGTCCAAACATGCATAAACGGGAAAGTTGGTAGACTGCTTGTCTGTCTTTGAAAGGTAAGGTTCGATTACCGGTCAGTTCTTAATATTTCACATTTAAAAATGGGGAGTAGCTATGTCAACAAAATAAAATTAGTTTTATTGTCATTTAACAAGAAAGTTTTTGTCTCTCTCAAGTCGTCATAATGAGACGACGCGACTTGAGAGAGACAAAAACTTTCTTCCATACTGGACTGGGAGAGAAAGAAAAACATAGAATGTTCCAGTTGCCCTTCCTCCCGGGCATGCTGTAGAAGTCAGCAAAAGGGATTCGAGGGTTACAGTGTATTGCAATTTAGGCGATGGGCTGACAACCTGTCACTACAGCAATACACATTACAATCCACAATTCCCTCAATTTTTGTCAGACGTGGCGAAAGTGCCTTTTAGGAGGCGTTTTTTTCGCTCTGCCTACCCCGTAAGGGATGGGGGCGTGATTTTATGTATGTATGTATGTATGTCTCATTATGACTGACACTGATGAATACTTGCTGGTAAAGTGCTTTTAGAATTTTGTTGTGTTTGATTTGAGACCTACTTGTTTAATTCAAGTCACAACGAACAATTTCCCTAGCTCTTGATGGTGACCATGGTATACTGTCGAAACGTCGAGGCTAAAGCCTCCGTCAAACCTACAAGTGAGTCTGAGTACCGGTATATTTTAATAATTTCCCCAAATGTCTAAATTTCTTCCTACTTTCCAGGTATGCTCCAACGAGAACAAGTGCGTGTGCAACCGCGGCTGGACAGGACCTGACTGCACCCATCCAGATGCTCTTCCTCCATCCCCCACTCCTTGGATGCCGGAGAATGCCACCAAAGCCGCCTACAACATGACTAAGAAGGAAACACCGTATGGTGAGTCGGTTACAGTTGTAGAAGATAGGGAGAAGATAGGAGAGGATGAAGGAGTGAATGGAGAGGAGATTGTAGAAGAAGAAAGAGGTGTAAAAGTAGGAGTGGATGATGAAGAATGAGTAGAAGTAGCTTATAGAAAAATTGCGTAAATTCATGATAATTTTCCAATGTTTAAAGATATGAATTTAAAATCAGAATTTGATAAATTGGTATACCAAAATCAATCACTGTACTATTCTTAAAGATATACAGATCAAATTGATTTTACTAAACTACTGTTCAATGACTTAGTTGTTAACAAACTTACTGTATTACATTTTTTTATGATTTCAGGTGTCTAAATGTGTATACGTTGCAATATTCCCCCTACTTGGCCTAACGAATTCGAGCACTACTATCTTAAACAAACAAAGGTTCCTAGGAAATTACTAGAGAGACCTATGGCAGTAAAATTTTAAATCATGCTGGGAAGATTTTTGTTTCTTCTTTTGGTAGTTTCTTTGTGCCAGTGTCAAATAAGCGAAAAGCTTTGCAGTTTGTAGTGGAGGTATTGCTCGGAGGTGGCGTGCCGACGGCCGGCGCCGGCGCACTAACGCGCGGGACCCCTCTCTTGCAGGTGAACACGAGGGGAATAAGATGGGGACCGTCAACATGGTCATATTATTACTCGCTGTCGTGCTATCCGTGTTCGTCGGATTCGCCTGGATGGCATACTGCTTCAGGTAACAACCGTATCTCGGTGTTGTTGCACACGTACTCGTATAACTGTCGCTCGTGCCTGATCGTGTCGTGTCGTGTATTGTTGGTTGTTGTCCCACTTGTCCCGCCGGCGCCGGCCGCTCGCGCCGCGCGCGCCGCACGCAAGCCACGCGTGTGCCACGTGGCCGCCTGCTCCCCGACCCTCGCACGGCGGCCGCGCGGCAGACCCGCAGCTTGCCTGCGGCGCGTGACTCACTGTCTTCTCTTTGGGCGCAGAGAACTACCACGGCTCGAACACGGTGTTCCTCGTGGCGGTGCTCATGTCTGTGGTAGGGGGGGTATTCATAGTATTTGCCCTGAGCGCTCTCTGCTACAGGTCAGTCGTAGTACACAAAAACTTCTCCCTGTGCCTAAGGTTAGTGAGCAGAAAACAGACCAAAGGTAGTCTTTTAAGAAGAAATTTAAATCGTCACCTTCGTATACTTGTATGTTTATTTTAGACGTTAGCGTTGGTGTTTCTGTTCGTATTTACGTCGACGATTGGTTTTGTTTTATGTTTGGAGATTATGTCGTTTATTGTGGTCGTAGAGCTAGTTGGCGGGTGGCGCGTCGGCCCTGTCGGCGCGCCACAACTGCATTTGATCTGTGGTTCTGTGTCCGCGCCGGCGGCCGGGCCGCGCCGCTCGCCGCACGCGGCACACGCGTCTCACGCGCCGCACGCACGCGGGCCACGCCACACACGCGCCACTCGCCCTGTGCGAGGCGGCGCCGTCCGGCCGCCTCGCTGCATGCCGTCAAGGCTTTCCTCGTTGTACTCGAGACACCTTCTCGATTCAAACCCTTAAGATTCTGGGCTCTTGGATGTATGCATTGGCTTATGTGAACTGTGACTCGTTTTCGTTTCCTTTCTTGGTCGGAGACCGCGCCGCCGGGCGCCGCCGACTGCGACCCGGCGGCGCGTTCGCGTCTATATCTTCTGATCAATGCTCGCGCTCAACTCGTTACACGACCGTTAACACTTGAATCAACTTACAGATACGGTACAATCAGTACGAAATCGTGCCTCCCCCGCGAGTGGATGGCACGCCATAACTTAGTGCCACTCTCGAGGTATGTAGCGCACACGGCGGATTAACCGTCCTTTTTTTAACCAATTCGGAGAAGATATAGATCGCTCGACTCATTGTCACCAATCACTTCCACTAACCCTAAATTCTATCAACTTTTGCACGAGAAGCGAATGTGCGATGCACGAAATCTTCTTTAAGCAGCTGTCTATCTAGTTAGCAACGCCTATTGTTACATTTAAGAACTTATGGGATTGTTCCAGTAATATCTTATTACGAAAATTTGATAGAATTTAAACACTATTAAATCACTCTGAAACGCTTTTTCTTCTTCGAATAAAAATTACTGTAAGACTCCCATTACTCTAAGCTAAGATCAATCTCTTGAATGTTTCCACTTTCATAACATTAAATTACATTAAATTCCCATGAGGAATGAAACGAAAATTTAAATTCAGTCCAAATTTTATATCCTTCATTAGTACATTAATTGATAAAGATATCCAAAAGCGCCAGTCTTTGCTTTCGAATCAGAAACTCAAAAAGAAACAGACGAACAAAAGATGAACACTGTTACCAATATTCGAAATATCATCAACATACATACACAAACGGTGAAGTCAACTTTTGTTCATGCCCATTTGATTCAAAATTCGCTTTCAAATCGACTCGGAAACGAAAACATCATGAACAAAATTTTGCGAAAAGGTGTTCTCGATTCCGATAGTATTGGCCCTTTCGTTGCGATTTTGTAAACGTAATCGATTGATCTGAGTGTGCGTTCCTACGCCACGCCTGCATCAGGAGAAAGAGCACTCTGCCGAAGTACGACCCGCCTTACGTGAAGAAGCCCATCGCCAAGAGCTTCGCAGCCGGCTCTACCACCTCCAACAACTCACAAGAAGACATCTCCATCGAAGGCGGAAAGATGCACTCCTTCAACAACACTTTTAGGTACGTCACTCTCACTATCATTTTATATATTGTTTTCTTTCTCAATTCGGCTTTCAATCTGATCTGATATCATCTTCAATTCGTCAACCTGTTTTTCTTTTACACCAATTTGTCAAAATTATCTTTTAATTTTGAATTTTATGTTACATCAAATTTATGGGGCTATCGACCTCTGTAAAAAATATTAGAATAAAAATATGTTTCCTCTTTTTATGGCTCTGGTCTACTCATACAGAAATCTTCTGAGGTACGTCAAAGGCTTGGCGAGAAATAGTATTGCGTCTCACTGCTGTACAATTTTGCTCACATAATTTTCGCTTTTAATTCACAAGCTTAAAGTCCTTAAGCGCTTAAAAGCAGCCAATCTTCGAAGGACTTGCTAATTTTTATTTACGTGTGTTTATAGTCACGCACTGACTTCACGGTTTCTTGCGCGTTTTCGACACGCTTTTCTTTGTTATACTTTATCCTTCTAATAGTTTTAATAGAAATAGATTATTTATTTTGGCCGAGCCAGAACTGATAACGAATAGAAATCGATGGCCACAAAGCATCAAAGTAGAAGGACTTAATATAAGCCAAATCCACACACTGATGAAGGATGGATCTAAAGGTAGCTTCCTAGTAAGCCGTTGCGTTAGGCGAGCCAAAATTATAATGCTTTCACTATTTTTTAGCCGAGGAGATTCTCAAAGAGTGATCTTCCGGCACGGCAATCACATGGCGGGAGCCGGGAATTCTAGTAGATTTGCGTAAGTGTAGAGAATTTTTTACTTTCTTAACATGTACATAGACGACTCTCTTATATTCAGGAAGATGCATTGAGAAGGCTGTTTTTTTAATGCATTCATCGCGATTTTGATCATGTCATTTAGATTTTTAATTTGAGTTCGATTGCTTCAATCATAATTTAGTACTAAGTTTCAAAGACAGGTTCGATACTGACCCATTTCTTCTGTTTCAGGGATCACAAGCAGATGAAACGAGTTCATTCTGGTAGCGAAGATGATCCTACTCATTCAGGTAAATATCCCAAAAGCTAGTAACATAACAGACTTTACATTGTTAAAGCTGCTGGACCAGGGTAAGAAAGCAGGCATGAAAATTATATACATAGCAAAACAGAGATTAATATTGAATTGCATGAAATGAAAAAGGTTTAAATAATAAAGATTTCAGATATTTCCGAACTTTCCAAAGAATCGTAATATATAGATAACCACACACTTGCGGAGCTTGAATAGAGCCACTAATTTCGCCGGAGCATTTGAATGCACGGTAGCACAGCGGTCAGAGCAGGTCGTGGTTTCAAATCCCTCCTGTGGATATTTTTGGTTTCTATATTAATTAAATGTTAGATAACAATAAACTAAGTTCTCTCCTCACAGTAACCTATATCTTTCCAGGAGAGGAAGACATTGCCTTCATAGATGTAGCACCAAATTCAATGGCGAAGTTGCCTGAGAAGGGGATCCTGAAGAAGCATGGTTACGGAGCTGTTGACGGCAAGGACAAGTGGGGAGATGACTCGCAGTCGGAGCAGCTGGAGGCAGGGTCGCAGTCTGATGGACAGGAGCCGGCTGGAGCTGCGGCTGATATGGAGTATAAGTTCAAGGTATATTGATACATGTTTTTATATTCTAAGTTGTGTGTAAGTACTGCTGCATCTTCGTCCCGTTTTTTGGTCGAATTTTGGTATTACATAATTAAAAGTTATAATCAATATTTTTTATCATCTTGAGTACAGATATAATCATTAGTTACAAAATCGTTGATCAAACTACTAAAATCTAATGTAATAGAACAATACAAGGCATTCTTGAAATCTTCTTGTTCTGTCATATCATATAAAGGGATGATGATTGGATCATGTCTCTAATACTTTTTTCTGTATGCTATTAAACTTATCAGACCTGTCGCGGCCTTTCATATTCTGGTCATGCTTTGAGGTACAAAGATATTCTTTTCTGACCTCTTTCTCTTCCCCCTTGTGCAATACTTCCCCAATAGATTCAAGTTATGCTCACACATTTTCCAGGACTTAAACGGATACCACGAGAACATCATCGTGGCCTTGAAAACAGCGGCGCAGCGGGCGAGCGCTGGAGCTGCTGGTGGGTCAGGAGACCTTCGGGCGCTGCAGGAGTATGAATACAAGCGGGAGCGGGCGCCTTCTGCTGAGAAGATACATGAGGCAGAGTTGAGGAGGCAGCGAGCTGGTAAGCAGAAACAGAAGATGTTTAACCAATTGAAGAGGAAGACTGTCCCTGCTAAAACATATTGTCAATGTTATTTCTACTTGCCCAGCGTGGCAAAATAATCTTAAACTTAAAATGGTGGAGACCACAAATGGACAAACGTGGTGTAGGGAATAGCGTTTGGGAGTGGCGATGATTTCTTACAGCAGCGGGAAAAGATTTGATGAGAACGGGATGATATGGGAGAGGCCTTTTGTCCAGCTGTGGACTGACCAAGGTACTGCTGCAGGCTGATAATAATGATACCTTGCACGCTAGCTATCTAGCAACCATTGCCAAATATAGGGAGGTCCATTGCTACTGTCATGGTTACATTTACATACGTAATCTTCTTCAATTCTGATTGTCTGACCTTTCAGGAGACGAGGAAGACGACGAGGCTCCTCAGTGCGGCCCGATTAGGATCAGGAACCTAGAGGACCTGATCAGGCAGCTGGAGCACCACTCCAGCAGGCACATGAGCCCCTCAGGGTCCGAAGACATCAGGATGTCGGAGACTGAGGCGGATAGGCATTATAGAATTGAGCAGGGGGAGGTGCCGTCGTAAGTATTTTTTTCTACTGTACAGCCACGTTCTAAATGAACTAATTGCAAGGAATTTCATTAGTACAGATCCTTAAAATTAATAAAGATATAGAGTCATTTACAAGACTATTGTTGTTGTTTTTTGAGAGATAATTTAATTTCACTCAAAACTGTGCTACAAGTGAAACGGCAGATCAAAAATCTAAAAAAAACTCAATTAAATGTAAACTTGTTTCATACATAAAGTAAGCATATCTCTATTAGGTGATTTGTTTCGAAATCCAATAACCAATGTTCTGACCACTTATCACGATATCCTGTAAATTCCAGTCGCTGTCGCGGTCGCATCCCTCAATCAGGGGAAGAAGAAGCGCGATTCGGGTACCCGCGGTTTCGTGGAAGCGGGAGGCATCACCCTGGAATGTTTGTGGCCGGCGCTACAGCACCTACTGTAGGTAAGTTGTCTGGAAACTTTTGTATATTTTAAAAGTCCTGATTCTTCAAGACGGTGAGTAGTTGGTAAAATATCACAATCATCGCCACATCGGTGGAGCAAAATTTTCTGGAAGAAAATCAGCTGGTACAGTCTTTCTTTTAGCGTTTTAGCATAGCAGTTCCTGGAACAAATTTAATATTACTCGTCTTCATTAAAAAAGTAAATGTTAAAATATGTAGTACTGGGCGCCAAATAAGAAATTTCAAGCAAAATTTCACCCTGTGGTAAGGACTAGTGACGCCTTACAGCCCGCACATTGAAGACGATGATTTACGCTCTCAAGTTCTCTCTCTGTTTACCACCATAAAAATGGCCCCATACTGGGCGCCAACTCCCAAAAATGGACATAATCTCACCGTACAAGTACATCGTATGAGTTTATCCTCCCGGGGCCATGGCGATAACGCTCTATAACGGTCTGGCACCTCTGTTCCAAATGTGACTTCTATCACCTAGGTTTAACATACATACATACATATAATCACGCCTTTATCCCTAATGGGGTAGACAGAGCGTAAACGACCTAAACAAAGGCCGTTCCGCCACGTCTGACAAAGTTTTGAGGGTTATTTAAGATAACTTGTAGGTACATTGCTGTAGTGACAGGTTGTCAGTCCATCGCCTAAATTACAATATACTGAAACCCTCGGATCTCTTAGCTGGTTTTTACAGCATGCCCGAGAAGAAAAGCAGCTGGCAAATTCTATGTTTTTCTCTCGCTCCCAGGCCAGCATGGAAGTACTAGGTTTCACACCGTACTCTTTCCCCCAGGGCCACCACACCACCCACACACAATAGCGATCGCGCATGGAGCCCACGCGCGCGTGCCGCCCGACGACGATGCGCTTTACGAGACGGCGGACGCGGAACGGCTAAGAGACGCGCCCGACAGTGAGAGGTGAGCGAACGCCTTTATTTTGGTAGTACAGATTAGGTCAGTACGAATGATTGCTGTTGTTCTTCAAGGAGCTATTTGTTTTCCTAAAAAATACGCTTTTGATTCAATTTGAAGGTTTTTGAGTAAGCTGTCGGCTTACATATCCTATGGTCTACACAAAGACTCTGTCATGGACTATATCGAAAATAAATAGTCAGATTTTGATGCGCAGAGCTACCCTTTTGTGTAAGCATCAAAACAATAGTAGTCTCAGTGCTGGAGCTCTGGGGTACATACATCTTTGCCCACGATCCTTTAACAACATAGAAGTGGTCCCACCAGATATTTGATTTTATGACTTAGTGAGAGCCCGATGGTGTAGTGGATAGGGCCGCTGCCTCCTGAGCGGGAGGTCGTGGTTCGAATCCCACCACTTACCAATGTGTTTTTCGGTTTTCGAATTTCATATGTACGTTTATTCGGTGCTTTTTCTGTGCTTCGGAAGGCACGTTAAGCCGTTGGTCCCGGTTAATATCGTTTAATACCGTAGATATTAGTCGTTAAGCCATATCAGAGGCCAGTGCTAAGCATTGGCGGCTTGAAAACTCTGACCTAATCTAGGATTGGGTCTGGTTTCCCTTCTGGGTTGCGGAGGTCAGATGGCAGTCGCTATGTGTAAAAACCAGTACCCTCGTTCAATCCCCTAGATTAGGAAGCCGACCCCGTGAGATACGGGATAAGGCTAGGGAGATGATGAGTGACCTTTGTGTCACGTTTGGAACAATGACCAGAACAAAAATATACTGAGTTACATACTTGATGGATAACGGCAATCAATCCACGTTGTTTACCGGGAATGTGTCAATTGGCTTTAATTTCCAAAAAATTTAATGCACACATTGAGGTATGCTCTGAATTTGAATGTGGATGGATATGTTGGGAGAGGACGACCAAAGAAAAGATGGATGGACTGCGTGAAAGATGATATGTCTAAAACAGGTGTGAGTGCAGAATTGACGGCTGACAGGGATGAATGGAAGAAGAAAACGTACTGCGCCGACCCCAAGTAAATGGGATAAGGGCAAGCGAATGATGATGACGATTGAGGTATGCTCTGAAAATATCGTGCTTCACCTTTATATTGATAACAATTCTCCCAATTCAAGTTTATACAAATTACGGAATTAAGGTAATGAAGATTCCTACTAAACGAATCCAGCTTTATTTTGTACGAAATTTTCGCAGCAATGCCGCAGTTAACTGGAACACATTATTACCTAATCAAAAAATTCAAACATGACACTCTCGACACGACACTAACTAGCTACAATATACACTAAGCCAATGCTCCAGAACGGACTCCAAGGTCTACTCGATCCAAATTATATTTAAAAAAACTGTTCTGATTGGTCGTCAAATGTAATATTAGACCAAGAAGCCCGTTCGGAGCCGACACGAGCCACGACTCTCCGTTTCTCTTCTCTATCATTTTCTAGTGATGAATTTATTCAAGCTCAACAACAGTTAGCCCGGTGGGCGAGTGAAGACGCGGTTCCGGCGGCGGTGGGGGCGTTGGGGGCGGCGGGCGGCCGCGACTACTTCCCGTCGCCCCCGGGCAGCACCTCCAGCGAAGCCACGCTGCGAGCCGCGCCGCCCCGCCCCGCGCTGTCGCAACACGGGTCGTCCAGCGCCTTCCCCGAGTATACACACTGACGCGCTGCCGCTGCCGCGCCACCGAGCTCTGACGCGCTATTCTAAAGACTAGACGTGTACGTGCGTTGATGCCGCGCGTCGTGAAGCGTTGCGGCGTAAAGACAACGCGTTGCGACGTGAAGACTACGCGTTGCGACGTGAAAACGATCCGTTGCGACGTGAAGACAACTCGTTGCGACCGTTTCGACGTGAAGACGCCGACGCGAGGCGACGACGACGTACCCCCGTAGCTACTAGTATTCGATGTATCGAGCTCTGTTTGCACTGTTAGGGTAATCACGTTAACGAATAGTTTAACCGTTAGTAATGAACACAATAAATCTTCTCACGCGTAGCTAAAATAATAAAGGTATAGTGAATTCGGTCGCAGGCTCAGCGGTGCATCGCGCCACGAGTCTCGCTTGTGAATACATAGTTATTGTTAGCGAAACCAGTGACTTGTAAATATTATTGAACTATGATCGTATTAAATGCACATATATTAAACGATATGACTGAACTATGGTATTTGACAATTTAGAGTAATACTGTTGTACGTAAGTTTCGATTCGATGAACGTGTGCTGTCGCGCCGCGGAGGGCGTCGTCCGTTACGTTGAAATGTTTAATAATTATATTTGTTCGATTTAAATGATACGCTTTATAACTCTTATATCTGTTCGGCGACGCCGCCCTCCGGGCCGATAGAATGAATGTCTAAAGTACTTTAAGTAAGACTTATCGTTGTATGGACGTAGTGTAAAGCTGTACGGTGCCGAGTTCTTGGACGTCGAGTTCGCTTTCGTTTGACTTCCGACACGAAGCTCAAGTAGCTTTCAAATTAGATAGGCGATTAACAAATTGAGGCAAACCTATTCTCTTCTATCGATGAAGAAGAACCTATTCATAAGCGAAGCTTTAATGTATCATGTCTTAGTTGGACGGTTTTATCTGTGTCGAGCTCGACGTCTTCTGTGTGTGTGGTGCACGGGTCACGATCGTGTCTGTTCGCTGGTGTGACGTCACGCCTCTCGCCTCATGGTGCTGCTGAGCCCCTCGACCGGCAGTTGCCAATGGAAGCTGGGCGACACCGCAACCGTCCCCGGAGAGAAACAATCACTTCATCCAATCACCTCTCCGAAACGACGCCCAACTTCACCTCTACCCATTCCTTCGCGTTAGGGAAACATGACACCAATATCAAAATAATAAAATAACATACGTATAAGTCGAGCTCCTGTTTTATTGTTACAGATTCATTGTAAAATTGACTAGTTTAATCAGAGATCTCGTTTCACCGTGCACGGATAATTTCGTCTTAAAACTAGCCCTAAATACACATATTCTAAAACTTAATGTGAATAAAAGTTATTTCGATTTTATCAGAATATCTATTATTGTATTGACTTTAAAACGAATTTATGCCGATACGCAGCTGTGGGAGATGTATGTTAAAATATGTTATAGTTTTCACGTTTTATTTTATTGACAATTTAGAGGTTATAGTTTCATTCGATATAACTCTAGGTAACTTACAGTTAATAATTGCATAAATTCGACTTAACCCACGCCCGTGCTGTCACAGGCGCGAAACTCCGCAACTGAGAACCTACATCTATCTCACTCTATCATCACCATTTATCATAAATAAGTGCAGCTCAGCATCATTTATGTAGTTTCTCAGTCGTGGTCTTCGACTGGCGCTGTGAGGCCCCGTTCCCAAATAATTAATCTCATAGATACTCGTTATAACTATAAGTAAGTCTAAATAGTTACTATAAACAAGTACAGGGTAGATGTGATTGCAATACTCTGTAACTAGGTGCGACACTCGCTGGGTCGGGGTTGGCTTCGCTCAATGTATGAATGTCCTGAAAGCCAGTAAATCGTGGTCGCTCTAGTTTTAAGGCGTCAACTCTGTACCTTCTAATCTACTCTAAGCGTAAGCTCAATCGAATGTCACTTCTATCTTCTCGATCTTTCTTCTAAATTTAATCTTCATTTCGTTCTTCAATACTTTATCAATATCTTTAAACAGGGTGTAATGGAAGAAATATGCAAGATTTTAGATTTTAAACTTGAAATTATAAATTCTCATTGAATGAATGGTTTATAATCTGACCTAGACGGTTTTTCAACAAGAAATGTGTCTGATCGTATTAGTAAAAAAAAAACCATACCTACATACATATAGTCACGCCTTTATCCCTAATGAGGTAGGCAGAGCGTGAACAACCCAAACAAAGGTCGTTCCGCCACGTCTGACAAGTTTTGAGGGTTGTTTAAGATAGAACTGGATATTGCTGTAGTGACAGGTTGTCAGCCCATCGCCTAAATTACAATATACCCTCGAATCCCCTAGCTGGTTTTTACAGCATGCCCGGGAGGAGATGCAGCTGGCACATTCTACGTTATTCTGTCGCTCCCAGTCCAGCATGGAAGCTAAAAGAAAACCATCTCTAATATTTATAACACATCAAGATCTTTTTCTTACACCTTGTGGTCACTTCAACTACAAAACCAACTTTCACTCTAGCACATCCCTATTATTTCCTCTAAAACTTTAGAATAAAGACGTAATGATAATTAATTGTAATATAAAGAGCCTAATTATCGGATAATTTTGTACCAATTCATAATATAGTCGGTTGAGCGAACGTGCGAGTCGTCGCACCTAGTATACCCAATTTCAATGAAATTTGCCAACGTATTTTGCGGCCCATATATTGCTTTACTTTTGCAACTTAAAATAAATTCAAATTTCAAAACAGCAAACAAATTTTTGTGACAAAGTTATGTTTTGCTGTTACGAAATTTGGACCTTTACCAAATTGCAAAGATAATCATTTTTACCAGCTGCAAAACACGTTGGTTTCGATTGTCAAATTTCATTGGAAGATGGTATAGGCGTCGCGATAACGCGTTGTATACCCTATACTGGCTTGTGTGGCAGTATTACTTTCTGTACATCAAAGTCCAAGGAATTTTGTTAATCGTGGTCACCCTTGTCGGAATGGGACGCACAAACTTTTGGCTTACGATATTAGTGAGTCATTTGTCAGTCGTATCTGCTTACTTCGAGAGACGATTTGTAAAAGGAGTTGATGTTAAACAAAATGTGACAAATGGACGTCCTAAATGTTTCATATACTTAGGTACGAGTAGATTCCAAATGTAACATATAGGATGCCCGTGTATTGGTAAACTACTGGACGTCCTGAGTGTAACATAGTGAACGTTCTGAGTGTAACATAGTGAACGTTCTGAGTGTAACATACAGGAAGCCTTAAGCAGTAAGTGTAACTCAGTAAAGTAAGAAAGTGGACGAAAGTAAAGTGACAAAGTGGACTATAAAGGTACAGTCACACAAGCCAGCAGATACGCGTAGGCCTAATACGTCAATTTCGTACGGCGCCAAACACCGCCATTGCTCACGGCAGTGCTCTGTCTGTATGCGAATGCGAGTAACTCGGAAATTTGGAAAATTGAGGCTGTTACATTAGAGAACAACTGCCTATAAAAAAGATGGCGGCTGCTACAAAAAATAAAATTGACCGAAATCGTTTTTTTTTTTTAGATTTTTATCAGTGATATAAAGTTTATTTCTGTCAATGATAAAAACCTACTAAAAATTTAATGGGTACCGAGTTTTACACAATTTTCTTCTGCGGGCAGCTGCCATATTTTTTTCAAAAGACAGTATGTAATCAAGTGTTATAGACGTGCGAAATTCATCAATAGTATATACTACTTAGATTAGTTTGGTAAAGGAATTCCGAAAGTGTTTTTTAAACGATCGTGAGCAAAGGCAGTACGCATTTTATAGTAATAACATGAAATGAGCTACCTCGTAATAATATTGGATAAAAATGAGCTTTCAGAATGTCCGTTTTCTGTTTTATCTCCAGGTTAAGTCTAGAAACTAAGTATTACTAAGATATTTTCGCACGTTAGTACCACTTTACAAAACGTATTTGAAAAATTGTCTATAGAATTGATATTTTGCATGAATTTCATGAAGTCCATGGACAAGGTTTCAAATAAACAATGTGTTAGAATAATAATAACTAATGTCACGTTTCTATCAAATCATAGTTAGGTTGATACCTTGATCTGAACTGTTAACCACTGTTCTTATGGAACAAACAGAATGAAAGAAATGTATCAAATAAACAAAACATGTTATATTATTTTAGGAAAGTAATAGTATGGCTTAAGCCGTGACTCCAGCGCTCAAAGGAAAAGTGTAACATACCCCCGCGGGGCACGGAGGGGAAGGGACATGTTTGTGAAACCTTTCTCCTCTGCCCCGCGGGGTATGCTTAATGTTTTCTTTGAGCACTGGAATCACGGCTTTATGGACTTCCTATAATTCCTACTCTATGGTAAATCTTTTTAGTTACTAGTCAGGACATAGCGCAGATTATCAATAAAAAGTCGTGCTATTTTATTTTTAGTCTAACACTTTGTACTAAAATTGTAAGGATCTGATATAAGGACACCAATTCTTAGTTTCTCTCGGTTGAAGTAAGTGTGTTGTTAAAGCGAGATGACGAGTAATTTGACGTCCTTTTCAAATCTTTTCTTTAATGTAACAGCCATGTTACACAGCATAGATAAACTTATTGTATCTACTTTAAAACAAAATGGCGCATAAAACTAAAATTAAGATGTAAACTAATCCTATGTAGATACATACAATACAATTTTGGTCTTCTTACTAATTTACAAAAAAAAACAGAAGATGTTTTGCCATACAAAATAGTGATAGGTTCACCATAGCATCAAATCAATTTTGTATTGAATGAATTTTTAAAAGTCGCAAACTAAATTTCTTAGTTACTAAGCCAGTGAGGTATTTGTGCTATCTACAAACGATTGATTTACAAGTTTTTCAAATAAATGTACAATATGAGCTATGCTGTGTAACACTGAAAGTGAAAAGAATTGACCTCGTGTGGCAATAAACAGTTTGAAGAATATTAGAAGTATTGTGTTGAATTGCTTCACCTTCACGATATAAAAAAACGGTTACTTTTGTATCCTTATATTGTTATGAAAATCCATTAAGTATTTACAAAAATTGTGAGAACTCTTGAGATAGTTACAAAGTTGCGCACATAATTTCCAAAAAATGCAACGCACATCTTTTTTGTAACTTAATTTACTTCGCACAAATCTTAACTTTTTTTTCTTGATAGCTCAAAGTGGAGGTGATTTTTTACACATTCAGTAAGATAGAATAGGTAAATAAAGAACTGCCAAATCTAGAATGATTAAATATAATAAAATACTGTTTAACGTAGAAACCGTAAGAGCGTGTGGTAAAATAAATCGAAGAAACTCTTTCGGTTCGAATTATAATACAAGTGATTGATAAAGGACCTAGCTCAAGTTACAGTATTTTAAATAATGTCTAATTTAGTCTGTAGGTACTCTAGAATGACCTTTGTATTATTATAAAACTTCACCCCACGTTTATATGGAAGAAAAGGTCGCTAATGAATTGGAACTAATGTTACCTAAAGAAACATAAAAGGCAAGAACCGTGAACTACTTTGTCATATTTTAGAATACCTTGTAGGAGACATAGAGGTCATAATATAATAGATTTTAGTAAGATTTAGATCTGAAAAACTGAGTTGCTCAAAAATATGACAATTACCTCAAAAACGGTGATTTTACAGTTACTATCATTCGCAGCAAAACATCACTGCCGACAACTGATTTAGAATTGTTAAGTGATATTATGTAATATAAAATACGAATTTTAAACGAAAAGACGTTAAGACGTTGTAATTTTCCGTTTAATTTTGTCCTTGTAAATAATATTTGCTATATGATTTACTAAATGAATGTAACATATTATTAATGAAAAAATAGATGAACACAAATTTTACGCTTTGTTTTATTGAAGAAATCCCTTTAAAAACTAACTTGCAACAATACAGTAGACCAAATAAAAAAACATGAATGTTATAAGAGATTAGAATTAAATGTGAAGTAAGTTAGTGAAAAGTATTGAATATTGAAACTTGAAGAACTAATAAATTATATAAACTAGCTATGATCAATAGATAACATCGAAGAACCTCAGTAGGTTTAACAAAACAAAATTTTCTAAGATGTTTCTCATTTCCGCAATTTCCGTATCCTTAGGTATTGCAAACTTTTGTTTACAAATTGATAAAATTCGTACATTTAAAACTAAGTAGAAATCTCAGCAGTCTCACTTTCACTTTTACGCTTAATCAAAAACTTAGCAAAGTCATCGTTTTGTGGATCAAACGAATCCATTTTCTCAAACTCCCCAGTCATAGCAGCCTGCTCGATCTGATCTCCGAAACTCTTCACGTCATCTCTCCTCAGTTCCACCATGTATTTCCTAGATTCAAGGACGACAACTGCATCATCTCTTGCCATCGACCAAACGCTGGGCTTCACGCGAGCCAACATATTCTGTCCTACGAAAACACCATGGAATAATCCCTGGAACTGAGGCTTATGAGGATAGTGCTCCAAAGCAGACAGAGACAGAAAGTGTATTTTCCCGTAATCCATGTTGATATAAGTGTTCCGATCTTCACGAAGAACTAATGGAGCTTCAGGTCCTCTTTCAGAAATCTTCGCATCTATATTGGCAAGAACAACCATTCCTAAGTTCTGCTTCGTATCCAAGTTCATAGCTTCCACATCAAAATTCTCCCTATGTTCAAGTTCATAGAGCATCCTCATGACATTGCGTTCAGAAATATCAGTGCTGCGTTTGTAGTTCAACCCTTGAGATGACTTCAACATGTCTTTTTCTTCACAGTCCATTCCGTAACATACGTAGGGAGAGGTCACCATGTCTCCCAAGTATCCTCTATGAAGATATCTATCACCACATTTATAAACTCCTGCAGCTAAGCTGACGTTCGGACGACAGACTTCAGTTTCAAGCCAAGTATAAGCAATTCCATGCTCTCTAAAATGCTTGTATTCATGGAAGCAGATGGTCCCTGCAATCTCTTTAAGACGCATGTGATAGTCCCAATCAAAAACTCCATTCTTGGAATCATATCTGATGCCAAGACTCTGGCGCAAACGATAGTCCCAAAGCTCGTTGGCATTAAATTGGTTAGTATTACCAGTAGTCCAAAAATTCAGGAGATTTTCCATGTAATCTCTTTCACGATACTTCATCTGGTCAATAGATATGCAAGGAAGAAGACCATTCATATATTCAGGGTTCGTGATGATGGAGACTAGCTGACGGGCTTTAGCTATCAAATACCTGGACGTATTCGGGCGCAGCAATAAGTTACCATGGATCTCCATAAACCGACGGGTCTTTTCGAGGAGTCCGCATCGTGTTGTCTTTTCCAAAGCCAAGGTCATCAGTAGAAGTTGTCGAGCTACAAGTTCTGGTGTTCCATCAATGACAAAGAGGTTCATGTATCTTCGAGTGTGTCTGTAAGCCTGGGCTAGCGTTTTGAGGAGGTGTCTTGCATCGGAGCCTCCAATGACCAGGAAATTCAGTTCGTACTGACTATCGTCTCCATGCTTCAAATACTCCTCTTGAAGATCTAAAGCTGGTGATACGCCCCAGAACATTTTTGGTTTTGTTTACGATTTTCTAGATGTTTACCGACCGGCTGATTGAAGCTGAATGCAAAGCTGAATGCTGTCAGTGTCATGGCGACGGATAAACAAGGTGGTGAGGCGTGAAGATCCAATAGGGCGTTGCCATGACGACGAGTTATTTTTAATTTTGCCGCCAGTAAGTATGTCACACTCAAGTCACATAAGTTTCATATGATAATTAATATGCGAATAAAAATAATGCTCTGTAAAATAAAGGAGAGGCACCAAGTAGAGACCTCGGTAGCGACTATGTAACAGGTTCGATTCCTGTATTGACTAATATATTACTAGCGACCCGCCCCGGCTTCGCAAGGAAATTATCAGTGTTTCTCTACTATATTATGCATGTATTATACATATAAACCTTCCTCTTGAATCACTCTATCCATTAAAAGAAACCGCATCAAAATCCATTGCGTAGTTTTAAAGATTTATGCACACAGGGATATTGGAACAGAGAAAGCGACTTTGTTTTTTTTATACTATATAGTGATTAGCCTAAAGTGTCCCACTGTTGGGCGAAGGCCTCCCATTCTTTCTTCCATGTCTCACGGTCCTGTGCAATTTCCCAGCAATCCTCGCTATAAGCATTAAGATTGTCACTCCATCTCTTACGGGGACGACCTCGTTGACGATTTCCATCAGTATAATATCTATAAAGTAATAATATCAAAATAATTAAAAAAAATATTTAGATAGGACAAACAAATAAGTAAAACTAGTTTATTTTTCTAGGACAAACTATTTAATTTGTTTATTTAAATGCCTCTTTGCTTACATCTAGACATAGTACGTCATAATTATAAATTAAATTATTATCATAACTTGTTCTGTACAATTTTTTAGAAATAAAGAAGGTAATGTCTGAACAAGGCTCAACTAATAATCAAACACACATTGTTGGGAAATATAGTGCAAGAGCCAGGTCCAAATTTCGTCAATCATGCCGCATGATAACTTGTAATTGTTTCGTATAATGTTTTAACGGGGTTTTCACCACGATTTCTTACACATGATTAACCAAATTATTGGTGATATTTTTAAATCAATATAATATTAATTTCGATGGAATTCGGGTTCGTTCGTTTAATCATTGTTTTTATTTTAACAATAAAAATAATTGCATAAACCATCTTAACTTCTAATAATTATATTTTTATGAACCTATTATTATCTATTAAATACCTTCTACAAGTTGGTTCAAAATACTGTTTTTAACTTATTTTATTAGGAAATAAATATGCCGTAATACAGACTGCTGCCTTAAGGAATATGCATAATTTGATTTTATCTATATTTTATTTACTACAATTATTATTTTTTATTCTAAATCAAGTATAGTCCACTATTTCGTTTTATTTTTCTACGTAAGTATATTATAAGTACCTTTACATAGAACTTTATATTTTTGGTAACTTGTCTAACTTATCAATTCATTCGTATTTCATAATTTTACAACATCAAAAATATTTTTATTAATTAAGAATATGAAAGAATTCTTAATTCTTTTAAATAAAAGAGTTTATAGACTAGATAAGCGTTTCGTTATGAACTGGAAGTAAAAGTGATTAAAAATAAATAACTTTCGTTTACTAGTTGCGAAGAATAATTCACAACTTCGTTTGGAGAGTAGGAAAATTAATATGGTCATCAACACAAAAAATACAGTGTTTGGCTGACAATCTATATACAAAAAGTTGGTTTAGATTTTTCGTAATCTACAAACTGGGTAACAATCCTCAAAACTTGAACTAATTTTAAAAAGTTAGTAAATAAGTTAGTCAAACTAACTTTAATTTAGACATTATTCAAAGACACAACAGACTAGAGAAGACTTCTATCGAAATTTTAATACGCGTTTTAATACTATCAAAAGATAGCAATAGCACTCCAACGCAAGAATGTTGCTATCTGACTCCACTTATGAAAAATAACATACAAACAACGTTATAGTTTCCGGCAGACTTATTGAGGTAGTAGGAAAAGTTAGCCCATCTAAAATTCACACGAAGTCGCTTGAATTTAAGATAGAATTTTTGATGTTCGAACTATGCCAATCTACAACAAGTAAATTGCCGTTTACTATACCTACATTTGGATTCTGCGTCTCATTTTTCAGTAAAGAACTGACTACCACCTCAGTTTCAGTGGTAACCATCTCCATTGTCAAGAGAACCTCGAGTTGTCAGGAGAGTTCAACGACCTGGGTTTCTGCGAGTTAGCTTCAATCGAAGATGCCCCCGGTGGCCTGTAAGCTGGACCAGTACTCCTGTGGGTATATGTGGATGACGTCACTGGAACCTTGCGAGTCTGTTTGATCTTTAGTTTATTCAGCCACAAGTCTCTCGTCTTCTTGTTCCCTAATACGAAGAACAGAAACAAAACGAACCCTTGGAATGTCGCTGTTAACGTGAAGAAGTAAGCAGCTACGATATTCCAAGCGAAAAGACCGAACACCCAAGGTAGCCCAAAAAGGAAAACCAGTAAACAACTGACAGACGCACATCTAACTGCTTCGTTAGTATCACCGTGCCTCTGGATCCTTCTAGAAGCAAACACGGATCGAACTATAAGAACAAATAGTGTCCAGTTTGCAAGTAACATTATAGCGATTGGTGCGTAGACGGTTAACCATAGTGAAAGATCTGTGGGATAGCAGAAACTTCCACTTGGAGTTTTCTCTTCGAACCTTCCAGCGTAAGCATGAGGGTTCACTGAAAGTAAGATTCCAACGACAGCACAAGGAGCTCCCCAAGAGAAAGCAGAAGCTCTCAGCAATTTGTGAGAGGCATCTCTCGTGAAGACAATCACCAATCTTCTGTAAGACAATACAGCTGCGACTAACATCCAGCAGAAGGATGCTAATACAGAATAGTGTAGCATAACCCCTACTAGCATACAAGGGATGTCGTACACGTCGAAATTGGCGAACACTGCTATTAGAAAACAGGTCACCAGGATGAAGATTGATATGCAAAGTTGAAGCCAGATTTTGTTGCTATAATCTCTCCTCCAAGACCTGAACATGGCTGCGGTCAAACCTATCATGAAGAGTCCGAACATTGACATTATACAACCAATTATCGTTAAAATTTCAAGAACAGACTCGTTTTTCTCGGAAAATACGGCTCTTGGAGCCAATATTTCAGCAAAATGTGTGAGATGGTCGCATCGGCAAGTGTCCAGCATGCCTGGTTCTGTGGACTTGATGAATGTGCAGCCATCTTGCAGCCAATCCCCGGTGCCATCCTCGTAGAAATGCCAGTAAGCGCAGGTTCTGCTCTGGTTGCGGTCAGGTTCTTCTAGCAGTGGAGCTAGATGGATATCGATGACCTGGAAGATGAAATTAAATGTTGGGAAACCTTGAACACAGTGAATCAATGTAGAATTTGAAAAAGTTTTAGCAGTAGTGAAACCAGAAGCCGAAAGGAGTGCCTACAGCTACACTATATAGCTCCTCACCAAAATAAAGTATCGAACAAAACTAGTTTCCGTTAGTAACAAAGAATGATAAGTAGTAATATAATCAAAAACAATATTAGAGACTGCATGGAAGCCTCTGACATCATGGTTTAACGAATTGATTGAAGAAAAACCCTGCAAAATTCACTATCATTCTTAAGAAGATCTCTTTAACTGACCTCTCCATGCTCAAAATGCGTCAGGTTCTCCACATTGATGCTCAACACCTTGCTGTTGACGGCGTATGTTTGAGACCTGAAGGCTCTCTCAGTCCGGTATACCACGAAGCTGATTCGTCGAGTGGAGTTGGCTACGGAGTCTGGTAACTGGACTACTGCTTCGCTCTTGTTGGAGGCTAGCTGGGTGTCGTTAAGTTCATCTGCAAAAGTAAATATTTTCGTAGATATGTCTCGCTCGTAACGTATTTGATTTAATTCATTAGTGTTCCGTATTAATTAATTCGTTTTTCGTGCAGTATCGCGCTCGCTTCACTATTTTCGCTTTATAAAAATAGCCCGTAGTTACCTGTGATAATCTCGAAAGCCCCCTGTGTAAAGACATCCCCATCAGTGGCTGCGATCCTCAATCCTCTTACAGGAGCCTCAGGGGCACAATCAGCTAATACCAGGGCGATGTTCGAGCGGACTGTTGAAGCCTGGACGGAACCGTTGAGGTTGACCCTGCTACCGAGCTCATCGAGGAGGTGAAGGAATTCTCCAGGGATATCGAGGTCGTTTTCCAGAGTTAGTAAGTTGTCGACCTGAAAGTTTGTTTGTAGAATAATTTAAATATCCTTTAAGTAGAGTATCAATCAAGTCAAATGCCTAAGCGCTTATGATCAAATTTTGAGAGGATTTTTAAATAGGATGCGCCTAATTAAATTACAATATAAATCGAGGGATATCAGTAGACTGCCTTTTGCAGTTTTACCAAAAGGAGAAGCAACATTTATTTCCCTCATTCGATCTCTGGGTCTGTCTCTCTGAGATCATTCACTATGGAAGAAAGATTTACCTGATCAAAAGTATTTTCCACGTCATCGACTGTAATGGGTATTGAATCGTTTTGCTGCAGCAATGTTTCCAAAGAGTCCAATACCTGCTGAAGCTTCTCATCGGGCTGAAAATATAAGAATTGTAAATTAAAAATCCAGAGTCCGGCACCAAAAATCTTGCTATGATACGTCGTTGTAAGAGAATACGAGAACTTTTAAGGCTTCCAGTGTTTGACAAAGTTCTGACTATGGCAAATGCTGAGTCAAAAGCATTCAACGCAAAATAAAACATTAGTTTCAAATTCATTTTAGGAACCTATCAACTATCTATCACACGTTAATCAAGTTATGGTTTTAAACAAGCACAAACAAGACGCGAGCAAAAGCTGATAAATGATGCAAACAATTCAGCATACCTTCCTTACCAGCTTTGTTTCTGCAATATAATCAATTTTGGAGGACTTGATCAGTCATCAACACATAAAGATGGACAAATTCACATTATGACTAAATATAAAAAATAGCAGGGTAAACTTTTGTAGAAAGAACGGCTGCCCAATTTGGGTCTCCTCCAGTAATCGCAATCTTTTTACTTGTAGCCGAAATTTTCCCTTCTTCAAATACAACCTTCAATGAATGAGATTCTGGTTTCGATATCGACTCACCGCTAGAGTTGTAGGAAGCACCGGTACCACCGTCGAGACCGTTTCTGTCGAGTATACTCCCGTCACTGTTGACACAATCTCATCCGGATGAATTGTCACTGTCGATACCACCTCATCAGGGTTTTCCGTTGTTGTAGAGGGATATGGCCAGGTTGTTGGTCTTGTAAATTTGTAGGTTGAGACTTCTTCGGAACTGCTGTCGTCGTTCTGGCGTAGAGCCTCATCGGTAGTCTACAATGTTAGTACGCGAAGCTTAGTGTTAATCAAAACGAGCAAGTTAGGGGTGTAAGGTGCAGTTTCAGTTTTTGGTACACCACTACACCCTGTATGAATAGTTTTAATGGTTAACTGTTTTTGTGTTAGAAACAATGAATCATGCAGACGATCAGGCATTTTATGTAATGTGTCTGGAGTTTTTACCTAAGTCTGGTTGAAGTTGTACCTAATCCTGATTAATAGTTTTGTTGTAATAGCAAAGTCCAAATTTTCTTCAAGGTCTTACTGTGAATACACAGATCTAATAGTATTCAGTATTAGCTTCTTATGAGCGTACTACATGTAGTTATTTTCCTAAGACAAAGATATTCAGTAAAAACAATTGCTGATCAATCTCTAAGGTGTTGACATACCCATGAAACTGAACAATTTTCCCCAAAGAACATGTCAGCGGCTACAGTCATTTTGTATGGGACAGCCTTTTTTCTACTAAGAGAGTCTAGTTATTTGAAACTGGTGATCGAAGAAACTTAGGTATATGAATATAGAGGGATAAGGTAATTTAAAGTAAATGATATTCGTGTATGGGTTTGCATTGTAAAAATGTGTTGTGTAACATCTATAAACGTAAGTCAAAGGACATATTACGTTGTTTGCTTTTATCAGGCGTTATGCTTTCAACTTTTCGGTATAAATTAAAAGGAAATGTGCCAGAAATCTAACTCAAAATCCTAGAATGTTTCAGTTGTAATGTGCCAGGAATTTATTATTTTTTAAGAAAACTTACAGTAGGTGGCGTTCCAACTGTTGGTATGAACTCAAACACTTCAGCGTTGACCCTTACATCGAGCGAGGCTGTTACTGGTGCTAAAGTGGTGCATCCTTCCACCGCCGTGGTCACCCATTGGACACCCTCGTCGAAGTCCCCAACGCAGGTGTAGTTGCGGCAATCGCGGGTTAGGGATGACCCTGGAAGATGAACGGTGGTTCATGGTGAGTATAATATGGGTGTCAATAAGTTGGAAAATAAATACAGATGTAAATACAATTTTATAACAGGCACTCACTTAGGAATATAAGTCGCGTACTTAGCGATACGAGGCAGGACGCAGCTGGGTACACAGCTCCGCAACCTTCGCATTTAATCTGATGAAGGGACTTCGAATGTCCCGGAACATGTCATGAAGTACGCGACTTATATTCCAAAGTGACTGCTCAGTGCCCGTTATTAAATACTTATTTATTTATTTCAATTACTACGGCGTACCAATTTCATATAGACTTAGAATGTCTCACTTAAGTTTAAATATTTGTTATAGGGTTAGCAAAATATCTATATAATAATAAAATATGTAGGTAGAGCAGTAAATTCAGAAAATGGTAATATTAGTTCAGATAGGATAGATTGCAACTAATACTTTTACCCCTCTCTATAAAATAACAACATTTTCTTACATGTATGCCAAAGACAATAAATGCAAAATCTGATTTACTTCGCTGAATCGAAATTTACGTAGGCACCGTTCAAAGAAATTCCTCGAATATATCATACGTAGATTCAAGTAACAGAATCCTAAACAATCAACAAATCAAACATCAATCTAATGATAATCTGTGGTCGAGGAAAAAAGGCCACATCAGAACTGGCGCCCGGCGCCCACTTGTTCAGGAAATTACAGTGGACTTACAGATAACACAGGGTTATTTTGGATAGTTACAATACGCAAACAGTGTTAGGTCTGAAAACGGTTCAATAACATAACTTTTTTTTCAGGGTTGATTAAACCACAGACTTAATATAGCCTACAAATTAACAATACTGTGCAGTACAGTGGTGAGGGGCGTTCTTATAAATATATGTGCAGTCAGCACCGATTTCTGGGCAAGGCCGCTCGAAACAAATGAGATTATTATAGGAAATTATTAAAAGATTTTCATGAAATTTCATATATTTATTACAATCAATCAATTGAGCAAGTACACGAATTTCATGAAAATCTAAATAGAGTTTCCGGAATTAATCTCATCCGTTTCGAGCGGGCCTGCCCAGATGTCGCCTTTGCACACTGTACCTATGTACGCACCTGTACGCACTCATTCATTGCCTTCTCTAAAGTTATCTTTGGATCTCCTAATCGTGGCATAGCCAAAAGTATGGACAGACATCAACATCTTAATAACTTTTCTTTGATGTAGGTAGTTCACATATTTATGCACCTACCTACGCGTTTGATGTACGCCGCTACCGGCGAAATTAATGGATATCGCTATTATTAACTGAAGCTCGATTGTCAGCGCCTCGAAAACCGTAAATTTGACGTATTAATAGATGGTAGGGCTCGATTCTAGATACCACCGGCTAAAAATAAAATTAAAATCTATCTGTCACTTGAAATAGTAAAATTGAAAAAGGACAGGCGATTTATACTCTATGGTTTTACATTTTGTCTGCTAAATTTTGAAGCGCTTTTGCACGTTTCCCCAGTATTTCTATATTTTTTATCCGCTATGTCAAATGACGGCGAATATAAATGACAGATAACGCAAAAACGGCCGACTATAAATCATAAAATCGAATCGGATTAGATCTCCTGCCCTGTTCCAATGTTTTTAGTCTGACAAATAGATTTTAATTTTAGTTTTAGCCGGCAAATCTGGAATCGACCCCATTGTGGACGCATTAAATTGTACTGTTTAGTCTTTCATACTCATAGTTCTGTCAAAATAGATTATCTATGCGATCTGTGGCAACAATGGAGAAAATTAAACAGCTTTTGCGCGCGGGTTTCATTCATGATAGAGTTTCAGTGGTCGTTGATTTTCCCTATTCATATATCATCTATCTATATATATAAAAATGAATCCCTATTTCCCTTGGTCACGGCATCACGCCTGAACGGCTGGACTGATTTCGCTAATTCTTTTTTTATTTTGTTCGTTATTATCAGGAGAAGGTTCTTATGAAAGAAAATATTAAGGAAATTGCGCGGAAAATTAGAAAATTTAAAATTACTTAACCACCATATAAACTGGTCATAACTATCGGGTCAGCTAGATCAACCTGACAACTTTATATAATAAAACAATTAACTTAATAAAATAGAAAATCTGCTCATTTATGGCATCTAAGGCGGAACAAAGTTCGCCGGGTCAGCTAGTATCATATATCTTCTTTCGTGTCGGCAAGAAACACGGGCTAAATCTTGCAAAAATATCCCCGCTGATATCCCTACATACATACATATAATCACGCCTTTATCCCTAATGGGGTAGGCAGAGCGTAAACGACCTAAACAAAGGTCGTTCCGCCTCGTCTGACAAAGCTTTGAGGGTTATTTTACTGATAGATTTGTAGGTATATTGCTATAGTAACAGGTTGTCAGCCCATCGCCTAAATTACAATATACTGAAACCCTCGGATTTCTCAGCTGGTTTTTACAGCATGCCCGGGAGGAGATGCAGCTGGCCATTCTACGTTATTCTATCGCTCCCAGTCCAGCATGGAAGCGGTGTTACTGCGAGCGCAAAGAACCTCCTAACCAGCTGGCACATTCTATGTTTTTCTCTAGCTCCCAGGCCAGCATGGAAGACCCAGCATGATATACCTAGTAGGGACAAAAGGATATTTTTTTACCTAGTTCCTACCAGAGGGGTACGATGAAATTATATTTCCACCTATCTATATCTACTTTATCTTGACTAGTATTCCGGGTATTAGGTACAGTGTCCCGCAAACTGATAGGGGTTGCTCAGTTAACGAAACTGAACAACTGTCACAAAATTATTTTAGGCAACGATTATTTTCCTTCCATGCTGGCCTGGGAGCGAGAGAAAAACATAGAATGTGCCAGCTGCATTTCCTCCCGGGCATGCTGTAAAAACCAGCTAAGGGATCCGAGGGTTTCAGTATATTGTAATTTAGGCGATGGGCTGACAACCTGTCACTACAGCAATATACTTACAAATCTATCTTAAATAACCCTCAAAACTTTGTCAGACGTGGCGGAACGACCTTTGTTTGGATCGTTTACGCTCTGCCTACCCCATTAGGGATAAAGGCGTGATTATATGTATGTATGTATTATTTTCCTTTCCCACACAAAATGACCATCTCGATCAGACAGTTTGTATGGAAAAGCAAAAATATTTATTTATTTCCTGAAAGAATTTCCTGGTGATAGTTTTTGATTTTATTGACTGAGCAACCCCTATCAGTTTGCGGGACGCTGTCCCTTACACCCCGTAGTTAAAATAAATATAATACAATTTTGTAGCAATTATAGGATTTGACATTATTATGTTAATTACCTAACCTACCTCACATCACTTCTCTTTTTTGCTTGATTAGTAAAGTTACATTCTAAATACAATGTAAATACTAAAAATATACACACTTACATACATATAATCACGCCTTTATCCCTGATAGGGTAGGCAGACCATAAACGATCTAAACAAAAGTCGTTCCGCCACGTCTGACAAAGTTGTGAGGGATATATAATATTGCTATAGTGACAGGTTGTTAGTCCATCGCCTAAATTACAATATACTGAAACCCTCGGATCCCTTAGCAGGTTTTTGCAGCATGCCCGGGAGGAAATGCAGCTGCCACATTAAATGTTTTTTTCTCGCTCCCAGTCCAGCATGGAAGTATTTAACAATGCGAGAAAATAAACATTTATTAACACTGTGAAAGATTTTAAGTAATGATTTAATCATTTTTTGAAGCAAATTTCGAAGCCCTACGTAGTTCTTAAACTACATGGCTAAATGTCGCTAACGTCGCTATAACGTCTACATAAAGAAAGACTATGATAAATTCGTCGCTCCCTCTACCGTTTCTGTAGCTCAGTTGGTAGAGTAATGGGCCGGCATTCCAAAGACGCAGGTTCGAGTTTTGCCAGAAACGAATTTACTATTTTATTTCATTCTAGCGACCCGCCCCGGCTTTGCACGAAAATTATCCTAAATTGCAATATACAGAAACCCTCGGATCCCTTAGCTTTTACAGCATGCCCGGGAGGAAATGCAGTTGGCACATTCTATGTTTTTCTCTCGCTCCCAGGCCAGCATGGAAGAAAAAATTAAAAACAAGGAATGAAAATCAATAATTCCAATTATAAACGATCGGTTTAATTTGACATTTCGAAAGCGTAAAGGCCCTCACTATTCCTGCTTCCTGATTGGCGGATCCAAACTATCCAACGTCGCGTTTAACTAGAAGCCACCGTTTTTTCGGGATCCCGATGGTGTAGTGGATAGGGCCGCTGCCTCCTGAGCGGGAGGTCGTGGTTCGAATCCCACCACGTACCAATGTGTTTTTCGGATTCCGAATTTTATATGTACGTTTATTCGGCGCTTTTCCGTACTTCAGAAAGCACGTTAAGCCGTTGGTCCCGGTTAATATCGTTTAATACCGTAGATATTAGTCGTTAAGCCATATCAGAGGCCAGTGCTAAGCATTGGCGGCTTGAATACTCTTACCTAATCTAGGATTGGGTCTGGTTTCCCTTCTGGGTTACGGAGGTCAGATGGCAGTCGCTCTGTGTAAAAACCTGTACCCTCGTTCAATCCCCTGGATTGGGTAGCCGCTAGGCTAGCCGGATAAGGCTAGGGAGATGATGACACATCAAATTTAGACACCAGAAGCGACACCAGTTTCCCCTTTTGCTCCGTGTTACCACCCAGGCCTGGGTCCAACCAGCCACCATCCAGCTGCAGCTAAAAGACCACCCTCGAGCCCGCGAAGGCATCCAGCAGGAGACATCAGGTTAGTGGGTTCTTTGCGCTCGCAGTAACACCGCTTCCATGCTGGACTGGGAGCGATAGAATAACGTAGAATGTGCCAGCTGCATCTCCTCCCAACAACAACCTCTTAACTGACAACCTGTTACTAATGCTGTAAAACCAGCTAAGGGATTCGAAGGTATATTGTAATTTAGGCGATGGGCTGACAACCTGTCACTACAGCAATATTCAGTTCTTTCTAAACAACCCTCAAAACTTGTCAGACGTAGCGGAACGACCTTTGTTTGGGTCGTTGACGCTCTGCCTACCCCATTAGGGATACAGGCGTGATAGTATGTATGTATGTAACACCGACCTTTACTCTTTCTTGGCCGTATTTTTTCCTTCCTTACATAATTTACTCCAATAATTTCTCTCTTCCTATGTAATCTAATACCATAACCATATCCTATGTACCTGCTTATTAGTTAATCGCAAGAACCACGTCTGGGCTTCACTCTAACTAAAGGTTCGTGTCTACCGGTTAGATTATCATCAGATCTCGGAAGACAGATACTAGCGAAAACGTCTTTAATTTCTGTTTTTTTTCGGCTTCTTCCATGCTGGAGCGAAAGAAAAACGTAGTATGTGCCAGCTGCATTTCTTCCCGGGCATGCTGTAAAAACCAGCTAATGGATCCGAGGGTTTTTGTACGTGGCAATTTAGGCGATGGGCTGACAATCTATCACTACAGCAATATCAACCAAAGTTTTGAGGGTTATTCAAGATGGTTTTGTACGTATATTGCTGTAGTGACAGGTTGTCAGCCCATCGCCTAAATTACAATACACTGTAACCCTCGAGTCCCTTTTGCTGTCTTCTACAGCATGCCCGGGAGGAAGGGCAGCTGGAACATTCTATGTTTTTCTACCTCTCCCAGTCCAGCATGGAAGTAAGTAAGTAAGAAGTAGAGTTTGTTAGTTTGTTTAATAAATAAACAAACACAATATGCATCTACCATTGAAAACATTGTATTCTCAATCACAATCAGACTTGTAATTTCTTTAGTATATGTTTAACACTTTGGTATGATAAATTTTCTTTAATTAATTCAATCATTTGGCACTTTTTCTTCCATGCTGGCCTGGGAGCGAGAGAAAAACATAGAATGTGCTAGCTGCATATCCTCCCGGGTATGCTGAAAAACCAGCTAAGGGATCCGAGGGTTTCAGTATATTGTAATTTAGGCGATGGGCTGACAATCTGTCACTACAGCAATATACTTGCAAATCTATCTTAAATAACCCTTAAAACCTTGTCAGACGTGGCGGAACGACCTTTGTTTGGGTCGTTTACGCTCTGCCTACCCCATTAGGGATAAAGTCGTGATTATATGTATGTATGTATGTATTTGGCACAAAAATTACGTATTAATAGTTTTTGCTATTTAGCAAAAAACGCTAACACAAAAATGCAAAATTGTGCTTCATGGCAAGTGGAAAAACAACTTTAAGCATCGATTATTAATAACTGTTACCTCCTTCTATTGTTCAATGGCGTATAATATTGTAGAATTAAAATTCCTTGTTGACATGCTATATAGTCTACCTGGCTATTAGGTTACGGAACTACATACATATAGGCGTGAGCCTATATCGATACTGGGGTAGGCAGAGCGTAAACGGCCTAAACAAAGGTCAGGAAAGTTTAGCGGTTTATTAAAGATAGATTTGTACTATACCGGCTGACTACTGTAATATACCTATATTACTGTAGTCAGCCCATCGCCTAAATTACAATATACAGTAACCCTCGGATCCCTCAGCTGGTTTTTACAGCATGCCCAGGAGGATTTGCAGTTAACGGAATTTTTCCTGGATAATCATAAAATTATCTTAACATGTCTCTCTAACTCCTATTTATACAGCATGCTCGGGAGAAAATGCAGCTGGCACATTCTATGTTTTTCTCCCACTCCCAGTCCAGCATGGAAGTACAAATTTACTAAAATACAAATTAAACTTCCGTTCAAATATCAGAAGGAAATTTCAATCGGGAAATTTAATAGGTACCTATTAACTTTCCAATGTTAAAATATCTGTCGTGGTTATGTTTATTCTTCTTAGCGAGTGGATTCTCGAATCGAACGACCCGATGAACACTGGTGTCAGAGTTTTCAAATCGCCTAGTAGCACAGCTATTGGGCCTCTGACGTGGTTTGAGTAACGACCACTATCAAATACAGCGACCGGGACCGACGACTTAACGTGCCTTCCGAAGCACAGAATCCTTTTCTTTTTCGGACACAGCCTGCAATGTCCTAACCAAACTGGGGAAAACCTAACAAAAAGCCATCAACTTTGTGTTTCCCGACCTGGATATTGAACACAGGACCTCCGGATCGTAAGCCCATAGATTTTACCACTAGACCACGAAGGCAGTCCTTATGCTTATTCAACAAAACAATCACTTCTGATTACATTACGGACTTGCAGACATAATATATGTCACCTTTTAACCTTTGCCTTTTAGTACGTTATAATTTGCTGTGCCCAACAGGGTTCATGTTGAGTTCTAATATATATTATTTGTATATTATAGCATTACTGTAACATCTGTATACATATATACATAAAATCACGCCTTTATCCCTAATGGGGTAGGCAGAGCACAAACGACATTAACAGAGGTCGTTCCGCCACGTCTGACAAAGTTTTGAAGGTTATTTAAGATAGATTTGTATGTATATTGCTGTAGTGACAGGTTGTCAGTCGCCTAAATTGCAATATACTGAAACCCTCGAATCCCTTAGCTGGTTTTTACAGCATGCCCGGGAGGAAATGCAGCTGGCACATTCTATGTTTTTCTCTCGCTCCCAGTCCAGCATGGAAGAAACATCTGTATACTTCATGGAATGCAATAAATATTTGAGTATTGAGTACGTGTATGAGATAATTTGATGACTGTTCAACTGGAATGTGTTGGTTGTATTTAAATGGCTCCCACACCAAATTGCGAATTTACATCGCACCACATAAACCTTAGTAGCTAATGACAAGAGCAACCTTAACCCCTGTCAATAAGATATGCTGGACTGGGAGAGATAGATAACATAGAATGTTCCAGCCGCCCTTCCTCCCGGGCATGCTGTAGAAGTCAGCAAAAGGGACTCGAGGGTTACAGTGTATTGTAATTTAGGCGATAGGCTGACCACCTGTCACTACAGCAATACACATTACAATATATAATTGCCCTCAATTAATTGTCAGACGTGGCGAAAGCGCCTTTTTTGAGGATTTTTACGCTCTGCCTACCCCGTAAGAGATAAAGGCGTGATTATATGTATGCATGCATGTTTTTAGTGCACAAGTGTTTGCGCTATCCACAGAACACTCACACTCTCTATTCATTCAATCTCTTATTCTGATGGAACTGATTGACTGATACGACCAGAGAGAAATAAGGCGCAGGACCGACTATTTACATGCCCATCCTACAGCATGGATCATCTTACTTTTCGGACAATCAGGTGATCAGCCTGCAATGTCCTAACCAAACTAGAAACAACAACACAAAGTGATTGTCCCCCGCCGGGAATCGAACCCGGGACTTCCGGGTCGAGAGCCCATGGCTCAGACCGCTAGACCACGGAGGCAGTCGCCTAACTTACCTACTTGATAAACTCACCTAATGGCATCGTAGACACAGTGTCGAAACCCATGCAGAAGTAGACCGGCTTCATGTATTCCACCATGATATCGTCCCATCGCCCAGGACCCACCGCCATCATCTCCCTGTTCAAATGCACATGAACTAATGCCTTCTTTCCATTAATAAAAAGCCTCTTTATCTTCATCATGTATATCGTCTTTATATCCCTCTCTTTTGACCCCATCTTCCTTTCTTCTTCATCCATAAAGCTTTTGATCTTTCCTTCTGCTTCTTCTTTCAGCTCAAACTCTCCGTAAACATTAACATATCTTGTTCTGTAGTAGATATACTCTTCTAATTTCTTTTCCCAATCTCTATAGACCGATGACAAATCATCAAACTTGTACGGTTTGTCTAAAGTTATCAATATTGCGTAGGTGTTGATGAGAGATTGTTTTTCGCGAATGAAAAGGACTTTGTTGGATTCGGAGACGATATGGTTTTTGGTGTCGATGCTGATGCACCAATAGTAGCCGTCGGCCAAAGGTTTAATGATGAAGGCATTGGAACCGTCGTCATATCTCACTTTGACACCAGTGGGATAGTAAGTGGTAGAATCAGTGAGGCAACGGATATACTTGTCGTCGATGGGATCTTTGGTTTTGAGCATGAGTTTGTTGTCCCTGAAAAAAGAAAGAAAGAAAACGAAGTTAAAGTAAATACATACATACACACATATAATCATGCCTTCATCCCTAATGGGGTAGATATAGAGTAAACGACCTAAACAAAGGTCGTCTGAATAAAGTTTGGAGGGTTATTCAAGATAAATTTGTAGGTATCTTGCAGGTTGTCAGCCCATCGCCTAAATTACAATATACCGAAACTCTCGGATCTCTTAGCTGGTTTCTACAACATGCGCGGGTGAAAATGCAGCTGGCACATACTATGTTTTATAATTAAAGTTAATATAACTCTATCAATAAAATTTTATGGAATCTTCCAATCAATCCAACACCAAAAAAATAATGTGTACTCACTCATCAGTATAAACAAACATGCCTAAAGGCTGCAACTTGATGGACTTTTCACAGATGACGTCATAGAAGATGAAGGAATTGTTCACCATATACCAGAAGTTCTCACGGAGAGCACCAAGAGAGGTGTCAGAACCAGCGATCTTGTTCTCGAAGTACCATTCTGATGTTGGTATCTAAAGGAAAAGTAATTAACGATGAATATTCAAAACAAAAGCATCACAATATTTACGATAGCAATAATGTTAAATGATTTCGTCATTAAAAGAAATATTAATGTTACTATTATTTCTCAGTTTAAATTACTTCAATATTTAGTATTGCTCATATAGAATCGCTAGATGTGCCTAATATTGTTACTATTAAAATATATATTACAAAGGTTTGTCAAATTGTAGTTCAAGTTGTTCTGTGCTATTTCATTTCTATCCTCTTCTGTACATCTGACGTAGGGTGGACTTAAAAACAGCCAAGCTGTGTCCACACCTTTTCCCACTTCTGTAAAAATATCTTTATGCAAATACAAATACATTTATTATCCACATTTACAAACAGCAACTAGTTACACACATTCACAGACATATGCCTACCTGTCCTGTTTGTTAAGTTATTCTTGATTGTGTGTTTTTATTTTATGTAATGTGTTTTGTGGAAATAAAGTGATTTGTATTTGTAAAATCTAAATAAAAGTGAACAAGGACTATTTATTTTTTAGGATTTTCAGCACTTACAATGCTATTTTATTGCATATACTAGCGACCCGCCCCGGCTTCGCACAGAAATTATCAGTGTTTCTCTACTATATTATGCATTTCTTCCATGCTGGACTGGGAGCGAAATAAAAACATAGAATGTGCCAGCTGCATTTCCTCCTGGGCATGCTGTAAAAACCAGCTAAGGGATCTGAGGGTTTCAGTATGTTGCAATTTAGGCGATGGGCTGACAACCTGTCACTACTGCAATATACGTACAAATCCATCTTGAATAACTCTCAAAACTTTGTCAGACGTGGCTGAACGATCTTTGTTTAGGTCGTTTACGCTCTGCCTACCCCATTAGGGATAAAGGCGTGATTATATGTATGTATGTATTATGCATGTTCTCGTATTATACATTTAAACCTTCCTCTTGAATCACTCTATCTATTAAAAGAAACCGCATCAAAATCCGTTGCGTAGTTTTAAAGATTTATGCATACATAGGGATATAGGGACAGAGAAAGCGACTTTGCTTTATACTATGTAGTGATAGCTCTCGATAGCTTAGGGTAGAGTGATGGATAGGCATTCCAGCGTCACAGGTTCGATTTCTGCCCGAGGCAAATTTATTAATTCTATTTCTCATATTATAAGTCTATTTAGTATTAATTTGAAGATACATTGCTAAATAAACATCATTTTAATATTAGAGAATGATTTGGATTGCCATTTGCTATGTTTCATGTTTAAAGAAACACTACTTTCATAAAACAATACTTTCAGAAATCTTTTGATTGTAATGTCCAGCAAATCAGTAAAACAATATTAAATAGCATTGAATATTATTTCAACACTTAAATTAAAATTATGAAAACGTTAACCGATCTTAACGTAAACATTATTGAAATAGAACTATGTGAAGTATTTCTATTAATAAAAGCTATTATCAAAGATAATAAAGACATTCTAGATAAAGTTGAAATTAAATAATAAGCTTAAACTATATCAATTGTAATTGATCAAATACAAAATGACTTAATGTCATTCTTATTTTATAATTTAATATACATATAATCACGCCTTTATCCTCAATGGAGTAGGCAGAGCGAAAACGACCTAAACATAGGTCGTTCCGCCGCGTCTGACAAAGTTTAGATGGATTTTTAAGATACATTTGTGGGTATAATGCAGTAGTGACAGGTTGACAACCCATCGCATAAATTGCAATATACTCCTCCTGTCGAGTGGGTATCGAGTCTATCGACCCGATGAACCCTGGTGTCAGAATTTTAAAACCGCCTAGTTGCACAACTATCAGGCGTCTGACATGGTTTGAGTAAGGACCACTATCAAAGACAGCGACCAGGACCGACAGCTTAACGTGCCCTCCGAAGCACGAAATCTTTTTCTTTTCGGACAATCAGGTGATTCAGCCTGCAATGTCCTGACCAAACTGGGGAAAAATTCACAAAGTGATAAATTCTCAAATATCAACTTTGTGTTTCCCCCCTGGGAATTGAACCCAGGACCTCCGGATCGGGAGTCCATGGCACTAGCCACTAGACCACGGAGGCAGTTAACTGAAACAATCGGATTGCTTATCTAATTTTTACAGCATGCGGGAGGAAATGCAGCACATTCTATGTTTTTCTCTCCCTCCCAGTCCAGCATGGAAGAGAAAGGAATAAAAAGATTTAAAGGATTTAAAAATACTCAAAATATAAACTAAAAACAATAAGATAAGATTATAGCAAAATTTATCATGTTTTGATCATTCAACAACAACAAGAAATTCTTACCTCATCCTCTTCAGTAGATGTATCATATCTGATTGTAGAGTTGTCAGTTAAAATAATCCCTAAAGGGAATGTTGGGTTTGTTGAAGAGGACAACATGTGATGGTTTGCATATCTCCATCCCCTACTCAAAAGCGCCCCTCCTCTTTTAGCACAAAGGTCTTTCGACTGTCTCCAATTTGCTCTGACTGTGCCTCCTCCTACCCCTGTCAAAGCTGCCAAACAAGTAGCTTTTGGACTATAGAATCTCCAATAATCTTCTTTCTCACATCCTTCTTTGTCCATCCTATGTTGCTTCTCATAATGCTTAACGAAACAATATCTATAATGATTCTCATTGCATCTTGCAGCTGTGAAATTTGTTATTGGATCTATAACTACGCATAATTCTTCATTTATTCCTAATTTTTGGTCATATATTACTCCTTTAACAAACGGAGGTTCTCCTACATTGTCTGTGTATGACTGATCTACAAAAGGGCCTCCGGGGTACGGAGATTTGTAGTCCGTCCATAATACTAGATTGGTTTCAGTAAAATTTAAACTATGATACAATTTCGATGTGAATAAGTTGCCTGTACAGTCTTTGAATTTTTCGTCAAAGGATTCTGGTCCTTTTCTCCTATAGCATATGGGATCATCTCCCTTGTACTTCGTGAATGCTAAACTGAATCCAATAGGGCATATGTATTTCTTAGCGTTCGCCGATATATTTATACAAATAATTGTCAATATTACTCCCACGATGCTCCGGTGTAGTGAAACCATCTGAAACAAATTAAAAAAATATAAATGAAAGATTGAATTCTCCTGAAACATACATACTACATAAATATAATCACACCTTTATCCCTAATTGGGTAAACAGAGCGGAAACGACGTAAACAAAAGTCGATCCGCCACGTCTGACAAAGTTTTGACGGTTATTTAAGATAAATTTACTGAAATAGACAAAGTTGTTAATAAAGAGAGGTCCTTGAATATGTAATTCACAGAGCGTAATCGGTTCTAATAAAAAATAGGTACTTTGAAATTAAGAAAAACGCTACATTTTATGTCCAATTATAATCAACCGATCATACAACCATAACCATATCATAGCAAAGCTTTGGTATTTTTTTTCTTCTGTTATTGGAAACAATAAACACACCAAAAAGTTCATTGCCTTTCCTCACCGCTGACTGACTGTGACATAAACTCGAATCAAGAGCAAACAAAGAAATGTGCATCTATCTATCAAATTACACCGGTTTTACCAAACTTAGTTAAATCTAAGATCTTCCATGCTGGCCTGGGAGCGAGAGAAAAACATAGAATAGGCCAGCATTTACTCCCGGGCATGCTGTAAAAACCAGCTTAGCGATCCGAGGGTTTCAGTAAATTGTAATTTAGGCGATGTGTTGACAACCTTTCACTGCAAAAATATACTATCAAATCTATCTTAAATAACCCTTTGTCAGACGTGGCGGACCGACCTTTGTTTAGGTCATTTACGCTCTGCCTACCCCATTTTGAATAAAGGCGTGATTATATATATGTCATCATCATCTCCCTAGCCTTACCCCGTATCTTACGGGGTCGGTTACCTAATCTAGGGGATGGAACGAGGGTACTGGTTTTTACACAGAGCGACTGCCATCTGACCTCGAAACCCAGAAGGGAAACCAGACGCAATCCTAGAATAGGTCAGAGTTTTCAAGCCGCCAATGCTTATCACTGGCCTCTGATATGGTTTAACGACTAGTATCTACGGTATTAAACGATATTAACCGGGACCAACGGCTTAACGTGCCTTCCGAAGCACGGAAAAAGCGGCAAATAAACTTACATATGAAATTCGAAAACCAAAAAACACATTGGCACGTGGTGGGATTCGAACCACGACCTCCCGCTCAGGAGGCAGCGGCCCTATCCACTGCGTGATGATATGTATGTATGTAGTTTAATTTCACGTACTCTGTTCACCCATTAGCTCTCGAAGTACCAATCAGGGATGATAATGGCAATATCGGTTATAGTTATAAAGTTGAGTGGCGTTATCATAATCTGACTTAACGCGTCGATTAGATAAAGGACAGAATCATTTGGAAAGCTAAACGATTTGGCGGAACAGGTCCAATAAGCCGAAGGCTATCTAGGAATCGATACCTAATTGTCTGTAGCCTTAGTAATAATGATATCAACTGCCTCCGAGGTCTAGCCGTTTGAGCTCTTAACCTGGAAGTCCCGGATTCTATTCCCGGCGAGGGATAACGACTTTGACTTGTAGTTTCTAGTTTGTTTAGGACATTGCAGGCTTTTCATCTGCTTGTCTAAAAAGTAGGTGATCCATTCTGTCAGATGGGCATGTCAATAGTTACATATGTGCCTGATTTCTCTCTGATAATCGTGTCAAGTCGGTCTGTCCTATCGGAATAAGAGATTGAAGGAATAGACAGAGAGTGCACTTGTGTGTTGCGCAAACATTTGGGCAATAAAAACTAAGTCCACGCAGATGGTTGATCATTGGGAGATTGATTAAATGACTTATTCCTTGATTCCAAAAAATTGAAATATACATACAGATGTACATACATAAAATCACGCCTTTATCCCTAATGGGGTAGGCAGAGCGTAAACGACGTAAACAAAGGTCGTTCCGCCACGTCTGACAAAGTTATTGAAGATAAATTTGTAGGTATATTGCTGTAGTGACATGTTTTCTGCCCATCGCCTAAATTGCAATATACATAAACCCACGGATCCCTTAGCTAGTTTTCACAGCATGCCCGGGAGGAAATGCAGCTGGCACATTTTAAGTTTTTCTCTCGCCCCCAGGCCAGCATGGAAGTAAATTGAAATATAGTTGTCAATAAGTATGAATAAATAAATTGTGCGTCAATAAATAATTTGTGTATGTACTGATACACAAACATAGCCCGATGGTGTAGTAGATAGGGCCGCTGCCTCCTGAGCGGGGGTCGTGGTTCGAACCCCACCACGTACCAATGCGTTTTTCGATTTTCGAATTTCATATGTACGTTTATTCGACGCTTTTTCCGTGCTTCGGAAGGCACGTTAAGCCGTTGGTCCCGGTTAATATCGTTCAACACCTTAGATATTAGTTTTTAAGCCATATCAGAGGCCAGTGCTAAGCATTGGCGGCTTGAAAACTCTGACCTAATCTAGGATTGGGTCTGGTTTCCCTTCTGGGTTGCGGAGGTCAGATGGCAGTCGCTCTGTGTAAAAACCAGTACCCTCGTTAAATCACCTAGATTAGGTAGCCAACCCCGAGAAATACGGGATAAGGCTAGGAAGATGATGACTGATACACAAAGAAATCCTTTTTGCAAGGGGAAGTCCGACCGGCATTTTACTATCTAATTTTATACAATTATGTATCTAGAGCGGGTAAATTTCAATGAGATAAAATCTAAGTGACGTCATTAATCCCTTTTTGGTTCAAAATTATAATATCAAAGTAGAATATCTATGAGCTTAAATACCATTTTAAACTTGTATGACATAGCGCGCTTGTTCAAATGTCCATACGAAATATTACTTATATACGGGGTGTAAGGGACACTTCCATGCTGGCCTGGGAGCGAGAGAAAAACTTAGAATGTGCCAGCTGCATTTCCTCCCGGGCATGTTGTAAAAGTCAGCTAAGGGATCCGAGGGTTTCAGTATATTGCAATGTAGGCGATGGGCTGACAACCTGTCACTACAGCAATATACGTACAAATCCATCTTGAATAACCCTCAAACCTTGTCAGACGTGGCGGAACGACCTTTGTTTAGGTCGTTTATGCTCTGCCTACCCCATTAGGGATAAAGGCGTGATTATATGTATGTATGTATGTAAAGGACAGCGTCCCTCAAACTGATAGGGGTTGCCCAGTCAACGAAACTGAACAAATATCAGCAGGTTTTTTTTTCAGGAAATAAAATCAAATTTTGGCTTTCACATACAAATTGTCCAATCGAGGTGATTATTCTGTACGGGAAACTATTTTTTTAATATAATTTCCTGAAAGAATTTGTTGGTCATAGTTGTTCAGTTTTGTTGAGTGAGCAACCCCTATCAGTTTGCGGGACGCTGTCTCTTACACCCGGTATTACATTGAATAGTAATATGGCGGCATGCACAATAAATAGTCCCGCCTTTATACCTTACGCGGTAAGCAGACTTACAGACTCGAATCCCTTCGCTTACAAGTTCTAAAAAGCAGCGGAAAATTGTATGTATTTTATCGGTCCTAGTCTAGCATGGAAAGAATAATACATACATACATACATAAAATCACGCCTTAATCCCTTAAGTGGTAGGCAGAGCGTTAAACGCCTAGTAAAAGGCGCTTTCGCCACGTATGACAAAAATTGGGGGCAATTTTAGATTGAATGTGTATTGCTATAGTCACAGGTTGTCAACCCATCGCCTAAATTACAATACACTGTAACCCTCGAGTCCCTTTTGCTGACTTCTACAGCATGCCCGGGAGGAAGGGCGGCTGAAACATGCTATGTTTTTCTATCTCTCCCAGTCCAGCATGGAAGGTAATAAGCATGGAAAGAATAATAAGTGTTTCCAAATATTATAAGTAAAATATTATTGCTATATCCAAAAATATATTTCTTATCAACACAAGAACAAGAGTGACACATCTCATCAAATATCTGATATTGTTGGGATGCAATCTCTTATCCGACTTCTTGGGCGACAGAGAAAGATAAATCATTGTTTGAAATGTTTTATTGGTATTCTGAATCATGGGTTTTAAAAGTCGTAAACAGAATATGGGTGAAGATAATTTATTTCCAGAAGAAAGTTACACTTCTTAGCACCTTCTTACCATAAAAACGGTATTCAATGGGTCTTACAAATTACAAAAAAATATTTTTAATAGGTACCTAACGAAAACCTGACGTAGTGTGTACACCCAGGTGCAAAACTGAATTTGCTAGAATCCAATTCCAACATCGAGCGGCTAAATTGTATAACAAATTGAACAAGGACCGTGTTATTTACCACAAAAATGTAAGGGAATGTAAAAACATAAATACAAAGATGCTATTGGAAAAGGATTACGCAGATACTGAAGCTTTATTAGGCAAATAATATTATACTATATGCACTTACTTACTTAATAAAAACACACACGCACACACATACACACGCATACACAAGAGCACACTTGCTTGCATCGATCTACTTCTGTTTGCTTTGTTTAATCTTTAATCTTAATTTTCTTTGTATATTTTTGTTTGTAAATTATTATTATTTTTAGTTACTTATTTCTCACCAGTGTTTAATCTAAGCTTAAAAGGAGGTTCCAATCACCATGGTTTAAATTGTAATACATTTATTGAAATAAGCAATTTTTTTTTTCATTTTTTTATTTTTTTTTAACGAATAGTTTGTTTTACTTCATATCACCTCATCATTTGACGATGATGTTTAAAGGAAAGGAAGATCATTCAATTTTATTTATGTGATTAATTTAACTAATGTATTAGTGGTAAACTTGAATTGTTTAAGTTCGTTAGTATAATTTTATTTCTTTACTGTATAGAAGCGGAATGTTGTGTCGTTGGCAAACCCTATCGGGTTTACCGACACCGATTATCATATTTATACATATTTTGTTTGTAACCATCTCCCTAGCATTATCCCGTATCTCACGGGGTCGGCTTTCTAATCTAGGTGAATGAACGAGAGAGATTAGCACTGGTAAAACACAGAGCGACTGGCATTTGACCTCCGCAACCCAGAAGGGAAACCGGACCCAATTCTAGATCAGTTCAGAGGTTTCAAGCCGCTAATGCTTCTCTGGCCTCTGACATGGCTTAACGACTAATATCTACGGTGTTAAACAATATTAACCGGGACTAACGGCTTAACGTGCCTTCCGAAGCACGGAAAAAGCTCCGAATAAACGTACGTATGAAATTCGAAAACCGAAAAACACATTGGTACGTGGTAGGATTCGAACCACGACCTTCCTAGCAGCGGCCCTATCCACTACACCATCGGTCTATTCATACATATTTTGTTTGTAACGACATAAATGAATGTAAAAAAAACTCTAGCCTTATCCCGTATCTAGGTGATCGAACGAGGTTACTGTTTATTTTTTCACTTCATAATCAACAAACAAAAAATAAACTATGATATCATCAAATGAATTTGAAAAAATGCAATGAGAAGAGGCCAGCCCTTGGATTCAATTCTTTCTTTCGTCGAGTGGGTATCGAGTCTATGGACCCGATGAACCCTGGTGTCAGAGTTTTTAAACCGCCTAGTAGCACAACTATCAGGCCTCTGACATGGTTTGAATAACGACCACTATCAAAGACAGCGACCGGGACCGACGGCTTAACGTGCCCTCCGAAGCACGAAATCTTTTTCTTTTTCGGACAATCAGGTGATTCAGCCTGCAATGTCCTAACCAAACTAAGGAAAAATTCACAAAGTGATAAATTTTCAAATATCAACTTTTGTGTTTCCCCCCTGGGAATCGAACCCAGGACCTCCGGATCAGGAGTCCATGGCACTAGCCACTAAACCACGGAGGCAGTTGGATTGATGGATTCAATACTTATCTTATAATCAATCTAAGGACAGAAACACACAGGCGTCACATATTGCGCGCTAGGTTACGCTCAACACGCTGTCAATGTTTTTTGCATTGCCACACACATGCGTCACTTTACGCTCTACGCGCGCATAGCGATGAACTCTACGTCGGCGCATTCCTCTGCCAGTACGCGCGAGTAGAGTGCAAGGTGATGCATGTGTGTTGTAGATGCAAAAAGCATTGACAGCGTGTTGAGCGCAACCTTGCGCGTAGTAAGTGACGCCTGTGTGTTGCTGCCTTAATAATCCACTTATGACCAGGACATGGTCGGAAATTTCCCAAAGTTGCGGAACTGCCTAGAGTTCACTTTCGTTCCACCAATAAGGACCGTATTTATAAAGCTATCTCAAGATTGAGAGCAATATTAAGTACCTCTGGGTTTAACAGGTAATTTTGTACTGCAATGACATTTCTGATACGAACTAAAACTAGCTGTCAGTCTCAAGTGCTGATTATAATTACGGGCCTTAGAGACTTGTAAAGTCCCTGACCTAAGGGTAGGGCCATAAAATCTTCATTGAAAACTTAAATACTTTGGAAGCTTTTAATTGGAAACTTAAAGTACAGACACACCTGTATTAGTTTCATATTTTGATAGATTAACCTGTCTAAAACTGTAGATAATCAGTTTCAAGTACCCAGTCATAACAGAGCCAATCCAATGTTTGTGAACTTTATCTAAAGAATTTATTGGGTTAATCTTATCTAGTTCTCTGAATCACTTGAACAGCGCATATCAATCAACGCACTAAAACCTCACCTATATGTAACTAGATTTATATAGGGTTCTTCCATGGCTCTTCCATGCTGGCCAGAGAGCGAGAGAAAAACATAGAATGTGCCAGCTGTATTTCCTCCCGGGAATGCTGTAAAAACCAGCTAAGAGATCAGAGAGTTCCAGTATATTGTAATTTATGCGATGGGCTGACAACATATCACTACAGCAATATACCTACCAATCTATCTTAAATAACCCTCAAAACTTTCAGGCGTGTCGGAACGACCTTTGTTTAGGTCGATTACGGTCTGCCTACCACATTAGAAATAAAGACGTGATTATATGTATACTATGTATGTATGTATGCATCATTCATTCATTCATCATTCATCATTTGCTAATATTTTAAAAGTGTGTTATTCTCATCAAATTCAGCAATTACTTTTCCTAATATTTACATACATACAATCACGCCTTTATCTTTCATAGGGTAAGCAGAGCGTTCTTCATAAGTATTTCCATTTAAAAAGGGCAAATTTCTTCTACGTATATCTTGGTATTCGGCATACATTTCTGACAAACGCCATACGATTAAATAAATAAATATAAATGTTTTGCGTAAATCAATTTTATAACAGAATTTAAAATTGCTTCTTTAAAATATTATATTTAAAATACAAAAACATATATACATACATATAATTACGCCTTTATCCCTAATGGAGCAAGCAGAGTGTAAACGACCTAAACAAAGATCGTTCCGCAACGTCTGACAATGTTTTGAAAGATTTTATCTATTTATCTATATTACTGTAGTGACAGGTTGTCAGCCCATCGCCTAAATTGCAATATACAGAAACCCTCGGATCCCTTAGCTGGTTTTTACAGCATGCCCGGGATACTATGTTCTTCTCTCGCTCCCAGGCCAGCATGGAAAATACAAAACACTCGTTGTGAATACAGGCAATGGAAGATAACGGTTAATTTTACACGTAAACAGCGCTTATTACCAATCCATTACTCTTGTCTAATCTAAATCGATATGTTAACAATATTTCCGGATATTTAATGGCCCCACGTGAGTCAGTTAATAGCAGTGCAGTGACAGTATTAGGTTGGGACCACGTCATTTAGAATAAGCCGAAAATTGTGATACATTGTAAATATATCGATTACAATCTTGCAACATTATTGTACCTAGATAGGTATTTTAGTAATATCCTGCAACCTTTAAGGTTCGTAGTACGAACTTGGTACTATCATACATGTCATGTAATAGATATTTACAATACAATACAAATTTTCTTTAATGCACATAAACAACACATTGTACAAACATTACAAAACAAACAGAGTACAATTAGGCGGCCTTATTGCTAGGGTAGCAATTTCTGCCAGGCAACTTTTGGGTAAAGGAGTAGTTTTCTAACATTATGCGGGATAGTGCAGTTACTATTGTTATAAATTTAAATAGAATACAGAGACAAAGTACTTACTAGTTACATAAATACGAATAGGTACAATAGACTAAAACATAAGTACAATTATAATATAATAAACTAATATAATATGCTATAAGAGAGAGGAAAATGCAATATTTCATTCAGCTGGGGAAGTGAGATTGTGAAAAACAAAAATCAAAACTAGATAATATAATTAATACACAGTAGGCCCAATCCTAGATTAGGTCAGAGTTTTCAAGCCGCCAATGCTTAACATTGGCCTCTGATATTTGGCTTAACGACTAATATCTACGGTATTAAACGATATTAACCGGGACCAACGGCTTAACGTGCCTTCCGAAGCACGGAAAAAGCGCCCAATAAACGTACATATGAAATTCGAAAACCGAAAACACATTGGTACGTGGTGGGATTCGAACCAAGACCTCCCGCTCAGGAGGCAGCGGCCCTATCCACTATACCATCGGGCTCTTAAAACTGCAATAGAGGGTGCCCGCTTGATTTCCAGAAGACATACAAAAATGCCAATATAATACCAATAGACGTGTTGACGAAATGGCTAAAAATATTTAAAACGTTTACCCTTAAAACTTATGGATAACTGCGTCCGTGGTCTAGTGGCTAGTGCCATGGACTCCCGATCCGGAGGTCCTGGGGTCGATTCCCAGGGTGGAAACACAAAGTTGATATTTAAGAATTTATTACTTTGTGAATTTTTCCCCAGTTTGGTTAGGACATTGCAGGCTGAATCACCTGATTGTCCGAAAAGAAAAAGATTTCGTGCTTCGGAGGGCACGTTAAGCCGTCGGTCCCGGTTGCTGTCTTTGATAGTAGTCGTTAGTCAAACCTATCAGAGGCCTGATAGTTGTGCTACTGGCGGTTTAAAAACTCTGACACCAGGGTTCATCGGGTCGATAGACACGATACCCACTCGACATAAGATATACTTATGGATATAACATTGTGGATCTCATTCATCATTTTCAATAAAATGCACATTAAGATTTAATAGTCGAGTCAAAAATATAGAAGTTATTTATTTGAGCAGTACAATATTTACCAACGAGTGGCGTCATAAATCGCTACTTTCATACAAAAAGCGTTTATACATACATACAATCACGCTTTTATCCGTAATGGGGTAGGCAGAGCGTAAACAACCCAAACAAAGGTTGTTCCGCCACATCTGACAATGCTTTGAGGGTTATTTAAGATGGATTTGTATATTGCTATAGTGACAGGTTGTCAGCCCATCGCCTAAATTGCAATGTACTGAAGCCCTCGGATCCCTTAGCTGGTTTTTACAGCATGCCCAGGAGGAAATGCAGCTGAGACATTTTATGTTTTTCTTTCGGTCCCAGTCCAGCATGAAAGAAAAAAGAAAAAAAAAACGTTATTGACATTTCATAAAAAGTTGCTGATTTGACTAGTAGGAAACTTGCGTATTCTCTTAGGAGAAAGTTATTTGTTTTTGTATATTTTTTAGGAAAGTTCTCTTTGTTATGTGTAGAGCCTGTAAGTTGAACATTCGCAGATCTTTTCGCAACACCCTATGTATACGTATAATATAGTGCCTCCTGAGCGGGTCGGGGTTCGAATCCCACCACGTACCAATGTGATTTTCGGTTTTCGAATTTCATATGTATGTTTATTCGGCGCTTTTTCCCTGAGTCCCGGTTAATATCGTTAATACCGTAGATATTAGTTGTGAAGCCATGTCAGAGGCCAGTGCTAAGCATTGGCGGTTCGAAAACTCTGATCTAATCAAGGCTTGGGTCTGGTTTCCCTTCTGGGTTGCGGAGGTCAGATGACAGTCGCTCTGTGTAAAATCCAGTACCCTCGTTCATTCCCCTAGATTAGGTAGCCGACCCCGTGGGATACGGAATATGGCTAGGTAGATGTATAAATATATTATTGCGTCGAATTGACACTGTCGACACAAAAATACCTCAATATCTCAATCTACTTCTTTTGATTCTTCTATTAGGCCTCTGACATGGTTTGAGTATCAACCACTAAAAAAGACAGAGACTGGGACCGACGGCTTTACGTGCTCTTTGCACGAAATCCTTTTTGTTTTCAGACAATCAGGTGATTCAGCCTGCAATGTTTTAACCAAACTGGGGAAAACCTCACAGTGATAAATTGACAAATATCAACTTTTGTGTTCCTCCCCTGGGAATCGAACCCAGGACCTCGGGATCGGAAGCCCATGGCTCTGACCACTAGACCACGAAGGCAGTTCTTCGTTTTATCAATAGTATATTTTCCTTCCCTTCACAAAAACTGTTTACCTATCTACTTAGGCATGCAAAAAATTACACTAGTTAAATAAAAGTAAATGACTTGACCTCAACAAGTCGTCGAGGTAATTGTCATCATTATCATTATCATCTTAGATCTCAATTATGATTATGACTGACAAAGAGTACATACATACATATAATCACGCCTTTATCCCTAATGGGGTAGGCAGAGCGTCAACGGCCTGATCAAAGGTTGTTCCGCCACGTCTGACAAAGTTTTGAGGATTATTAAGGATAGATTTGTAGGTGTATTGCTGTAGTGACAGGTTGTCAGCCCATCGCCTAAATTGTAATATACAGAAACCCTCGGATCCCTTAGCTGGTTTTAACAGCATGCCCGGGAGGAAATGCAGCTGGCACATTTTATGTTTTTCTCTCGCTCCCAGTCCAGCATGGAAAATAACTTAAGTTAAATGTTACAATAAAAGTTAGACGTTTAGTGAAACCGGCCCATAACGACCAAAAATCATAAAAAATAATTTACCTTCACAGTATTCAACTCTTCAGTAAATATCGGTGCAAGGGCCCTCCGTCACCGCACATCTTACAACCCTGACTCCTTCAGCATAAAGTTCAAATTCGCGTAGCACTGTTTTCCCACGGTTTTTTTTCTTTGCTCGTTTATGTGAAGACGTTTTTTTTATTTTCTCATTGACGTTATTCTATTCCGGCTTCGGTTCCGATGATTCTGTAACAAAAAAAGTTATTGTCATTATTTGTCATTCATTGATGAATGAATGGTCAATTGCCTTGGAATTTGTCGTTAGCTAGCGTTTTGCTCCAAGGGTTTTCCCGTATCAGATTAGAACAAACACCTTAGTCCTATTTAAGTATTAAAACTTATATAGTAAGTATGAAAATGTGCTTATGAAGATGAATTTCTTCTTGCGTGTACCAGATTTTTAAACCACACATACATTCTTCCTTAACCAAATCCGGTCAATTTTAAAGTGCTTTCCGAAGTAAGTACAATTTTTATGTCAGACAAACAAAGCTGAAGTCATCATCTCCCTAGCCTTATCCCGTATTGAGATACGGGTCGGCTACCTAATCTAGGGGATTGAACGAGGGTACTGGCTTTTGCACAGAGCGACTGCCATCTTTCCAGTGCAATCCCGAAGGGAAACCAGAAGTACCTACCTTAATTTCTCAAAATCGTCACCACCACAACCTTCAATCAGATCTAGAGCTTAGGCATAGACCACTAAAGCACAGAGGCGGTTATGAAGGTTTTTGGCTCTATCTACTCTATTTATCAAGAGGAACCAAGACATCATAGTAACATACATACACGCATACATACACGCATATACTATCACGCCTGTATCCTTAATGGGGTAGGCAGAGCGTCAACGACCTAAACAATGGTCGTTCCGCCACGTCTGACAAAGTTTTATGGGTTATTTAAGATAGATTTGTCGATATTATGCTATAGTGGCAGGTTTTCAGCTTATCGCCTAAATTACAATATACTGAAACCATCGAATCCTTTAACTGCTTTTACAGCATGCCCGGATGGAAATGCAGCTGGAACATTCTATGATTTTTTTCTCGCTCCCAGTCCGGTATACGAGGTGTAAGGGACAGCGTCCCGCAAACTGACAAGGGTTGCTCAGTTAACAAAACTGAACAACTATCAGTAGGATTTTCTATTCAGGAAAAGAAAAATAAATGCCTTTTCCATACAAAGTGATCGAGGTGGACATTTTGTATAGAAATTCCCTTTTTGTTTTACTTCTAGAAAGAATTTCCTGGTGGAAGTTGTTCAGTGGCATTAACTGAACAACCCCTATCAGTTTGCGGCACGCTGTCCCTTACACCCGGTATATCGTATTAAGTATTTATCATCTAACGTAGTCACAGTTAGTAAACCTTATCGTATAGAAATAGTAAACAACATGTTTCGTCCTATCTTGTTTGTTGGCATGTTTATACAAATAATAAGCCTGCAATGCGTAATATCCTAACACAAGACTAGGCAAACTAATAGCATCAAATCCGTTAAAAATAGAATTACCCTAGTTCATATATGCCGAATTAAGGCCCATATAGATATAAACAGTAATTGAGACTGACAGCGAGTTTAAGTAATTATCAAAAATTTCATTTCAGTTCAAAATGAACTGTCAAATCTATACTTAATTTTGCTCTCAATCTTGAGATGGCTTTGTAAATACGATCCTAAATAGCACACCCCATATCTTTGCGCGTAGATAAATGAAAGATAAATCTAGGAAATGGGCAGTAGCATTCCCTTTTTAAGTATAAAAAGAAAATATCTTGCACTCTTTGATAAATAATAAAATTATCTTTGATATATAGTCACGCCTTTATCCCTAATGGGGTAGGCAGAGCGTAAACGACCTAAACAAAGGTCGTTCCGCCACGTCTGACAAAGTTTTGAGGGTGATTTAAGACAGATTTGTAGGTATATTGCTGTAATGACAGATTGTCAGCCCATCGCCTAATATGCAATATATAGAAACCCTTGGATCCCTTAGCTGGTCTTTACAGCATGCCCGGGAAGAAATGCATGCATTTCTCTCGCTCCCATGCCAACATGGAATCATATTTTTCTGATAGCCGAAAAATGTGTTTGATTCTCTATCGACACTAGAAAGTGTTCTATCCAGTGTAAATTCTAATAATTTCATGACAGTGTGTTAATAACCTTGTTTATAGCGTGATAAAAACCAATCTATTTGTATATCACCCCATATCTTTGCACGTAGATATCATCATCTCCCTAGCTTTATCCCGTATCTCACGGGGTTGGCTACCTAATCTAGGGGATTGAACGAGGGTACTGGTTTTTACACAGAGCGACTGCCATCTGACCTCCGCAACCCAGAAGGGAAACCAGACCCAATCCTAGATTAGGTCAGTATTTCAAGCCGCCAATGCTTAGCACTGGCCTCTGTCATGGCTTAACGACTAATATCTATGGTATTAAACGATATTAACGGGGACTAACGGCTTAACGTGCCTTCCGAAGCACGGAAAAAGCGCCTAATAAACGTACATATGAAATTCGAAAACCAAAAAACACATTGGTACGTGGTGGGATTCGAACCACGACCTCCCGCTCAGGAGGCAGCGGCCCTATCCACTACACCATCGGGCTCTCTATCTCTATCTCATCGGGACCTTTGCATGTACAAGGTGGCGCAAAAGAAATCACCCTATTGGAAGATGCTCTCATTTTTGCAAATGGCCGCCAATGTCAAATCTGTTTTGACATTTGTGGACTAGACAGATGCAGAATACAAGTGAACAAGCCATGGAGCGATACACTCCCCAAGAACGCGGAAAAATCGTGTCTATTTTTTTGAGTAACAATTCGTCTGTGGTGTTGGCGCAGCGCGAATTCCGTCGCCGATTCCCCGGCCGTCCGACACCGACTGCGCAAACACTGCGACGTTTAGCCACCAACCTTGAAGAGTATGGGACCACACGAGACGTTGCTAAGAGTGGCCGGCCCCGGAGCGCCCGTTCTGCCGAGAATATCGCCGCTGTAGCCGAGGACGTTGAAGTGAGCCCCGAAACATCGACCAGACGACGTGCCACGCAATTGGGCCTCAGCCGGCGGTCCTTGCAGCGAATTTTGGTGCGAGACTTGAAGATGTTTCCTTACAAAGTCCAGACCGTGCATCAGCTGCTGCCTGCCGACCGCCAAACGCGCGTAACCTACGCCCAAGCCATCCTCAATCTCGAGGAAGAATTGGACAATTTTTCGACCAAAATCATCATGAGCGATGAGGCTCATTTCCACCTCAGCGGTTACGTGAATCGGCAAAATTATCGCTTCTGGGGCACCGAGAATCCACGAGTGATGCACGAGGAGCCGTTACACCCGCTCAAAGTGACTGCGTGGTGCGCTGTTCACGCTGGAGGAGTCATCGGGCCATTTTTTTTCGAGAACGCCGCGGGTCAAACGACAACAGTGGACGGTGCGCGCTATAGGGCCATGTTGACCGAATTTTTTCTGCCGCAATTGGACGAATTGGGACTGGAGGACATGTGGTTCCAACAGGACGGGGCAACGGCGCACACTGCACGAGCCACAACCGACATTCTGAAGGCGGCATTTCCGGGTCGCCTAATCTCTCGTTTTGGCGATTTGCACTGGCCGGCCAGATCGCCCGATTTAACGGTCCCGGACTTCTTTTTATGGGGTTTTTTGAAGTCTCGTGTTTACGTCAACAAGCCTGAGACCTTGGAAGCCCTCAAAGACAACATTCGACACGAGTGCGAGAATCTGTCGCCCGAAGTTCTCGCCGAAGTGATGAAAAATGCCATAAAACGAGCCCGTATGGCAATCAATTGTAACGGCGCCCATTTGGCCGATATCATCTTCTCGACTTGACCAGTAAAATTCTAAAGGTGCAAATAAATATAATCAAAAAACAGATTCGAAGTTTTTCATTTAGAAAAAAAATGAGAGCCAAACAACATCGGATGACTTCTTTTGCGCCACCTTGTAGATATATGATGGATAAATCTAGGAAATGGACAGCTGCATTCCCTTTCTAAGTATAAACAAAAAATATCTTGCAAATTTGGAGTCAGACAAAAAGGCGTCGTTTTTTTCTCTGATAGCCGTAAAATCAGTTTCATTCTCTATCGAATGGAAACGTTCTATTTAGTCTGAAGTCTAGTAATTTTCGTGACAGTGTGTTAATAACCTTGTTTATAGCGTGATAAAAACCAATCTATTTGTATTGACTGGATGCAAACTGATGGAAATAACTGACCGTGAGCTAAAAAGTATAAATTGTAGTCGTTTATCACAGTTTGGGTGCAGCTGGGTCATTAATTGATCGCCATTAAATGCCATTAATAGAACGTTAAGCTGTAAATTAGGATTAGTTTTTTTTTTTAAAGAAGTTATTTGTTATAATATTTTTTTCTGTTTCTGGCAATAAATAAATCTTACTTGTTTTACGAGGAGTTAAAAAAGAAAGATTTCTTTCATATTTTTTTACATCTAAGTATAGAAGGATTTGTGAGGAGTTTTGATATTTTTTATTTTTTTTACATCACAATTAATACTTTAATAGTTGCATCGGTGTTGTACATTTCAGTAATTAATACTGATATATTGAGTGGTATCTATTTACATAGATAGATGCAATTAAATGTTATGATATGTTCGTATTAATTTTATTTTATTGCATCTAACTATGTAGATAAATGTGATATAATTCATTGTATCAGCATTTATTACTGAAATGTAACTACACACAAATCATCATTGTGATTTTATTTAATTCTATATAGATAGATGTGATATCATTCAATGTATTTTATTGTTCCTACATTATCAACTGAAAGATATATAAATTTCTCCTAATTTAAATTTTATTTTTTAAATTCATATGTTTGGTATACCTACCTATAAAAATAATTAATTATTTAAACTAAATATCAAAGATCGATTTCTTCCATGCTGAACTGGGAGCGAGAGAAAAACTTAGAATGTTCTAGCTGAATTTCCTCCCGGGCATGCTGTAAAAACCAGCTAAGGGATCAGAGGGTTTTTAGTATACTGTAATTTAGACGATGGGCTGACAACCTGTCACTACAGCAGTATACCTACAAATCTATCTTAAAAATCCCTCAAAATTTTTCAGACGTGGCGGAACGACTTTTGTTTAGGTCGTTTACGCTCTCCCTACCCCATTAGGGATAAAGACGTGATTTTATGTATGTAAAAATAAATATTAATTTAGACTAAAAATCAAAGATCGATAGTTTTATAACTATCAGAAAAAGTCTAGCCAATAGTAAGCCAGCACGAGTGTTTTACCACGTGCTTTATCAAGACCGGGTCACGTTTCCTTGCCACTTACTAGAAAACTACTTCATTCAGAAAAGTAACTTAGTTGTTATCGAGAAATTATGGTATACCTGCATGAAATCATATGCCTATAAGTAGCTGTTCCACTCGCTAAGAAGAAGAAGTAGGAACTATAGTTGGTTTCATGGATAAGTTTTGATACGGCGGTGTCACTCCATCGCCTATTGCTATTCACCGGAACCTATATACATACATACATAAAATCACGCCTTTATCCCTTACGGGGTAGGCAGAGTGTCAAACTCCTCGTAAAAGGCGCTTTCGCCACGTCTGACAAAAATTGAGGGCAATTTTAGATTGTAATGTGTATTGCTATAGTGACAGGTTGTCAGCCTATCGCCTAAATTACAATACACTGTAACCCTCGAGTCCCTTTTGCTGACTTCTACAGCATGCCCGGGAGGAAGGGCAGCTGGAACATTCTATGTTTTTCTATCTCTCCCAGTCCAGCATGGAAGTCTATCTCTCCCAGTCCAGCATAATGCTTTAGAATATCGTTTAAATCAGCGCGCGCTACGGCGCGGCGTGGCGGTTACGTATGTGGTCGCGTCAAAAATCTGCGAAAACCGCTCAAAAATGATGGTCCATAAAAACTACGAGTCTGAATAAAAAAAGAAATATGTTGCGATTTAAGATAATCATAATACGAAAAATTTCCCGAAGGAACCGTGAAAGCGCTCCTAATAGCAACATTTAAAAATATTCTAGTTCATAAATAAATAAGCTAAAAAAACATCTGCAAGCTGTTTTCATCAGTAAATTATATTCTTTTTAAACGATTAGGAGCGCTTTCACAGAAGGCCATGAATTAATTTTTTGATGTATATTTTTTTAGTACTTTCCAATGATTCGTTTAGGACAAATAAGCTCTTGAAAAGAAGGAATCACTTTAATGGCTTTTATATATACATACATACAAACAGTCACGCCTTTATCAATAATGGGGTAGGCAGAGCGTAAACAACATAAACAAAGGCCGTTCCGCCACGGCTGACAAAGTTTTTAAGGTTATTTAGAGTAGATTTGGGAACTGATATTGCTGTAGTGACAGGTTGTCAGCCCATCGCCTAAATTAATGGCTTTTATATTAGGATAGAAAACATCTACCGAACGTTCGACGGCGACCTTTTTGTGCCTGGGGAGTTTTCACCGCACAATACAATATTCTTTATTGCACAAAGAAACACATACAACAGAAATAAATAGGAACAGACGTGACAGTACAATATAGGCGGCCTTATTGCTATAGCAGCAATTTCTACCAGGCAACCTTTGGGTTTAGAAATTGTACAAGCGGAAAGCGGGATAGTGCATATTACTAAATATAATACTTAGACAATATTTACACACTATTAAATAAATATTTCAATAAAATATACTGATACATATCTTATGATAAACTAATACATAATATAGGCTACATAAGATAGGATACTCTATGTTATAGAGAAATCGCAAGGGTTTCAGTATATTGTAATTTAGGCGATGGGCTGACAACCTGTCACTACATCAATATACCATCAAATCTATATTAAATAACCCTCAAAACTCTGTCAGACGTGGCGGAAAAACCTTTGTTTAGGTTGTTTTCGCTCTGCCTACCGCATTAGGGATAAAGGCGTGATTATATGTATGTATGTATGAAATCGCACCTAGTGCATCATAGCATGCCACCCTAGCAATAACCATTGTCACTCATTACATCATCATACATCGTCTCCAGCAGCGCAACCTCATTCATTCACCAATCAGCAGTTCATTCATTCATTCAATCATTCACTGGAGGTCAACGGCCGCTCCCTGCTGTCCTATGACCGCTTTGTGACCGTACTGTTGAGAAAGAAAACTACAGTTGTGTGAGAGCTATAACGTACGGGTGTAATCTCCTGTCCCGAGCGTACCGCTAACTGATTACTCAGTCAATGAAACTAAACAACTATCGCCAGAAAATTCTTTCACGAAAATAATAAAAAAATGCTTTTCCATACAAACTGTCTGATCGAGGTGGTCAGTTTTTTCAATGAAAGACAATTTTTCTTTACATACATACATACATAAATCACGCCTTTATCCCTTACGGGGTAGGCAGAGCGTTTAACGCCTCGTAAAAGGCGCTTTCGCCACGTCTGACAAAAATTGAGGGCAATTTTAGATTGTAATATGTATTGCTTTAGTGACAGGTTGTCAGCCCATCGCCTAAATTACAATACACTGTAACCCTCGAGTCCCTTTTGCTGACTTCAACAGCATGCCCGGGAGCATTCTATGTTTTTCTATCTCTCCCAGTCTAGCATGGAAGATTTCAATTTTTCTTTCATTACATTAATTTCCGATATCGTTGACTATGCAATCCCTATCAGTTTGCGGGACGCTGTCGCTTACACTCGATACATATTTAGCTAATGAAAGGAAAAGAAAAAAAGCAGGCGGTTCAGGATTTTTGTAAATACACACCAATCCTATTTTGGGGTCAAAAATGTTATCTTCTTTTTTTAAGTTTTTAATAGTCTTCTTTTACTTCTTCTATTTTTGTAGAGTCTTTACCCAATTAATTTCTAACCCAACCTGGGAAAGAGATATTTTTAAAGGCGTCATAGACCTAAATGACATGATTTATGTAAAGGCCACTGTCATAAATTCATAATACTCCAAGCACGGAATCTGTCATTGACTTTGGAGATCCAAAAAAGACCGTATCCACGGTATATCCTTAGTTTTCCTATTATCAATGACCACAAAATGCCACTGAAATGTAGCGAGGGTGTGCTAACTACCCTGCACCCTAATCTAACTTGTTTTTTATAGGTTCTACCGTCGCAACGGCCGGCTCTGACGTCAGGGGTGTGTTTTATCTGTGGTCACAAAATATACCGGGTGTAAGGGACAGCATACCAGTATTGATAGGGGTCAGGAATTTCTGTCAGGAAATTAAAAAAAAATGGCTTTCCATAGCTTTTAAAGCCATTTTTTTTATTTCCCATAAGAATTGCTTTGTTGATTTGGTGAAAGTTGTTCAGTTTCGTTGCCTGGGCAACCCCTATAAATTTCTGCAACGCTGTCCCTTACACCCGGTATTGTACCTGTGGTTCGTGGACTCGCCTACGAATTTAGAAGCTAATTAATTTGGTAATTGCTAACGTGCGTGTCCATTATTTTACGTGAAAATCTAACTACCATTGTGCGTGATTTTCGTAGACTCATTGTCAAGGACAGCCCACGTAGATTTGTATTATGGAGAAAATAGTCTGTTTTCATCTTCTTCTTCTCCTTGGTGTCAGAGTTTTTAAACCGCCTAGTAGCCCAACTATCAGGCCTCTGACATGGTTTTGTGTAACGACCACTATCAAAGACAGCGACCGGGACTGACGGCTTAACGTGCCCTCCGAAACACGAAATCTTTTTCTTTTCGGACAATCAGGTAATTCAGCCTGCAATGTCCTACCCAAACTGGGTAAAAATTCACAAAGTGATAAATTCTCAAATATCAACTTTGTGTTTTCCCCCCTGGGAATTGAACCCAGGACCTCCGGATCGGGAGTCCATGGCACTAGCCACTAGACCACGGAGGCAGTTAACAGGCAGTTTTCATATGTGACGGGCAATTCAGGGCAAGGATGAGGATCAGAAGAAATACTTCTCAACCAGTGCTTAATATAATATGAAAGAAAGAAAATTATAAATTCGTTTCGGGCAGGGCTCGAACCTGCGTCTCTGGAATGCCGGTCCATCGCTCTACAACTAAGCTACCGAAACGGTAGTGGGAGTGACGAATTTATCCTAGCCTTTCTTTATGTACACGTCATTGCGACGTTAGCGACATCTAGCCGTGTAGTTAAGAACTACGCAGATTTGGAAAATTGGAATTCAAGTCAATAATGGTATCGCCTCACTTTTAACATATTTTTGATGTTTTTTTTGCACTCACAATGCTATTTTATTTCATATAATATGAAAGTAAAAAAAAAACAAAAAGCGGACAAAGTGTAAAACCATAGACAAATCGCCGGTCCTTCTTCAATTTTATTATTTTGAAAGTAGAAAATAATTTTAATTTTAGTTTCAGCCAGTGGTATCTAGAATCGAGCCCTATGAATTCATAACAAGGTCAATACTCTATGGTCAGTAAAGTACATATAATCACGCCTTTATCCCTAATGGGGTAGGCAGAGCGCAAACGACCTAAACAAAGGTCATTCCGCCACATCTGACAAAGTCTTGAGGGTTATTTAAGATAGATTTGTAGGTATATTGCTGTAGTGACAGGTTGTCAGCCCATCGCCTAAATCACAATATACCGAAACCCTCGGATCCCTTAGCTGGTTTTTACAGCATGCTCGGGAGGAAATTCAGCTGGCACATTCTATGTTTTTCTCTTGCTCCCAGGCCGGCAGGGAAGAAAGTAAAGTACCAAAATGTACAAATTACAATCTATCTATGAAACAGCTGTCCAATGACAAGTCACTTATTTAGTCTTGTTCCACTCATTTAACACTGACACGCGATCCGGTATTTTGGTCCAATTATTGCCATTCTGGGAAGAGTTTGGTATGAAACACTTGGCATTGTTATCTAGGCTTCTTAAATAGAGTGGAAATTTAAGGGTCCCTCGGAGTGACGAAATCTCATGCATTCTTAAACGTTAAGACCGTATTTATCCAAACTTTGTACTTATCATACATATATACAATCACGTCTTTATCTCTAATGGGGTAGGCAGACCGTAAACGACCCAAACAAAGGTCGTTTCGCCAAGTTTAACAAAGTTTTGAGGGTTATTTAAGATAGATTTGTACGTATATTGCTGTAGTGATTGGTTGTCAGCCCATCGTCTTAATTACAGTACACTGAAACCCTTGGATCCCTTAGGTGGTTTTTACAGCATGCCCGGGAGGAAACGCAGTTGGCATATTCAATGTTTTCAGGCCTCACAGGCCAGCATGGAAGAACACACAGAAGGGTTTTAGTATATTGCAATTTAGGCGATCGGCTGACAACCTGTCACTACAGCAATATACCTACAAATCTATCTTAAACAACCCACATAACTTTGTCAGACGTGGCGCAACGACCTTTTGTCTAGGTCGTTCTCGCTCTGCCTACCCCATTAGGGATAAAGGCGTGGATATGTATGTGCGTGTAAAATTGCACAAAAATATGTCATATATTTATGACATGACATACTAACTTATCCTTTTCTCTACTTTACTTTCTCATCTCCCTAGCCTTATCCCGTATCTTACGGGGTCTGCTACCTAATCCAGGGAATGAACGAGGGTGCTGGTTTTATACACAGAGCGACTGCCATCTGACCTCCGCAACCCAGAAGGGAAACCAGACCCAATCCTAGATTAGATCAGAGTTTTCAAGCCGCCAATGCTTAGCACTGGCCTCTGATATTATGGCTTAACGACTAATATCTACGGTATTAAACGATATTAACCGGGACCAACGGCTTAACGTGCCTTCCGAAGCACGGAAAAAGCGCCGAATAAACGCACATATGAAATTCGAAAATCGAAAAATACTTTGGTACGTGGTGGGATTCGAACCACGACCTCCCGCTCAGGAGGCAGCGGCCCTATCCACTACACCATCGGGCTCTCTACTTCACTTTCTGCTATATAATAATTATGTCTATATTGGATGGGCGTGAACTTATTTATTTCTTCACAAGTAGTAAAGTTTTAATAGTGACTATTACCATATAAATTACCGTAATTTTCGATAAAGTGGTAATAATTATCACTTCACTTAACTGTTAAATAATCGTTGTTGTGACGAAAAAGGCAACCTTGATTTTTGCTCTATAAACCTTGGTCTCTGTCAATGTTGTTGTTTTTTTACGTCAGTTAAATGTCTAAGGCCCGTAATTATAAACAGCACTTGAGACTGACAGAGTCCGTATCCGAAATGTCATTTCAATACAAAAGGACCTGTCAAATCTATCATTACATAGTATAAAACAAAGTCGCTTTCTCTGTCCCTTTATCCCTTTGTATGCATAAATCTTTAAAACTACGCAACGGATTTTGATGCGGTTTAAGGAGATAGAGTGATTCAAGGGGAAGGTTTATATGTATAATACATGCATAATATAGTAGAGAAACACTGATCATTTCCGTGCGAAGCCGGGGCGGGTCGCTAGTACTTAATATTACTTTCAATCTTGAGATTGCTTTATAAATACGAGCCATAGAGATCTACTGTCCTTTTATTTTATTTTTTCGGACCACGGTATCATGAATTTTCTTGTATGAATGTCAAAGATCTTGCCCGCGGTAACAAACCTTATAATAATTTCAAATAGAGCTAAAATGTAGGTGAGCTCTCTCTATCATATGGGGTGCAATGGATAGCGTCGTTCAGCAAACTGATAGGGCTTGCCAGCAAAACTGAACAACTATTAGCAGGACTTTTGATTTTTATACAAATTATCTGATCGAGGTGGTCATTTTGTATGGTATGTTTTATTCTTTTTCATCTCCTGAAAGAATTTTCTGGTGGAAGTTGTTCAGTTTCGTTAACTGTGCAATCAGCGTGCGGGACGCTGTCGCTTACACCCGGTATATCCAATCATACATACATACATACATATAATCACGCCTTTATCTTTAATGGGGTGAGCAGAGCGTAAACGACCTAAACAAAGGTCGTTCCGCCACGTCTGACAAAGTTTTGAGGGTTATTGAAGATAGATTTGTAGGTATATTGCTGTAGTGACAGGTTGTCAGCCCATCGCCTAAATTACAATATACAGAAACCCTCGGATCCCTTAGCTGGTTCTTACAGCATGCTCGGGAGGATATGCAGCTGGCACATTCTATGTTTTTCTCTCGCTCCCAGACCAGCATGGAAGTAAATCCTAAGTAAATCATGGATCCAATCATAGAGTTACTATAGGTCACCTTTAGCCAGAAACTAAAATCTAAATCAAACCCAGAGCAAAAACTAAAGAGTTCACTTCAAATAAGTAGTATGTTAGGCAATATCTTCCATGCTGGGAGCGACAGAAAAACATAGAATGTGCCAGATGCATTTCCTCCTAGGCATGCTGTAAAAACCAGCTAAGGGATCCGAGTGTATTAGTATATTGCAATTTAGGCGATTGGCTGACAACCTGTCACTACAGTCCATACTGGGAGCGAGAGAAAAACATAAAATGTGCCAGATGCATTTCCTCCTAGGCATGCTGTAAAAACCAGCTAAGGGATCCGAGTGTATTAGTATATTGCAATTTAGGCGATTGGCTGACATCCTGTCACTACAGTCCATACTGGGAGCGAGAGAAAAACATAAAATGTGCCAGATGCATTTCCTCCTAGGCATGCTGTAAAAACCAGCTAAGGGATCCGAGTGTATTAGTATATTGCAATTTAGGCGATTGGCTGACAACCTGTCACTACAGTCCATACTGGGAGCGAGAGAAAAACATAAAATGTGCCAGATGCATTTCCTCCTAGGCATGCTGTAAAAACCAGCTAAGGGATCCGAGTGTATTAGTATATTGCAATTTAGGCGATTGGCTGACATCCTGTCACTACAGCAATATACTGACAAATTTATCTTAAATAACCCTCAAAACTTTGTCAGACGTGGCGGAACGATCTTTGTTTAGATCGTTTACGCCCTGCCTACCCCATTAGGGATAAAGGCGTGATTATATGTATGTATTTATGTTAGGCAATAGAGCTGCAATATGTAACACTTGAGCGAGTTATACTTGTCAATGATACCGCACGATAATATCATAAATGTCAGCTTGTGCTCTTACACCTGACATGTAGGGCGTTGTGAAATATACGAATAACTGGTTTACTTCTTGTTAGCGTGTCGATGGAACACGAGAAATTACATCCTACGTGCGTAGCGGTAAGCGGGATGGTGCCAACCTAGTCAAATAAGTATCCTAAATACATTCTTCGTGGGTATCGAGTCTATGGACCCGATGAACCAAGTGTCAGTGTTTAAACCGCCTAGTAGCACAACCATCAGGCCTTTGACATGGTTTGAGTAAAGACCATTCTCAAAGACAGCGACCGGGACCGACGGCTTGACGAGCCCACCGAAGCATGAAATCGGACAATCAGGTGATTCAGACTGCAATGTCCTAACCAAACTGGGGAAAAATTCACAAAGTGATAAATTCTCAAATATCAACTTTTATGTTTTCCCCCTGAAAATCGAACTCAGGACTTCCGGATCGGGAGTCCATGGCACTAGCCACTAGACCACGGAGGCAGTTAAATAAAAAAAATACATTACATATAATACATAAACTAAGTACAAGCTACTACATATATAGTATATAACTACAGATATTTATGAAATAAACTAATGGAAGATACGATAATGCAAACTATAAAACTATTCCTTGAGTAAAATTGTTTGGACAGGACTTATCATATAGTTCTCCCAACCGATTTTTGGTGATGGCGGCCAATCTTGTAGAGATCGACCAACTCCGCGGGATTAGTTTTTAGTGCCCTAGTATTCTCGCAAGATACAAGTGAACTCTCTATTCCTTCTAGCTCTTATACTGATGGGACAGATTGACTGACACAAACAGAAAGAAATCAGAAACAGCTGCTGTCGCTAGCATGCATCATCTTACTTTTCAGACAGTCAGGTGCTCAATCAGCCAGCAGGGTTCATAGGCTCGTATTTGTAAAACTATCTCAAGATTGAGAACAATATTAAGCTTACCGCTACGCATTTTTCTTTGACCCAAAGGTTGCCTGGAAGAAATTGCTACCTTAGCAATAAGGCCGCCTATGTTGTACTGGTTTTTTGTTGTTATCTGTTGTGCTGTGTGATTTGTATTCTTACGTGCAATAAAGTATTTTTATGTTATGTTATGTTAAGTACGGATTTGACAAGTCATTTTGTACTGAAATGACATTTCTGATACGTACTCAAACTGGATGTCAATCTCAAGTGAGGATAATACGGGAAAATGTCATGCGACATAAATAGTTTAAGACAAAACAAAAATTTATGCAAATATGATCATACATACATACATAAATCACGCCTTTATCCCTTACGGGGTAGGCAGAGTGTTTAACGCCTCGTAAAAGGCGCTTGCGCCACGTCTGACAAAAATTAAGGGGACTATTTTAGATTGTAATATGTATTGCTTTAGTGACAGGTTGTCAGCCCATCGCCTAAATTACAATACAATGCAACCCTCGAGTCCCTTTTGCTGACTTTAACAGCATGCCCGGGAGGAAGGGCAGCTGGAACATTGTATGTTTTTCTATCTCTCCCAGTCCAGCATGGAAGAAAAATATGATCATCATCAGCTCATATACCACCGAGGGGTACAAACATACATCTTATCTTATCTTATGTAGCCGTTATGTGTCCCACTGCTGGGCAAAGGCCTCTCTCCTCTCCCTCCATGACTCCCTATTTTGCGCCTCTTCCGGCCATGTCTTGCTGAAGGTGTCCATCTCGTCTCGGTCTGCCGTGTCGCCTTCTGTCAGTCGGTGGCTTCCACCGTGTAGTGATTTTTGCCCACAATTCATCCGGCATGCGGCAGACGTGGCCGGCTCAGTCATACATCAGCTTAGCAGATGCGTGGGTCACATCAGCAATTTGGGTTTTAGAGCGCAGTACAGTCTTCTTCAGTCGAGTGGGTATCGAGTCTATGGACCCGATGAACCCTGGTATCAGAGTTTTTAAACCGCCTAGTAGCACAACTATCAGGCCTCTGACATGGTTTTGTGTAACGACCACTATCAAAGACAGCGACCGGGACCGACGGCTTAACGTGCCCTCCGAAGCACGAAATCTTTTTCTTTTTCGGACAATCAGGTGATTCAGCCTGCAATGTCCTAACCAAACTGGGGAAACATTCACAAAGTGATAAATTCTCAAATATCAACTTTGTGTTTCCCCCCTTGGAATCGAACCCAGGACCTCCGGATCGGGAGTCCATGGCACTAGCCACTAGACCACGGAGGCAGTTAGGCAGTACAGTGTTCCGGACCCTGTCTTAGATCCAATATACTGCGCTCCATGGCCCTCACACAAACATACAAAGCAATAAAAAATAATGGGTTTATTTATCAACAGGCTTATTTTCGATGTAATAAACCTATAAGTGCTTGTCAAAGCAATGTCAAAAGGTACAATAAAATAATGGGGATCGCATGTTAGCGATAAACAATGTAGCCTGCCTTCGCAGATAAAAAATACACCCACTTGTCCATTACTTGTTTATCATTCAATTTATTTGCCATGAGTGCTGCTACAGTATTTCTAAGAACGTACTTGGCAATTTTTTATGTGGAATTTTCCGAGTGTAAAGATATTATGGGTAAGGGACAGCGTCCCGCAAACTGATAGGGGTTGCTCAGTCAACGACATTGAACAACTATCAGCAGGTTTCTTTTCCAGGCAAGTAGTAATAAAATGCAATATACCTAAAAATCTTATCTTAAATAACCCTCAAAATTTTGTCAGACGTGGCGCAATGACCTTTGTTTAGGTCATTTACGCTCTGCCTACCCCATTAGGGATAAAGGCGTGATTATATGTATGTATGTAATAATAAAATGGCTTTTCCATACAAATTGTCTGATCGAAGTGAACATTTTGTATGGAAATGCCATTTTTTTTTCTCTTACTGGAAGATTTTCCTGGTGGCAGTTGTTCAGTTTTGTTGACTGAGCAACCCCTATCAGTTTGCGGGGCGCTGTCCCTTACACCTGGTATGTAACATGGAATCCTAAGAACAAGGACTATAAGTGGGATCCTAAACAAATTACATAATTATTCCACTGGATAAGGGCACAAGAGAATGATGACTGTGCGGAACGGCGTAAAACTTTATTTTCACTGATTTGAGAAGTCGCTAGCGCTAGCTTTTCCTCTTCTGTGATTATAATATCGTAAAACAAACACGATGTATTTATTTGGGTATTTCCTTAGTTTCAGTATATTGTAATTTAGGCGATGGGCCAACCTGTCACTACAGCGATATACCTGCAAATCTATCTTAAATGGCCCTCAAAGCTTTGTCAGACGTGGCGGAACGACCTTTGTTTAGGTCGTTTACGCTCTGCCTACCACATTAGGAATAAAGGCGTGATTGTATGTATGTAGTTTCTTAGTTTCCCCTTATGTACACCAATATTTTTGAATTTATTGCGCCTTCAAAATACATATTATTTTTATTTATGAAGCAGAGCCTGATATGATGAAATGAATCATGCTTGTTGAGAAAGGAAACTGACTGAGATGATAAGATATATGGAGCTGCGACTAAAGTATACGGACATATTGATAAGATGAAGAATGAATCATAAGACATATAGAAAGAATACCTATAGAAAATAATATTATAAACTCTAGAACTCTGGGCTCGATTCTAGAATCGATCTGCAAATCTAGATTTGCCGGCTAAAACTAAAACTAAAATCTATTTGTCTCTTTCATACTAAAAACATTGGAAAAGGGAGATCTATTCTCTCCGGTTTTTATTTATAGTCGGTGGCTTTATGCATTATCTGTCATTTTTAACCACCGTCATATGATATGGTTGACAGAAATACTGGGGAAACGTGCAACAGCGCGTCAAAATTTAGCTGACTAAATGTAAAACCCTTCAGTATAAATTGCCTGTCCTTTTTCAATTTTATTATTTTGATAGTGACAGATAGATTTTAAAGTTAGTTTAAGCCGGTGGTATTTAGAATCGAGAACAATGTATAGAGTTTAGTTTGAGGACGGTAGCTTACTAACATTTTTATAAAAACTTGGATGGCAATAATGAATATGATAACAAAACATACTTTATTGTGCACAGACATTATTCATTCATAAGCAGCGATTTATTTAAGGTAACCTAAGGTAATGATGTTGTGAAAGCAAGTATGGACTAGACTAGAACGTTTTTACAACAGCGGATGCCGAAGACCGGGCAAAGTGGAGTAGACAAAAGCAAAAAGCGGCATATGAATTTTAAATAAACAAGTTTGGCATTTTTTTAAACCTCCAAAGAACATTTACATTTCAACCAACCAAGTACATACTATCTATACTATAGTATCTTCCATGCTGGACTGGGAGCGAGAGAAAAACATAGAATGTGCCAGCTGCATTTCCACCCGGGCATGCTGTAAAAAACAGCTAAGGGATCCGAGGGTTTCTGTATATTGCAAATTAGGCGATGGGCTGACAACTTGTCACTACAGCAACATACGTACAAATCTATCTTAAATAACCCTCAAAACTTTGTCAGACGTGGCGGAACGACCTTTGCTTAGGTCGTTTACGCTCTGCCTACCCCAGTTGGGATAAAGGCGGGATTACATGTATGTAGGTACACACTATTCTCATCAATTTGTTACTAAATACTTATGTCAACACAGATATAAAACCTAGATCAAATGTAAAAGGAGCGACGCGATGTTGTATGGCGTCTAACCTTGTATGGAGTGAAAAATACCGATGTAATTGATAGCCATGGATGTTATACAAACAATTACGGCTTAGAAACAAAGCAGGATAAAGACATAAACGGTTAAAAATATAAGGAAGTGTGAGCTAAACTAGAAGTGAGTATAAATATGCAGTTGAAATAACATGAAGAACGGATAAAAGTTATATATATATCATCATTGGCCTCATACGTCTTTGACAGACGATTTAGTCAGTGTCTGAGACAAGATTTTTCGTGGCTATATAAACGTGGCTATATATATATATATATATAATCACGCCTTAATCTCTCATGGGGTAGGCAGATCGTAAACGACCTATAAAAAGGTCGTTCCGCCACGTCTGACAACGTTTTGAGGGTTATTCAAGACAGATTTGTAGGTATATTGCTGTAGTGACAGGTTGTCAGCCCATCGCCTAATTTGCAATATACTGATACCCTCGAATCCCTTAGCTGGTTTTTACAGCATTACTCGGGAGGAAATGGAACTGGCACATTCTATGTTTTACTTTCGATCCCAGTCCAGCATGGACAATAAAGCATAAAAGTAATTGTGGTATATCTTATGTTGTGCTAGAACTGTATTTAGCATACTTATTTGACTAGGTTTGCACTATCCCGCTTACCGCTACGCGTTTTTCTTTCACCCAAAGGTTGCCTGGAAAAAAATGCTTCCTTAGCAACAACGCCGCCTATGTTGTATTTGCCTTTTGTTGTTATCTGTTGTGTTGTATGATTTGTTTTCTTACGAGCAATAAAGTATTTTTATCTTACCATTCTACGTTACCGAATGTTTTACACGACATAAGTAAAAGACGTCCATATAATAAAATAACAGAAAAGGTGGAATAGATAACCTTATATGAGTTGAAAAACACACACGATCACACTCATAGCCTTCACTGGGATTCCCCGTATCGGGGCGCCATGGACATACACAGAAACAACCACAAAGAACACCCAGACCCAGAAACAGTCATTTAAATTCTGCCCCAAACGGGAATCGAACCCGGTTAGTTGAGTTAAGTTGTGTGCAATCTACATGATTTGTTCAGTTATTGGAGACATCATGTCGTATGGCATATACTGCGTTGGATCCTATATAGACTTCTTCCATGCTGGACTGGGAGAGATAGAAAAACATAGAATGTTCCAGCTGCCCTTCCTCCCGGGCATGCTGTTGAAGTCAGCAAAAGGGACTCGAGGGTTGCAGTGTATTGTAATTTAGGCGATGAGCTGACAACCTGTCACTATAGCAATACATATTACAATCTAATTTTAGATAATTTTAGGGCCCTCAATTTTTGTCAGACGTAGCGAAAGAGCCTGACGAGGCGTTAAACGCTCTGCCTACCCCGTAAGGGATAAAAGCATGATTTATGTATGTATGTATGTATCCTATATAGACATTTTTAGATTTTTCAGCCAGTCTTCGACCGCTGTGGTGAGACGATGCAGTTCGGACATTCGGCCGGGGAAGCAATGAAGTTGGCAATTCACAATGTGAGCTTGAGTCTGGTCGGGCTTTTATTGGAGACTTGGGTTTACGATCCAGAGACCAAAGGTCAGATCATCATGCGGTGCCATCTTCATACTGAAGTTTGGAGGTCAGCATTCGGTACTCCTTCCGGTCCTGGGATAATCTCTTCATCTCGTGATATTTCCGTCCGATCCAGTCCTTAATATCGTCAAACCACTTTCGTCTCGGTCTTTCTGGTGGCCTTTTACCAGGTATTTTTCCTTCGAGGATTGTAAGGAGAAATTCAAAGGCGGACCCTCTGTAGGTGCCCAAAGAAGGCCACTTTCCGCTTCATGACTGTTGACATCAGCTCTCGTTTGCGGTTTGCTCTCTGCAGCACTTTGGCGTTCGATGTGTAAGTGATCCACAACATTTTCGAAGACCCCACATCTGAAACGCTTGAACTCACATCTCAAAGGTCAGATGACAGGTTCTATTCCCACATAGTTCATTAATTCGGTACCAATTCCAAATTACACTTGCGACATTCTTAAGAAGAATATAAGGTCTGAATTCTTATAACTATTCTTCGATGCTGGGAAAAACATAGAATGTGTAAGCAAAATAAAATTTTCTCCCGGGCATGCTGTAAATACCAGCTAGGGATCCAAGGGTTTCAATATATCGCAATTTAGGCGATGGGCTAACAACCTGTCACTATAGAAATGTACCTACAAATCTAACCTAAGTATCCCCAAAAACTTCGTCAGACGTGGCGGAACGACCTTTGTTTAGGTCGTTTACACTCTGCCTACCCTATAAGGGATATAGTATGTATGTATTCTTATAGCTAAAGATCAATTACGATCTATTTTTACTCTTAAATGTTTATTCATTAAGTCTACCTTATTCCCGATTTCTGTTTCGAACCCAACCACATCCCCGTTTTAATCATCTTGACATTATTTGTGCAGCTTTGATCCCAGTATCGATTGAAGATCAGCCAAAAGTATCGTTTGATATCTTTGTTCTCAGGAAACTAAACTATTAATTTAAAAAAAAAATCAGTGTTACAAAGACAAAAAAAGATACTTTATTCTAGGTAAGATAAACATAATCGACTTTTTCATAGTCACCTCTAGCCGAGATTAGAGCCAAGAAAAAATCATCACGAACAAATAATATAGATTTTTGGTTACATGTCAGAGGCCTGATAGTTGTGCTACTAGGCGGTTTAAAAACTCTGACACCAGGGTTCATCGGGTCCATAGAGTCGATACCCACTCGAAAGAAGAAGAAGGTTACAGGTACATCCAAAACGCGTTTATTTCTGTCAAACCAGCCAGTTATTGCAAATTTTGTTTTATGATTGTTTGATTTGATTCAGTTTTTGTTTTGAAAACATCAATTAAACGAACATCAACTTTAAATTAATGACCGGTACAACACATATTGCTAAATCGCAGGTCGAGGATTCTTTTTCCATATATTTATATGCGTAAATAGAGGAATCCATACGTATACAGTACTGTAGTAGCTGTTCGAATTTATGCGTAAAATTACAAAACGAAATGAAAGAAAAGTTTATTGAAGTAAATAAGGCCAGCAACACACAGGGGCACCTACGCCTATACTATACGCTGTCAATACTTTTTGCATTGCCTACAACACACATGCGTTACCTTACGCTTTACGCGCACCTTACGAACTCTACGCCCTTAGTACGCGCGACTAAACTGCGGTTCGTGTTTTATCGAGTAAACTATTGTGGGGTCGAATAATTTAAGAATCTTCAATAAGTCATTTACAGTAGGTCCAAAAATTGCTTCTTTCGAAATTTTATTACTGTTTGCATTACAAACGCGTTAAAACAACGAACAAAAAAAATGTTTACGGGACAGGTTTCATGACTCCGTTCAACTTTCTTTCATGAAAACTAAATATAGCCGTGTATCGTAAAAAATATTGATTCACTCGTGACAATACAATTAATAGAAAAGCTGGCTTTTCATATACACAAAAGGTAGCAGCATAAACAGTTGGATAAAGCTGCGTCTGTCAAATTTTTGTAGGCATATTATTCTAACTAGGTTAATAGCCCGATGGTGTAGTGGATAGGGCCGCTGCCTCCTGAGCGGGAGGTCGTGGTTCGAACCCCACCACGTACCAATGTGTTTTTCGGTTTTCGAATTTCATATGTACGTTTATTCGGTGCTTTTTCCGTGCTTCGGAAGGCACGTTAAGCCGTTGGTCCCGGTTAATATCGTTTAATACCGTAGATATTAGTCGTTAAGCCATATCAGAGGCCAGTGCTAAGCATTGGCGGCTTGAAAACTCTGACCTAATCTAGGATTGGGTCTGGTTTCCCTTCTGGGTTGCGGAGGTCAGATGGCAGTCGCTCTGTGTAAAAACCAGTACTCTCGTTCAATCCCCTAGATTAGGTAGCCGACCCCGTGAGATACGGGATAAGGCTAGGGAGATGATGATTATTCTAACTAGGTTATTGGCCTATCATTTTCTACCACCAAAAACCTCAAGTCACTCTTCTACATACATACATACATACATATAATCACGCCTTTATCCCTAATGGGGTAGGCAGAGCGTAAACGACCTAAACAAAGGTCGTTCCGCCACGTCTGACAAAGTTTTGAGGGTTATTTAAGATAGATTTATAGGTCTATTGCTATAGTGACAGGTTGTCAGCCCATCGCCTAAATTGCAATAAACTGAAACCCTCGATTCCCTTAGCTGGTTTATACAGCATGCCCGGGAGGAAATGCAGCTGGCACATTCTATGTTTTTCTCTCGCTCCCAGGCCAGCATGGAAGTATGGAAGCATGGAAGTCACTCTTCTGTCTTTTTTAACGGAAGAGAAGCATCTGGAAAGCAAAATGGCGGCTTTTCGTTTTCTCGGTTTATCTATAAAAGTCATTCGAGAATCTTTTTACATCGCAAGGTTGATCCCTCGATGTTTTGATTCGACGTCGGATGTGATCTGTTTAATTGAAAATCGTCTATAAAACTTGGTGATTTCTACAAACATCATTTTGTCTACGCGTGATATGAATCAGAGGCGTATTTCCAGTTAAAAAATTCTGGACCTGGATTACATACATACATACATATAATCACGTCTTTATCCCTAATAGGGTAGGCAGAGCGTAAATGACCTAAACAAAGGTTGTTCCGCCACGTCAAACAAAGTTTTGAGGTTTATTTAAGATAGATTTGTAGGTGTATTGCTGTAGTGACAGGCTGTCAGCCCATCGCCTAAATTGGAATTTACAGAAACCCTCGGACCCCTTAGCTGGTTTTTACAGCATACCCGGGAGGAAATGAAGCTGACACATTCTATGTTTTTCTCTCGCTCCCAGTCCAGAATGGAAGAAATACATACAAGAGATGCACTAAGTAGTAATAGAAAAGCTATTGAAAGAACGATTTACCCGGTGTACTTCACTTATACTGAGGGTTTCAGTATATTGGAATTTAGGTGATGTGCTCACAACCTGTCACTACAGCAATATACAGATCTACCAATCTTAATCTACCCTTAAAACTTGTCAGACGTGGCAAAACGACCATTGTTTAGTTTTGGTCGTTGACTCTCTGCCTACTCCATTAGGGACTAATGCGTGATAAATGCATTTAAGTTATATGATCTGTCTATAATAGGACAGATTCTTATATGATCTGTCCTATAATAGGACAGATCATATAAGATGAGAGATCCTATAATAGGACAGATCATATAAGACAATCAACACCTTATCTAGTTCTCATTTTATAGGACATTTTATAGGTTGTCCTATTATAGGACAGATATAGGATATACTTGAATGATGAATACTAGACAAAGTGTTAATGTAAATACTAAATGACTTCCGAATTTTTATGATTCACGTGGCGGAACGACATTTGATTAGGTCGTTTACGCTTTGCCTACTTCATAAGGGATAAAGGCGTGATAATATGTAAATATTTTTTTATTCGATGTTGGTATACATACAAGCGCATTTAGCTGCTAAACATCGTTTACTCCTAATTTATTGCTATTTTAAAGGATTCCTTCCGCTGTCTTAAACTAATATACATACATAAAATCACGCCTTTATCCCTTACGGGGTAGGCAGAGCGTTAGACAAGGTAATTTCCGACACAAATGTTTTTGTAACTGGAATAAATAAATGAAAGACACCTCGTAAAAGGCGCTTCCGCCACGTCAGGCAAAAATTGAGGGCAATTTTAGATAGTAATTTGTACTGCTATAGTGACAGGTTGTCAGTTCATCACCTTAATTACAATACACTGTAACCCTCGAGTCCCTTTTACTTCTACAGCCTGCCCGGGAGAAAGGGCAGCTGGAACATTCTATGTTTTTCTATCTCTCCCAATCCAGCATGGATGTCATAAAGTAATGTTGTTTGAATGTCGAACTAGAGATCATTAAATACTTTGGAGATTCAAGACTGTATCTCACCAGTAGTACATCAATTACAAATACAAAAATACAAATCAGTTTATTTCCACAAAACACATTACCAAAAATAGAAATATACAATCAAGAATAACATAACTAACAGGACAGGTAGGCATATTTATTAATAAAGTGGAAAAACGTGTGGACACCTGTTTTTAAGTCCGCCCTACGTCAGTACATCAATTGTATGTGTCATTATAATATGATATCTGATATCTATAGTTCGTTCACTAAAGGAGCCCGATGGTGTAGTGGATAGGGCCGCTGCCTCCTGTGGGAGGTCGTGGTTCGAATCCCACCAAGTACCAATGTATTTTTTTCGGTTTTCGAATTTCATATGTACGTTTATTCAGCGCTTTTTCCTTGCATCTAATACCGTAGATATTAGTCGTTAAGCTATGACAGCCAGTGCTAAGCATTGGCGGCTTGAAAACTCTGACCTAGTCTAGGATTGGGGTCTAGTTTCCCTTCTAGTTTGCACAGGTTACATGGCAGTCGCACTGTGTAAAAACCAGTACCCTCGTTCAATCCCCTAGATTAGGTAGCCGACTCCGTGAGATACGGTATAAGGCTAGGGAGATGACTATGTCAATAGAATTCATGTATATTTGGCATCACTTAACTACTCGCAGCGACCAGTCTACCTTATCCGTTTAGTCTGAGACCGTGCTTTAGTTAATCAGCCGTTATCTTGTATAACCTTATGTTTTACGCGTAATAACTTTCTAGGTCAAGTTCTACACAAAAACATAACGAGTTTTGTGACCTTTTGTGTCTTAATGAGGAACTTTGTATACTTATCCAGTAAAACCTTTGATTACTTTGATAAATTACAGTTGCTTTTTCTTCTGTCGAGTGGGTATCGAGTCTATCGACCCGATGAACCCTGGTGTCAGAGTTTTTAAACCGCCTAGTAGCACAACTATCAGGCCTCTGACACTAGACCACGAAGACAGTTGCTTTTATGTTAGTAACAGGGAAGCAATGAAATGGTACATACATATAATCACGCCTTTATCCCTAATGGCGTAGGCAGAGTGTAATCGACCTAAACAAAGGTCGCTCCGTCACGTCTGACAATGTTTTGAGGGTTATTTAAGATAGATTTGCTGTACTGACAGGTTGTCAGCCAATTGCCTAAATCACTATACACTGTAACCCTCGAGTCCCTTTTTGCTGACTTCTACAGCATGCCCGGGAGGAAGGGCAGCTGGAACATGCTATGTTTTTCTATCTCTTCCAGCCCAGCATGGAAGGTAACTAAATTTAAGATAGATTTGTAGGTATATTGCTGTAGTGACAGGTTGTTAGCCCATCGTCTAAATTACAATATACAGAAACCCTCGAATCCCTTAGATGGTTTTTACAGCTTGCTCGGGAGGAAAAGCAGCTGGCACATTCTATTTTTTTCTCTTCGAAAAACACATTGGTACGTGGTGGGATTCGAACCACGACTTCCCGATCCGGAGGCTGCGGTTCTATCCACTACACCATCGGGCTCATACGCCTATGAACTGCAAGTGAATAACTAATTTGGTGCTTCGGAACGCACGTTAAGCCGTTTGTCTCGGTTAATATCATTTAATACCGTAGATATAAGTCGTTAAGCCATGTCATAGGCCAGTGCTAAGCATTGGCGGCTTGAAAAACTCTGACCTAATCTAGGATTGGGTCTGGTTTCCCTTCTGGGTTGCGGAGGTCAGATGGCAGTCGCTCTGTGTAAAAACCAGGACTCTCGTTCAGTCACCTAGGTTAGGTAGCCAACCCCGCGAAATACGGGATAACGCTAGGGAGATGCAATTACGTAGATAATTAGCACTATAGCGATTAGCAATATAACATACAACCATAATTAATATGAAGGAAACCACGTCGATAATTTCATTATTGGTATGAAAGTGCAGCAATTATTTACTCGCGACGTGTCGAGATGGCAAGATGCGCGGGCGCAGTCATGCGCGTTAGACGAAAACCTAGAATGTGCCAGTTGCTTCTCTTCCCGGGCATATGGTTTACCAATTCAGAGACTAGAGGGATTGACTGCAACGTGTCAATACAAAAATAATGTACCGTCTTATCTGATATCACATACATACATATAATAATGCCTTTATCCCTAATGAGGTAGGCAGAGCGTAAACGGCCTAAACAAAGGTCGTTCTGACACGTATGGCCAAGTTTTGAATGTTAATTAAAATAGATTTAAAGGCTATTTGCTGCTTTAGCAATAAGGCCGCCTATATTGTAATGTCGCGTTTGTTCCTTTTTATTTCTGTTGTATGTGTTTCCTTGTGCAATAAAGAATTTTGTATTGTATTGTATTTTGCTGAAGTGGCAGATTGTCAGTCCATCGCGTAGATTGTAATATACTGAAACCGTCGGATCCCTTTGCTGGTTTTTACAGCATGCCCGGGAGGAAATGCAGCGGGCACATTCTATGCTTTTCTCTCGCTCCCAGTCCAGCATAGATGAATATCTGATATCACCCTCAGCAGTTGTCAGATATGGTGGAAACAATTTTAATAGATAAGCCGTTAACACTCTGCCTACCCCGTAAAGGATTCATGCGTGATTATATGCATGTATGTATGCGCGAGCGCAGCGTCGCGGTGCAGTCATGCGCGTGAGACAAAAACACGACATCTATGATTTAACTCGATTGAGGAAAGTGTCGCTCTGTATTTAACGACTAAGTAGAGTGATAATTTAATGTTTGCTGTTTCTGTGAAAAATAAAGACTAAATGATTGATAAAAAAATGTACTAAATAGAGACTATTTAAGGGGCTCCCTAGGGCTAAGTGGCGCCGTCATCACGAAAAAATTATAATTCACTGAAAACACAATTAATTGTAAATCCGGTAGATCAGATTGAGTTTGAAGCAATGAAGGTCATTTAAAATCTCAACTTATTGTTCGTTGTAGTTACAATAGCAATATTAAGTTTGGATTTGACAGGCCAGTTTGTACTGAAATGACATTTCTGATACGAACTCAAACTCGCTGTCACTCATGAGAGCTGATTATAAATATGGCACTACGTTACCGGACTTGATATTTCTCTTTTTAAATATCGGATGTAAGGGACGCGGTCGGCATACCCACAAACTGATATGGGTTGCTCAGTCAACGACACTGAACAACATTCACCGAAAGATTGTTTCAGTAAGTGAAAACTGTCTGATCGAGATGGACATTTTGGATAGAAGAGACGATTTAGTTTTACTTTTTAAAATAATTTTACTGTCATAGTTGTTCAGTGTCGTTGACTGAGCAACCCCTTTCAGTATGTGCGATGCTGTCCCTTTCACCCCGTATGAATTCACGCCTTATAATAACTACTTATTATGTTACTAGCGCCCCGCCCCGGCTTTGCACGGAAATCATCAGTGTTTCTCTACTATATTATGCATGTATTATAAATATAAACCTTCCTCTTGAATCACTCTATTCATTGAAAGAAACCGCATCAAAATCTGTTGCGTAGTTTTAAAGATCTAAGCATACATAGGGATATAGGGACAGATAAAGCAACTTTGTTTTATACTATGTAGTGATATTTCGAGGGTTATGTAGATATATTGCTGTTGTGACAGGTTGTCAGCGCATCGCCTAAATTACAATATTCAGAAACCCTCGGATTCCTTAGCTGGTTTTTACAGCAGCTGGCACATTCTATGTTTTTATCTCGCTCCCAGTCTAGCATAGAAGGAAATCAAATCGTATATGAATGTTATGTGACCTATTTCTTATAATAACAATAATTCATAAAAACAATTACACAATACAGTTTTGTATATTAAATTAAGATGTTATCATAATCTGTAGCATATTTTATGCTCCAGCTCCGTTCACCACAAAATAACTACTTTTTAGGGTTTCGTAGTTATACAATGGCCGTAAGGCCCGTATCTCACGGGGTCGGCTACATAATCTAGGGAATTGAACGAGGGTACTGGTTTTACTGCCATCTGACGTCCGCAACCCAGAAGGGCAAACAGACCCAATCTTAGATTAGGTCAGAGTTTTTAAGCCGCCAATGATTAGCACTGAGCTCTGACATGGCTGAACGACTAATATATTAAACAATATTAACCGGGACCAACGGCTTACCGTGCCTTTCGAAGCACGGTCCAAGCGCCGTATAAACGTACATTTGAAATTAGAAAACCGAAAAACACATTGGTATGTATGCATAAAAAATGTGGTGGGATTCGAACCACGACCTCCCGTTCAGGAGGCAGCGGCCCTATCCACTACACCATCGGGGTCCAATGGCTTTAAGTATTATGTACTATGTAGTCTACATCCTTAAAACCCTTATCATTTCGCCATATAATAATAATTGTCCTCCCACCGATTTTCGTTGATAGTGGCCAATGAGCGTTTTCCGCCTAGACGGCACGGCGACGACAACGGCGACGGCATGGCACCGTCGACGATATCGTGAAAGAGATAATTTATGAAAATCAATGAAATTATATGGCACGCTTTTCCACTTGCCGGCACGCCAACGGCTTTGATTCCCACCGGTACCGTCACCGGCTTCATACTGCATGTGTTTTGTATTCGTACGAAGAATGCGCGTGTATGTGTGCGTTTAATTTGGAACTAGTTGAACGTTATCGGGACGTTGCCGTACCGTACATACATACATACATACATATAATCACGCCTTTATCCCTAATGGGGTAGGCAGAGCGCAAACGACCCAAACAAAGGTCGTCCCGCCACGTCTGACAAAGTTTTGAGGGTTATTTAAGATAGATTTGTAAGTATATTGCTGTAGTGACAGGTTGTCAGCCCATCGCCTAAATTACAATATACTGAAACCCTCGGATCCCTTAGCTGGATTTTACAGCATGCCCGGGAGGAAATGCAGCTGGCACTTTCTATGTTTTTCTCTCGCTCCCAGACCAGCATGGAAGTGCGTCCCGTCTAGTGAAAAAAGGCCCATTCTCCCAGAGATCGGCCAACTGCGCAGGACTATATTGTTTTTAGTGCCCAAGTCTCAAGGCAACTGCCTCCGTGGTCTAGTCGCTAGTGATATTTGAGAATTTATCACTGTGAATTTTTCCCCAGTTTGGTTAGGACATTGCAGGCTGAATCACCTGATTGTCCGAAAAAGAAAAAAGATTTCGTGCTTCGGAGGGCACGTTAAGCTGTCGGTCCCGGTCGGTATCTTTGATAGTGGTCGTTATTCAAACCATATCAGAGGCTTGATAGTTGTGCTACTAGGTGGTTTAAAAACTCTGACACCAGGGTTCATCGGGTCGATAGACTCGATACCCACTCGACAGAAGATAGTGCCCAAGTGTTTGCGCTACACACAGGTGCACTTATTCTGATGGGACAGATCGACTGACACGACCAGAGGGAAATCAGGCGCAGGACCGACTATTTACATGCCCATCCGACAGCATCGATGATCTTACTTTTCGGACAATCAGGTGATCAGCCTGCAATGTGATAACCAAACTAGAAACAACTAACTCTTTCCTAGCCGAGAATCGAACCCGGGACCTCTAGGTCGAGACTCCGTATATCATATACATTATGTTTGTCTTTACCTTTCCGTTTAATACTCCCTAATTTTACATAATTTTAATTTAAAATACTTATAAGGAGAACAATCTTCCATGCTGGACTGGGAGCGAGAGAAAAACATAGAATGTGCCAGCGGCATTTCCTCCCGGGCATGCTGTAAAAACCAGCTAAGGGATCCGAGGGTTTTAGTATGTTGCATTTTAGGCGATGGGCTGACAACCTGTCACTACAGCAATATACATACAAATCTATCATAAATAACCTTCAAAACTTTGTCAGACGTGGCGGAACGACCTTTGTTTAGGTCGTTTACGCTCTGCCTACCCCATTAGGGATAAAGACGTGATTATATGTATGTATGTATAAGGAGAACAAAAATGTAACTATTCTTACCTACGTATAACTACTTCCGGTGGTGGCTTATACCAATATTATGTCGTTTCCTGTTGTAAAACTTACTCATTTATTGTTATAATTTAAGATAAGATCTAATTATAAATATGTAATTTGATTACAATATGATGATGATAATAAGTAAGAATAATACTGCCTCCGTGGTCTAGTGGCTAGTGCCATGGACTCCCGATCCGGAGGTCCTGGGTTCGATTCCCAGGGGGGAAAACACAAAGTTGATATTTGAGAATTTATCACTTTGTGAATTTTTCCCTAGTTTGGGTAGGACATTGCAGGCTGAATCACCTGATTGTCCGAAAAGAAAAAGATTTCGTGCTTCGGAGGGCACGTTAAGCCGTCGGTCCCAGTCGCTGTCTTTGATAGTGGTCGTTACACAAAACCATGTCAGAGGCCTGATAGTTGTGCTACTAGGCGGTTTAAAAACTCTGACACCAGGGTTCATCGAGTCCATAGACTCGATACCCACTCGACAGAAGAAGAAGTAAGAATAATCAAATTGGTACGTTGTTTTACATGTGTCTTAACATACTATATTCAATGTTAATGATATTTAGTTACTTAAAGTTAAAAGTGAATGCCCAAATGAACATAATCAGTTGGCAATTTTTTATTAAATTTTAATATTCGAAAATACCTTCTCACGGTTTTAAAAGTAAGTACAATCGACCTACGAGTACAATCGTCCCGTAAAACATAATAAGTCTGATTTTCATGTTTCCTTTACGTACCCGATTTTTTGGTGCATTAATTTATTCTTCTTCTTAGCGAGTGGATTCTCGAGTCGATTCCGAAGCACGGAATCCTTTTTCTTTTCGGACAATCCGGTGATTCAGCCTGCAATGTCCTAAATAAACTGGGGAAAAAGTGTTGAATCGAACCCAGGACCCATTGAAGCCCATGGCTCAGACTACTAGACCACGGAGGCAGTTATTTTATTTTTTTAATAGTTACTTAATATAGTAATTGATGATTGAAACTAGCAAATTAAATTACGACGATTTAAAAAATATAATGCACATCACACTATACACTTAGTGTAATCTTGTGCCTAGCATAATGTCCCTAATAATAGTGAATACTATGTGGTGTAGTGAATACACTTCCATGCTGGCCTGGGAGCGAGAGAAAAACTTAGAATGTGCCAGCTGCATTTCCTCCCGGGCATGTTGTAAAAGTCAGCTAAGGGATCCGAGGGTTTCAGTATATTGCAATGTAGGCGATGGGCTGACAACCTGTCACTACAGCAATAAACAAATCCATCTTGAATAACCCTCAAACCTTGTCAGACGTGGCGGAACGACCTTTGTTTAGGTCGTTTATGCTCTGCCTACCCCATTAGGGATAAAGACGTGATTATATGTATGTATGCATGTATGTACTATGTGGTGAGGAAATAAAGACTTTTTTTTTTTTCTATTTGTGGTTTAAAGCATACTTCAAAACTGACCTAACCTAAAAACTCACCGGAAAACCATAGTTTCCATGTGTTAACCTCGATCTTGATCAGGTCGACCCATCAAACCCATCAGAGCATGCTCTCTCACGGTCGCCATCATCAAGATCTGAGATTAAGGCTCGTATATAAGTTTAATTTAATTCTTCCATGTTGAACTGGGAGCGAAAGAAAATCGTAGAATGTGCTAGCTGCATTTCAAAACCAGCTAAGGGAGCCGAGGGTTTCAGTATATAGTAATTTACATACAAATTTATCTTAAACAAGCTGTGCCCGCGACTTCGTACGCCCGGTCTGTATGAAGAACACACACGCAGTGTCGAACATACTGAAAACGCTTCTCCGCGCGTAGGAGCGGGATCTTCTAAACCGCGCGCGGAAGCGTGGTTCGCATTGTCAGATCTTTGTTTTTGTATGGAAAACACGATTCCACGCGCGAGCTAGTAGATCCCGCTCATACGTGCGGAGAAGCGTTTTCACTATGTTCGACACTGCGTGTTTTCCATACAAACTGGGGTACTTACTCAATATTATAATGATTTGTGTGATTATTTCTAATTATTTAGATAATTTCACCAGGTAATTAAAAAAACTGAGTCAAAAAAAAGTTTCTTTATGATCGGTTAAAAACGATCAGAGTTCAATTTCCTGGCTAACCCCAAGTCAGGTGGCGTGATTATTTGTAGCGTAACTTTGAGTTTAAGTAATTCAGCATTACTTAACAAACAAAGAAGGTTCCATCAAAATCGGTTAAAAACGACCGATATTCAATGTCCTACCTACCTCCTAAGTGATGAGGCGTGATTATTTGTATCGTTACTTTGATTTTAAATAATACTCAGTCGAATAAAATAAGTTCCATAAAAATCGGTTAGGTAACAGCCAAATTTCAATTTCTTGCCAACCCCCTAAGTCAGGAAGCGTGATTTTAGGTATCCTAAGTTGCGGGTAACACACAGTTAAATAAAAAAAAATCCATCAAAATCGGTTCAGTAGTTTTGGCGTGATGTAGTAACATACAGACAGACAAACAAAATTTTAAAAAAATATCGTTTTGATCTTTATATCGTTAATAATGCCTGCTGCAATTATTTTTTTGTAAAAGTATTAGTAACATATAGACAGATAAACAGGCAAAAATTCAAAAAAAAAACGTTTTGATCTTTATATCGTTAATTATTAACTGCAGCAATTATTTTTTGTAAAAATATTCCATGTACAGACATGACCCTTTGAGAGATTTATTAAATGTATAGATAACCCTCAAAACTTTGTCAGAGGTGGCGGAACGACATTTGTTTTAGTCTTTAACGCTCTGCCTACCCCATTAGGATTAAAGGCGTGATTATAAATATATATATATAAATTATAAGATAAAGCGATCTCAAGACTGAGAGCGATACTAAGTATGGATTTGACTGGTTATTTTGTACTGAAATTACATTTTTGTAACGAATTTAAACTCGCTGTCACTCTCAAGTGATGAATGTCTGTTTATAAATACGGACCTTTGTTAATTTACTTAGCTGACTGTACCTTTCAAGTTTCAACTTAAGTTCAGCTGCGATTATATAACCCTGCCGATTAGATATACATAGCTAGTGCACAAATATTACTTGAAATTACATCAATATAACCGTGTAAGGGACAGCGTCCCTCAAACTGATAGGGGTTGCTCAGTCAACGAAACTGAACAACTTTCACCGGGACATTCTTTCAAGAGATGAAGAAGAAAATGTCCTTCCCGTACAAAATTACCACCTCGATCAGACAATTTGTATGGAAAAACAAAAAAATTTTTTTTACTTTTTAAAAATACATACATACATACATAAAATCACGCCTTTATCCCTTACGGGGTAGGCAGAGCGTAAAACGCCTCCTAAAAGGCGCTTTCGCCACGTCTGACATAAATTGGGGGCAATTGTAGATTGTAATGTGTATTGCTGTAGTGACAGGTTGTCAGCCCATCGCCTAAATTACAATACACTGTAACCCTCGAATCCCTTTTGCTGACTTATACAGCATGCCCGGGAGGAAGGGCAACTGGAACATTCTATGTTTTTCTTTCTCTCCCAGTCCAGTATGGAAGTTAAAAATTCCTATTAATAATTGTTCAGTTTCGTTGACTGGGCAACCCGTATCAGTTTGCGGGACGCTGTCCCTTACACAAAGTATACTAATCGGGCCCGATCGGCAGCTAAGTGTAATCACTTCTTTGCTTTAGCAATAAGGCCGCCTGTTTTTGAACTTCCTTATGTTTCATATGCTTTCTTTTAATGTGTGAAATGTTTTGATGCAACGAATAGGTATATACATATATATAATCACGCCTTTATCCCTAATAGGGTAGGCAGATCGTAAACGACCTAAAAAATGCCACGTTCCGCCACGTCTGACAAAGTTTTGAGGGTTATTTAAGATACATATGTAGGTATTTTGCTGTAGTGACAGGTTGTCAGCCCATCGCCTAAATTACAATATACTGAAACTCTCGGATCCCTTAGCTTCTTCTTCTTCTGTCCCTAAGCTGATTTTACAGCATGCCCGGGAGGAAATGCAGCTGGCACATTCTATGTTTTTCTTTCGCTCCCAGTCCAACATGGAAAAAAGGTAGGTCGGTTAAAGAGACTTCTCATTAGAAAAAAGCTGTACCTGATGCACAGAATATATATAATGATGTGTAGTTATTATAAATGAGTAAGTATACATACATACATAAATCACGCCTTTATCCCTTACGGGGTAGGCAGAGCGTTTAACGCCTCGTAAAAGGCGCTTTCGCCACGTCTGACAAAAATTGAGAGCAATTTTAGATTGTAATATGTATTGCTTTAGTGACAGGTTGTCAACCCATCGCCTAAATTACAATACACTGTAACCCTCGAGTCCCTTTTGCTGACTTCAACAGCATGCCCGGGAGGAAGGGCAGCTGGAACATTCTATGTTTTTCTATCTCTCCCAGTCCAGCATGGAAGAAAAGTAATGAGTAAGTATGTTTTCTGTTTTTGTAAATAATATATTATCTATAAAATGAAATTAATAAAAGATGTTTATATTGTCCCTTCATGATTTTCCCGTATTGTAATAAATGATCAAAATATCAATGTCAAATAAATTATACTTATATTTTTCCGTGAACAACAGACTTCACTTTTTTAAGCTGCGTTGTTCACCAAAATACATATAATAACGCCTGTATCCCTAATGGGGTAGGCAGAGCGTAAATGATCTAAACAAAGATCGTTCCGCCACATCTGACAAAGTTTTGAGGGTTATTTATAATAGATTTGTAGGTATATTGCTGTAGTGACAGGTTGTCAGCCTATCGACTAAATTATAATATACTGAAACCATCGGATCCCTTAGCTGGTTTTTACAGCATGCCCGAGATGAAATGCAGCTGGTATATTCTATGTTTTTTTCTCACTTCCAAGCCAGCATGGGAGTAAAAATAAAATGAAGCATTAAAGTATTAAATACTAATTAATTATAGTTACTCTGTGCTAAATATATGAGTCGCATATTAGTTAGTTCGAATCATCAGCAAAAATATTAAAAAACGAATAAAAAAAATATACCTTATCTCTTTTTTGTGCACGTGTTTAAAAAGACACTTAATTTACTTGACTCTACATTTTGGTAATTCCGATATTGCGCTCGTTAAAATTTTAATACTTTGAGCACAAAAACAATTAAAGTAAAAACTACTTGGTAGCCTTTACAATGCAAGGATACTTATACAATACACAGGTATAACGCAATATATATACATTGGGCTCGATTCTACATACCACCGGCTAAGATTAAAATCTATCTGTCACTTTCAAAATAATAAAATTCAAAAAGGACAGGCGATTTATACTCTATAGTTTTACACTTGAGCCGCTTAATTTTGACGCGCTTTTGCACGTTTTTTCCAGTATTTCTCTCAATTTTATCCGCAATATCATATAACGGATACAATAACAGATAACGCATAAAACCACCGACTATAAATCAAAAACCAGAGAGAATAGATTTCATGTCCTTTTCCAAAGTTTTTAGTCTGAAAGTGACAAATAGATTTTAACTTTAGTTGTAGGCGGCAATAATAAAAAATGGTCGGGTTACTTGTTTGTATTGTAAGGAGGGTTAGCCCTCGACGTTTCGATCCTATACGAGGATCTTCATCAAGACTGTTGTATTGGCCCGGGAAAAGCTTTTCGTACCCCGTAAAATACAAGAAGCCATTGAAACAAGCTGTCGTCCGAATTTTAACAGAGATAGTGGATGGTCTTTATCGTAAAAGTGGAATCCTTTGCTACGATCAGTGTTGCCAGCATCCGTAAACCTAGGGAACAATGAAGATACACTCAGTTTCATGTGTTTAAATCTTACGATAAACGATGATAAATTAACAATCAAGAACCACCCCAGCGTCGACTACAGCACCACTTGCCGTGCTCTCGGCGCGGGCGCAGCGAGCAGCGAATCGCAGTCGAAGGTTGCACTTGGCGGGCGGTGGAGTGTATCTTTCTTCTCTCCTGATGAATATCCTCGTATAGGATAGGCTAACCCTCCTTTCAATATAAAAAAGGAGGCCGATTAGTTTTGATTATGAATAAAACTTGTTAATCGTTCAGTGTATATTTAGCCGGCAAATCTAGAATTGAGCCTATTCATGCTGTATAACAATGTTCGAAGTATTGCAATTTTGGTACCATTTTACAGTCGGTTATAAGGCGAATTTCATCAGACGAATAAAACTACTTTTATTGTGGCTCTGACACTCTACTTAGATACGCCATAAGGGATACAGGAGTGTTTGTATGTAAAACAATAAAATGTAAATAATGTGCTTTACATCAGTAAGTGTCATCTTTAGCCACTTAAAATTGAAGGAGTGAGTTTAAAATTTGTGATTCATGGTGTCATCTGTCAAATGCGAGTAGAATTTTGGCGGCACGCCTTCAACGGGCTTTCCGAAGTTACGAAATTAAACTTTGTATTCCGGTCAGTAAAGACTTTCTTAGTTTGGCCGTGACCTTCATGGAAATTAGGTAAAATGGAGATAAATATACGCGGTGCATTATTTGGTAAATACTGTTTTAACAAGTGTTCTATTTTACGATTGCAAACTATTCTGTTAGTATTATATCTATCTATACATATAATAAATCTCTAGAAGGGTCGTGTCTGTACATTGAATATTTTTACAAAAAAAATAATTGCAGCAGACATTATTAACGATATAAAGACTAAAACATTTTTTTTTTTCAGAATTTTTGTCTGTCTGTCTGTATGTTACCACATCACGCCAAAACTACTGATTTCGATGGGACTTTTTTTATTCAACTGTGTGTTGCAACCCGGGTTGCAACTTAGGATACCTAAAATCACGCTACCTGTCTTAGAGGCAGGAAATTGAAATGTGGCTGTTTCTTAACCGAATTTTATGGAACTTTTTTAATTCGACTAAGCATTATTTAAAATCAAAGTTACGATACTTAGGTCGTTTTTAACCGATTTTGATTGAACTTTTTTTGTTCGACTGGGCATTACTCAAATTCAAAGTAACGATACAAATAATCACGCCTCCTGAGTAAGGGGGTAGGCAGGAAATTGAACTTCGATCGTTTTTAATCGATCTTCAAGGGACTTTTTATTAGAGAGTTTTTATGTGAGAGAGTTTGCGAGTTATCTGATGTCCACCCTAGGTTAGAAAGAATCACGCAAACCAATCTAATATTGAGTAAGTACCCCAGATTGTATGGAAAACACGCAGTGTCGAACATACTGAACACGTTTCTCCGCGCGTAGGAGCGGGATAGCTCGCGCGCGAAATCGTGTTTTCCATACAAAAACAAAGATCAGACAATGCAAAACACGATTCCGCGCGCGGGTTAGCTTAGCAGATCCCGCACCTTCGCGCGGAGAAGCGTTTTCAGTATATTTGACACTACGTGTTTTCCATACAAAACGGGCGTACGAAGTCGCGGGCACAGCTAGTACTACATAAAATTACATACAAATTTATTAAAATCCATTTCAATCCCTTACGAAGTAGGCAGAGCTTTTAAGAACGATGCCTGCATTTTTTTGTGGAAAAATATTTCGTCTTATTTTCTTTTGAGAAAAGTTCTATGACTAGAACCACTTTAACCTTAAAAGTAATTAAAGACACATACTTTATGCGTGATTTTATTAGAACTCTCATTAATTAGGGGATTGGGAACTAATTACTAAACGTAATCAAATATACTCGTGCGTCAGAAACGTAAAGGACCAATCTGATTGTATGCGGTATCATTAAGGTGACGAATTGTATGGTTCTAAAACCAATACATACATATACATAATCACGCCTTTATACATATGATTACCTAAGTGCAGTGTTAGCGCTTAGGCAGGCTTCCTCAAATTTATGTTGACTGAGCCACCCCTATCAGTTGGCGGGACGCTGTCCCTTACACCCGGTATATTTTAAAGGAGGGTTATAAGAAGTTTTAAACATTTCAGGACAGTTTTGTCAGCAGAATGCAGCCGTTATTCACATGGCAATTTTTTAAATGTCTAACTCCAAGCTATAATCTAGAGGCACAGAATATATAATAGTACTACATACTAGATGTATATTCTCTTTGATACAAGACCACAGCTCGGACACTCCTAACTACAATGTCATTTTGGTCACACATCGTCAGACGGCATGTTTCACTTGGCATGCGTTTGTGTGTGTGTTATAAGGGTTGACAAATTTTGTTATACCGGTCATAATCATCACTTGATTAATCTGGTTCTTGATTAAACCAACGTTTTAAAGTAGTTCACTGTAACTGAATAGTTAGAATAGATTAGGTTGCATATTTTGTATGAATTTACTTACTGTCTTTAATCACTGTGGAATCTAAAAAAGTTCCCATTGGAGTCATATCTTGTGGTAGAAAGACATCCGTACACGGAACAGTACCTTACCATCTTTGGAACCCAAAACTTTATTATTTCCGTTTCACTGGGAAACATGCGCGCGCCATACCCGCTAAGCGTACGCTCAATGTGGCCCACAATGCGGCGCGGAGTGTGACGTATGTCGGACTGGGGAAGGGAGGTGTATGTCCATTCTGTATGTAGTACTTACTATTATACGTGGGACACTCAGAAATATTTGCGACACTAAAAAAAATTGTTCTACAGGTACATATATTTTTATTAAATCTTTTTAAAGTACTCTCCACCAGCCTCTATACAAAGATTCATGCGTCTGAACCAGTTTTCAAAACACTTTTTCCAGTCCGCCGTAGACACCTAGTTTACAGCCTGCTCGAACGCAGCCAGCGCATCTTCCGGCGACGAAAATTGTATCCCCTTGAGCTGATTTTTTATTTTTGGAAATAAAAAGAAGTCACACGGTGCTAGATCAGGGCTGTAAGGAGGGTGACCCAGGAGTTTGACTGGTGTGCTGTCCAGGAAGTCCCTCGTTTTGAGCGCGGTGTGTGCAGGCGCATTGTCATGGTGGAGCAGTAGTCCGCGGAGCCCTGTGTTTGGTCGCTTGTTGCTCACAACAGAAAAAACTTCTGGTAAACATTTGGTAGTATACCATTCGGCGTTAATGCTTCTTTGATTTCGTAAGGGAATTGAGGTCAAGTGGCCAGTCAAATTAAAAAAGCTGGCGATCAAAATCTTCCCCCCGCTTCGAGATCGCTTCACTTTGGTAGGCGTTGGTTCATTTTGAAACACCCAAACTGTCGACTGGCGCTTGGTTTCTGGATCGTATTGATAAATCCAAGACTCATCACCTGTTACGATGTCGTAAACACGCCGAGACGAGCCTGCTTCAAATTTGTTCAGCATATCACGGCACCATTCCACCCGGGCCTGCTTCTGAGCGTCGGTGACGTAGTGCGGCACCCAGCGCGATACTATCCTCCTCACGCGAAGATGCCCTTGTAGAATCTCGTGAACGCTTCCCGATCCAATCTTTAATATCTGCTGAATCTCCTGATATGTAATTCGCCTATTATCTTGGATTAAATTTTTCACTGCTAGCACGTTTTCTTCCGTAATAGCCGTCAAAGGGCGACCGCTTCTTTCTTCATCCCCCAAGGTTGGTCGACCGCGCCTAAATTCGTTATACCAGCGATACACGGTTGCCTTGGAGGGTCTTTCATCCATAAATGCCATTTGAAGTCTATCGAACGATTCATCCGGTTTCAGGCGACACTTGAAATCGTAAAAAATCATAGCTCTAAAATGTTCCCGGCGCAGATCCATTTTTTAGTAAGACACGATACTTGAATTGGCTCGCAAAAAATGTGGAGGGAAATTTTGAAAATGGAACACACATATTTTTACTTATAAGTTAATCATATTTTCAAAAAAGATTCTAACCGGCCAGTCTGCCATATATAAAAACTATTTATCGCAATACTTTCTGAGTGGCCTGGTATATTCTGTGACAAGACTACAAAATCAATGTTCATAGTATTTACGACTACAACAGCGCCACAGTCGTTAAGTTTAACCGCCGGAACGAATGCACACACTTCACTAAATGCAGGAGACGTATTTTTGAATTATCAACTTTTTCGTTTGTGAATTACCACACTATTTTTTTGAATTGGTCTCTATGAATCTCCCATGCTGGACTGGGAGCGATAGGAAAACATAAAATGTGCCGACTGTATTTCCTCCGGGGCATGCTGTAGAAACCAGCTGACGGATCCGAGGGTTTCAGTACATTGCATTTTTTTTATTTAAGCGATGGGCTGACAAGCTGTCACTACGTACAGCAATATACCTACAAATCTATCTTAAATAACCTTCAAAACTTTGTCAGACGTAGTGAGCTTTGTTTAGGTCGTTCACGCTCTGCCTACTCCACTAGGGATAAAGGCGTGATTATATGTATGTATGTCGTTTGCAAATTACCTCTTTTATTAACTCTATTTTTGAAATTGATATCTATGAATCCTGCAACGTTTCGTTTATTCTACTACGCGAATACTTCTTCTTAGCGAGTGGATTCTCGAGTCGAACGACCCGATTAATCTTGGTGTCAGAGTTTACAAACCGCTTAGTAGCAGAACTATTAGGCCTCTGACATGGTTTAAGTAACACCACTGGCAAAGCCAACGACCGGGACCGACGGCTTAACGTGCCTTCCGAAACACGGAATCCTTTTTTTCGGACAATCAGGTGATTCAGCCAGCAATGGCTCCAACCAAACTAGGGAAAACCTCACAATATGATCAATTGAGAAATATCAACTTTGTATTTCTCCTCTCCTGGGACCGAACCCAGGACCTCCAGATAGCCCAAGACTCTGACCACTAGACCACGAAGGCAGTTAAACTTATAACGTAAATATTCGATGGTTCCGAAAACGTTCGACGAGCACCGTCTATTGAGACATTTAAAGAGCGAACAAGAAAGTTCTTCTTAGAGAATAATAATTAGTTATTTATCCTATCTCCCATTAGCATAATATGTATTAGTTTATTATAAATATATATATATATATTAGTTTATTTTATTTATGTATTTATTTAATAGTATTTATATTGTTTAAGTATTAAGATTAACTTAGTATGCACTATCCTACTACCCAAAGTTTGCCTGGTAGATATTGCTGCTTTAGCAATAAGGCCGCCTATATTGTACTGTTTTGTTCCTTACTTTTCTGCTGTATGTATTTGTGTTTCTTTGTGCAATAAAGTATCTTGTATTGTATTGTATGGTTGCGAAAGTGATGCGAATCTACTTTGAATGCGTCATTAAAGATCGAATGCTTCAAAAATACGTTTTATGTACGCCGGGAACTACCATCTGTATTTACAAAATTGAAATTGATTGCACGCTAGACTGGAGCAATAATAGAAACATAGAATTTACCAGCTGCTGTATGATGCCACAAAAAATGCTGTCGCCGTGGCGGAGCACTGGTCAAAATATATTTGAACCATCGACACGACAGAAGAAGAAGAAGAACCAGCTGCTTCTCATCCCAGACCAACAGTAAAAGCCAGAAGAGCGTAGAGTTTCGGTGAAGATATGTGTGGCTAAGAAACTGCCACGCCTGCCGATACTCATTCATTACAGCGAAAGCAGAGCCATGGGCTTACGATCCGGAGGTCCTGGATTCGATTTCCAGGAGGACACAATAGTTTATATTTGTCAATTTATCACTTTGTGAGGATTTCCCCAGTTTGGTTAGGACATTGCAAGCTGAATCACCTGATTGCCTCAAAAGGAAAAGGATTCCGTGCTTCGGAGGGCACGTCAAGCCGTCGGTCCCGGTCTCTGTCTTTGATAGTGGTCGATACTCAAATCACGTCAGAGGCCAAATAGCTGTGCCTATCTACTCGCTAAGATAAAAGCAAAAGTAGAAATTTTTTTAGTGATAAAAGATAAAGGAAAACAAAAATGGGTGCTCTCGTGCCTTTGAGTGCTCCCAGCCCTATATCGTACCCGTAGGCGTGATTTAAGGTGCTGTCGGAGGGTACTTCCATGCTGGACTGGGAGAGATAGAAAAACATAGAATGTTCCAGCTGCCCTTCCTCCCGGGCATGCTGTTGAAGTCAGCAAAAGGGACTCGAGGGTAACAGTGTATTGTAATTTAGGCGATGGGCTGAAAAACCTGTCACTATAGCAATTCATACATATTACAATCTAAAATAGCCCTCAATTTTTGTCAGACGTGGCGAAAGCGCTTTTTACGAGGCGTTAAACGCTCTGCCTACCCCGTAAGGGATAAAGGCGTGATTTATGTATGTATGTATGTATGTCGGAGGGAAACGTACTGCCTCCGTGGTCTAGCGGTCTGAGCCATGGAGTCTTTACCCGGAAATCTCGGGTTGGATTCCCGGCGGGGGACAATGGCTTTGTGTTGATGTTTTTAGTTAGGTTTAGGTTACAGGCTAGTCACCTAATTATTGTTCGAAAAGTAAGATGATCCATGCTGTCGGATTGGCATGTAAATATTCGCTCTTGCGCCTGATTTCTCTCTGGTCGTGTCAGACAATCTGTCCCATCAGAATAAGGGATTGAAGGAATAGAGAGTGCACCTGTGTGTAGCGCAAACACTTGGGCCCTAAAAATTGGTCCTGCGCAGTTGGCTGATCTCTGGTAGATTGGCTGCAATCACCGAAAATCGGTAGGAGGCCTGTTATTATTAAATGTACATACATACATACATACATAAAATCACGCCTTTATCCCTTACGGGGTAGGCAGAGCGTAAAACGCCTCCTAAAAGGCGCTTTCGCCACGTCTGACATAAATTGAGGGCAATTTTAGATTGTAATGTGTATTGCTGTAGTGACAGGTTGTCAGCCCATCGCCTAAATTAAAATACACTGTAACCCTCGAATCCCTTTTGCTGTCTTTTACAGCATGCCCGGGAGGAAGGGCAACTGGAACATTCTATGTTTTTCTTTCTCTCCCAGTCCAGTATGGAAGAAATATAAAATGTGGGTATTTATTTTTAACTTACCATTGATTAGATGCACAAACACAGTCATAATACACTAACATAGGTACTTGATAAACGTCAGTGATTGCCCTCAAAATACCACAGACAGGTCATTCAAAAGACTCCACAGTGTCAAGGCAAAGGTCAACAGAGGTCAACTCTCAATAGACGTTGTATAACCAGCATTAAACTTGCTAATGTGTCGTATGTAGCGGTACTCATGTGAACTTTAACAATTGCCCCGGCAATTAAAGCTTATTTAATGAGCACAGTGACTGATATGTTAACATTTAGACTCTGCAAGGAAAAGTGTTAAGGAAAGTGAATATTTATTAATATCTTCTTCTTCTTATGTAGCCGTTATGTGTCCCACTGCTGGGCAAAGGCCTCTCTCCTCTCCTTCCATGCCTCCCTATTTTGCGCCTCTTATTAATATCAAGTTTATTTATAAACTAGCGATCCGCCCCGGCTTCGCACGAAAATTATCAATGTTTCTCTACTATGTTATGCATGTATTATACATATAAATCGACTTTGTTTTATACTATGTTGTGATAACTCAGTGTTGTTGCGCAGGTTAGTAATGTAATTAATTATAGTGACAAATAAATTTATGATTTATTTTTTACATTTTATTAACGCTTTCATAAGAGCCTGATGGTGTAGTTAATAGGGCCGCTGCCTCCTGAGCGGGAGGTTGTGGATCGAATCCCACCACGTACCAATGTGTTTTTCAGTTTTCGAATTTCATATGTTCGTTTATTCGGCGCTTTTTCTATGCTACGGAAGGCACGTTAAGCTTTTGGTCCCGGTTAATATCGTTGAATACCATGTCAGAGGTCAGTGCTAAGCATTGGCGGCTTAAAAACTCTGATTTAGTCTAGGATTGGGGTCTGGTATTCCTTCTGGGTTGCGAACGTCAGATGCCAGTCGCTGTGTGTAAAACCCAATACCCTCGTTCAATCAATTAGGTAGCCATCCCTGTGAGATACGGGATAAGGATAGGGCGATGATAAATTAACGCTTTCTTCTTAAACTTTTAAATGTATTCGTGTGCAACAAATGAAATAAATTATATCCTATATTATGCCTCCAGTAATACACCGTATGTATACAATACTTAAAATTGTAACAACTGTAATAGCTATACATTTTCATTCATTAAAAAATAAATAAATCTAGTTTAGGCCGTAAAACTAAACAGGTTTCTAAACAAGCCCTTGTGTTTTTTAGCGAATGAAAACTACAATGGTACCAATTCGTAGTTGCAAAAACCACGACTTAACTAATTTAAGTCTCGTCATAAGAGAACAGAAAGGGACGTCAATAATATTAGTCAAGATTTTGTTAAAGTGACGATACTAGCCAAGTGGCCATTAGTAAAAAAAAACATAATCCGCTAAAACGCAGTGAATCCAAAAACCGGTTGAACATACTCAAGTTATAGTAATAAAGATTATTTAGAACCTTATAAATTAGCGATTCTTAGTCCGTTGTAATTACAGGAACGAACAACAAAACTTCCTTGCTGGACTGGGAGCGAGAGAAAAACATAGTATGTGCCATTTCCTCCCGGGCATGCTGTAAAAACCAGCTCAGGGATCCGAGGGTTTCAGTATATTGTAGTTAGGGCGATGGGCTGACAACCTATCACTACAGCAATATACCTACAAATCTATCTTAAAATAACCCTCAGATCTTTGTCAGACGTGGCGGAACGACCTTTGTTTAGATCGATTACGCTCTGCCTACCCCAATATGGATAAAGGCGTGATTATATGTATGTATGTAACAACGAAACGAACTAAGGATCGCTAATTGCAAATAACGGCCACCAACTGCATTTTTTCTTCCTGTTACTACAACGAACTAAGAACTTTAATTACTATAACTTGAGTCTGTTGGAACATGATGTTTTACTAATGGGGGCGCCACTTGGCTAGAATCGTCACCTTAAGTCGTGCGCTCTACGAATCGATAGCATTGTATTAAGTAGAGTCAGCAGTGGATATCAAGTCTGTGGTTATCCTTCATGGGAGTTTGGCTTCAAGTGCACAATAGTACTTCATGTTTAGTGCAGTTCCTTGAACGTGTGTTTTAGGGTTTAAGATGTTTTAAAGTATTTTATTTAAGTATGTTAATATTCTTTCATGCTGGCCTGGGAGCGAGACAAAAACATATAATGTGCCAGCTGCATTTCCCAGGCATGCTGTAAAAACCAGCTAAAGGATCCGAGAGTTTCTGTATATTGCAATTTAGGCGATGGGATGACAACCTGTCACTACAGCAATATAAAAATCTATCTCAAATAATCCCCAATACTTTATTCTGACACGTCTGCGTGACATGCTGGACTGGGAGAGATAGAAAAACATAGAATGTTCCAGCTGCCCTTCCTCCCGGGCATGCTGTTAAAGTCAGCAAATGGGACTCGAGGGTTACATTGTATTGTAATTTAGGCGATGGGCTGACAACCTGTTACTAAAGCAATACATATTACAATCTAAAATTGCCCTCATTTTTTGTCAGACGTGGCGAAAGCGCCTTTTACGAGGCGTTAAACGCTCTGCCTACCACGTAAGGGATAAAGGCGTGATTTATGTATGTATGTATGTATGTATGTCTGCGTGACGAAACGACCTTGTTTTAGGTCGTTTACGCTCTGCCTACCCCATTATTGATAAAGTCGTGATTATATATACTTAAGTATGTTAATATTTAAAATGTAGATATGTTTATTTACTTCTTTGGTGGAGTGAGATGGATAAAAACATTCAACTTCTTCCAGCGTGTATTCAAAGGTATCGGACATAGTAAAAATGCCATTGACGCTCTGCCTACCTCTCAGGAGTTATAAGCGTGATCTATAAATATAGTTTGTAAAGGTTTTTATTTATTTTAATCTAAGAGGTCGGGTTTTCTCGTTTCGTTATCTCATTGAGAAGTGTAGATACTGTAAATAACTAAGTCTGAGATAAGTAACAGTGGATAGAAAGAGCAGAGTTACCAATTTACAACTACCTACGTAAAAATCTTGAATTTGGTAGAGATATATATCAGAGGAAATAGTCACCATAAAACTTGAGCCCTACGTAGTTCTTAAACTACATGGGTAGATGTCGCTAACGACTATGCATACATACATATAATCACGCCTTTATCCCTAATGGGGTAGGCAAAGCGTAAACAACCTAAACAAAGGTCATTTCGAACAACCTAAACAAAAGTCATTTCGAACAACCTAAACAAAGGATAAATTTGTAGGTATATTGCTGTAGTGACAGGTTGTCAGCCCATCGCCTAAATTACAATATACTGAAACCCTCGGATCCCTTAGCTGGTTTTTACAGCTTGCTCGGCAGGATATGCAGCTGGCACATTCTATGTTTTTCTCTCGCTCCCAGGCCAGCATGGAAGAAACTACTATGACGTATACATAAGAAAGACAATGATAAATTCTTCACTCCTTCTACCGTTTCTGTAGCTCAGTTGGTAGAGTAATAAACCGGCATTCTAGAAACACCGGTTTGCGACCTGCCAGAAACGCATTTAATATTTTCTTTCTTTCACATTATATGATATAAAAAATAATATAAGCATTGTGAGTGCTAAAACTCCTTAAAAATATAAAACTTGAATGAAAACTGTGAAATAAAAATACATACATACATAATACACATACATAAATTACGCCTTTATCCCTTACGGGGTAGGCAGACCGTTTAACGCCTCGTAAAAGGCGCTTTCGCCACGTCTGACAAAAATTGACGGCAATTTTAGATTGTAATATGTATTGCTATAGTGACAGGTTGTCAGCCTATCGCCTAAATTACAATACACTGTAACCCTCGAGTCCCTTTTGCTGACTTCAACAGCATGCCCGGGAGGAAGGGAAGCTGGAACATTCTATGTTTTTCTATCTCTCCCAGTCCAGCATGGAAGTAATAAAAATACATCTTCATACGATCCCCCTTCGGACACAAGCATAAGGCTTTTCCCAGAGATTTTCTGCAATACAAACAAATTATCATACTATAAGTGTAATAATTATGTACAGAGTTAAACAATGTATTTTCTGTTATCTGTACATAGATTTACACAAAGACTGTTTATCCGGTACCTACTTGGCCTCCTGTTGTGATATTTGACTAAATTTTGAAGGGCTATGTCAAGAACACGCCTGTAATTCTTTCGGGATAGGCACGCACCTAATAAGAACCACTTTTGACGCGTTGTGTGTCAAAAATACAACTATCTCATACATACATATAATCAAAGGCGTGTTCTTGAACAATACTCCCATGCTGTACTGGGAGCGACAGAAAAACATAGAATGATCCAGCTGCATTTCCTCCTAAGCATGATGTTAAAAACCAGCTAAGGGATCCGAGGGTTTCTGTATATTGCAATTTAATCGATGGGTTGACAACCTGTCACTACAGAAATATACGTACAAATCTATCTTAAATAACCCTCAAAACTTTGTCAGGCGCGGCGGAACGTTAGGGATAGAGGCGTGATTATATGTATGTTTGAATTTTTAAATCAGTTAGATTTGACTGCAAACCCGTTCTTGAGTGGTGTGCAAACAGCCAACAGTAACAAGATTCGTACTGATAAGGCGCTTGATAAAGTTTATTGCTTGAAAACTGTGACGTAGCACCTTTGTTTACATTTCTAATACGTCTGTAGGTCTGTTTCTTCCATGGTTCCAAAGAAAAACCTAGAATGTGCCAGCTGCATTTGCTCCCAGGCGTGCTGTAAAAACCTGCTAAGAGATTCAAGGGTTTCATTATATTGCAATTTAGGCGATGGGTTGTCACCTATCACTACAGCAATATACCTACAAATCTATCTTAAATAACCCTCAGAACTTTGTCAGACGTGGCGTAACGACCTTTGTTTAGGTCGTTTACGCTCTGCCTACCTCATTACGGATAAAGGCGTGAGTATGTGTGTGTGTGTATGTGTGTGTGTGTATGTGTGTGTGTGTGTAGGTGTGCTCCGATCTTGGTTTAATTTATTTATGTATTCTTGTCCTAACTAAACTGGGGAAAGTCTCACCAAATAATAAATTGATATCGATTCGTAGAGCGCACAAGTTTACTTAATCTTGACTACAATTATTGTCGTACCCTTCTGTTCTCTCATGACAGAAAGCGACGGGTATAGAATAGACTTATATTAGGATTTTTGCAACTACGAATTGGTAGCATTGACAAACTTTGTGTTATGTCCGGATCGGGAGCCTAAAGCCGTGACTTCAGCGCACCAAAACATACCCCCGCGGGGTAGACAACATTACCCTTCTCCCTTCTCCTCTCTGCCCCGCGGGGGGTATGTTTCGTGTAATCTTTCACGGCTTTAGGTTCAAAGCACTAGACTACTGTAATGGGATCCAGGAAAGACATAAATAAAATGTATTTGTTCTCTTGACACTCGTGTACTCTTGCACTTCGGTCCGTTACAACATAACCTCCATTGCTTCTAAGCGCCACCGTTTGAATGATACTTTTTTTTTTACATACATACATACATATAATCACGCCTCTATCCCTATTGGGGTAGGCAGAGCGTAAACGACCTAAACAAAGGACGTTCCGCCGCGTCTGACTAAGTCTTGAGGGCCATTCAAGAAAGATTGGTACGTTTATTGCTGTAGTGACAGGTTGTCAGCCCATCGCCTAAATTACAATATACTGAAACCCTCAGATCCCTTCGCTGGTTTTTACAGCATGCCCGGGAAGAAATGCAGCTGGCACACTCTATGTTTTTCTCTCACTCCCAGACCCAGTCCAGCATAGAAGTTTTTTTTTAAGTCGCTTCAAATTCCCGCCAAAGAATCTTTGAATGATATAAATCAACCCCAATGTTGCCACTCGAAGAAAATTATAACTGCCAACTTAACAAATCAATAAAATATGAAAATCAATGTAAATAATTAATAATCCATAAATAAAATGATTAAACAACATTATGCTGGCTCCGTAGCCGTTAACCTTTGATATTATTATAACGGAATCAGCTGAAGTGAAGAACAATGACGCTAACACTACGGATGTACGGATGCAGTAGCAGGCTAAAGCACCTGAATATCTGTCAAAAATCCGTCCTTCGGAAGGCACGTTTAACCGTATGTCTCGGCCGCTGTGTTCGACAGAGTTGGTCACACAAACCATGTAAAAACTCTAAGGTTCGTCGACTTGAAAAACCACTCGATCTGCCCCGCCCTTTCGTCAGGAAAGTTAAATTGGGGCCCTTCTACTTGATGTCATAAATACGGTAAAACTTCATTTAATGTGGTATTTCCTATGTATTCCCAATTTGTTATATTATTTTCCCGTATTTTATTTTATTTATATTTGGCATTTTCTTAATGCATTTACCTTTTAAGTCAAATTTAAAGGATAAAGGAGTAAGCAGAGTGTCTAAGGCATTTTTAAAGTCGCTATGCTACATGAGAGTCATCTCAGAAAAAAAGATCCTGAAAATAGAGCCTAACTTCATACTAAGGCCCGTATTTATAATCAGCACTTGAGAACGACAGCTAGTTTGAGTTCGAATCAAAAATTTCATTTCAGTAAAAAAATACCTGTTAAATCCATAATAATACATACATACATATAATCACGCCTTTATCCCTAATGGGGTAGGCAGAACGTAAACGACGTAAACAAAGGTCGTTCCACCACGTCTGACAAAGTTTTGAAGATTATTAAGATAGATTTGTAAGTATATTTCCGTAGTGACAGGTTGTCAGCCCATCGCCTAAATTGCAATATACAGAAACCCTCGGATCCCTTAGCTGGTTTTTACAGCATGCCCGGGAGGAAATGCAGCTGGCACATTCTCTGTTTTTCTCTCGCTCCCAGTTCAGCATGGAAGCAAATAATACTACTATAAATATATTATAACCTCTACAAATATACTATAAACTCTCTATCTTTATAATTACGGCCGTTTGGTTCAACGATGATCAAGTAAAAGTACTAAAATTAGATATAGTACATAGTATAAGCTGACATCGTAACATGTTATTTAATAAGATTCCATACAATACTTAAGCACGTACCAGAAGTTTTGTTTTATTATTATGACTTCGTTCATAGTTAAAATATTTTATTTTCATCATGAGTTCATTGAATAAATTATGAATATTATAATACATACATATTTAATCACGCAGTTGTCCCTAATGGGGTAGGCAGACCGTAAACGACCTAAACAAAGGTCGTCCCGCCACGTCTGCCAAAGTTTTGAGGATTATTAAGGAAATATTTGTGGGTTAGAATAGTAAGTAAGGTATATTTGCTGTAGTGACAGGTTGACAGCCCATCGCCTAAATTAAAATATACTGAAACCCTCGGATCCTTTTGCTGGTTTTTACAGCATGCCCGGGAGGAAATGTAGCTGGCACATTCTATGTTTTTCTTCCATGGAAGCCTTATAATAAATGTGCTATATTGATATTATCTAATTATTTTGGAAAATACTGCAGGTTATGCTTTTAATTAGAAGACCAATAAGGAAAGCTAGACTAAAAGGAAAATATTAAAAAAATCTTCTGGAAATTGGTAATTTTCATGTTGTAGACATCAAACTAGGAAAGTAGAAATCTTACCTTGCCTTTTTTAATGTTGTTTTCACTAATACTAAACTATATGAGTTTCAGATTACTTGTTAACTTACCTGAAAAACTTTTCCAACACGCGCATGAAAAATCCAAAGTTCGCAAAACAAACCACAACAAAAATTCACAAATGAGAAATGTGACAGTCACTTTTAAAAAATAAATGCTAGTTTTGAATTTCGAACGAATTCCTTTTTCTTTTTTTCCGGCACTCGCGTTGCGCAAAAGCGTGCGCACTCGTACGACGCTTTCCTCTAACTAGATTGTAAAGTAAATTGTAATTTCTGATTCGCCTTCGCGCATGATTCGCTTTAGACATTGGCGAAAACAAAATTGTTTGCATACGTATAGAGCCTGTGTACATAGAGATGTTACAAAATTAATTTAGCAGCTTCATATATGTGCCAAATCACGCAAAATTAACACAACCGTCATTGTTTCGAAGGCGTGAATTCCATAGTTTTAAAAAATAGTAGGTATTCTTCCTCCGTGGTCTAGTGGTCTGAGCCATGAGCTCAATTGGGCTTCCCGACTTGATATTTGTAATTTAATTAATTACTTTGTAAGGTTCTCTGCAGTTTGGTTAGGACAATGCAGACCGAATCAGGATTCCGTGCTTTGGAGGGCACGTAAGCCGTCGTTCCCGATCGATGTCGTTTGTCTGAACACAAACCATGTCACAGGCCTATTTAGTTGTTACTAAAATGGTTAGGACATTGCAGGCTGAATCACCTGATTGTCCGAAAAGAAAAAGATTTCGTGCTTCGGAGGGCACGTTAAGCCGTCGGTCCCGGTCGCTGTCTTTGATAGTGGTCGTTACTCAAACCATGTCAGAGGCCTGATAGTTGTGCTACTAGGCGGTTTAAAAACTCTGACACCACGGCTCATCGGGTCGATAGACTCGATACCCACTCGACAGAAGAAGAAGTTGTTACTAAAATAGTAAGCGGTTTAATATCGCTGACACGAGGGTTCATCGGACCGTTCGTCAACTCAAAAACCCACTCTATAAGAAGTAGTGGACTCTTGCGAAATGTGATACAAATATATTGGTCCTGCGCAACGGAAGAACTCAAGGACACCAGGTCAGCTGCGTCTCGGCCTTCCAAATTTACTCGACCTTAAATTGCTTTTTTTTCGGCCTCGGAGTAATGTACTATTAAGACATAAAATAAAACATGACTAATAATCAGTTTAACTGCCTCCGTGGTCTGGTGGCTAGTGCCATGGACTCCCGATCCGGAGGTCCTGGGTTCGATTCCCAGGGGGGAAACACATAGTTGTTATTTGAGAATTTATCACTTTGTGATTTTTTCCCCAGTTTGGTTAGGACATTGCATGCTGAATCACCTGATTGTCCGAAAAAGGAAAAGATTTCGTGCTTCGGAGGGCACGTTAAGCCGTCGGACCCGGTCGCTGTCTTTGATAGTGGTCGTTACTCGAAACCATGTCAGGGGCCTGATAGTTAGCTACTAGGCGGTTCAAAAACTCTGACACCAGGGTTCATCGGGTCGATAGACTCGATACCCACTCGACAGAAGAAGAAGAATAATCAGTTTCATACAATCGTCGCTATAAAGTCACGCCTATAGGGAGGGGTGACGCGGGGTAGGCAGATCGTAAGACGCCTAGTAAAAACAAAAAACCGATCAAAGCAGAGCGTAAAACATTTTGATCTAAGCGTAAAACGTTTATTTTCGCGCATTTTAACAAGTACGATAGGCATAATGAGTCTATAGTATTGTGAGAACCGAGACAACAAGACACGCAACAATCTTACGAGGTAGGCAGAGTATCAAGAGCGACTGATATGGTTTGTGGGTCACATTAGACAGAATTAACTGTGGTGTAGGTACCTATTGTTATAGTGATAGGCTGTCAGCCTATCAAAGCCCTCGTCCCCCTCTACTGCTGATGATATTACAATATCCTTGACTGATAGTTCTTGTGGCTGATGCAGTGATGTGATTCAGAGTTTTCGGTGCATAGTTCCAGTGATTGCTATTTTGTATGGCGCATGGCGCGTCATTTAAAATGACATGACGTCATAGACAATTTACGATTTGACACATCGTACAACGTCATATTTGTTGTGCAATGTTGGCATTACTTCTGGTTTTATTACGTATTTCAGTGTGCTAAACAGTGATGGTGCTATACAATTTGTAATTGTTCTCTCTTTCTTGCTTAGCGACTAGATCTTGACGGTTGCCAGATAACATTTACTTCTGCTTAATTCGCAAATTTTTTACCAGTTTAATTTTTATTGAATTTTCATACATTTTTAAAAGTAAATAATTTACCTATAAAATATGATGTACCTAAACCTACGCCTAAAACTGAATGATAAGATAATTATGATTTAATTACAATGCAAGGAATCAATCCTTTTGTTTTGTACAAAAATATTTTACTCTAAAAGTTTTCTAAAAAGACATCGCAATTCTTTAGCGCCATCTAGCCTAGGTACATGACTGAAAATTATTTCAGTTCTGACGGTGCTCCAGTCATGCTCTAGAAATGCGATAGTAATCCATGCGCTTTTTACTCTCCAGTTTCATGAAAAATGGTGTAGGATTACCTCGTAGTCGCTTCGAAAACATCTCGGCGAATATTTAATAGTTAGTTGTTGTCTCATGAAAATCAGTCGGAAAATTAAAATAATTTTTGACTGTCGCCCGGTTTTTTTTCCAATCTGGCAGCCCTAATTTCATTTTTTTTTTTTGTGGTGTATTTAGTCTATGGTATGACATCATGGTTGTTGCTGTCAAATTGGTTTTCGATTGGTCGTCATTGAAATTTGTGTGTGTCTGTGCGACGAATCTCATCCTTTTGTAATATTTATTGACCTAGAACATTCGCAATTAATTGGTTTTCAATAAAAGACTGGCTTTGAAATTAATATCCGTGCGTCAAATGAACACACAAGGGAATTCTACAGCTTTCACCCAATGCTCTAGAGTTGCAGACAAAAATTAGATCACAAACTACGATTGTGCAAAACATCACCCCCCAGAGTTGTGATGGATGTTTACTTCAGCACCACAGCGAGGCGGAAAAGATCCGATGTGGACGGCTACAAATGAGCTAGCGATTTCTGTTGATTATAATTTGGTCGGGAAATCGTGAAAGGGAACTAGTTGACCGCCGATTGACGGGTTTTATGTGCGCGTGACGGTGACATGAGCACAAACAACAAGCGGCGCGGAGCTAGCGGGTCCAGTTGTTCTGTGCCAGGAGTGCCAGCGCTCGTGAACGTCCCTACAGCCATGTCTGCCGACCTTGCGTCGCTGTTTGAGTGCCCCGTGTGTTTCGACTATGTCCTGCCGCCGATCCTGCAGTGCCAGAGCGGCCACCTGGTCTGCTCGAGCTGCCGTCCGAAGCTATCCTGCTGCCCGACCTGCCGGGGACCCCTCGGCAACATCCGCAACCTCGCCATGGAGAAAGTCGCCAGTAATGTGATGTTCCCTTGTAAACACTCCAACACAGGCTGCACGGTCACCCTCGTCCACACGGAGAAAGCTGAACATGAGGAAGCTTGTGAATTCAGACCATACTCCTGCCCCTGCCCGGGTGCATCATGCAAATGGCAGGGAGGTCTAGACCAAGTGATGCCACATCTCATGATGTCCCACAAAAGCATCACAACACTCCAAGGTGAGGATATAGTGTTTCTGGCTACTGATATTAACCTGCCTGGGGCTGTGGATTGGGTGATGATGCAGTCATGTTTCAATCACCATTTCATGTTAGTACTGGAGAAACAAGAAAAGTTTGATGGCCATCAGCAGTTCTTTGCCATTGTGCAGCTTATAGGTTCCCGCAAGGAAGCGGAGAACTTTGCTTACCGATTAGAGCTGAATGGTCACCGCCGTCGCCTCACCTGGGAAGCCATGCCTCGGTCTATACATGAAGGTGTCTCATCGGCTATCATGAATTCAGATTGTCTGGTGTTTGATACATCTCTAGCTCAGCTGTTTGCTGACAATGGAAATCTTGGAATCAATGTCACAATATCTATCGCCTAATCATTGCCAGTCACTATTTTATAGTCATTAGCAAAGGACTTATTTCATTGACTGCTAAAAGTAATGTAATTATATTTTCATGTCAGTGAAATGATACCAAACATGAAACTCGACAAAACAAGTACCTTGATATGAAGAGTGTGAATATTTTACCATTGAAAAGCATTTTGTTACAGTATGTATGACTTTTCGGCTTTGACATGTTTTGTATATTTAATTTTAATCAATTTGTATTCATCAAGTAAGCCAAAAATTGTTTACTATTTCATTTTATGACTGAAAATGTGTAAACACCTTTAGATATAAGTAGTGAAAAGTTGAAATTATTTGAGTGGAACTTTTGATGCTTTGAGAATGATGTTAATAAATTGCAATAATAAATAGGAACTCTCTTGAGAGTTAGTGATTACTTTATTCCAAACAAAGAACAAAATGATGTAGCTATCTATCATAATATTTGAGTGTATATAAGAGGGTTGGTACTTGTAAGAAGTTTAAGCAATTTGTGATTTTCTCTTCTTAGCTTGGTGGGCTGGCATTGACCAAGTTAATCTCCCTGTTTGCTGCAAAACTGTAAGATACTAAACTTTTTGAAATATTCTTATGAATAATGTTTCATATACTTTATGATGAAATTATGGTAATGCAAATTTAATAACAAACCTTTGCATTTTAATTGTATAAAAGGCAAAGGATTACCTACTATGATGTTATAATATTATCGTCACTTTGTGGTAAAAGCAAGCAATGTAATTATAAGACTTATTTTAGGCTGATTATAATCCTAAGTCAAGCCGGCCACAGATAGCTAGTTTTCATTTTTATCCATTTGTGGTTTAGTTCAGCCTAATTCGCTTGTGAAGACTGAACAAAATATTGGAAATCAGTGAAACTAAGCAACTATTTAAAGATTCAAAATTGTGCTGAAAAACTTAACCTCTCAGCAAAATTCTGAACCTTTTAAAAGCAGTTTAGCTGATTTTTAACCATTCTTCTCTAATGATATGTGAAATTTCTTAGTCTTATTTAATGTTTGCAACTCTACTGATAATAAAGTTGCTTAAATGAACATAGATTTTTTAGTCTTAATAGCTTTGTTTTATTTATACAAACTTCATGTTACTTAATTATTGTTACAACCAAGTACTGTGTAAAAATCATCATCTCGCATGATTGTGGGTTTTATTCTGTTTTATATTAAGTTCCGTAAGTTATATATATACAAATAATATATCTTACTTTCATTATATGGCATGGTAGGTATAAAAAGTATAAATATTGTGGCGTTTGATGGATATTAGGCACTATAACAAAATAGCCCATAGTCATGATGCCTAATGCCTAATTCTTGTAGCTACTTTTATCATTTAAAGATAAGTCCATGTCAATATGTTTAGTTGGTACTTACTACCTACCTACCTGGGCCATAGAGTCGTGACTCCTGCTCTCAAAGGTTACACGAAATATATCCCCGCGGGGCAGAGGGGAATGGAAATATTTGTGAAACCCTTCCCCTCTGCCCTGCTATGTTTCATGTTTTCATTGAGTGCTGGAGTTGCGGCTTAATACAAACATTTCACATTGCTCTGAAATTATCTTGAAAGAAATCACATCATCATAGTTTTGCTATGTAACTTACATTTTGAACTAAAACTATTGATATGGAATAATATAATAATTATAAGATAAAACTGGTAAAAAGTTTATGGAAGATTCTAGTTGAAATAAATTTTTGTATGTATTTTGGGATGTTTATTGAAAACCATTTTCTTTTTAAAATATTAATTCTTTATTGACTTTTATTATATAAATAAGAATGGAATTTTATTACAACAATTATTTATTTTACTATATCCAAAAACATTGAAATATGTATAGAGTACTGAAAAGTTATGTCAACAAAATTAATTCATTAATAACAAACAACAAAACTTAGGAACAATATAATATTGTTTACTAAGCATTAGCATAGCACCAATAAATATAAACAAATAAATCATTTAGCAGGCGGATAGTTTATTTTTCTATGAACAGGGTATCAATCAAATACATTAAATATTTAAAAAAATAATATAAACTGAAAGAATGATATGATATCAAGATTTTTTAAAGTCTTGGGCTCTGGATCCAGTTGTGGGGTCAATAGAATCATTTTTCCCACGGGAAACTAAGCTTCGAATGAAAACATGTTTCAAAAAACTAATTAAATGTTTTCTGCTTAGTAACTAGGTATTTACAGTAGGTACTCATTAAGAAATTAAGCCAGTACAGAACACTACGTATATATAACGTACAAATTCCACAATAATTAGTTAATTACACTTTTAACTGTTTAATTAATAACCATGCTTTTTTTTTTAATTCTGTCTAAATATAGGCAAATACATTGATTGATATTTTTTCACATAAGTGTGCGATTATTTATGAATCATAAAAAAAATAGCTAAACGCCTACGCGTACCTAAAACGTTTCTAGTTTGATAGATGATATTATGTTGCAACAAGATTTTTTAAGTATTTATAAATAAATAAATAAAATAGCTAAACGCCTACATACCTAATACATTTCTAGTTTGGTGGATGATATTATGTTCTTCTTCTGTCGAGTGGGTATCGAGTCGGACCCGATGAACCCTGGTGTCAGAGTTTTTAAACCGCCTAGTAGCACAACTATCACAAGATTTTTTTTTCACGTAAGAAGTTTTTATGAAACATAAATAAAATAGCTAAACGGCTGTAAGTATCTTAAACATTTCTAGTTTAATGGATAATATTACGATACAATAACAAAAAAATCTATTTGAAATTATGCCCTAAGTATGAATTTACATGGTTAAGGTTTGTTGGTCTGTGGTTGCAGCGGTGATGGCAACAGACAAGCGGCTGTTGGAGAATTATTATCATCTAGGATGGAAGAACTTCCAGGTCTTGGACTAAATGGGTCTTCTTTAGTGTCCACATTGCCTGAGGGTCCTGAAAACGGGTCCAGTATTTCTGAACTGAAAGGATCCTTCGCTTGAACTGATATTTTGATTCCACTCGTTTGAGGTATCGGGGCAAATGGGTCGTTTTTGGATCCTATAGGTAGAAATGGATCCGGTCTATCCTTTTTAGGGGTTTTGATAGGGCTGAACGGATCTCTGTGTATAACTTCGAAAGGATCTGAAGATTCCTGGTTCTTATTAACAAGACTGAACTCATCGAATCGTTCCAATATGGACGTGAAGGTATCCTGTGACTTGTTAGGTGCGAAGGGATCGAAGTTCTTCTTCAATCCTTCAGGACTGAACGGGTCCTTTGGTTCTTTCGGGGCGTCATCGGCTATGCTGTTATCTCCACTGAAATCTGACAGATCAATGTCATAGTTTATATTGCTCAAGCCGGGAGCTAGATGCTCGCTGCCAAAGTCATCTGGAGTCATGAGCTCATCTATGGATCTTGAATCAAAAGGGGTGAATCCGAGAGGTGAAGGAGTTAAGAGTTCTAAGGAGTTTGTTTGTTTGAGATCCCAGGACTGTTCGAGGTTTTGCGGCGATTTCGAGGGCGAAGGCTTTTCGATTTCCTCAAAGCCTAGGATGGTGAGTTTCTCTTCTTCAATTGTAACATTTTTCTTTTCTTCTTTGACTGCGGGTTCTTCAGCCAATGCGACTGCTGTCTTTATTTCTTTCTTCGTTTCTTGAGCAGCAGGTTTTGTTTCTACAACCGTTTCATTTTCTTCGGTTATATCTACGTCGACGAGGCGAGTGTGAGTTCTGACTTTGAGCATCAGATCGCGGCGCGGTAAGATTGTTAGCGGCGTTTTGGATAACACGTCTTCGACTTTCTTCGTTATCTGCTCCTGTTGACGAAATCATATTGTTTTATTGAAGAAAGTGGCAAACAAGTATATGGATTTCCTGATGGAAAGCCATGTGCTATTAACCATCAATAACTTTGCTAGCTAACGGCCCTTCAACAAGCCAGAGCTTCTGATTCGCGTCAGAAAAGGAGCAATTTCTCTATGTTATAATTTCCTTAGTGACAGACAATACAATGATAACTAGGATAAGTTTTATCAACCACGCAGAAGTATGTAGGTATTTATCTCAAGCAGAAAGCTAATCATATTACGTGTAACATTTTATCGATTATAATCCCCTTTTTAGGATAATCCTAAGTAACTAAATAATACATTAATCAACTGTCAAGCCTTCTTAGCATTTTGACTGTGAAATAAAGCGTTTGAATACATAGATAAATATCTATCTAAATACCGGATGTAAGGGACAGCGTCCCGCAAACTGATAGGGGTAAAACAAAAAATTCTTTCTATATAAAATTACATGCTGGACTGGGAGAGATAGAAAAACATAGAATGTTCCAGCTGCCCTTCCTCCCGGGCATGCTGTAGAAGTCAGCAAAAGGGACTCAAGGGTTGCAGTGTGTTGTAATTTAGGCGATGGGCTGACAACCTGTCACTATAGCAATACACATTACAATCTAAAATTACCTTCAATTTTTGTCAGACGTGGCGAAAGCGCCTTTTACGAGGCGTTTGACGCTCTGCCTACCCCGTAAGGGATAAAGGCGTGATTTTATGTATGTATGTATGTATAAAATTACCACCTCGATCAGACAAATTGTATGCGGGTAATCATTTTTGTACTCACTTCCTGAATAAAAATGTTACTGATAGTTTTTAAGTTTCGGTGTATGAGCAACCCCTATAAGTTAGCAGAACGATGTTACACCCCTTATAAAATTACCGGGATCCGAGAGTTTCTGTATATTGCAATTTAGGCGATGGGTTGACAACCTGTCACTACAGCAATATACCTACAAATCTATCCTAAATAACCCTCAAAACTTTGTCAGACGTGGCGGAGCGACGTTTGTTTGGGTCGTTTACGCTCTGCCTACCCCATAAGAGATAAAGGCGTGATTATATGTATGAAATTACCTCAATTCTTTCCATGCTGCATAATTTCTTCCATGCTGGACTGGGAGAGATAGAAAAACATAGAATGTTCCAGCTGCACTTCCTCCCGGGCATGCTGTAGAAGTCAGCAAAAGGGACTCGAGGGTTACAGTGTATTGTAATTTAGGCGATGGGCTGACAACCTGTCACTATAGCAATACACATTACAATCTAAAATTGCCCTCAATTTTTGTCAGACGTGGCGAAAGCGCCTTTTACGAGGAGTTTGACGCTCTGCCTACCCCGTAAGGGATAAAGGCGTGATTTTATGTATGTATGTATGTATGTAATTACCCCAAACACCAATGCATCGCTGGCTAGCTTGTTAGCTTGCTCCCTGACCTGGTTGGCCTCCTGCAGTAATTTCTCAGCTAGAATTCTTTGTTCTTCTGCCTCTCTTGCCGCGCCGCATAAGGACAAAGCACACGCCTGCCAAAAAAAGTACAGCAAAAATAAATGGTTATATTTGAAACAGTAGAAACAAATTATTCTTTATTTCTTCCACGCTGGACCCGGAGCGAAAGAAAAACTTACAATGTACCAGCTGCATTTCCTCCCGAGCATGCTGTAAAAACCAGCTAAGTGATCCGAGGGTTTCAGTATATTGCAATTCAGGCGATGGGCTGACAACCTGTCACTACAGTAATATACCTACAAATCTATTTTAAATAACCCTCAAAACTTTGTCAGACGTGACGGAACGACCTTTGTTTAGGTCGTTTACGCTCTGACTACCCCATTAGGGATAAAGGCGTGATATGTATGTATGTAAGTACATACTTCTCTCATCACTTTGTTACTAAATACTCCTGACAACATAGATATAAAACCTAGATCAATCGTAAAAGGAGCGATGCGATGTTGTGTGGTTTGTACCCCATTAGGGATAAAGGCGTGATTATATGTATTACAGTAAAAAGAAAAATAGTTAGAATTGGTACAGTTCTCGGCAAACATCTTGACCAATAAGAGTGAATTTTCGATGCGCGGCAACGTTTGGGTTGGTGCACATTAAGTCATTCAATCTTCAAGAAGTGTTAAAGAAAAAATGGTCAAAACTAGCTTTCCACCCCACTGTTTCAACTGCGGCGAAATGTGGTTTCTGTTTTAAAATCAGTTCAATAGTTTTAAAATACAAATTGTTTCTCTTTTTAGTTTACCCGACTGCGCAACTCAAAGGAGGGTAATGTGTTTATCAGCCTATCTATGTATGTATGTTTGATCCTCTGTTGCGCTCTAGAGATCAAACGCGTGGGCCGATTTTAATGATTCTTACGCCAATCGATTCGTATTAACCACGAGACTATCTCAGTGACACACAGAGGCTATGAAAAAAAAAAAAAGCAATACTGCGCCATTTTGTGAAAATGGAAATAAATAAAGTCGACGTACTATGCTGAGTGGGGTTGAATAGGTATTTGAAAATCAATTCGAGGATTCCTACATAATTTTTCGATTTAAATTTTTTAACTGCCTCCATGGTTTAGAGGTCAGAGCCATGGGTTCGACTCCCAGGGGGGGAACACAAAGTAGCTATTTGTCAATTTATCAGTTTGTGAGGTTTTCCCCACTTTGGTTAGGACATTGCAGGCTGAATCACCTGATTGTCTGAAAAGAGGCTTCGGAGGGCACGTTAAGCCGTCGGTCCCGGTCGCTGTCTTTGATAGTAGTCGTTACTCAAACCATGTCAGAGGCCTAAATAGTGCTGCTAGGTGGTTTGAAAACTCTGACACCAGATCTCATCGACTCGAGAATCCACACGCTAAGAAAGTAAGAACAATTTAAAGTTTTAATGCCCACTTTGTAATTTGCGCAGTTGGGTTTTTTGAACTTATTAAATTACTTGTGCATGTAGCTTTCATTAACGTTTAGTCAGAAGAAAATTAAGAAAACGTTAAGCCGTCGGTCCCGATCGCTATCTTTGATAGTGGTCGTTACTCAAACCATGTCAGAGGCCTGATAGTTGCGCTACTAGGCGGTTTAAAAACTCTGACACCAGGGTTCATCGGGTCCTTAGACTCGATACCCACTCGACAGAAGAAGAAGAATAAAATTGACTTTGACCTACCCAGGAGCTCCCTCCAATAGTCGCAGGCATAGACATGTAGCAGTCAAACTCCTTCTTATCCATATTTAACGATTCGGCTGTGAGGTTTTCTATGAACGACACTGCGCAACACTGCAAGAATAATTAGAATATTATAATACCGGGTGTAAGGGACAGAGTCCCAAACTGATAGGGATTGCTCAGTCAAGGGCACTGTACAACTTTCACCAGGAAATTCTTTCAGGAAGTGTTTTTTTTTTTTTGACATTTTCTATGGAAGAGCAAATTTTTTTTCACTTCCTGAAATAATTTCCTGGTGGAAGTTGTTCAGTGTCGTTGACTGCTGTGGGATGCTGTCTCTTACACCCCGTATAACAGTGTTAGACATAGAAAATAAATAAAGCTCAGTTCATCAATGCATATATAGAAAATATTAGAACTGATCGGATCAATTTCTTCGGCAGGTTTTATACAGAGAGTTAAAAAAATTAGCGAACTAAACTTTAGTGTGTAAAATTTTCTAAGCTATTTTTTGTACAACTGTAATTTTTATTCAAATGTATTTTATGAGTTTAATTGCAACACGAGAATATTTAGTCATAAACTTGAAATTATGCCCAGTTATTTTTACGACCTACTGTACCTACTATACTGGCCTGGTAACGAGAGAAAAACATAGAATGTGCCAGCTGCATTTCCTCCCGGGCATGCTGTAAAAACCAGCTAAGGGATCCGAGGGTTTCAGTATATTGTAACTTAGGCGATGGGCTGACAACCTGTAACTACAGCAATATACCTACAAATCTATCTTAAATAACCCTCAAAACTTTGTCAGACGTGGCGAAACGACCTGTTTAGGTAGTTTGCGCTCTGCCTACCCCAGGGATGAAGGCGTGATTATATGTATGTATGTATTTTTACGACAAAAATATTCTATAAGTCGTACTTACCAGGTTTGTGAAATAATAGCCGCCTTCCCCTGTCATCAACCTCTGGGCGTTACAGAACCGAGTCACAAAGTTGATGTTGCTGACCAGTCGAGGCGGGTTGGCTTTCAACACCTGTTGCAAACAAATAAATCGTATAAACACAATTTAGGCTTCCATGCTGAGGGCAGAGCGTCTCTGACTACTAACCGTGAATATGAGAGCCGGTAGCAAGTCATCAGCTGAAGCAGGGGCCGAGTTGCATAGCGATAGAACGTAGCGACAGCAACGACGCACCCGGGCCAGCTTGCCGCCAGGGTTCAGGGCGCTGTCCATTCCAAGGAGTTCTGTGAGTAAGAAGAATTCAATCAGGAATGACGTAAGTAATCATATAAAAAATAATTAATTGCCTTATAAAAAAAAAACAAATACATTTCAGACTTAACCTAACTTAAAACTATCAAATCAGGCAAAAGGGAGTGAGTCAGCTTTATGCATGCGTAGAGTCGCTGCACGACACTAAGTAGCGCTGATTTTCAGTCACCCCCTTCTCCTTAAGGTCTTATGCAGGAGAGCGGGTAATAGAGGGTTGTGACTTTTTAATTTGCCATGGTTATATTGCTGTGCTCCAATGCTACCCTACTAATAAATTTACACAATATAAAGAAAAACAAAGCAAGACAGATCTTGTAACTAAAAGGAACTTAATTAATTAATTATGTTAGCTTGATATATACTTTCTTCTGTGTGCGTGTGTGTGTGTGTGTGTGTGTGTGTGTGCGCGTATGCGTTTGTGAGTGTTTGTGTACCATACATAATAAGTGCGTAAAATAAGGATATAGATACATATATAATCACGCATTTATCCCTAATGGGGTAGGCAGAGCGTAAACGACCTAAACAAAGGTCGTTCCGTCACGTCTGACAAAGTTTCGTGTCGTGGCGGAAAGTCCTTTGTTTTGGTTGTTGACGCCCTGCCTACCCCATTAAGGAAACTTAATTTATTTACGATGAGATGAGATTTATTATTTAAGATAGATTTGTAGGTATATTGTTGTAGTGACAGGTTGCCAGCCCATCGCCTAAATTGCAATATACTGAAACCCTCGGATCCCTTAACTGGTTTTTACAGCATGCCCGGGAGGAAATTCAGCTGGCAAATTCTATGATTTTTCTCTCGCTTTCAGGCCAGCATGGATGAAATCAGGATTGATGGAAGTAAATATTCACACATGAAAAATGCGTCAGGTGTAATAAAAGTCTTATAAGCCACGTCTGCCTAATATTTCGAGGTAATTCAGTTATGTTATGTTTGATTTCCCATCGTGTTAAATAATTATTTACTTATTACTAAGATAATATCGGATAAGAAGCAGAAGATATTTTTATCTACTCTCATATAGTAATGTTCGAATTATAAACTTCTAAACGAATTTATATTAGCATACTTTTTAAACAGAATGATGAAAAAATTAAAAAGTTTACTTTTCGTTACATCTTAGTTTACTTTTCATTGCACCTGCCCTAGCAAATTCTAACAAAGATACAACTAAAAGTAAAATTTATTTGCTGGAAGCAAGGAAAGATAAAAATCACACAGTAAATACCAAAAATCCCGATTCCAAGCCAAAAATCTGTAAAATTATAATAATCTATGGTAACGGCGCATGCGCGGTGACGGTTTTCCTGCGCGCTTAATTTTGCCGCCATTTTCTACGGTGAAAGGTTTTTATTGTTTGTTTATCGCGCAACTCAAGGAAGAATCAATTGACTGTTTGCTAAAAATGTGCGACTCTAGTGACTCTAGTGAGGAATATATTAATACTCCACCGGATATTTTAGATGCCGGTACGGAAATTACCAATAATTTATTGCCCGCCAAGTCAAGAAAACTGAAGCTTGAAAGCTACCAAGAATTCAGGCTATGGAAAATGCAAAAAAAAATTAAAATGCAAAAAATGCTCGTGATACCATTCTGAAACGAGCGAAGCGACAAACCATACTCGCATTGTAATACCCTTCATTATGCAACAGTTGCATAAACTACTATTTTGCTCCCAGACAAACACCCAATATAAAATATTTTTACTGGAAACGCACTAATTTAAGTTATTTTTGGCCTCACGAATTACAAGTTGTTTCTTTGCATTTTTTTTCCTTTTTTTTTATAGACTTACCACTGATGGCCTTGTAAAGCAGCTGCCTGCAGTTGGCGTCTGATTTGTCCAGCTTGCACTCCAGGTGCCTCTCCCCGACCCAGCTTAGTTGCTGGATGCGGTCCGACATGGCTCGGTCCAGGCGTTCGTCGTCCGTGCCCAGGGGGGAGAATAATACTGATGGTAATCTGACAGAAGAGATTTGTTGAATAATAACTGCAATTATACAACGTGTAACAGAAAGGGTATATGCACCCGAAAGGATATGAACCAGCCAATTAAACTGAACAATTTTCCCAAAGGAACATAGGTCGAAAACTGAAAAAAAACCCTCTTATACAAAATTAATTAGGCTGCTGACAGCATTTGTATGGGAGGAGCAATTATTTTCCACATTTCGACCTGTTTCTTGGGGAAAGTTGCTTAGTTTTATTATCCTAGGATCACATCCTAAAGACTAATAAAAGATTTTTTTAAACCGCAAGCACATCTCGGACACTCCTAACTACAATGTCATTTTGGTCATACATCGACAGACGGCATGTTGCACTTGGCATGTGTTTGTGTGCGTGTTATAAGTGTTGACAAATTTTGTTATACCGGTCATAATCATCACTTGATTAACCTGGTTCTTGATTAAACCAACGTTTTAAAGTCCGTCTCTTATAACTTGGGAATCTAAAAAAGGTCCTATTGGAGTCATATCTTGTGGTAGAAAGACATCCGTACACGGAACAGTACCTAACCGTCTTTGGATAACAAAACTTTATTATTTCCGTTACACTCCAGTACCCACAATATAACCCACAATCCGGCGCAGAGTGTGATAGGGAGGTGTGTAGCCATTCTGTATGTAGTACTATTATATATTCTGTGCCGTAAGTTCACCTCTATGATTTCATTTGGTGTTTCTCTCTCTTTACTTTCGCAAATAGTAATAAAAAAATATAAAGCCAATCAAATTATTATTTCGAACGGGATTTAAGTTTATTCTGATTACATCGACATTTCGGAGCGGTTGGACGTTCCATGGTCACAGTGAATTGAAAGAACGGCATCAACTGTTTTCTATAGTTCGTATTTTTAACGTTGAGTTACCGATACCAACGTGTTTTGCGGCCCGTAAACTCCTTTTACTTTACAACTTAGCAGAGGTTCAAATTTCGGAACCGCAGACGATAACTTTGTTACAAACATATGTTTTGCAGTTGACTTTCTACAAAGTTGTAAAGCAAAAACAAATTATAGGCTGCAAAAACAAGTTGGTATCCATGTAGTAAAACGGAGTATAATGGTACTTACTCGTGTAAATATGTCATGGCATGTTTCTCCACGAAGTCCATCAACAATTCTTTGGTGTCTGAGTCTACGTTCGCGAAGTGAGAATGGGTGTCCATGTGTTTCATGAAGTACTGCAACAAATAAGCACCTTTTATGATTGGACTCCGTGCTTCGGAGGGCACGTTAAGCCATCAGTACCGTTCACTGTCGTCTGTGGTACATAAACTACGACAGCGGTCCATTAGCTGTGTTATTAAGCGGTTTAAAAACTCTTGACAAGGTTCATCGGCTCTTACCTTGCCTGGAAAGCCCACTCCACTACAGGGTAGGCAGAGCGTAAACGACCTAAACAAAGGTCGTTCCACCACGTCCGACAAAGTTTTGAGGGTTAGGGTTAAGATAGATTTGTACGTATATTGCTGTAGTGACAGGTTGTCAGCCCATCGTCTAAATTACAAAATACTTCATCATCAGGCCTCTGACATGGTTTGAGTAACGACCACTATCAAAGACAGCGACCGGGACCGACGGCTTAACGTGCCCTCCGAAGGACGAAATCTTTTTTCTTTTCGGACAATCAGGTGATTCAGCCTGCAGTGTCCTAACCAAACTGGGGAAAAATTCACAAAGTGATAAATTTTCAAATATCAACTTTGTGTTTCCCCCCTGGGAATCGAACTCAGGACATCCGGATCGGTAGTCCATGGCACTAGCCACTAGACCACGGAGGCAGTTGTACAAAATACTGAAACCCTCAGATCCCTTAGCTGGTTTTTACAGCATGCTCGGGAGGAAATGCAGCTGGCACATTCTATGTTTTTCTCTCACTCCCAGTCCAGCATGGAAGAAAGACTTCTTCTTTCATGCCAGTTATAGAATCAACAAACGACCCAAAGAATTCTAATATCATATCAGAGTAATTACACAAGAGCCCGATGGTGTAGTGGATAGGGCCGCTGCCTCCTGTACGGGGAGGTTGTGGTTCGAACCCCACCACGTATCAATGTGTTTTTCGGTTTTCGAATTTCATATTTACGTTTATTCGGCGCTATTTCCGTGCTTCAGAAGGCACGTTCAGCCGTTGGTCCCGGTTAATATCATTTAATTCCGTAGATATTAGTCGTTAAGCCATGTCAGAGGCCAGTGCTAAGCAGAAAACTGACCTAATCTAGGATTGAGTCTGGTTTATTTCCCTTCTGGGTTGCGGAAGACAGATAGATTAGGTAGCCGACCCCGTGAGATATGGGATAAGGCTAGGGAGATGCTGAGCAGAGTAATTACACCATCAATAAATTAACCCATAAGATACGCGATATTACGCGAGCAAAACGAGCGCTTCATATTATAAAATTTTAATCTATAAGTTACGCGAATGAAGCGAGCACGACACGACACTACATTAAATTTGACGCGGGCGAAGCGAGCGCGATACTTTACGAAAACTTAAACCATACTTTCCGCAATCAAAGCGAGCGCGTCACCTCACGAAACGTTAGTCAGTACGCTACGAAAGCGAAGCGAGCACAAGATTTCACCAAAATAGGTTGATGTAGTGACATCCCACTCTGTAAATATAGTCCGATTGCTATAATTTTTGGAAATTGTTTAGATATACTTAGAAACTAGGTTTTAAACGTTTTTATTACATACATACATACATCACGCCTTTATCCCTAATGGAATATACAGAGCGTCAACGACCTAAACAAAGGTCGTTTCGCCACGTCTGACAAGTTTTGAGAGTAGTTTCAAATAGATCTGTATATTGCTGTAGTGACAGGTTGTCAGCCCATCGCCTAAATTACAATACACTGAAACCCTCGAATCCCTTAGTTTGATTTTTACAAGGGAGGAGATGCAACTGGAACATTCAATGTTTTTCTCCCGCTCCCAGTCCAGCATGGAAGTAAAAAAAGATATGACCATAGCAATATTTGTATAGGATTGAAAAAGAGGTCATATCTTTTTAAAAGTGCTAAGCTTCTATGCTCACTTGATATTGCCTTTGCACGCGTTCGGACAATTCATCGACGGTCAGTATGTTTGAGTACTTCATCACGTCCGTTATGAACTTATGTGTAAACGCCCTGCAGTCTCGGTCTACTTGGAGAGTGTGAGTCGGGAACCTCATGCGAAACTCCCTCTTCATGCCCTCATTGATGGCTGCTGGGATCTTGAACGCGTCTGGTTTCTTTTGAGATTCTTGGTGGTCATCTGGGGACGAAGATTTAGAAGTATAAGGGGATTCATAAACATTCAACTATTTTTGTTAGAAACGAAACAGTTGATTTCTGGAACTTGCTTCTAAAAGCGGACTGCGCACTTAGTTCAATAAACTTTATCTAATAAACTGATTTTTATTAGTTCAAGTACAGTAGCTATTAAAATGTTTAAATATGGAGCATTTGTGAGATTTATTTATTTTTAATTGCTGTTTCTATTTTGAGGTCAGATTTTTATTGATTCAAGGGTCGTAGACACAGTCGTAGGTCAAAGATTATTTATTTTCAAATTAAACAAAACAAAGTAAAATAGAAATTCTACGCATGCCCACCGTGTTCGCTGATTACAGATATTTTTTTATTAACAAATATATTATTTCAAACGAGCCATCACTACATAGTATAAAACAAAGTCGCTTTCTCTATCCCTATATCCCTATGTACGCATAAATCTTTAAAACTACGCAACAGATTTTAAAGCGGTTTATTTTAATGGATATATGATTCAAGAGGAAGGTTTATATGTATAATACATGCATAATATAGAAGACAAACACTGATAATTTCCGTGCGAAGCCGGGGCGGGTCGCTAGTTCAGAATATAAGAATACAAAAGACCCGCTTTGCGTAGTTCTAAAGATTTATGAATACATAGGGATATAGGGACAGAAAAAGCGACTTTGTTTTATACTAAGTAGTGATTATTCCTAAAGCGTTACTAACCTGCGCTGCTCTTCTTGAAAACGCTGAACTTCAACAAGTTGGCCTTCTTCTGGGTCTCGCTCTGCCGAAGCCGCTTCTCCTCAAACTTGGAGAAAGAGGAATGGGAGGCCACTTTCAGACGATCAGGCTTCTTCTGCTCTGGTTTAGGCAAAGTCTTCGAGCTTTGCTGTGACTGAGATGCTTTTTCTGATGGAGGGAATGTACTTATAATTAGAATAAATCGAATATATTTTCCCATGCGATCAATTAAACGATGCATACATACATACATATACATATAATCACGCCTTTATCCCTAATGGGGTAGGCAGAGCGTAAACGACCCAAACAAAGGTCATTCCGCCACGTCTGACAAAGTTTTGAGGGTTATTTAAGATAGATTTGTAAGTATATTGCTGTAGTGACAGGTTGTCAGCCCATCGCCTAAATTACAATATACTGAAACCCTCGGATCCCTTAGCTGGTTTTTACAGCATGCCCGGGAGGAAATGCAGCTGGCACATTCTATGTTTTTCTCTCGCTCCCAGGCCAGCATGGAAGAAAATTAAACGATGTATGAAGTTTAAACCAGAAACTGGGCAACAGATAAAACTGCGACCAGTAGGGCTAACACGTTCCCATTGTCTCGCGAGTACCGTACATTACACTAAATAACACAAAGGCTTTAAGTGTAGTGAAGTATCGCGGGCACGTTTGACTGCCGTCATAGTCTAGTGGTCAGAGCCATGGGTTTACGATCTGGAGGTCCAGGGTTCGATTCCCAGGGACACAAAGTTGATATTTGTAAATTTTTCACTTTGTAAGGTTTTCCTCAGTTTGATAAGGGCAGTGCAGGCTGAATCACCTTATTGTCCGAAAAGTAAAAGGATTCCGTGCTTCGGAGGGCACGTTAAGCCGTCGGTCCCGGTCGCTGTCTTTGATAGTGGTCGTTACTCAAACCATGTCAGAGGCCTAATAGCTGCGCTACTAGGCGGTTTGAAAACTCTGACACCAGGGTTCTTCGGGTCGTTGTTCGACTCGAGAATCCACTCGCTAAGAAGTGGCGCGCAAGAAAATATGCCGCCGACATGTTAAGTATGAGGCGAAATACGAGTAGCAAAATATTATATTCTTCCATGCTGGACTGGGAGCGAGAGAAAAACATAGAATGTGCCAGCTGCATTTCCTCCCGGGCATGCTGTAAAAACCAGCTAAGGGATCTGAGGGTTTCAGTATATTGCAATTTAGGCGATGGGCTGACAACCTGTCACTACAGCAATATACGTACAAATCCATCTTGAATAACCCTCAAAACTTTGTCAGACGTGGCGGAATGACCTTTGTTTAGGTCGTGTACGCTCTGCCTACCCCATTAGGGATAAAGGCGTGATTATATGTATGTATGTAAAATATTATAGTGCATATCTCAGACACCAGGACAACATAGAATTTACCACGGGAAAACACTCAGAAGCGGGTGAAATCGCGGGCGGAAAGCTAGTCGTATCATAAACAAGCGACCCGCCCCGGCTTCGCACGGAAATTATCAGTGTTTCTCCACTATATTATGCATGTATTATACATATAAACCTTCCTCTTGAATCACTCTATCCATTAAAAGAAACCGCATCAAAATCCGTTGCGTAGTTTTAAAGATTTATGCATACATAGGGATATAGGGACAGAGAAAGCGACTTTGTTTTATACTATGTAGTGATAACAAAATGGGAACAAAGTGATAGTATATCTTACTTGCGCAGTATTGGATATAATTTAAAATCCATATAAAAAGCATTTCTTTTTGAATTTAACTTTGTTGTAATGCATTTTTGGCTTGTAAATAAACTGTAAGCCATTGTTTTGACTGGGCCTTGACATTGATAGAAAAAGTTTTAATATCTACAAGGGCAACATTTTATACAAAGGTTTTATATGACACCATCCACGTATGGTTATGGTGTTCTTGTTTGGTTAGGACAATGCAGGCTGAATCGCTTACTGTAAATGTGTGTGCCCAATAGAGAAAATAGAAGTTTGTAGCCATATTGAACCTACAAAATGTAGGTTTTTGAAAGCCTGGTACATAAATACATACATACATAAATCACGCCTTTATCCCTTACGGGGTAGGCAGAGCGTTTAACGCCTCGTAAAAGGCGCTTTCGCCACGTCTGAAAAAAATTGAGAGCAAGTTTAGTTTGTAATATGTATTGCTTTAGTGACAGGTTGTCAACCCATCGCCTAAATTACAATACACTGTAACCCTCGAGTCCCTTTTGCTGACTTCAACAGCATGCCCGGGAGGAAGGGCAGCTGGAACATTCTATGTTTTTCTATCTCTCCCAGTCCAGCATGGAAGAATACATAAATATATATTCTTAATCAAAATAAAATATATGTGATAGATAAAACATAAACCAGGTGTAAGTGACAGCGTCCCGCAAACCGATAGGGGTTGTTCAGTCAATGACACTTAACAACTATCAGCAGGATGTTTTTTCGGGAAGTGAAAAAAACATGGCTTTTCCATACAAATTGTCTGATCAAGCTTAACATTTGTATGGAAAAGACATTTTATTTACACTTCCTGTAAAAAATCTTGCTAGTAGTTGTTCAGTTCAGTTGACTGTCTGTCAGTCTATCAGTTTGCGGGACGCTGTGCCTTACACCCCATACATAAAGGACCTATCCTGCAATATACAACTGAAATGGGAGTATTTTGTGTCTGATTTGGCTAGATAAATTACTCGTTCCGCCACGTCTGACAAAGTTTTGACATACATACATACATAAATCACGCCTTTATCCCTTACGGGGTAGGCAGAGCGTTTAAATTACAATACACTGTAACCCTCGAGTCTCTTTTGCTGACTTCAACAGCATGCCCGGGAGGAAGGGCAGCTGGAACATTCTATGTTTTTCTCTCTCTCCCAGTCCAGCATGGAAGAAAGTTTTGAGGGTTATTTAAGATAGATTTGTAGGTATATTGCTGTTGTGACAGGTTGTCAGACCATCATTTAAATTACAATATACTGAAACCCTCGGATTCCTTAGCTGGTTTTTACAGAGTACCCGGGAGGAAATGCAGCTGGCACGTTCTATGTTTTTCTGTCGCTACCAGTCCAGCATGGATTAAACTACTATTTTAACAATTTATTGTACACAGACATATACAAAGGACAAAATACATAGGAAAGAAAAACACAACCGGCTACTACTGCTTATTTTTAGAAAGAAATTTCTTACAGCCGACCTAATCACTACATAGTGTAAAACAAAGTCGCTTTCTCTGTCCATATATCCCTATGTATGCATAAATCTTTAAAAGTACGCAACGGATTTTGATGCGGTTTGTTTAAATGGATAGAGTGATTCAAGAGGAAGGTTTATATGTATAATACATGCATAATATAGTAGAGAAACACTGATAAATTTCCGTGCGAAGCCGGAGCGGGTCGCTATTACGCTAATAATTTTGTATTGTTCCTAATTTTGTATTGTTCAAAGTCAATGTCTATTGAGTGATTCTAATCGCTACATCATGTTTACTGATTAAGATTACATTACAGTTTATTTTTTAACTAATGTTATGTAAGTTTTATTTAATTGTGATTTATCAGATCAGATAATTGATAAAAACAAAGGTTAAGTTCACCAGGTAATCCGATTGTCCTTTAAAAAAAACTGTACTTCTGGGTTCGAGTTGATTGCAGATTAACGAGGAGGCGTAAAATAAATACTTCCATGCTGGACTGGGAGCGGGAGAAAAACATAGAATGCGCCAGCTGTATTTCCTCCCTGTAAAAACCAGCTAAAGGATTCGAGGGTGTCAGTATATTTTAATTTAGGCGATGGGCTGACAACTTGTCACTACAGCAATATACCAACATATCTATCTTAAATAACCCTCGAAACTTTGCCAGACATGGCGGAACGACCTTTGTTTAAGTCGTTTACGCTCTGCCTACCCCATTAGGGATAAGGCGTGATTATATGTACGTATGTATGGGATGTAACATTATTGGCATAGTGTCAATGGCGACCTTTATAAGAAAGCAATTATATTTTACAAATATGTTTTGTCGCACGATTAGACCTAAGTATTCGATTCTACACGTAAATACATACCTTTAATATACTTGAATTTTGTCTAAAGTTTATTACTGTGATATTTTCATTTGAGATAGATTTTTTGGAATTTCGATAACTTTGATTTAAAATATGTCAGTAATGTGACGCTTAAACAAAAAATTACAAAAGATATTAGTAGCTAAGACTCACAAGAGAATCGTTTGCAAACCAACTGGACACTTCCGCATCTGATGAATCAAAATGAAGACGAAACAGTGGTCAACAAATGGCGAACAGATGCGTTTCGTTTGCTTGCTACCTTAGCAATAAGGCCGCCTATGTTGTACTTGTTTTTTGTTGTTATCTGTTGTGTTGTAAGATTTGTATTCTTACGTGCAATAAAGTATTTTTATGTTATGTTTTCTCTCTCAGTCATCACAAAGGTAAAATTGCCTTTACACTAAAGATATTTTTGATTTCTATTTGTATGTAAAATCGAATGGTTTAATTGTGCGCAGCGACATTTATAGAAAATATAATGCTATGCCAAGCTGCATACTAAAATGTTACATCCTAAAATGCACATACATATAATCACGCCTTATCTTATGGGTGCCTACCCGTAAGCGTAAACGTTTGTCGTTCCGCCACGTCTGACAAAGCTTTGAGGGTTATTTAAGATAGATTTGTAGTTATATTGCTATAGTGACAGGTTGTCAGCGCATCGCCTAAATTGCAATCCTAAAATGTTGTTATCTTTAATTTAATATTTTGTTGTACCCATCCATCCATACCTATGGTATAAATTATTGTCTAAATTCACTTTGAATTTATTATAAGTATATGGGAGTAAAAAATTGCTGACCATTTCTACCTGTGAAACTAAACAACTATCCCCAAGGAACATAGGTCGAAAAATGAAAACAATATGTGGGCTTCCCATACAAATTGACTCGAGCTGCTGACACCCTATGTATGGGAGGGCCATTTTTTATTTTATTTCGATCTATTCGTTCTTTGGGGAATATTGTTTAGTTTCATGGGTACAATCACCCTAAAATATGGTGAGCAATTTTTGTAACATACTGTATAAAAATATTTAAAACAGTTGTTAGTTTCTTCCATGCTGGTGTAAGAGCGAGAGAAAAACATAGAATGTGCCAGCTGCAGTTCGCGCATGCTGTAAAAACTAGTTAAGGGATTCAAGGGTTTCAGTATATTGCAATTTAAGCGATGGACTGACAACCTGTCACTACAGCAATATACCTACAAACCTATTTTAAAAACTTTGTCAGACGTGGCGGAACAACCTTTGTTTAGGTTGTTTACGCTCTGCCTACCCCATCAGGGATAAAGGCGTGATTATACGTATTTTACATATGTACGTACATACGTTTGTTTGTCTGTCATCCATCATCGAGAATTGTTTGTTATTCTTTGAGGGTGAAATATGGTACATTTTTTTAAATTTATTCATATAAATTATTTATTTAATAAAATGGTATCATATAACTTATATAGTCACGTTTGTGTTGAAACCATACTCCCTCGCTTAACATTACATTTACATTCACAAAAAAATTGATATAAAAATTAAATATACAAGTACTATAAAAATCTAACAAGTTTACAAAGATATAATATTAAAGATATATAAATATGACTTGTGGATGTCACAACTTAACTAAATCTTGACTAAAATTATTGACGTCCCTTTCCGACTCTCATGACAGACAGTGACAGGTATAGACTTATATTAGTTAAATCGTAATTTTTCCAACTACAAATTGCTACCTCTATCGAAGAAATATATTTTCTCCAAGTATAAAATTTTGATTTACTTCATACACCATCAACATGACGAAAGTTTATGATGATACATACATACATACATACATTAATCACGCCTTTATCCCTTACGGGGTAGGCAGAGCGTTTAACGCCTCGTAAAGGCGCTTTCGCCACGTCTGACAAAAATTAAGGGGACTATTTTAGATTGTAATATGTATTGCTTTAGTGACAGGTTGTCAGCCCATCGCCTAAATTACAATACAATGTAACCCTCGAGTCCCTTTTGCTAACTTTAACAGCATGCCCGGGAGGAAGGGCAGCTGGAACATTCTATGTTTTTCTATCTCTCCCAGTCCAGCATGGAAGAATGTTTATGATGATGATGTGGAGAAGAAATTATTTAAAAAAAAAAACAATATAAAACAACTATCCAACTTTCCAACTATCTGATGAAGACTTGAAGAGTCGATTGCAGATTCAAGAATGGAAAAAAAAGTATTTACTTAGTTACTTCCATGCTGGTCTGGGAGCGAGAGAAAAACATAGAATGTGCCAGCTGCATTTCCTCCCGGGCATGCTGTAAAATCCAGCTAAGGGATCCGAGGGTTTCAGTATATTGTAATTTAGGTGATGGGCTGACAACCTGTCACTACAGCAATATACCTACAATTCTATCTTAAATAACCCTCGAAATTTTGTCAGACGTGGCAGGACAACCTTTGTTTGGGTCGTTTGCGCTCTGCCTACCCCATTAGGGATAAAGGCGTGATTATATGTATGTATGTATGTTAAAAAAAGTATTCTAAAAAAATAAGCAACATTCTCATTGCATGATGACTTTGCCTTACCTTCTTTTAAAAGTCCTTGAAATTAGAATGTAGTTGTTGTAACTTACTTTGTATATTTATAACAAGAAAACATTTGCATATTTCTTGAAGCCTAACTGCCTCCGTGGTCATTACTCAAACCATGTCAGAGGCCTAATAGCTGTGATACTAGGCGGTTTGAAAACTCTGACACCAGGGTCCTATGGGTCATTGTTCGACTCGAGAATCCACTCGCTAAGAAGAATGATTGCTTGAAGCTATGTTATCCTCACCTGCTCTCCGCTTGTTCTGCATCTGCTCCCGGTGGCACTTGGAGCAGTAGCCCTGCCATTGAGGGTTCCCGAAGTAGTCGCAGCCATTTTTGCACTTCAGGTCACTCTGGTCGAACCGCAGCGACGGCATCTTCGAAACCATCAAATACTTATACGACCTCTTCAGATTAGGACCGTACCACATTGTAACTAAGTAAACCCTAAGATTCTAAGCCTATCTAGGCGAATTTTAACACTCTACACTCGAACAATCGCCCAAAAATCGACCCGCAACCCTCAGCCCATTTCTCCGGATTTTTACCGAATTTCAAACGGAATTTAGCACAGAAAGTAGCATTCATTTCAAGTTACGTCTCTAACGATGCCAATCCAACGATTTCCGCCGTTATATAGGCAATGCTTATCAGAAAAACGTACTTGAGTATCGAAGATAACCAAATGAAGTCTATACGTAAATTTAATATGTCCTCAATCAGTCACTGCATAAATATTTTATGATATATGATTAAACAATCTTACCTTTGGAGAAATGATGCCTGTCGCTTCGCTTTATTCAATTAAACAATGGAAAAATGGGAAAAATTAAAACACAAAATATACTGACGACTGACGCATACAATAACAAAGTCTGACATTATTTTTTTTACACGCTAGAACAATGAGTTAGGCAAAGGAATCATAACATACAGCCTACAAAGAATAGCGAAAACTTGAATAATGATTACAGACGTGCCACTTTCGTAAAACAAAACCGAATTTAATTTTTTATACTGTGTGTTTATTTCTTGTGTCCTTTTCTCATCTTCCTAAATGTTAAGTTTATTCTGGCTCCGTGCAGCTTCTTCCTTACTGGCAAGGAGTGATACCAGATTTCATTCGTCGGAGGATTCATGAACAAGACGCTTCCATGCTCCAACTCAATTTTAACTGAAACAATCATGCAACAAATAGAAATTAATAAATCTATATTTGATCTTCTTGGGCTGAAACATGCCCGAATCTTTTAATGTTCGTCGTTGCTATGGTAACAGGTGGAAGCAACACATTGCGAACTCACTAGAAGAAAAGGAAATAATTTTCTCAAAAACTTCCAAAATAAACGTAGTATGGATTATTTACAAATCAAGGATGGGCAGTATACCAAAACTATTTACACCATGGTAAGTGGTTATCTACAAGGTTTATCAGTTCACTGAAAAAATATATAGGAAAAACACCAACTGCTTAAACTTATAATAATGTAATGTAGATAATACCCTATCCTCCCTATTAGATAATTAAATAGATCTATTTATAGATATCAATATTTCCTGGCACACCTAGTGAGTATTGAATAACATTACATAAGTACGATAAAGTTGTGATGTAATAAATTACCCAACCTTAAATCTTTAAAAATCCCGTACAAAAACGAAGGATTACCAAATTATCAGCATAGTTTTCGCGAACCGATAAAAGATTCGCTATCGTTTGCTGTTAACGACATACGGTCGTTAAACGGGGCCAAGATTAGATTAACGAAAGTAGCTAAGCCGATTGCACCCGTCGTCAATTCGTCATATCGTCCGATGATACTTTTTTCTTTCTATTCCTAACAAAAGCAACTACAATAAAGACCACCAGTACAGGAAAAGTTAGGGACTTCACAAAAAAGAAATAGATTAATATACTAACTGTGCCCGCGACTTCGTACGCCCGGTTTGTTTGGAAAACACGCAGTGTCGAACATACTGAAAACGATTTTCCACGCGTAGGATCTGCTAACCCGCGCGCGGAAGCGTGTTTCGCATTGTCTGTCTTTGTTTTTGTATGGAAAACACGCTTCCGCCGTTTCGACACTGCGTGTTTTCCATACAAACTTACTCAATATTAGAATGGTTTGCGTGATTATTTCTAACCTAGGCTGGAGACCAGGTAGTTAAAAAAACTCAGTCGAATAAAAAGTCCGTTTAAGATCGGTTAAAAACAACCGAAATTAAATTTCCTGCGTACCTCATAAGTCATGAGGCGTGATTATTTGTATCGTAACTTTGATTTAAATAATGCTCAGTCGAATATTCCATAAAAATCAGTTAAAAAACAGCCAAATTTCAATTTCCTGCCTGCCCCCTAAGTTAGGTAGCGTGATTTTAGGTATTCTAAGTTGCAACCCGGGTAACACACACTTAAATAAAAAAAGTCCCATCAAAATCGGTACAGTAGTTTTGGGCGTGATGTGGTAACATACAGACAGACAGACATACAAAATTTTAAAAAAATATCGTTTTGATCTTTATACATACATACATACTATCACGCCTGTATCCCTAATGGGTAAGGCAGAGCGTGAACAACCCAAACAAAGGTCGTTCCGCCACGTCTGACAAGTTAATATATCGTTAATAATGCCTGCTGCAATTATTTTTTTGTAAAAGTATTAAATGTACAGATACAACCCTTCTAGACATTTATTTTATGTATAGACAAAGTTGTATTGATGACCTAGCCACTATATCAGAGCGTGAAGAAGCAAAAACAATGTAACTAAATAATAATTCTAATATTGAGTAAGTTTGTATGGAAAACACGTGTGGCTGACCCACAAGTATTACTTATATTCATTTATGTAAAATATATAAACAACATGTTTAAATACATATAAATATATAAATACTTATATCGTATCACACTACACATCTACATACTAAACCTACATAAAACTAAACATAACACATACATAAATAACTACTTATCTATGTAATATATATATATAAATACATATATAAACTATCTACATACATAATTTAAACAACACACTAACTAAACAAATACTCATACTTACCTGAGACACGGATGGACCCTGCACGTCAAGTCGAGTCCACTGGATGAACGGTCGGTGGTCGGACCTATTGTTCTACAAACCTGCGCCTGCGCCGAGCCGACCGACCGATGATCCGTGCGAACGTCAGTCGATTGGAGATACCTGACAGCTAACTTCACGTCGATCGCGAACGCCAACGCATAGATTACGTTTAAAATCTTTTATCCTAATATTATTGTCAAATACTTTAAAAGACTATGTTATTGTGTTGTTAAGAACTGATGTGATACGATGTTTACTAAATAAACTTTAGTGTGGTGAATGGTGTGTATCATTTGGATATTTTGGAGTCAGAAGAAAACGTATGTACCTACCCGCTACACTATACTGGATACTGGTGACTACCTCCTATTTGAGCAACGGATCGCAACCTTCGGGAACTCCTAAGCTGTTCTGGAATTTGGGATACCACAGTAAGCATCAACATCATCACCATTATGACCAAAACAAGTGACAAAGAAAATGAAAAGGATTTCGCTGACGCGCTAGACGACGACCACGGACAGAATAACAACTTGACCCCGCTTGCGACCGGTTCCGGTACCGCTGAGACATGCCGTGTCGGAATGAAGATACCACCGTTTTATGCGAATGATCCTCAATTGTGGTTCGCTCAAGTCGAAGGTCATTTTGCACTCTCCGGGATTTCAGTCGACAACACAAAATTCCATTATGCTCTTTCGTATTTGGAACCTCAATATGCAAAGGAAGTAAGAGATATTATTATCAATCCCCCTGCACAGGAAAAATACAAAACGCTTAAAACAGCATTAATCAAGCGTCTATGCGACTCTAGAGAGAAGGAAGTTAAACAACTTTTGATGGAAGAAGAATTAGGTGACCGCAAGCCTACGCAATTTTTACGTCACTTGAGACAACTTGCAGGTCCCGACGTTCCTGAAAATTTCCTGAAAACAATATGGACAAGCCGACTGCCTACCAATATGCAGACGTTAATTGCTTCACAACCACATTCTTCGCTTGAATCACTGGCTGAACTAGCCGATCGCATCAAAGAACTTGTCCCATCAGCTCAGGTGGCAAGTACGTCAAGGAACAATGTTATAGAGGACATGTCAAGACAAATCCATGAATTGACCAAACAAGTTCAAGCCTTGGCAGCTGGACGTCAATCAAGGCCAAGAACAAGAACGCCACATCGTCGCCCTGACATGCACATTCGTCAACGCAGCAAAAGCCATACCAGATCTGAATCTAGTTATCGGAAATACCCAATCTGCTGGTATCATAGCAAATTTGCGGCGAAATCTACTAAATGTATCAAGCCCTGCGACTTCTCACGTTCGGGAAATGCAGGAGGCAGTCGTTGATGGCGACAGATGATTGCCCTAAAACTGGTCGCCTGTTTGTCACTGATCGTCGATTGAAAACGCAATTACTAGTGGATACTGGAAGCGATGTCTGCGTTTTCCCGAGGTCAGCATTACACGAACGTCGACCCAAAAGTAATTATCACCTATACGCTGCAAATGGTTCAACCATCAACACATACGGCTTCATACATCTGAAATTGGACCTCGGCCTACGTCGTGAGTTCAACTGGAATTTTATTGTGGCAGACGTCACTAAACCAATAATAGGCGTTGATTTCCTGTCATTCTTCAACCTATTGGTCGACTGTAGAAACCAACGATTGATAGACAACCTGACATCACTCTCTGTATCTGCAATACGAGTCACGTCAAATTCCATTTCTTCAATCAAGATACTTTTTGGCGAATCAAAGTACTACGACATTCTCAGAGAGTACCCAGAAATCACCCGCCCAAGTGGAATGAGAAAAGAGCCACGACACTCCACAGTACATCACATTCGTACGAAGCCTGGACCACCAATTCATTGTGCTCCTAGAAGACTTGCGCCGGATAAATTAAAAATAGCCAAGCAAGAATTCGAGGAAATGCTACGCAATGGCACAGCAAGACCGTCAGAAAGCCCATGGTCTTCACCACTCCATTTAGCACCGAAAAAAGACAATGGCTGGAGACCATGCGGTGACTACCGGATGCTCAACAAGATCACAGTTCCAGATCGGTACCCAATACGTCACATACACGATTTCTCACATAACTTGGCTGGATGCACAATCTTCTCTACCATCGACTTGGTGAAAGCATATAACCAAATTCCGATTCATGTAGGTGATATACCGAAAACCGCCATCACAACTCCGTTTGGACTGTGGGAGTTTCCTTATATGACATTTGGGCTCCGAAACGCAGCACAAAGTTTCCAACGATTTGTTGACGAAGTCACGAGAGAAATGAACTTCGTGTACGCATATTTGGATGACTTCCTCATTTTCTCCAAAAACGAGACCGAACACGAATCCCATCTTCGACAACTGTTCAGCAAGTTGAGAGACTATGACATCGTGATCAACCCCACAAAATGCGTGTTTGGCGCATCAGACGTCAAATTCCTGGGATATCATATTTCTGCCCAAGGAACCAAGCCATTGGCCACCAAGGTTGAAGCCATCCAACAGTTTCCGCTTCCGAAAACCGTCAAACAGCTGCGAAGATTCCTGGGAATGGTAAACTTTTATCGTAGATTCCTCCCTGGTGCAGCGAAATTACAAGCGCCCCTGAATGAACTCACTGCAGGATGCGTCAAAAGTTCACAAGCCGTCGAAATCAAAGGTGACGCTCTTGAAGCCTTCGAGCGATGCAAACAAAGCCTCTGTGAAGCTGCGCTCCTCGCTCACCCAGATTGTGATGCCAAACTAGCCCTTGTCACTGATGCCTCAGACACAGGGATCGGCGCTGTTTTACAACAATTGAAGGAAGATCATTGGCAACCACTTGCCTTCTTTTCGAGGAAATTAAGTCCGTCACAAACGAAGTACTCACCATATGATAGAGAACTGCTCGCAATATATGAAGCTATAAAATACTTCCGACACATGCTTGAAGCACGCATTTTTACAGTGTTCACGGATCACAAACCACTTTGCTTTGCATTCAACTCATACAAGCAAAACTGTTCACCGAGACAATTCAGAAACCTCGACTTCATCTCCCAATTTACTACTGATATTCAGCACATCTCGGGAAAAGATAATGTCGTCGCTGACACATTGTCAAGGACTGATGCCATTGAGAAACCGATTGACATGACACTGATTGCCAAACATCAGTCTGAAGACGAAGAATTGAAGCATATCCTTAAAGGTGACACATCTCTTCAACTCAAGAAGATAACTCTGCCAGGAAGTCATGATGAGCTATATTGTGAGGTCAGCACACCAGTTCCCAGGCCCTACGTCCCTATGGATCTACGCACACAGGTCTTCAAATGCCTCCACTCACTCAGTCATCCGAGCTCCAACACGTCAGCAAAGCTAGTAGCTGAACGATTTGTTTGGCCCAGCATGAGAAAAGACTGCAGACAATGGTCGAGAGCTTGCATCCCATGTCAACAAGCTAAAACTACTCGACATGTATCATCAGCGCTTGGAACATTCAAGCTACCGAAAGCGAGATTTGCATTTGTCCACATAGATCTAATTGGACCTCTCCCACCATCTCATGGATATCGCTATTGTCTCACTGCAGTAGATAGATTTACGAGATGGCCTGAAGTGATACCAATCATGGATATAACGGCAGATACAGTGGCAAAAGCGCTCATCACCGGCTGGATATCGAGATTTGGATGCCCTACGGACATAGTAACAGATCGCGGCAGACAATTCGAATCCGCGCTTTTCAAATACCTAGGCGAGATGGCCGGCTTCCAACACCGTCGTACAACGGCATACCACCCAGCCTGCAACGGATTAGTGGAGAGATTTCACAGGCAGCTAAAAGCAGCCATAGTCTGCCACGCACAAGAGAGCTGGACAGAATCACTGCCTCTAGTACTTTTAGGAATCAGAAGCGCCTATAAAGAAGATCTTCAAACATCTTCAGCAGAACTCGTATACGGGGAACCGCTCAGATTACCGGGAGAATTTTTCCACTCCCAAACTAAAACGACAACGGATTTGACAGACTTTACTGCAAGATTAAGACGGATTACTCAGTCACTCCAACCCGTACCAGCATCAAGACACTGCAATAATAAAACATTTGTATTCAAGGATCTTGCAAAATCAAGCCATGTTTTCTTGAGAGATGACACCATTCGTGGAGCACTTCGTCCAGCATACTCAGGTCCTCACGCTGTAATAGAAAGGACAGACAAAGTATTTAAAATAATGCTAAATGGAAAGACAGTCAGCGTATCCATCGACCGGCTCAAACCCGCTTACATGCTGGAACAAGAAGATAACTGCATGACGAAAACTCCTGAGAAAAATCACGAACAACCTGTAAAAGAAAAAAAGTTAAATGAGAAAAGTCAAGAACAAACTGAAAAAGAAATAAAGACAAATGAGAATATAAGACAAACAAGATCAGGTCGAAGAGTAAACTTCCCCGATTACTACCGCCCGTGAGACGGTCTCTGGGGGGGAGTGATGTGGCTGACCCACAAGTATTACTTATATTCATTTATGTAAAATATATAAACAACATGTTTAAATACATATAAATATATAAATACTTATATCGTATCACACTACACATCTACATACTAAACCTACATAAAACTAAACATAACACATACATAAATAACTACTTATCTATGTAATATATATATATAAATACATATATAAACTATCTACATACATAATTTAAACAACACACTAACTAAACAAATACTCATACTTACCTGAGACACGGATGGACCCTGCACGTCAAGTCGAGTCCACTGGATGAACGGTCGGTGGTCGGACCTATTGTTCTACAAACCTGCGCCTGCGCCGAGCCGACCGACCGATGATCCGTGCGAACGTCAGTCGATTGGAGATACCTGACAGCTAACTTCACGTCGATCGCGAACGCCAACGCATAGATTACGTTTAAAATCTTTTATCCTAATATTATTGTCAAATACTTTAAAAGACTATGTTATTGTGTTGTTAAGAACTGATGTGATACGATGTTTACTAAATAAACTTTAGTGTGGTGAATGGTGTGTATCATTTGGATATTTTGGAGTCAGAAGAAAACGTATGTACCTACCCGCTACACTATACACGCTTCCGCCGTTTCGACACTGCGTGTTTTCCATACAAACTTACTCAATATTAGAATGGTTTGCGTGATTATTTCTAACCTAGGCTGGAGACCAGGTAGTTAAAAAAACTCAGTCGAATAAAAAGTCCGTTTAAGATCGGTTAAAAACAACCGAAATTAAATTTCCTGCGTACCTCATAAGTCATGAGGCGTGATTATTTGTATCGTAACTTTGATTTAAATAATGCTCAGTCGAATATTCCATAAAAATCAGTTAAAAAACAGCCAAATTTCAATTTCCTGCCTGCCCCCTAAGTTAGGTAGCGTGATTTTAGGTATTCTAAGTTGCGACCCGGGTAACACACACTTAAATAAAAAAAGTCCCATCAAAATCGGTACAGTAGTTTTGGGCGTGATGTGGTAACATACAGACAGACAGACATACAAAATTTTAAAAAAATATCGTTTTGATCTTTATACATACATACATACTATCACGCCTGTATCCCTAATGGGTAAGGCAGAGCGTGAACAACCCAAACAAAGGTCGTTCCGCCACGTCTGACATGCCTGCTGCAATTATTTTTTTGTAAAAGTATTAAATGTACAGATACAACCCTTCTAGACATTTATTTTATGTATAGACAAAGTTGTATTGATGACCTAGCCACTATATCAGAGCGTGAAGAAGCAAAAACAATGTAACTAAATAACAGAATGTAGTAAATTGCTGGCACGAGTAAAAAGTTGCATGTGTACACTTACAACTTATCATCTATTGCAGTAATAAATAGAATGACTCATATACGAGATGTAAGGGACAGCGTCCCACATACTGATAGAGGTTGCTCAGTCAACGACACTGAACAACTTCCATCAGGATTTTATAATTATTTTTTATGGAAATAAAAAAACACAACATATTGTCTGATCGAAGTGGACATTTTGTATGGAAAAGTCAATTTTTATTTTCATTTCCTGAAAGAATTTCTTGGTGGAAGTTCTTCGTTGACTGAGCAACCCCTATTAGTTTAAGTCGGGACGCTGTCTCTTACACCCGGTATCATTCATATCTTTAATAATAAAGGAACACAAGTCTCCTACATGAAACGGCCTTACAGGCGTAGACAAGTTGTTTTCTTTACAACTACTTTATCACGATCCGATAATCATTATTCAATTGATATACTATATCTGATTTATATTATTATCAGACAGACGGCCTTTTCAAACAATGAACTTTGAACTCTTTTTCAGATCAAGGAAGCAAGGTATGAAGACGCAATAAAAGCGCTGACTGATGCAATTAATTTCAATCCAAATCGGGCTGGACTATCCCTCTTAGGATATTGTTACTACAGAACTCAAGCCTTCGTCGAAGCAGCAAACTGCTATGAACAGCTCTCGACGATGCATCCAGACGTGCCCGAATACAAACTTTACTTTGCGCAATCATTGTATGAAGCCTCGATGTTTGACGAGTCATACAAAGTTACCATGCAGATAACAGCACCAGAACTAGAAAAGAAACTCACTAAACTGCAATCAGCTATCAAATACGGGGAAGAAGATACTATAACAGCTAAGAGTCTGGTAGATGAATACCCCGCAGATGACATGGATAAGGATATAAACCACGGATGTTTGCTGTACAAAGACAACCAGTATGAAGAAGCATTACAAAAATTTTCTAGAAGCCTAAATGTGCTAGGATTCAATGCCCATCTCCACTACAATGTTGCACTCTGCTACTTCAGAATGAAGGAATTTCCTCAAGCTTTGAAACATATAACTCTTGTTATAGAAAGAGGAATTCGTGATCATCCAGAACTGGCTGTCGGTATGCAATCTGACACATCTGAAGTCAAGTCAGTTGGGAACACCTTGACACTCCATGAAACTGCTTTGACTGAGGTGTTTAATCTAAAAGCAGCTATCGAATATCAACTTAAGAATATAGAAGCTGCTAGAGAAGCATTGAACGATATGCCTCCGAGACATGAACATGAACTCGACGCAGTAACTCTGCACAATTTAGCTCTTACATCGATCGATTTAAAACCAACAGATGGCTTTGAAAAACTACATTTCTTATTGCAACAAGATCCCTTTCCTCCAGAAACATTTGCTAATCTCCTGCTTTTATATTGTAAATTTGAATACTTTGATTTAGCTGCTGATGTGCTAGCTGAAAACGCCCAGTTTACTTACAAATATCTGACTCCATACTTGTATGACTTCTTGGATGCAATAATAACAAGTCAAACATCGCCTGAAGAAGCATTCCAAAAGTATGAAGATATTGCTTCGAAGCATGCTGAACAATTGAGAAAATTGACTAAAGTCGTCCAAGAGAGCAGGTCTCAGGGAGATAATGATCAAGTCAAAAAAGCAGTTGTTGAATATGAAGAAGCTCTTGAGAGATACATCCCTGTGGTGATGGCTCAAGCAAAAATTTACTGGGATCAAGAAAACTACGGGCAGGTAGAAAAGATTTTCCGTAAATCTGTTGAGTTTTGCAACGAGTCTGATGTTTGGCGTCTGAATGTAGCTCATGTTCTTTTCATGCAAGAAAATAAATACAAAGAAGCCGCTAGTTTCTACGAGCCTATCGTGAAAAAACAATACGATAATATTTTGGACATCAGCGCAGTTGTTTTAGCTAATTTGTGTGTATCCTACATCATGACATCTCAAAACACGGAAGCGGAAGACATAATGCGCAAGATAGAGAAGGAAGAAGAGCAGCAGATATTCGAAGATCCTCAAAGGAAATGCTATCATCTGTGCATTGTCAATTTAGTAATAGGCACATTATATTGTGCCAGAGCAAACTATGAATTCGGCGTATCTAGAGTGATAAAATCACTTGAGCCTTTCAACAAGCGACTGGGCACTGACACTTGGTTTTACGCAAAAAGGTGTTTCTTATCTTTCCTCGAGAATCTGGCTAAGCACTTAATCGTCGTAAAAGATAACACAATAAAGGATTGTTTGAGTTTTCTTGAAGGGTGCGAGACTTATGGGAGACGTGTGAGCACAGTCATCGAAAATCCTTTCCAAGAGGAAGATGCAAACACCAAAGCCAAACAGACCGTGACATACGAAGCTCGTCTGCTTCGCTATATGTTCTATAAGCTAAGGAATATTGACGATTCTGTAACTATTAATAAGTATGAAGATTTGAAATAAACTTACCTGGAGGAATTGCCTTTTTATCTTTACCGGGCTTTCTTGCATCTTTGTGTTTTAAGACAAATGTTCGTTGTAGTCCCAACGATACTGAAGCGATAGGATAATTAGGATCTAATTCTGGTTCGTTGTCTCTGTGCTCGCCCATATGATCATTACCGTTTCTGTATCTAAAATATAAGTAGCTCCATGTAGTCAAGTACATATTGTATAATAAAAGTTATAATGAATAAAATTGCATACAATCAGTAGCTTACTTGTTCACTAGAACGAAGTCATACTTAATGCCTTTTAGAGAGACGAGGAGATCTCTAATGGCAAGTACAGGAGCTGGCCAAGGCAAAGCTGGTATTGTAGCTCCAGAATATGTGTAGGTGATTCCAGGATCGCCATACGCCACTTGCTGTCGTGGCAAAGGGTAAATTTTACCGAAAACCCTTTTAGCAGAAGAAAAAACACTTAGTTTAATTTTGAACATTACTTAGATGTCAGACCAAAAGAATGAAATAGTTAACATATTTACAATTTCCAGACAGACTTCCTTAAAAATTAATTAGTAATATCAACTGAACAGTCTTTACTTACTTAATCTTTGATAAGTCACCCGTAAAATATTCCAAAGTCTCTTCCAGTTCTTGAAATAGACTACTTGCCACAGTTTTTGATATAGGTACCGAATAATCTAAATCTAATCCATTTTCTTTAATAGATTTCCATTTTACTGAACTAATATCGATGTCCTTAAGTTGATCCATGGGGTGTAACAAACTGCAAAATTTTTACTACTAAATAGGGAGAAATTAAAATATGGCAATATTTACATAAACGTCAAAACGTGCTCAAAATAAGGAACGATTTAATAAAACAGAACTTTTTTAATTTCATTCATGCTTCTTAGTAACTAAATCGAATTGAGTTAAAATATTATTCCTTACTTACCTGTTAACAATTTTTTTTTACAAAACATAAAAACTAAGAAAACTCAATAACATCTTCATGGACGAACCGACGAACGAACATTTCTAAAAAGTGTTACCCATCTTTCAATAAAATATACCCCACCCCACCACCGACTGAGCGCTTAACAGACGGGAAAACCTCAGAATAAAAAAAACTCCTCGGTGTTTGTTTCAGTTTTACTCACACCGTTAAGGAGTTTATAGTCTGTCAACGTGTCGTGCTTACCGCGCCCTAGGGGTACAGACGTTGGCGGGGACGCGGTAGCACGCGGCGATTGCGCGCGGCCTTTCGCACGGCTACACACATAAGGATTTGCAATAGATATATCTTCAAATTTATTAACAAGTAATGCGCAATTAATGTATATTATTTAGCGTAGGTAGGGTATTTGATGAGAATAAATTAAATAAATCGTGTCAATTACAAAGTATTTAAGTATCAAAAGTACATTTTATTAAAGTATCTTTGATTTATTCTTAGGAAAAATATACACTTAAAATTAAAATTACGGTCATCAGATAACATCAAATTAGAACACTTAATCACTTAAATCATCGCAATCCATATCGCTTTCTTCTTTGTCATCATCACTATCTGTGTCCATGTCTTCACCGCCCAAATTAATAATTATCCTGCGAACAAAACAATATAAAGTATATCAAACCATATCAATATCAAAAGTATGTCAAATTAATGAATGATCTTTTTTACGCTCTTTGAAAAATGTGTAAACATTATACACAATTTCTTTAGCCTGTCGTCCAATAGGTTTACTCATCTTCGGATCGTGATATCGTGTGCGTCTAACGAAATGCGATAAGTTCCAAACGCACATGTAACCGTGGCGAGTGACCACCGGCAACTGGCTGGCGGATGTGCGCACGCACGCGTCGTGCTCGCTCACCCTCCTGCTTCTCCGCCCGCACCCCCGTTACCGCGTCCCCGCGCACGTTTGTACCCCTAAGGCGCGGTAAGCACGACGTTGACAGACGTATGAGCTTGCGCAGTATGTTAGGTAAGCAGAAGCTATTTTTTGCCGCGGAAAAAACTAATTGCTGCGGAAAAATATTCTTATTCTGTATGGTCGTAAATAATCATCTCACTAGCCTTATACCGTATCTCTTGGGGTCGGCTACCTAATCTAGGTGATTGAACGAGGGTACTGGTTTTTACACAGAGCGACTGCCATCTGACCTCCACAACCCAGAAGGGAAACAAAACCCAATCCTAGATTAGGTCAGAGTTTTCAAGCCGCCAATGCTTAGCACTAGCCTCTGACATGGCTTAACGACTAATATCTACGGTATTAATTAAACGATATAAACCGGGACCAACGGCTTAACGTGCTTTCCGAAGCACGGAAAAAGCGCCGAATAAACGTACATATGGAATTCGAAAACCGAAAAACACATTGGTACGTGGTGGGATTCGAACCACGACCTCCCGCGCTCAGGAGGCGGCGGCCCTATCCACTACACCATCAGGCTTTTCGGGTATGGTCGTACATCCATCCATAATAATCCCTCCGACCGTTTTCGTTAATATTATAAATGCGAAAGTAACTCGTCTGTCTGTTCGTTGTTGCTCTTTCACGCCTAAACGGCTAAACGGATATTGATGAAATTTGGTATGGTAATAGATGGTAAACTGGAGACGGACATAAGCTATATAAAATCACGCCACCGCACTTAGCGGGTAGGTAGGCAGGGAACTGAATTTAATTAGTGATTTGATTCACGCCTAAACGGCTGAACAGACTTTGATGAAATTTAATATGGTGATAGATAATAACCTGGAAACGGATATGAATTATATATAATCACGCCACCGTATTTAGGGGGTAGGCAGTAGGCAGGCATCTGAACTGAGTTGTATTTTAACCGATTTTGTTAGGTTTTTTTTAGTTTACTTAGTTTTACCTCTATCTACGATATCATCACACGCTACCTAACGTAGGGGGTAGGCAGGGAACAAAAAATAGTGTTTGAACCGATTATGAAGAAAGCTTTTTTTATCTAATTCTGTGTTTCCTGGACTAACTTATCATACATTTCATCACGCTTCTTTACTTGGGGCATAGGCAGCCAGAATTAAGAGTGTTCATAGCTGCACTCTGTGCATCACGCTATGTTGTTAAACTATAATGTGTGTTGTGTATTAATAATCTGTGAAGCTTTTATACACGTGCACTGGAGCGACAAGTTTCAGGATGGACGGGAGGAGAGGGAACAGAAGCGACTGGAGTGAGTCATGGACGAGAGGAATAGATAGCAGGACTGGACAGACATGATTACTTATTACTGTGACGGGTAGGAGAAGGGAAACGTGTGGTAGGTACGTGAGGAACGATGACGGGAGAAGGGGTTTGACACTACTTTTACCGCCACCATCGTCACGTTTTCAGACGAGACCCACAAGACGCTTGCAGATAATCACGGGAGGACAAACGAGAAAAAAAAACTTCGCAGACGAATTCGCGGGTAAAAGCTAGTATAAGTAATAATTGAAAACAAATACGTATTATCACAATATGTTTTATTAGCTTTGTTCCCAGTTGCCCCTTTTGATAGTTCCTTTAAAGGAAGTAATGGGAAATTTTAGTCCCGCTATAATCCCTTTAATCATTTCTAAGAAACAACTGCGACGACACCTATTCTGAAAAAATAAAGCCCATCAAAAATAAATCATTTCACAAATACAAGTGGTGGTGCAGGTGGCGCTGTTCTTCGTGCTATAGAAAAATTGCTGATGCTGTTGGCTTTCATGAACTGTTGAAAAACCGGAGAATCCGTTAAGAAATTTCGATGCGGCACATTCAATGTGGATGGTCTAGGATTATTGCGATCTCGAATTATTGTTGTGGACGATCTTGAACTGAAAATAAGATTAAATTTAATTAGTTAAATGGGTTCAGCAACAGTTTTCCTAGTTACATATCATTGCTAGCAGATCATGCTTGAAATAACAAAAAATACGAGGGAATAATACATACATACATATATTCACGCCTGTATCCCTAATGGGGTAGGCAGAGCGTAAACGACCTAAACAAAGGTGTCCCGCCACGTCTGACAAAGTTTTGAGGGTTATTTAAGATAGAATTCTAGGTATATTGCTGTAGTGACAGGTTGTCAGCCCATCGCCTAAATTACAATATACTGAAACCCTCGGATCCCTTAGCTGGATTCTACAGCATGCCCGGGAGGACATGCAGCTGGCACATTCTATGTTTTTCTCTCGCTCCCAGACCAGCATGGAATAATAATAAGTTATTTAATACGAGGGGCCCTTACTTTGCTATATCCAATAAGCAATCTGAGTCGTGGTAAACAGAGTACTCTCTTATTCTTCTAATCGTATCACCGTTGTCGAAGTTGTACCCATAGTCATACTCGTATAACTTTTCTATAATGCCATCTTTATCTTTTATTGTCCAAACATATTCTCCGGGAAGACCTCTTAGTTTAGGTCTGGCTTCATCGGGAACAACAGAAACAACAGTGTCCTGGGAGGTGGCACTAGTACTTGTGCTAGGTAGACTCTTAATCTTGTCTTCATCTTCTGTTTTATCAGCTGAATTGGGCTTAGATGTGCTTGGAAGGCACTGCAAGCTAGAAATATCGGCTTGTGCTTTACTGACCAACATATTTTCTTTAGTTTTCACTATAAAGCAGGTACAATACGCTTTTAAATTATTGTCTGTAGATTGATAAACTCTGCTTATCATTTTCATTAGATTAGCCTCCGCTTCTTCTTTGTCTTTAGAAATTCTTTTTATACGATTTTTTAGGTATAAGTTCTCCTGATGAGTCATCAGATGAATTTGTTGAAAATGTACATATTTGGATCTGCTTTCTTTTATTTGATTTTGTGTTTCTTGAATCTGCTGCATAAGCCTTTTTTTCGCCAAATTCTCAAGATGATATTGCATTCGCATGTGTTTATTGTCCCTTACAGCGACGACTAATAGTTGCCCAAGTTTGTTTCGCTCAAGTCCGACTTCTCTTAATCTTTTAAGCAAAAGCAAATTTCGATCTTTTCTATGGTCATCTTCATTTGCCGAATAAAAGCAGATTTTGGTGGAATTTATGCTATTTTTAATTTTCTCCCAACATGGGCAAATTATTTCCAGTAGGACCACCCTACAGCTGATGGCGGTTATTTTCAAATGCGATAGGAATTTTGCAAAGTTCGGTTGTAAATTAATTTTTACTATTGTAAATCTGGCTAAAAGCAATAACTCCGATTTTTTATTATACAGCGTAACAGCCAAAGCGCCAGCAATAAATGTGAGATAATTGAGAAAGGCTATGCTTTGCCTCTGGTTTTTTCCGAACCTCATGTTTTCTTTGAAGCTATTGCTTTTTGGTACAGTTACAGTTGGTTTTAGAGATGGACCTGAAAAGTCACAATAATTTAAATAACGTTAAGTGTCGAAATCTTTGGTCGAAATAGCAAACTACTGTTTGCAACTTGTGCAAAGGAGAGTTTGCTTCAAATTATTTTTATTTTCATTTGGGGAAATTCCATAAAAGTAGGCAGGTCAGGTAGTCTTCTTCTTCTGTCGTGGTTTCCAGTCGATTCACCCGATGAACCCTGGTGTCAGAGTTTTTAACTAATAGCACAGCTAATAGGCCTCTAACATGGTTTATGTAACGACCACCAAAGACAGCGACCGGGAACGACGCGACGGCTTAACATGCCCTCAGAAGCACCGAATATATTTGCACCGTATTTATTTTCGGACAATCAGGTCATTCAGCCTGCAATGTCCAAACTGGGGAAAACCTCACAAAGTGATAAATTGACAAATATCAACTTTGTGTTCCACCCCTGGGAATCGAACCCAGGACCTCCGGATCGAAAGACCATGGCTCAGACCACTAGACCATGGAGGCACGTAGTGGGCGACGACGCAACGAGCTTGCAATGGACCATCGAGTTGCTTACAATAAACTATCTCTTTAAGTGAATAGCAAAATGGTTTACCAACAAATACATACCTTTGTTATTGCAGCCTTGATTTACATGCACGTCAATGAAGCATAATAATGCCCACATGACGAAACCCAAAAATATAAGCCATTTTATTGCGAGATACATACTATCAAAATTGTATCCTTTAATTAGTTTTTTATATTCTACTTAATTTTAAGGATAAGTCCCCCTCTTTAAACTGTACCATGAATTTGAGAAACTCTTTTGAAAACATATTTTTAGCAACATGTAGTAAAAAAACTGACAGTGGTGGACATTTTGACATTTTGTTGTAATTTTTTTCTATATTGACATTAATTTTTTTGTTCTTTCGTTGAAAATTGTTTCATTTGAGGTAGCACAAAGAAATAGAGACATAAAAAAGGTTGATTTGTATCAAACATGGAACTAAATCCTTTGGATTAATGTTGGTTTGCATTTTTGTTTGCAACAATTTAATAGTCAATTTAATGAATAAACTTGACTTTGTGCCAACAAAGTTCTCAAGACCAATAAAAAAAATGAAACCATGTGATTCTACTTCAAACTCTTTATTCTGAACATTCTTCTAAACTTTACTTGTATGGCTAGTCCTAGCAGGAGAACATTTTTCTTGTACCATTCTATATTGTATTGGATATGCGTCTTCCAATTCTTATCGAGAAATGCCTTGTAGAACACACTCATTTCATCAGCCGTTAAGTTTTGTCTGTCTTCAGGAAGGTTCTTCTTTAAATATTCTTCTCTCTCCTGCAAATACAAAAAAATAAAGGATATACCAATAATGAATATACATATATGGAAAATTGAGAAAAAAGTGGCTGATTCCGTAAGAAAATTAAACATGTATTTTTGACTATGTATATTATTTTAAAACTGAAACTGAGAATTTAGTATATAAATATCAGAGTTAGATAGTAACATTATATTCTTTACTATACTTAGTTATATAAATGTTAGGTTACCTGAAAAAATCTCGAGTTGTGTTTTGTCCAAAAATTCTGGTTCCATTCTTGAACTTCTAGCCGTAACTCTCTGTATCTCTTCTCTAGATCGGTTTCATCAGAAGGCTGTCTGATTATGACTCTTCTCAGGTTAGAAACAGGGTCTGGAGGCCCAATCATATCAGTGTTTATCTTTTTCGGGTTCGGCGGCTGAATCGACTTTGTTTCTGGCGTCGTACTCGTATGTCTGACTAAAAACATACATATTCGACAAGTACCATTACCTGCCCGAATAGATAACATTGTTTGAATAACAAAACTGTGTATTTTTCTCAATTATAAATGAATTTTATGATATCGATCAATAGCACAAACCCACGAACCATTGCCATTAACTGTCAATGTCAAAATCAGCTGTTACTTATGTCAAATTATGGGTGCAATCAACAATTTTTCTGCGTTCAGAATTATGTTTTTGTAAAAATATGAAACGAACAGACCCTTGGCTGGGTATTTTTTTTAAAACAAGTAATAATTGTTATGTGCGAACGAGAATGCCATAGTTATTTTGTATAGCTTTATCTCGCTCGCGTCAAACAAAACACGCAATTATTTCGCAAGGAAAGGAGATGTCAAATCAAAAAGAAAAAAAAATCTTCATTGACGAACGAATTATGTAAAGGTGCGAAAATTATTAAAAATTGCAAAATTATCGAAATAAATAGTTATTTCGTGCCATAGTTAACACCAGTGTTCACTTTAAACTATAATGGCTAAGGACAAAGTCGACGAGAAGCCTAAAGCGAGCCCCAGCGCCGCGTCCAGCAGTTTCACAGAAGATGTATTTTCTGCAAAGTTGGACATGTGCCTGACCGACACTATCGTCAAAGCCGGTAATATAATGCTTCATTAATTACAAAACAATTTCAGTAACATATTTTACTTATAACACGTAATTTTCAAACTTGCTCACTTCGTTTTATAGTCATTGGCCTTAGTCACACTTGTTTGTGAAGTTGCTAGTTATTCTATGCCACTATTATAGGTTCTTATGTCCATCGTTAAGATGAGCAGATCATCTAGGTCATCATCTCCCTAGCCTTATCCCGTATCTTACGGGGTTGGCTTCCTAATCTAGGGGATTGAATGAGGTTACTGGTTTTTACACAACTGCCATCTGACTTCTGCAAACCAGAAGGGAAACTGGACCCACTCCTAGATTAGGTCGAGTTTTCAAGCCACCGCATATTAACCAGGAACCAATAGCGTAACTGTCTTCTGAAGCATGGAATAAACACCACATAAACATACATATGAAATTCTTTCATGCTGGCCTGGGAGCTAGAGAAAAACATAGAATGTGCCAGCTGCATTTCCTCTCGGGCATGCTTTCAAAACCAGCTAAGGAATCCGAGGGTTACAGTACTTTGTAATTTAGGCGATGGGCTGACAACTTGTCACTATAGCAATATACTTACAAATCTATCGTAAAGTAACCCTCAAAACTTTGTCAGACGTGGCGGAACGACCTTTGTTTAGGTTGCTTATGCTCTGCCTACCCCATTAGGGATAAAGGCGTGATTATATGATTATACCTACTTATATACATAGTGTGTCCTTAACATGAGTGTCCTGAAGCATTTTCTCTTTTTAAAATTTCTAGATAAACCAGAGTTACTTGCATTTTAAATCCACGTAAATATTTTTCAGCATAGAAGTAAAGCAAAACTAGATAGATAGATAAAAAGTTTATTGCATAAAAAACATCACACGTAAACACAAAGAAGGAACACATGAAAATAAATACAAAGAGACATAACAAAAATAAGACAAAACAGGTGCCTACATTCTGTTGAATGTGTGCTGAAGTGATGCAGAGGGTCAAAGCTCTAGTGTATTATAGCTCATAAAGAGCAACACTGATTTTCTAGAACTAGTACCATTTATTCAGTTGTTGTTCTTGTGGTCCTCAGGGTACCCCACTGGTACAAAGGGCCTTCACAAGCTGTCTCCAATTTATTCAGTACTGTAAATAAAAAGTATTATAGAAAACACTTTATTCTCCAGTTTACAGTACAAAACACAACATAATCATAGAACAGTATACAAAAGATTTAAAAATAGGTAACACTATTAATTACAACAACGTCTGAATTATGATGATATTATATTATTATACATACATACATACATATAATCACGCCTTTATCCCTAATGGGGTAGGCAGAGCGTAAACGACCTAAACAAAGGTCGTCCCGCCACGTCTGACAAAGTTTTGAGGGATATTTAAGATAGAATTCTAGGTATATTGCTGTAGTGACAGGTTGTCAGCCCATCGCCTAAATTACAATATACTGAAACCCTCGGATCCCTTAGCTGGATTTAACAGCATGCCCGGGAGGAAATTCAGCTGGCACATTCTATGTTTTTCCTTCGCTCCCAGACCAGCATGGAAGTTTATTTTATATTATTATGATGGAAGATAATATCTTTATTCTTATATGTATTTTTTTTGCTTTTTAGGAGCCGGTACAGCACTAGGAGCCCTCTCATCCCTGATGTTTTTCAGGAGAAGGTGGCCCATAATAGCTGGCATGGGTATCGGCATCGGTATTGCGTGGGCCAACTGTGAACACGAGCTGAACAGTCAAGTCGCACGGAAAGGAAATCTTTAGAATCAATCAATCAGTCCTGTCTACAGTTATCAAGTAATTATCTTTGTTGACTTTTATAGAATAGAATAGAAAATGCTTTATTCTCCAGTTCACAGTACAAAGCACAACATAATCATAGAACAGTATACAAAAAATAGGTAACACTATTTATTACAACAATGTCTGAAGCACGTAAACAATGTATAACCATTACTATAAGTGCTATGGTATGTACCGTGCCAGAGAAAAGGAGCTGACTCAGCATAAGTCGCAGCAGAAATGACGTCTCTGGTATTCTGCCAGCACCACATGGCGACTTATTTCTGTACAACACTCATTTATCATAGGATTTTCAGATTTCGTTTGTAAATGTGCTCACATGGTTGTGAAAATATGTGGTATAGTTATGACGGCTGTGTAAGGAGCTTTTAAGAGAACATTTGACTTCTTGGGTCTTCAGTATTAGATTTCTTGTATTTTTTTTTGGCTGCCATGGTCCAAAACATTCCACCTTTTCCCATTCAAGTTCCAAGTCCTTATTAATCATCGTCACCCATGATATGCTAAATAAATCAACAAATCAAGCATACTTGTTGAATTAAGAATAAGAAATTTATTTATTTCCACACCACAAGAATACAATTAGATATGATTACAATATACAAAGACACAACTAAAATTTAAATTAAATTTTTCAAGGAGCATATAAAGAAAAAAGTTTTGTGGAACTCCTTCGTATTGTGTCGTATTTAAATTCGAATCGCCTTTTGCGTTCAACCTATTTACCGACATGTTTACGTACGCGAAGCGTAGTGGTACCGTGTAGAGCGACGTAGGTAGGCGTAGCTAGAGGATGGGTAAGCTACCATTTTGCGGTTTGTAATTTCAAGCAAAATAAAACCACTTTTTTACCACTAAATAATAATCAAGTGTTATTCATAATGAAAACTGATCGGCTTACTTGTTTGTATTAAAAGGAGGGTTAGCCCTCGACGTTTCTATCCTATACTAAGATCTTCATTAGCTAGCAGCGAACCGCAGTCGAAGGTTGCACTTGGTGGGCGGTGGAGTGTGACTTTCTTCTCTCCTGATAAAGATCCTCGTATAGGATCGAAACGTCGAGAGCTAACCCTTCTTTCAATACAAACAAGTAAGCCGATCAGTTTTCATTATGTGGAACCACTTTCGCTACTCTACTACAACACCGCCGTATATTAAATGTAGTGCAAACTGTGCCGCCCAACGCCATGAGCTAACTCCCTTCATGCCTTGCCACGATTTCTGTTGGCCTGGTACCATCAACTAAAAAACGATTACAGACCCAGAGCAGATAAACTATAGCTATGCTTTGTGATTACAGATTTGCGCCACCCATCACGAGTCTTTAACTATTAGTATATTATATTACTCCATGCTTTAACTAAGGATTCAGAAATGTATCCTCATTCATTAGAGAACTGTTTCATTAAAAAACATGTCAGTCAACGTCAGTCAGTACGCAAATCCAAGTCAAGTCAGTTTGTCGCAAAATGGAAAAAAAACTTTGCTTCCAGTGCGGATAATCACGAAATAAATTATGTATCAAATTTAGAGTAAAGGTATAGTTTAAAAATTTGAATATACTCAGTGAACAATGTCTAAAAAGAACGAACCTCCTAACCCATGCGCTCCAGCGCCAAAGAAAACAGCTCCTAAAGGGAAGGAGGAGAAAAATGTAACTGCAGAGAAAATCGATTATTGTCTAACAGACGCTCTCGTCAAATGCGGTAAATATTTACCTTCCTATAACAGACTATAACTATCTATTGTAGGTACTGTATACGGCTGCTGCCAGTCTTAACATACGTTAGGGCGTTTTACCCGACTGTCAAGGAAGGGTTATTGCACTGCTTAGTTTTCGTTTCGTATCCGATTCGTACTCGGGAAAAATCCATATAAAGCGGATACGGATGTGGGCACAAGCTATCATAGAGAAATAAACAGATTTTATTATTATGTGTGTTTTACCATATCTCGGGACTATAGAGTCCTTTAGAAAGGCGTGCGTGGGGCTGAAGCCAACACGTAGAGGCCCTAAACAACTTTAATATTAGTAATGAGACACTAGCCGGTGGCTATCCCTGTATGCACTATAGAAGAATTATTATTATACATTTACTAGGAAGGCCAAATTGGGTACGAATTGGATAACCGAATACAGAACAGTGCAAAATGCCCCTATGCTGCTCAAACAGCTCAAATTTAATCTTTCATAGAGTGCTAGATAGAAGCCTAAAAGTAACGAATACTTCGTTCGTCAGAATTAGTGTCTAAATTGTAAGTTTGCGAAAGAGAAGTCAAACGCAAGTGGAATAACGAGAGATTTACACACATACATATAATCACGCCTTTATATCTAAAGCGTAAACGATCCAAACAAAGGCCGTTCCGCCAAGTCTGACAATGTTTTGAGGGTTATTTAAGATAGAGAGATTTACAATAGCAAAATTAAAAGCATAGGCACCGAATAGCCTAGTTAATGGCTTGAAAGGTCAAGTGCTTTGAAAACGCTTTCTGACCAGGGGCCACACAATCGCTTCTATTAGAGATACCTATTCTTCCAAGCTGGCAAAGGAGTGAGATAAATCATAGAATGTGCCAGCTGTATTTCCTCCCGGGCATGCTGTAAAAAACAGCTAAGGGATCCGAGGGTTTCAGTATATTGTAATTTAGGCGATGGGCTGACAATCAGTCACTACAGCAATATACCTACAAATCTATCTTGAACAACCATCAAAACTTTGTCAGACGTGGCGGAATGACCTTTGTTTAGGTCGGTTACTTTCTGCCTACCCCATTAGGGATAAAGGCGTGATTATATGTATGTATTTTTAAATCGTTTCCATAATTTCAGAAAGCTCTTCTATCAAAACAAAATAAATTTTCGATCGCCTTCATTAACTTTCACCCGGCCTTTCCGATTTATTTTTCATTGCGTTTCTAGCGTTAGGCGCCCTATTCGGCGCTATAGCTTCATCATTGTTTCTACGAAGGCGGAAATGGCCCATGGTAGCTGGTTCGGGCATTGGCATAGGCGCGGCAGCTGCCGACTGCCGGCACCAGATAAAGGTTGCCAAAGAAAAAGAAGAAAAGGAAAAAGATAAAAAGAAAAAGTAAACTTGCGTGTTGTGAAGATAGATGGTAATTTTCTTTGTTATTTTAGATAGGTACTAAAGAGCTTTTTTTAAGATAGGTTACTATAGCAATCCGATGGTGTAGTGGATAGGGCCGCTGCCTCCTGAGCGGGAGGTCGTGGTTCGAATCCCACCACGTACCAATGTGTTTTTCGGTTTTCGAATATCATATGTACGTTTATTTGGTGCTTTTTCCGTGCTTCGGAAAGCACGTTAAGCCGTTGATCCCGGTTAATATCGTTTAACATCGTAGATATTAGTCGTTAAACCACGTCAGAGGCCTAGAAAACTGACCTAATCTAGGATTGGGTCTAGTTTCCCTTCTGGGTTGCGGAGCTCAGTTAGCAGTCGCTCTGTGTAAAAACCATTACCCTTGTTCAATCACCTAGATTAGGTAGCCAACCCAGTGAGATACGGGTTAAGGCTAGGGAGTGACTAAAAGTTTTATTTTTAAGATAGGTAATATAGCAATCTACGATAACGGGGGACAAAATCAACTTAGGAAACAAGGACAAGTGTTTTTAATAACAACATTATCAACTTAGGAGTAAATCCACATATTTTCACAACCATGCCTTCTTGGTAGGCGCGAAGAAAAGCCAGTTGCTATCACTTCTAATGTACTACCGCCTCCGTGGTCTGAGCCATTGGCTCTCGATCCGGATCTCCCGGGTGCTATTCCCATTGAGGGACTTAGAGACTTTTTTGTTTCTAGTTCGGTCAGGACATAGCAGACTGATCACCTGATTGTACGAAAAGTGAGTGCAATTGTGTGTTGCGCAAACACTCGGGCACTAATAACTAAGACCCGCGCAGATGGTTGATCACTGATTAATTAAACTATTGTTTTTTTCAGGTATGCAGTACGTAAATCAAGAGTGCATCAATCGCATTTAGTGGGATATATCAAAACCGATGCGCCCAATAGTGGACTGTTAGACAATGTTGTATTTTGTGTTATTGTACAAAAGATAATTTAATTTAATTCACTCATGTGTTTTATTTACTTTACTTCATTGTTTTGCTGGACTGGGATTGATAGAAAAACGTAGAAAGTACCAGCTGCTTATCCTTCTGAGCATGCTCAGAAAAACATAGAAAGTACCAGCTGCTTATCCTTCTGAGCATGCTCTAAAAACAGCTAAGGGATTCGAGGGTTGTTATTTAGGCAAAACGCTGACAACCTTTAGTAATAGGTAGCCGCTTTCGTCATGTCTGACAAGGTTTGAGGATCATTTCGGAAGTCAAAAGAAAATCTATAGTGATAGCAATAGATAGTTCCTAGTTTAATATTATGTTAATGCATATCTTCAGGATTATACGATGATGACAAATATTTATTACTTCTTCCCTCAAATTAAAAACATTTTTCGCTGTGATTGTTCTTTGTGTAATATTTTGATAATATAATAATTCGAGAATATAATATTTTGCGAATATAATCTTTTACGAATGTAATAATATGAGAACAAAGGTCATAAATGACCCTCAAACCTTGTCAGACATGATGAAAGTGCCTTTCACTAGGCGTTCAAGCTCTGCCTACCCCGTAAAGGACAAAGACGTGACTTTGTATTTGTTGAAAGATTTTTCCTTACAATAAAAGAACAACATTTTAATAATAATAGTTTATTGTACAAATTGATACTGGAATTTAGATAAAAGGATAGATTTAGTGTTTCTTAACAATAAAATTAATTTAAAAGTAAAATATTATTAGTACGAACAGACAAGCTTAGTAAACAACCCATATACAGACACCCAACATGGTGGTAATTTAACAATAAAACATGGCAACACAGCGCCTCAAATTATTCACAAATGGCAACACTTACACGAAAATTGTAGGATACATTCAACAGTAAAAGTGAACAAAATGCATAAATTTTGCATTATTTAATTCAATACAAAGATAACTTGAACTTAACTCATTTTAAAATCTTCCATAACAAATAATTCGTGGTAGAGATATTTTCATCTCAACACTCTGTACTAACTTGTAGCATTTAACACATTATTTAACAATGGCAATATTCGAATTATAATACAATCAAGCTTGTCTTTTATAGCCAAACAATAAAAAAATGCATGTTTATAGACAACCCACAGTAACACAAAGGAAACGAGACAAAATGACATGATCGGAAAATGTGAACAATTTGGTTTTACAGAACTTCGCTGAATAAGCATAATATTTAACTACTTACAAGTAATTTTATTGTTTTATATCTAGGTACTTACATAATAATATTTGGTAAAAAATTTGACTAGCATTTATGGGTGTGAGGAGCACGGTCCAAGATTACGTAACATTCATTGATGGGCTCAATTCTAATATGACACTTTCTAAAGCTACATTTAATTTCGTCCTGGCACTTTTATGCACCTAATTAACATTGAAAAGGAAGAGATAAAAATTGAAATTTTCTAAATATAGCTTTAGAAAGTTGGTTACATAAAATAAGCCCATAAACGCTTACGGTGATTTCGTAGCACACAATACCTTGTTTAATTTCTGTTAAAATGTAAATAAAAACGACATACGCAAGTTTTTAATGAAGATTATACTGTAATAGAATTATGTCTGTAGGTATTTTCAAATGGTCTTAGTAGGTCACATATTTTTTCAATAAAAACAATAATATCTCACTCATATTTAATTAATAAAAAATAATACATTTTATTTTAGGAACTCAGAAATGACATCTATTCTAAATGCCACTTCCAAAAGCTCTTAAAAACTAACATTCAGTTGAACTTTTGTTTCAGTGTCATAAATTAAATTGAAAAAGGTTAGATGATATGTCTAACACTTAATTATCTCCTGTCCCTTTTCAATTTTACTTAACTGAAAGTGAGGAGATAAAATTAAAAGCTTTAGAAATGGGCATTTATATTTGATCCAATGATTTTGATCTATTAAAATAAATAATACAATCAATTATTGCAAAAATGTAAGATATTCTGTATATTTAAATAATAATTAAACTTACATTGCTTATTCGATAGCGCCAGGGAAGAAGGATAGAAGTAGAAACTACATAGGTGATTTGCACGAGGAAAATCCTTATTCAACTTGGCCCCATTTTTACGATGAAAGGGCCATAAAATCGTGACACAATTTACAAGATCGAAATATGCTATTAAATTTTAAAATATCTAAGTTATAAAATAAATAAATAAATAGACTACTAGATCAAAACTAGTGCCTTGTAAATCTTTAATAAGTGTTTGTACTAAATATGTGGCACTTTCGTTTATAAAAATTAAGATAATAAAGTAGTTTGGTTCAACAAGTTATTGTTCAGTACAAATCAGTACATAATTTCAAATGATTACTTTAAAATTACACGCGCTGCAGTACTTAGTTGTACTTTTTTCATAATTTTGAATATCAGCCGAAGTGAAAGACTTTTTCAATAATTTCGTGATATATTTTTAGCAGAAGCTAGCCAAATATATGAATTATCAATTTATCTTAACCATGAAAGATAAAGTCAGTATAATATTCCTAACTAATATTACCGCCTTTATCTTAATATTACTGACATTATCTTTAGCTAATACAAGCTTTATCTTATGCCATCCAAACATGATGAGGTGCAAATGTAATACTGTATATTTACGTCTAATTATTGTGGTATCGTGAAAACTGCTAGTTTATATTTACAGCGATTTTATTTATATAAAAGTGTGAATAAGATTTTTCAAAGTACGATGTGAAACTAAACAGTCCAGTCCTAAAAATAGTGGTCAGTATGGCAAATACCCAACCCATAAATGGAAGACGTCTAAGCCTTTCAGTGGATTATTTTTACACGTAAGTAGCTCCAGTATGCAATACTGAAAATCACACAAATCGAGCTTCTTTATGCGGTGTTGTGTGATTTTCACTCTCCATGAAGAAGACTCTCGTAAAGAGTCGAAACGTTGAGGTTTAACACCTTTAAACAATTTATTTTCTATTTGTATTTGCTTCACTACATGCCATTGGTAGAATTGTGATTACACAAAAGTCATTAACCAAGATTAACTTAACAAACAAGTGAGCAGTCGTTAATTTATCAATATGAATAACACTTGTTCGTCATTTAGTGATAAAATACTTACTTAGGTACTCAGAATTATACACAGTAGTTAGAATTGCAGTAAAAAAGCAACAAGTAAGCAGTTATTTTTAGTAATATTACTGACTCTTCCTCCATTGCAGTAAAGTGAGGGTTTAGGCGTATAGTATGGCAACGTAAATGCCGTTCACGCAATAAGAATTAATGTATTTTAAGTTGTGTTTACATGTTTCACACCGCACTTCAAAATCCTAATCTAAATTCTCATTCTACGATTTGACTAGTTATTACATTACTTATTATATGTGACTACGGAGAAAATTGTCAGTTCACCCATCGATAATAGGCACTAGATACTTCTTACGGTTGAAGTTTGCAAGAAGCTATGATTATACTTTATAATTTGACCCACTGTAAAGTAGGCCTTACAATTTGAATTTAAACAGCTTTGGAGAAGTGCGACCAGATATAAAAGTGAAATAGGGATATGGAAAGGGACACAATTCTAGTTGTCACTTGCTAAAGGTAGATTTAATTTAGTTAAGTTACTTTTAATAAAATAATTTGAAAGGACAGGAAAAAATCTGCTGTAATGTAATAATGAATAATATTACATATTTTTAATTATATAACAGCTTTTATTAATGAACAATTTATAATGTTAATTATATATTTATGTAAAGAAATAATTATAATAATACTTTTACACTATTCTTTTAATTTTAGAAAGTATCTATATTACGGCAGAACATAAATTTAAAAATTCATGTGCAAGATGCAAAATAACCTGTCCTTTAAAATTTTGTTAGTGTAACAATAATAAGTTAAATTTAGCTTTAGAAAGAGGCATATAGAATTGAGTCCATGGCTTTTTATTACAAATGATAATGATAATTAAGGATTATTTATTTATTATAAAGGCTATTATTAGAAATATAGAAAAGACTACCCTGGTGAATGAATAGGAAGAGGAGGAAACTATCTGAACATTATTTTTCAATAATATTCTGATTATAACGCAATCCACACCACCATTTTTTAACACTCTAAGAACAAAAAAAGCAACAATTATTATGGAACAATTTTACAGTACAGACTAAATAACACTCTAAACGTTTTATAAAATGATGTTTGGTCCTACAAAACATTCCAGTATTGGGTCTATTACTATAGATATATAACCAACAGTCAAAACTAAGAATATACACAAAATCTTGAATCGAATTGAACTTGATGTAAGAGGCAGCAACTCTCAGAAAATGCTAGTTTAGCAATGAATAAGGCCACCTATGTTGTACAGCACCAATTTTTAAAGAATTTATCAAACGATCCTGGTCACGGCACCAAAATGAGTTTCTATATGATATTTTGATTACAAAATTCAATTCGAAATAGTTTTATTTTGAATTGAACTTTGTATCCTAAAATTTTGAGCAAGCTATGTGTTTTTAAATGTGGATTGCGTTTCAATCAAAAACCGAAGACATGTCATGGATTAAAAATACTCATTATCATACCCATACAAAAACTAACAATCAAGGACAAATCCAAAATCTATCACACAAAGAAAATCAGTGGTCGAAAACCTTAATACAAGGGCAGTTTAGTTCCTTAAGATAAAAAATTAATTTAAATACAAAACAAGATATAGACATTATAATAATTATGCTATTGTATCGATGATATTCTCCTAGGAAAGACTGGTCGTTTATCGGTAAATAAAAGCCGTTATACTGATGTTTTAAATGTAATCATGGAACTCATTAAAATTGAATTGAAATGCAAAAGATTTAACGGAATTTAATACTCAAATGTCATGCAATACATTTAGTTTCATGATTACATTACGAACCGATTTGCTCTATAAACGCTTTTTATGAACCCTGTATTATACAAGGCATAACATTTCACAGTATTATAAAACCACGAAGATAAACTATGTATCTTTTTAAATACCACTTTTATCTTCAAGATCAAACTTATTCAGTAAAGTTTGATTTGACGCAGCCGTAATAAATAATTGAGGCTTTTAAACAGTTGTAAATCCATCAAATAGCTTTGAAATTAATACTTACGTTCACAACGAATGGCTAAAATAGTCGATACATTTTCAATGAAAACCTTATTCCACCAAAGGGCTAATTATAGAGGAAACCACTAAACCTAAAATTAAAACCCATCTGTCACGTTTTGCTAAATAAAATTGAAAAAGGATAGGAGATTTATTGTCTATGGTTGTCTTTAATTTTATGATTTATCGCGTTATCTGTCAAATTTAGCCAATACGACGGCGACTAAAATTCTAAAGAAATGTGAAAAGTTGCGCCAAAATCATGCAAACAACGCGTAAAACAACGAATAAATCTCCTGTACTCTTTCAGTTTTATTTATCTGAGTGTGACAGGTAAATTTTAACTTTAGCAGGTGGCAACTAGAATTGAGCCCTATCGATTTATCCAACTCCCATCGAACCAACAATAACAAAACCTGAAAAGGCCTAATAAGCAATCCAAATAATAACAAAACTAACAGTATTATACACCGTCAAATAATATCACTAAGCGTCCGGCCACCCTTCGACCAGCCGTAAAGAAACAAAAGTAGCTCACTCGAATCAGAAGCGAGTTTTTCGGAACCAAAGAGGGTAGGACTCGGCTCATTTGGTCGTCATGTCCGGCCAGTAGTTGATGTAGTAGCGGTGGGTCGAACCTTCGAACAACCGGTCCAGCCAGTTCTCCAGACCGTCTAGGAGGTTTTCTGTGGAAAGGAAGTGTGGTTAGGAGTGATGTAAGGTAAGAAAATGTTCACATGTTAGGCACCAACCCCTGATAAATCCGACTGCCCCTTATAAAACCCGGGTCGTCTGTCTAAACGGGTCTTCGGGTTGTATGGACCGTCGGGTTGTTATGGGTCGTCGAGTTATGTAAGTCGTCAGGTTCTATGGAACGTCGGGTTGTTATGGGTCATCAAGTTATGTGGATCATCGAGTTATGCGAGTCGTCGGGTTCAATGGATCGTCAGGTTGACGTCGGGCTTATATATCGTCGAGTTATGTGGATTGTCGGTATATATGGGTCGTCGAGTTAAGTGGGCCTGCGAGTTTTGAGAGACTGATAGTGGTCGTCGGGTTGCGTGGGTCGTCGGGTTGCGTGGGTCGTCGGGTTGATATGGCTCGTCGAGTTATGTGGGTCGTCAAGTTTTGTGGGCCGACTTACCTTGCAGTAGTGGCGAGGAATAGTCTTGTGGCGCGTCATCCCCCGAGGAGGAGTCAGGGTCAGTGTGGAAGCCTATGAAAGCACCAGCTTCCGGATCCGCCGCGCCGCCCCCGCCCAGCGAACGCGTCATGCGGGACATGCGCTGTAATAACAATACAGGGTGTTAGAAACTGTGTCCCAGAAATTTAAAGAAAATTGAATAACTTTCACAAAGAAATTCACTTCATTCAGACAATTTGTATGGGAAAGTCGACGTTTCTCAAAAGAATATATCTGTGAAATTTGTTTTAATAATAATATTTTTTATTTTTAAGTTGTCTGTGCAACCGTTTTCAGTTTTCAGGACACCGTTACTTGCATCATTTATATAAAACTACAATAGCTGATAAATGCTTAGATGTGGCATTTCCATTTGGGGAAATCACACTAATATTGTATAAACACGCAAATTTCAAATGTAAACTTAAAATCTTTTTAAACTCTTCCATGCTGGACTGGGAGCGAGAGAAAAACATAGAATGTGCCAGCTGCATTTCCTCCCGGGCATGCTGTAAAAATCAGCTAAGGGATCTGAGGTTTTCAGTATATTGTAATTTAGGCGATGGGCTGACAACTTATTACTACAGCAATATACGTACAAATCTATCTTAAAATTACCCTCAAAACTTTGTCAGACGTGGCGAAACGACCTTTGTTTAAGTCGTGTACGCTACCCCATTAGGGATAAAGGCGTGATGATATGTATGTATGTAAACTTAAAATGACAGAACTAGAAATGTTTTTTAACGATTGCCTTTATTATATGGAGATCGAATCCACGACCACAGCAAAGACAGGCAGCTGAGTATTACCTTATGTGGTTTCGCGCACTCCGGATGTTTGGCGTGGTAGATGCAGAAGTACTTCCGGTGCGGATTGAGCGCTAGCACCGTGCCCACGCAGTTCCGCGCATTCACCTATGAAATCATAAATAGGTTTTATAACTTCTTTTGATGCAATTTTTATTTCTCATGTTCAAAAATGTTGCGGCCTATTGTAGCTTTTTATTTTTTAATTAATATTCTAATAGTTAATATAATAGTTAAGTTTTTAATCAAATCGTTCATAAAGCAAATTTGCTATAATATATTTTTTAGGCGTTCTTTTATACGTCTTAGCATTGTATAGCTTCATCTCGCTTGTTCTTCAGACATGGCGGTGACCACACGCCCCAATATTTTGTAAATTCAATAATTCTATTTAAATAAACCGCTCCAGTTTGTATTCCATAAAAACTGAAGTTTTAATTTATGTTCCTCTCGAACAAAAAATAAGAATGTTCTACCTACATCCCTTTCCGAGTATAGTGTAGAAACCAGTGGAGAAAGACGAGGTTTCAGTATTTTTCAATTAATATGATGGGCTTGACAACCTATCACTATAGCAATACACATTCGACTCTTTCTGAAATGGCACTCAACCCCTGACAGACTTAGCTCGGTCGTCGACTTTCTCTGCCTACTCCATAAGGTATACAGGCGTGATTATAATGTACCTTGAGTTCCCCACAGGAGCCGCCGAGAGATAATTGTAGCACTCGGCGGAACCACTCGATATTGCGCTCCACCATCAGGTACGCGAATAACAAGGTCTTGTTTCTGAAACAAAGTCATAACTTTAGAGAACAATATGTGTGGACTATGGTCTATGGTAGTCACATAAAGGTACTAGATAAAAACAATATTCATTTTGCATTGTTCAAGAAGATGTCGTGTTTTTTTTTGTACTGTTAGAGGTTTCTGGTTACTCCAATAAACAAAGAAGTTTATTGTAAACATAACTTACTTGCGATACGGCCAAACAATCTTGTGGAATTTTGATAGCAACATGACTCTACTCTGCATGTCCACTAGGAGAACTATCGTACGACATCCCGGCTTCAGCAACCTGGAACAATACAAGGTGTTAATTTACTACTTCTTCTTCTAACTGCCTCCGTGGTCTAGTGGCTAGTGCCATGGACTCCCGATCCGGAGGTCCTGGGTTCGATTCCCAGGGGGGAAACACAAAGTTGATATTTGAGATTTTATCACTTTGTGAATTTTCCCCCAGTTTGGTTAGGACATTGCAGGCTGAATCACCTGAATGTCCGAAAAGAAAAAGATTTCGTGCTTCGGAGGGCACGTTAAGCCGTCGGTCCCGGTCGCTGTCTTTGATAGTGGTCGTTACTCAAAACCATGTCAGAGGCCTGATCAAGTTGCGCTCTAGGCTGTTTTAATACTCTGACACCAGGGTTCATCGGGTCGATTCTCGAAGAAGAAGACTTCTTCTTCTTAGCGAGTGGATTCTCGAGTCAAACGACCCGATAAACCCTGGTGTCAGAGTTTTCAAAACCGCATGGGTGCATCGCGGTGCAGTGGATGCATTTCCCTCCTCTTTCTCATCATCATCTCCCTAGCCTTATCCCGTATCTCTCGGGGTCAGCTACCTAATCTAGGTGATTGAACGAGGGTACTGGTTTTTACACAGAGCGACTGCCATCTGACCTCTGCAACCTAGAAGGGAAACCAGACCCAATTCTAGATTAGGTCAGAGTTTTCAAGCCGCCAATGCTTACCACTGGCCTCTGACATGGCTTAACGACTAATATCTACGGTATTAACGATATTAACCGGGCCCAACGGCTTAACGTGCCTTCCGAAGCACGGAAAAAGCGCCGAATAAAATAAATTCGAAAACCGAAAAACACATTGGTACGTGGTGGGATTCGAACCACGACCTCCCGCTCAGGAGGCAGCGGCCCTATCCACTACACCATCGGTCTCTACACATCCACCTCTTTCTGCTGTCGGCTAAATAAAGGAGCATTTCGAAATTAGCTTTATGAAGTTAAATGGATTTGAATTTAGCATTCTTATTTGGCTACGAAATTTTCACGAGAAACTTCCGTGCATTTGCACTAGTTATAGCCAAATTCGTAGAACTACTTTAAATATAAATATTTTCCAGTTCTTTGTTCGACAGCAAACCGAGCGTTGTCCGCGCGTACATCAATGCAATGTTCTGGAATAATCTGTGCATCGACGAATGTACGGCGCTCATTTGCAATATGCATCAAAACTTTGTCAGTCGTGGCGGAACGACCTTTGTTCAGGTCGTTTACGCTATGCCTACCCCATTAGGGATAAAGGCGTGATTTTATGTAGGTATCTGGTAGTGATGTACCGGATCATAGTAGTGATGTACTGTCTTGGCCAAAGAGACTGCTGCGCATTTCAAACTTACAATTTTATTTGTTTAAGTAGATTTTTTTTGACGCTTAAAAATAAACAAACCCAAATAATGTTTAGCCATACCTGACAAGTCCGTTATATTTCTCAGCTCTCAGTTCGTGCAGCCGGAGCTCTGGTTGTGGTTCGTTGTTGTTTCGTTTCGCGCCGCCATTTTCTTTTCTTCTCTCTTCTTTCATCTTCTGCACCGACTCTTCTTCTACACGTCTGTAAAAGGAATTAGAATGATTATCCAAGTTAATAGGTCAACGCCGATATCGCGCGCTGCGTCTTGAGCGCGTGCGTGGCGCGCTTCGTCCACTCGCACAGTTTGAGGATCGTATGCCAGATTGGACCTTTTATATATTGCAGTATGTAAGGTAGGGTAGGGTAGGTAAAGTAGGGAAGGTAAAGTAGTATAGGTAAGGGAGGGTAGGTAGTGTAGTGTAGGTAAAGTATTATAGGTAGAGTAGGGTAGGTAAGGAAGGGTAGGTAGAGTAGGTAAGGTAGGGTAGGGTAGGTAAAGTAGGATAGGTAAGGGAGGGTAGGTAGGGTAGTGTAGGTAAAGTATTATAGGTAGAGTAGGGTAGGTAAGGAAGGGTAGGTAGAGTAGGTAAGGTAGAGTAGGTTGAGTAGGTAAGGTAGATAAGATAGGGTAGAGTATAAAATCTAGTCCTACGTGTACTTACATGAGGTAGGCCATGAAGTACCCGGCCGCCAGGACCAGCCCCACTGTGACCAGCACTGATATGGCCGATATCGCGCGCTGGGTCTTGAGCGCATGCGTGGCGCGCTCCGTCCACTCGCACAGTTTGAGGATCGCATGCCAGATCGGGCCTTTAGCCGCTTCGTCTAGTAACTCCTGTGAAGAAAGAGAAATGAACTTTAGATAAGAAAAATATGAGAAAAAGCATTAGTCTTTTTCACTCATATAAAAATGGGAAAACCACGGTAAAGGCTATACCCGTGTTTCTATACAAAATTTGCCTTTCTGTCAAATGTTCTAGTAATTTTATTTTTAGATACTCCTTGTAGGCAAAGGTCTGTTCCTCAAAGAAGAGCCATGTACACTTGTCAGTTTTCGTAATATGGTGGTTTGTTTTTTTTCACTTTTTATTTTTTTTCTTGAATTCGGTCTTTGCGATTAATTTGATTTTTTGGTAAACTATACTACATAATAAAACCCATCACTACAAAAAATATTGCCTGAAACTTTAGTACAAATATAGGTCAAAATAATGGAAACTATAATTTGATTAATTTTTTTTTTGTGTTCTCGTGTAGCGGCACCTACAGTTTTTATTTCATAAATTGCCCATCCATAGACCTACTACATATATTAAATTCAAATTATTATCTTTGGTACTTCATGCCAAAAACTAACTACAAATAAAATTATTCCTTCCTTGTTTCAATGTTTTTACAGGATTGCTTTAATTACTTGTATGAATGAAATCTTACTACATCCAATTTTTGTAATTTGTCTTTTTGGAAGTTTGTTTCGTTTTTGACATTTATTTAAACATTATCTAAAAAATAAAAAAGAGAAACTGTTTAAAGTGCGGCAGGCTCAGCAATTACTATTCGGCTCTGTACACCTATATAAGTTTAAGCGACTTATATTGTCACCACCACGACTTTGTAGTTAAATTATTTGTGCCAAATGAATAATAAGTGATGAAATAAATGTGTTATTTTGCTATTTGGGGACATTTAATTTCGTTCATTCATACAAGTAATTAAAGCAATCCTGTAAAAACATTGAAACAAGGAAGGAATAATTTTATTTGTAGTTAGTTTTTGGCATGAAGTACCAAAGATAATAATTTGAATTTAATATATGTAGTAGGTCTATGGATGGGCAATTTATGAAATAAAAACTGTAGGTGCCGCTACACGAGAACACAAAAAAAAAATTAATCAAATTATAGTTTCCATTATTTTGACCTATATTTGTACTAAAGTTTCAGGCAATATTTTTTGTAGTGATGGGTTTTATTATGTAGTATAGTTTACCAAAAAATCAAATTAATCGCAAAGACCGAATTCAAGAAAAAAAATAAAAAGTGAAAAAAAAACAAACCACCATATTACGAAAACTGACAAGTGTACATGGCTCTTCTTTGAGGAACAGACCTTTGCCTACAAGGAGTATCTAAAAATAAAATTACTAGAACATTTGACAGAAAGGCAAATTTTGTATAGAAACACGGGTATAGCCAAAGGCTATTTTATTTTGGCTTTTTTATTTTTTAGATAATGTTTAAATAAATGTCAAAAACGAAACAAACTTCCAAAAAGACAAATTACAAAAATTGGATGTAGTAAGATTTCATTCATACAAGTAATTAAAGCAATCCTGTAAAAACATTGAAACAAGGAAGGAATAATTTTTTTTGTAGTTAGTTTTTGGCATGAAGTACCAAAGATAATAATTTGAATTTAATATATGTAGTAGGTCTATGGATGGGCAATTTATGAAATAAAAACTGTAGGTGCCGCTACACGAGAACACAAAAAAAAATTAATCAAATTATAGTTTCCATTATTTTGACCTATATTTGTACTAAAGTTTCAGGCAATATTTTTTGTAGTGATGGGTTTTATTATGTAGTATAGTTTACCAAAAAATCAAATTAATCGCAAAGACCGAATTCAAGAAAAAAAATAAAAAGTGAAAAAAAACAAACCACCATATTACGAAAACTGACAAGTGTACATGGCTCTTCTTTGAGGAACAGACCTTTGCCTACAAGGAGTATCTAAAAATAAAATTACTAGAACATTTGACAGAAAGGCAAATTCTGTATAGAAACACGGGTATAGCCTTTCTCGAAATATAGCATGACTAATAAGACCTGAAGAGAGAAAGAAGAACAGAAAGATGAATGGGCTTCCTATTAGCCCTTTTTCTATGGTACCTGTATAGAAGATGCTTTTAGTCACTGGTCGTGCAATAACAAGAATATTGACCACGATCTATAACGAGATATAACAAGAATATTGACTTAATCAGCTGTTTCTCTCATGCTGGATTGGGAGCGAAAGAAAAGCATAGAATGTGCCAGCTGCATTTCCTCCCGGGCATGCTGTAAAAATCAGCTAAGGGATCCGAGGGTTTCAGTATATTGCAATGTAGGCGATGGGCTGACAACCTGTCACTACAGCAATATACCTACAAATCTATCTTAAATAACCCTCAAAACTTTGTCAGACGTGGCGGAACGACCTTTGTTTGGGTCGTTTACGCTCTGCCTACCCCGTTAGGGATGAAGGCGTGATCATATGTATGTATGTATGTACATTAACTAGTAGTTAGAGCGACGGAGCGGGTTTTCCAAATACTGTCTGTGGTCGTAATTTTTTATTAGTTATTACATACATACATATAATCACATCTTTATCCCTAATGGGGCAGAGCGTAAACTATCTAAACGTGTCGCCACGTTTGACAATGTTATGAGTGTTATTTAAGATAGATTTGTAGGTACGAGGGGCGGCTGATATAAAATCTACTTTGTTAAAGAAAGTTTTGAAAATCGAACTGGCCATTGCAAAATCATATTCTATATTTATTCCTTTTTCAAAATTATGACGCTTATTTTTTTTCGCTTACTTTTGTTTTTTTGGCGCGGCTTTGATTTCACCATGTCGAAAGAAAATTGCAAAATGATGAAATTTGAGAATCGAGCAGTGATTAAATTCCTAAGTAAAGAAGGAAATACGCCTACGCAGATCAGAGAGCGCATGTTAAAGGTGTTTGGTGATTCAAGTCGTGAGTGGTGAGCGCGCGTTGGGTCCCTAGAACGTTGACAAACAAAGGCGAGTAGAATGTTGTCAGGCATTTCTAGACCTGGTCAAAGGTAAAGAAGAAGAGACTATCTCTCGAATTGTGACCTGTGATGAAACTTGGATTCGCCAGTGGGATCCGGAAAGCAAACAAGAGTCAATGCAATGGAAATTTAAAGGAGAAAAGCCGCCAAGGAAGTTCAAGGTTCGGCCGTCGGCTGGAAAACTAATGGCCACCGTATTTTCGGATGTCGAAGGGATTTTGATGATAGATTACTTGCCTAAAAATACAACAATGAATGCTGAATATTATGCAAACTTGCTTGACCAGCTTCGTGAACAAATCAAAGAAAAGCGGAGAGGCAAACTCAGCAAAGGTGTTCTGATTTTACAAGACAATGCTCCTGTACACACAGCCTTAACGGCGAGGTCAGCCCTGAGCAAAAACGGCTTCACAGAAATTAACCATCCACCTTATAGTCCAGATCTGGCTCCCTGTGACTATTTCTTATTCAAAGATTTAAAGAAAAAAATGAGGGGTCGCAGATTTTCGACGGACGAAGAAATGAAAGAGGCTGTGACTGACCATTTTGACGAGCAAAATAAAAATTACTATTATAACGGCATGATGTCACTTATTTGCAAATATCATAAGTGTATTTCACTTGCAGGAGACTATTTAAAAAATAAAAAATAAACTAGCCCTCAAAGTCTTTTCTTTCATAGTTAGGTAGATTACTTATCAGCCACCCCTCGTATATTGCTGGTAGTGACAGGTTGTCAGCCCATCGCCTAAATAACAATATACTGAAACCCTCAGATCCCTTAGCTGGTTTTTACAGCATGCCCGGGAGGAAATGCAGCTGGCACATTCTATGTCTTTCTCTCGCTCCCAGGCCAGCATGGGAGGTAGTTATAAATACATACATATAATCACATCTTTATCCCTAATGGGAAAGGTAGAGCGTAAACTATTTAAACAAAGTTCGTTTCGCCACGTCTGACAACGTTATGAGGGTTACTTAAGATAGATTTGTAGGTATATTGCTGGTAGTGACAGGTTGTCAGCCCATCCCCTAAATAACAATATACTGAAACCCTCATATCCCTTAGCTGGTTTTTACAGCATGCCCGGGAGGAAATGCAGCTGGCACATTTTGTTTTTCTAAATGCAGCTGGCACATTCTATGTTTTTCTAAAGTTATTAATACACTATGTAAAATAAATTCTTGCTTAGATATGGCACTTTCATTTGGGGTAATGACATTATTGGCCCAAAACTAACCTGTAAAGTACCTTGTAAGCCATAACTTCAGCTAGCTATCTATAAATTGCTATGACTGACTATGTAAGATAAATGCTAAGATATGGCATTTTCATTTCGGGCAATTACATTTATAAACTGACCTGTACAGTAGCTTCGTAAGCCATAACTTCAGTCGGCTTGAGCAGTCTTTTGATTAGCTGTTCTAAAGCTCTTTTAGTCCCGTTGAGTCTCTCCTGGTACTTGATGGACTCTTCGCTGTGGTCGTTAGTTTCTTCGTCACAGTATAAATCAGATACTTAGCTTACTTTACTATACATTGCCATGACTGTGTAAGATGAATGCTTAGATATGGCATTTTCATTTGGGGAAACATTTCCGTTGTTTTACACTAACCTGTACAGTAGCTTCGTAAGCCATAACTTCAGTAGGCTTGAGCAGTCTCTTAATCAGCTGCTCCAAAGCTCTTTTAGTCTCGTTGAGTCTCTCCTGGTACTTGATGGACTCTTCGCTGTGGTCGTTAGTTTCTTCGTCGCAGTAAGAGTTGGCGCATTTCGGCCAACTCTGGTTGAGCCACTCGTATTGTATGCGGGAGGGCTCCCGGCGCCAGATTATCACGATTCTGTGTTCCATTTGGGTGTCGTCGCTGCCTGCAAAGTAAGAAAATACATACATATAGTCACGCCTTTATCCTTATGGGGAAGGTAGAGCGTAAACAACTTAAATTTTACTTAAGTGCCGCCACGTCTGACAAAGTTTTGAGGGTTATTTAGGATAGATTTGTAGGTATATTGCTGTTAGTGACAGGTTGCAATATAATGAAACTCTCAAATTCCTTAGCTGGTTTCTACAGCATGCCCGGGAGGAAATGCAGCGCACATTCTATGTGTTTCTCTTGCTCCCAGTCCATAACGTAAAACAAAGAGGTTATATTCTGAGGGTCACATGCATTTCCAAATTTACTCGACCATATATTGCTCTTTTTTCGGCCTCGGAGCAATGTACTATTATCGTCTTATGACATTAGTTTGCTGCGAGGTATTAATGTGGTGTCCTTACCGGAGCCATTGGCGAGCGCTTCCACGAAGGCGGGCTGCGCGTGAGTGTACACGTACGCGTAGTGCAGCCGCTCCGGCGCAGACCTACAAAATAAATATATTATTCAACAAAATGCAACAAATCATTTAAAAAGTTCAAAACACCCAGTTGTAGTTACGTAGAATACTAAAATATAATAGAACTTTAAATCGTTATAGGTCTTAAACGATTGTTCAAACCAGCACACTCTACAGGGTCGCTACCCTTGTTTACCTGGCGAGGCGCGTGAGCTGGGCCCGGGCCGAGTCGGCCGCTCGGCCCGCGCTGCACACCAGCACGCAGCACAGGCGCCGCCGGTTGGCGCGCCACTCTACAGGGCAGACTGTCTCCAGCACGCTCTGAGGGCAAAATAATAGTACATTACTCCGAGCCCTACAAACAAAATCAAAATACGGTCTAGTAAATTTGGAAATGTAAACGAGACCATATATTTATTTTGGCTAAGAGAAGTGTAGTAATTTTCTCCCATTTTGCGAGGAAACAATAACAAACCACTTAAACATCAAAATTGCGATTCCTCCATAATATTTTGACATTTAGAATTTGCATAGCGCCTTGAACACACACATACACACACACACACACACAAATCACGCCTTTATCCCTTACGGGGTAGGCAGAGCGTTTAACGCCTCGTAAAAGGCGCTTTCGCCACGTCTGACAAAAATTGAGGGCAATTTTAGATTGTAATATGTATTGCTTTAGTGACAGGTTGTCAGCCCATCGCCTAAATTACAATACACTGTAACCCTCGAGTCCCTTTTGCTGTCTTCTACAGCATGCCCGGGAGGAAGGGCAGCTGGAAAATTCTATGTTTTTCTATCTCTCCCAGTCCAGCATGGAAGTAACTCGTGACTCGTAATGAATGAAATGTGCGCCTTGAACAGGCGCACATTTCATTCATTCCATTTTGTGAATTTAAAAAGTTGTATGCGAATTCAGCCTAAAATAATGAATAATTTGAACTAAGAAACACCTAAATGATACTAGTGCGTCCTTAAAGACTTCGTGTAGCGGTCGTTAATGGTCATTGTTGTCGATTGGAGAAATTCCAGCAACGTCTGCGAATTTGAGGACCGAAAAGAGTGAGTGTAAATTTTGTTTTTTTTTTTTATAATGAAGCTTTTTCCGAGCAAATGGCAAAAAACAATATTAATTTATAAAATCAGGCGTTATATAAATATTTTTCTTACTTAGGTTAAAGTGTGTTAAAAGGCGAAAAGATCTAAATATGAAACAAACATGGCCCTCCTCTACAAAAAGTTCAAGAAATATGAATAAATGTTTTTGTTTGAAATCATTCAAAATTTATGCTAATGACAGGTATATATATCGGATATTTTCTTATTGCATCACTAAGCGAGATATGCTAATTCATATCGCGGGCGAAGCGAGCGCCAGAATTTACGGTAAGGACAGAGGTATAGGACTTATATCGCGAGCGTAACGAACTCCACTTTTCTTATTGCTGACCGAGATGCAACATTTTAAATTACTGAATTGACTTTACTGACCCAAGTATAGAGGAAGTTATATCGCGAGCGTAGTGAGCGCGAGGTTTCTCATTGCTGACCGAGATAACATGAACTCATACGGCGAGCGAAGCGAGCGGTATTTAATGTTACTAAGTTATTTTAAAGAATCCCATTTAATGTTACTAAGTTTTTTATATAGCCACTTGACTATAATGAATCATAAAAAATCTCACCACCGCGATGTAAAGAAATCAGCAAACCGTACAGCGACATCTCTGGACCATTTCACTATTTACAAACAGCTGTATTAAGAATCCCCCGATTTCCCACCTGCGAGGATAGCCTGGACAGGGTGAGCATCTGGTTGGCCTGTATGAGGTTAATGACATAGGGATAGGAAGTTATATTGCGAGTAAAGCGAACGCGAGTTTTCTCATTGCTGACTGAGATAATATGAACTCATACTGCGAGCGAAGCGAGCGGCATTTAATGTTACTAAGTTTTTTATAAGTGCCACTTGACTATAATGAATCATAAAAAATCTCAAACCGTACAGCGACATCTCTGGAGCATTTCACTATTTACAAGCTGTATTAAGAATCCCCCGATTTCCCACCTGTGAGGATAGCCTGGGCAGGGTGAGCATCTGGTTGGCCTGTATGAGGTCCCGCAGCGTGTGCGTGGGGATCTCGGTGGTGGAGACGGTGGCGGCGGGCTGCGCGCTGTCCTCCTTCAGCAGCACCATGGTGTCCGTGTCGCGCTGCACCTTGTAGCGGGACGACACGTTCTGTGTGTCGCGCGATGTCATGTCCACGAAACTGGCGGGGAAGGAAAAGTAAAAAGTATTTATTCCATTAAACAACTTTCAAATGTACAAAGCATTCTGATCCTCACACTAGGAAACCCTGTGTTGTGAGTAACCAGCCTCTTCCTTAGAACAAAGTTATTAAGTATAGTTTATATTGCTGATTAATTGAGAAACTCGTGACAAAGGGAAACGAAGGCAGTTATAATACAATACAATACAAAATTCTTTATTGCACAAAGAAACACATTTCTTCCATGCTGGCCTGGGAGCGAGAGAAAAACATAGAATGTGCTAGCTGCATTTCCTCCCGGGTATGCTGTAAAAACCAGCTAAGGGATCCGAGGGTTTCAGTATATTGTAATTTAGGCGATGGGCTGACAACCTGTCACTACAGCAATATACCTACAAATCTATCTTAAATAACCCTCAAAACCTTGTCAGACGTGGCGGAACGACCTTTGTTTGGGTCGTTTACGCTCTGCCTACCCCATTAGAGATAAAGGCGTGATTATGTGTATGTGTGTGTGTGTGTGTGTACATAATGAAATAGTAGTTTTAGTAACTTAACTAATTTGCCAACACGAATAATTTATTTTTGAATAACAAGACATAAAACTTTGTTTACCTTTATTCTAAAACCGAATTTGAAATAGTATAGGTAAATGGAATAAGGTATCAATACTCCGTGTTTTTAGTTGCGTTATCGATACCAACTTGTTTTGCGGCCCATGAACTGTTTTCGCTTTAGAACTTCAAAGAAAGTCAATATTTTAACACAAAACGATACACAAGTGTTATTCTCGATTGGTGGAGTGTGACTTTCTTCTCTCTTGATAAAGAACCTCGTATTTAATCGAAACGTCGAAGGCTAACCCTTCTTTCAATACAAACAAGTAAGCCGATCAGTTTTCCTTATGAAAGTCAATATGTTTGCTTCCATGCTGGACTGGGAGCGAAAGAAAAACTTAGAATGTTTCAGCTGCTTTGCAATCAGCTAAGGGATCCGAGGGTTTCTGTATATTGTAATTTAGGCGATGGGCTGACAACCTGTCACTACAGCAATATACTTACAAGTCTATCTTAAATAAACCTCAAAACTTTGTCAGACGTGGCGGAATGACCTTTCGTTTAGGTCGTATACGCTCTGCCTACCCCATAAAGGCGTGATTATATGTATGTATATGTTTGTAACAAGGTTATCGTTTGTAGTTCCGAAATTTAAACCTCTGGTAAGTTGCAAAGAAAAAGCAGTTTATGGGCCGCACGCAAAACACTTGATATCGATAACTTAAGGTTAAAAATCTAAATCTCAACTATACGGTCCAATCTTTTCCTAGAACAGTTTACCGATCTAAAATTTACACCTAAGCGCTCAGAAGCGCTCGTATTTAAGGTCGGATTTTCAATGCATGGACTGTGTCTTTCTCAGTCAAGTCATTGTCACGATAATAGATCGTTTATTGTGTCTAATATTATTAAGAAATAATGACATGCTGGACTGGGAGTGAGAGAAAAACATAGAATGTGCTAGCTGCATTTCCTCCCGGGCATGCTGTAAAAACTAGCTAAGGAATCTAAGGGTTTCAGTATATTGTAATTTAGGCCATGGGCTGACTAAAAACGTTCCAAATACGTAGAATACAAAGAGAGCTTTAGCCACAGCTCGGTTACTTACCGTCTCTCATCACTGTGGAATCTAAAAAAGTTCCTATTGAACTTATATCTTGTGGTAGAAAGACATCCGTACACGGAACAGTACCTAACCATCTTTGTAACACAAAACTTTATTATTTCCGTTACACTGGAAAACATGCGCGCGCCATACCCGCTAAGCGTACGCTCAATGTGGCCCACAATCCGGTGCGGAGTGTGACGTATGTCGGACTGGGGAAGGGAGGTGAATGTCCATTCTGTATGTAGTACTATTATATATTCTGTGCTTTAGCTGTCCTGCCAAAAAAAATATACATACATACATACATACATAAATCACGCCTTTATCCCTTACGGGGTAGGCAGAGCGTTTAACGCCTCGTAAAAGGCGCTTTCGCCACGTCTGACAAAAATTTAGAGCAATTTTAGATTGTAATATGTATTGCTGTAGTGACAGGTTGTCAACCCATCGCCTAAATTATAATACACTGTAACCCTCGAGTCCCTTTTGCTGACTTCAACAGCATGCCCGGGAGGAAATGCAGCTGGCATATTCAATGTTTTTCTCTCGCCCCCAGTCCAACATGAAAGAAAACTGTAAAAAAAAATATACAAACAAGATCGCTCACCCAAAAGACAATCTGTCTCTATAATGGAATGCGGTGACCAAGTACCGCATCCTGATGTTATGGCGCTCCTCGAAGATCAGCGCCTTCACCTTGTTGTCTTCGAAGTCTGCGACGAACGAGTCCACGTTGGCGTTCGTGATCGGTGTCACCATCTTGTAAGGAAACTTCCAGCGCATGAAATCTGTTGAAGGAGAACATACATACATATAATCACGTGTTTGTCCCTAATTGGGTAGGCAGAGCGTAAACGACCTAAACAGAGGTCGTTCCGCCACGTCTGTGAAAGTTTTGAGGGTTATTTATTATTTTTTTATGTAACAATTTATTGTACACAAAACACATCATAAACACAGGACATAAAAAACAAAGACACAACAGGCACTGCTTATTTCTAAAAAGAAATTTCATACAGCAGATCTACAGAAGAGATAAATTTAACGATACGCGGATAAAACGTGCACAAAATTTAAGACATTTAAGATAGATTTGCTTATTGCTGTAGTGATAGGTTGTCAGCCCATCGCCTAAATATACTGAAACCCTCGGAATTATTAGCTGGTTTTACAGCATGCCTGGGAGGAAATGTAGCTGGTACATTCTATGTTTTTCTCTTGCTCCCAGGTCAGCATGGAAGTAGTAGCTGAAGGAGAACAGTTGTCTCAAACATCAACATCAGCCACAACAGTCCACTGCTGGACATGGGCCTCCCCAAAATTGGGGATATATGCCATACTCACCACGCTTGGCAGGCGGGTTGGTGAGCGCAGTACAAGTTTTCAATTCACAGGGAACGCTGCTGCCCATTCCCTGGATTTATTGGACCTTAGTCGCCTTTTACGACACCCACGGGAAGTTATGGGTTGATGCTATTCTAACCCGGCACCACACGGGGAACAGTTGTTTAGAACGAAATAATTAGCGTGCAGTTTTGGATTTGTCATTTGGCCATATAGGCCGCTACCTAGGGCCGGCAGATTTCAAAAGAAGGTCACTCGATTTTAAAGGATAAGAGTCAACATATTCACTGAATTCTATCGTTCGGTCGCAAAACCTGTTTCGAAACTTGAAATGTTTGAAATACAAAATTTTGCGCTTACTTCGCTCGCATTACAATCTAAAATTGCCCTCAATTTTTGTCAGACGCGGCGAAAGCGCCTTTTACGAGGCGTTTAACGCTCTGCCTGCCCCGTAAGGGATAAAGGCGTGATTTTATGTATGTATGTACTTCGCTCGCGATACTATTTTAATAGTTTAAGGTAATTTTATGCGCTCGCTTCGCTCGCAGTGCGCATTTCTGATTTTAGCTTTACTTAGCGTGCCCGACATCATTCATTCACTCTAGTTCCTTGAAGGGAACAAACAATATAACGGACAGCGTCCCGAAAACTGATAGGGGTTGCCCAGTCAACCAAATTGAACAACTATCGGATATAAATACTGGAAAAATCTTTCAGGAGATGAAAAATAAAAAACCTTCCCATACAAAATTGTCACTTCGATCGGACAATTTGTATGAAAGACAAAATATTCTTTTCACTTCCTGAAAAAATATCCTGGTAATAGTTGCGGGACGCTGTCCCTTACACACAATATATATTTTCGAGCTCGCTTCGCTCGCGATACATATTTCCATGCTATAGTGGCCGATGCTTACCTAAAATCTTGGGCACATTATTGAGCCCCTCCTTATAAATGTAGACATGTTTATCCAGCACCAGCGTGAGACACGGCACGCCATGCACACCCACCCGCCGAGCCAGGGCTGCCTCGTGCGCCGCGTGCACCGTCGCCATGGTAACACCTGGAATATAATACAATTATATATATACAGGGTGTAAGGGACAGCGTCCCGCAATAGGGGTTGCTCGGTCAACGAAACTGAACAACTATTACCAGGAAGTTCTTTCAGGAGATGAAAAATAATTGAAATTTCCATACAAAATTACACCTTGTTCAGACAATTTGTATGGAAAACTAATTTTCTTTTACTTCCTGATGAAATAGATGGTTATATCAGCAGGATTTTTTTTAAATAACTTCAGCCCTGTTAACTGAGCAACTCCTATAAGTTTGAGGGACGCTGTCCCTTACACTTCGTATACTTATTCCTAGAAAACAGTTCCAAGTGTACAGCACGACACTATCAATGACGGTAATTCGTATGCCCACAAAGTCACTAAATCTTGACTAAAATCGTTACCTGTATTTTTTTTATATCATGAGGGAACAGAAAGGGACGGCAACAATTTAGTCAAGGTTTAGTTAATTTGTGACATCAAGGAATCGGTTCCACTGCCAGCCCATGAAAAAGGGACTGACTCAGCATTTTCTTGTACAACTCAAAGCAATACTGATATTCTGTTAGTACCAGATTTAAGTTATTGAGAGTAAAATATAAATAGAAATTACAAATGAGACCCTACTCCTTTTTGTTTTGAAGTCGGTTAAAAAAATCAGTGTTGAGTCAATTTTTCTCTTCTTCTATCGTGTCGACGGCCAGTCACAATTCAATCTCAAAATTTTGTAACTCAGTTAGTCGGCAACTCTCACTGGTTTGTATGTGGTTTGCATTAATTGCGCAAGTGGTAGGGCGCATAGAGCACGATATTAGGTGGGTCATGGTTTGTGGGGCAACTCCGCATTTGCACCGAAGGATTCACGTGTGAATGTTTATTATAAAAGGTGTAAAAAAAAAGTACTGGGTTCCTTTGAACCGTAATGTATCAGTGATATACAACACAAAGACACATTAACTGAAATAGTTAAAAAAACATATATTTTTATTAAATTCATCAAACAGAAATGAGTAACCCCTATCTCTTTGCACGCACACTGAGACGTGAGTTGAGCAGTGCGTGCCGTAGGGTTGAGTAAATTGTTTTTTTTTTTCAACGTAAATAATAAAAATAAAACATGTTTATTTATTATATTTAACGTGTGTTTTGTATTGTATTATATCACTTGTACATTAAATGGTTTAAATGAATGTAGTACTTTATTACACCCTGTCTGTATATTTGAGATATTGAAATATATAAGGGAGCAGGGAGGGCTTTAAATGCAGGGAGGGCTTTAAATGCAGGGAGGGCTTTAAATGCAGGGAGGGCTTTAAATGCAGGGAGGGCTTTAAATGCAGGGAGGGCTTTAAATGCAGGGAGGGCTTTAAATGCAGGGAGGGCTTTAAATGCAGGGAGGGCTTTAAATCAGCCATGCTGTGCCCTCATCCTTTTCCGCTAAGATACCTAATTAATGTTTAGTTATTAATTACACTTAACCACTTTAAATTATAATGCAATTTAGTTTTAAGTAAAAATTTGAATAATTCTATGTGTTATTTGTGTTAATGTGGAAATAAATGTCTTTTGTCTTTATAGGCTTCCATGCTGGCTTGGGAGCGAGAGAAAAACATAGAATGTGCCAGATGTGTGCGAGGGTTTCAGTATATTGTAATTTATTCGATGGGCTGACAACCTGTCACTACAGCAATATACCTACAAATGTATCTTAAATAACCCTTAAAACTTTGTCAGACGTGGCGAAACGGCCTTTGTTTGGGTCGTTTACGCTCTGCCTACCCCATTAGGGATAAAGGCGTGATTGTATGTATGTATGTATCTTTATGTTATGAGGACCTAGAGGCTGCAGCGCTTCCACCAGGCGTCTCCAAGCGGCCGCCGAACGCACACACTCGAAGCACCAGTCCGTGTAGAACAGAACCAGCGCTGGTGTGTGCACGCTCTTCTCGATTATGTTGTTTTCGTAGTGCCTGGAAAAAAAATGTTTCATGTACTAAAAATGATGGCTTCCATGCTGGACTGGGAGCGAGAGAAAAACATAGAATGCGCCAGCTGCATTTCCTCCCGGGCGTGCTGTAAAAACCAGCTGAGGGATCAGAGGGTTTTCAGTATATTGTAATTTAGGCGATAGGCTGAAAACCTGTCACTACAGCAATATACCTACAAACATATATCTTAAATAACCCTCAATTAAAATTTGTCAGATGTGGCGGAACGACCTTTGTTTAGGTCGTTTACGCTCTGCTTACCCCTTTAGGGATAAAGGCGTGACTATATGTATGTATGTATGTACTAAAAATGATTGAAATGTTCAGTTGTTTTATCTTACGTCTCAACTAAGCCATACTTGTATATGTAAGTATAAACATGCATACTTGTGTGAGTAGTTATACCGGGTGTAAGGGACAGCGTCCCGCATACTGATAGGGGTTGCTCAGTCAATGATACTGAACAACTATGAGCAGGGTTTTTTTTTCAGGAAGTGAAAGTTTACAGAAGAAGCACAGAATAGGGAGTCGTGGAGAGACCGGAGGGAGGCCTTTGCCCAGCAGTGGGACACTAACGGCTAAATAAGAAGATATAAGATAAGAAGAAACAAAATTTCTTCCTTGCTGGACTGGGAGAGATAGAAAAACATAGAATGTTCCAGCTGCCCTTCCTCCCGGGCATGCTGTAGAAGACAGCAAAAGGGACTCGAGGGTTACAGTGTATTGTAATTTAGGCGATGGGCTGACAACCTGTCACTACACATTAGCAATACACATTACAATCTAAAATTGCCCTCAATTTTTGTCAGACGCGGCGAAAGCGCCTTTTACGAGGCGTTTAACGCTCTGCCTACCCCGTAAGGGATAGAGGCGTGATTTTATGTATGTATGTAGAAACAAAATTGGCTTTTCCTTACATATTGTCTAATCGAGGTAAACATTTTGTATGGAAAAGCCATTTTTTATGTCTCTTCCTGAAAAGTTCAGTGTGGTTGACTGAGCAACCCCTATCAGTTTGCGGAAAGCTGTCCCTGACACCTGGTATAGTATTTACAAATAGCCACTAGAATAAAGGTAAACAATCATTCACTTCTTTTTATTCAAAAACTCATTTAAAAAAATATTTTTATTGTGTTTTCTACCTAAAAGCTAAAAATTATTTTAGAAACATGATCTTCGATTTTAATCATATTTAATAATATATTTTTTCTAGTAGCTATTTGTGAAATACTATAGCTAGGTTTATTCGGTATACCAAACTTTATACTTATAAGTTTCAGTAGGAGCAACAATAGATCTACACAGGTCGCAATGGCTATTAGGCTGTCGGCGCAACCCCTCAATTCAAAATAATAATCATATACACATGGCTTAACTCGTTAGATTAAGCATCTGTATTGAAATAAATACATACATACATACATAAATCACGCCTTTATCCCTAACGGGGTAGGCAGAGCGTTTAACGCCTCGTAAAAAGCGCTTTCGCCACGTCTGACAAAAATTGAGGGCAATTTTAGATTGTAATATGTATTGCTATAGTGACAGGTTGTCAGCCCATCGCCTAAATTACAATACACTGTAACCCTCGAGTCCCTTTTGCTGACTTCAACAGCATGCCCTGGAGGAAGGGCAGCTGGAACATTCTATGTTTTTCTATTTTTCCCAGTCCAGCATGGAAGTAAGTAAGTAAGTATTGAAATAAATATTGTATACTTTTAAAACGGGATTTGCTCTTAACTCCAATCTTGGTCTAGACGACCTTATCGATAATTTGGCGAACCACAGGAAGGAGCCCATTTACTCATATGGAGACCCTAGGGCACTTAAAACTAGAGACTGATATTGTAATCGGCTATCTTGCTAGGAGTAGATATTACATCGCGTTTTGTCCTGATTAGTAAAATACTAGTAGTCTTCCATGCTGGACAGGAAGCGAGAGAAAAAATAGAATGTGCCAGCTGCATGTCCTCGAAGGCATGCTGTAAAAACAAGCTAACGGATCCGAGGGTTTCAGTATATTGAAATTTAGGCAATGACAACCTGTCACTACAGCAATATACTTACAAATCTGTCTTAAATAATCCTCAAAACTTTGTCAGACGTGGCGAAACGCCCTCTGTTTGGGTCGTTTGCGCGTTGCCTACCCCATTAGAGATAAAGGCGTGATTATATTTAAATATGTATGTGGAGTAATATACTATACTAACGTACTGTACGTTCAGTTAAAGTTTTGTTAAAATACTAGTACAGTAGTTAACTTGCGCGACGCTTCACAACGAAAAAGGCGAAGTATGTAACAAAGCTAAGGCCCCCAGACTAAGCACAATTAAGCTTTTTGATTTTAAAAGAATTAATTTTATTTATTTTCCCATGCTGGCCTGGGAGCGAGAGAAAAACATAGAATGTGCCTGTGCTGCATTTCCTCCCGGGTATGCTGTAAAAACCAGCTAAGGGATCTGAGGGTTTCAGTATATTGTAATTTAGGCGATGGGCTGACAACCTGTCACTACAGCAATATACTTACAAATCTATCTTAAATAACCCTTAAACTTTGTCAGACGTGGCGGAACGACCTTTGTTTGGGTCGTTTACGCTCTGCCTACCCCATTAGGGATAAAGGCGTGATTATATGTATGTATGTATGTAATTTTATTAGTTTCAACAGTTCATAAATAAGAATCTTTGCAAATGTTGCTGGCCTGGGAGCACCATTGAGAAACCTTAGGAATGTGAGATGTTTCTTATAGTTAAGGCGACGGCAATCGATCGGCGGCTTTGACGCCAATATACATACATACATACATATAATCACGCCTTTATCCCTAATGGGGTAGGCAGAGCGTACACGACCTAAACAAAGGTCGTTCCGCCACGTCTGACAAAGTTTTAAGGGTTGTTTAAGATAGATTTGTAGGTATACTGCTATAGTGACAGGTTGTCAGCCTGTCGCCTAAATTGCAATATACAGAAACCCTCGGATCCCTTAGCTGGTTTTTACAGCATGCCCGGGAGGAAATGCAGCTGGCACATTCTATGTTTTTCTCTCGCTCCCAGTCCAGCATGGAACCAAGACGCCAATATAATTGCATGAAATCATATGGGGTGTAAGGGACAAAATCCTGCAAACTGATAGGAGTTGTTAAGCCAATGGAACTGAACAACTATCACCTGGATATTTTTTCAGGAAGTGAAAAACAATTGATTTTGCATACAAATTGTGTGATTGAGGTGGTCATTTTGTCCATACAGAAAAAAACTTCCCATGAAGTTTTATTTCATCTCCTGGAAGAATTTCCTGGCAATAGTTGTTCAGTTTCGTTGACTGAGCAACCGCTATCAGTTTGCGGGACGCTGTCCCTTACACCCGGTTATACAACAAGAGCCTGTCTAATATCAAAATCCAGATATCATCATCATCCTAGCCTTATCCCGTATTTCTCGGGGTCGGCTACCTAATCAAAATCCAGATATATTTACATAAAAAGTAAAAAAAAACGTCTATTGTATTTTAGACAAATTGAATATTTAAAATCAATGACATTTTCCTAAAAGACATAAAATAAGGCAACAAAAGAATTCAAAAAAACTTTTTCTCTAACATAATTAGAATTTCTTCTCTACATTATACTTCCATGCTGGACTGGAAGCGAGAGAAAAACATAGAATGTGACAGCTGCATTTCCTTCCGGGCTTGCTTTAAAAACCAGCTAAGGGATCCGAGGGTTTCTGTATATTGCAATTTAGGCGATAGGCTGACAACCTGTCATTAAAGCAATATACCTTCAAATATATCTTAAATAACCCTCAAAATTTTGTCAGACATGGCGGTACTACCTTTGTTTAGGTTGATTACGCTCTGCAGGCGTGATTATATATATGTATGTATGTGATATTCTTTTACTTCCATGCTGGACTGGGAGAGATAGAAAAACATAGAATGTTCCAGCTGCCCTTCCTCCCGGGCATGCTGTAGAAAACAGCAAAAGGGACTCGAGGGTTACAGTGTATTGTAATTTAGGCGATGGGCTGACAACCTGTCACTATGGCAATACACATTACAATCTAAAATTACCCTCAATTATTGTCAGACGCGGCGAAAGCGCCTTTTACGAGGCGTTTAACGCTCTGCCTACCCCGTAAGGGATAAAGGCGTGATTTTATGTATGTATGTATGATATTCTTTTATGACTCACCGAGCTGTGACAGAGAGTTTGTGAAACAATGTAATATCCTGATCCTGAGTTCTAAAGTGGGCCCCAAAGAATTCCTCAAATGGGTCATTGCTGCAACAAACAATTAAGACAGTTAAAGGATTATTTATGTGCTTCAGAAGGCACATTAAGCTGTTGGTCCCAGTTAATATAGTTTAATACCATAGATAATAGTTGTTAAGCCATGTCAAAGGCCATTGCTCAGCATGCGGCTTGAAAACTGACCTAATCTAGGATTGGGTTTGGTTTCCCTTCTGGGTTGGGGTTGCGGAGGTCAGTTGGTTTTGTGTAAAAACCGGTACAGTTCAATCACCTAGATTAGGTAGCCTACCCCGAGAGATATGGGATAAGGCTAGGGAAATGGTGAGTTTTAGAATTATTTTATGAGAAATCTGTAAGTAACAACATATTGGAATTGCAAATGATGAATACATATTTCTGGGATAAATCAGTTTACCAAGTGCAGCCAAATTTATGATTCAAATTTCCATGAAAATTTGTAATTTGTTTAAAATGTTCCTGTATTTTAGTAACAGAAATTGTGCTACGAGGCGGTTTAAAAACTCTGACACCAGGGTTCATCGGTTCCATAGACTCGATACCCACTCGACAGAAGAAGTAACAGAAACACTATGTAGTAGCTACACATAGAGGAGATATATTTTACTTATATCCCCAGAAGGTAATTTAGCAAAATGTCCCTTTCGCAAAATGACTCTTTCTCATAATGTCCAATTAATAATTTTCTAACTTCTAAGTCTTTCAGTAGCTGCCTACTATTTGAACTAAATCTATCAAAGAAGGGTCATTCTGTGTAAAGGGACAATATATGAAGTAACGCTTCAGACTTACACAAAAATGTGTTGTATGTACCAATTATTTTAAATGAAGCAACAAATAATGTAGGTGTAGTGTTCAAAATATATATTAATTTAATTTGTGAACATTTCTTAAAGGTATTTAAAAGGAAATCAAATCTCACTATGTTTATTTTTGTAATAAAAATATTCCAAATATTTCTGGCTGCACTTTTATTGGCTGTCCAATGAATCATGTCTTATGAGCTTGTTGACTCAAAGGAAATGTTTGGAAACTAACTTAATTTTCTTCCCAGAACATTTAATATTACCTACATGAGAATAGTTAAATGTACAGAGGGAAAGCTTTATACAAGCATGCTGTGAGAGAAGAATACAAGAGTTCTTCTTTTTTGCATGCAAGACTATCTGTGATTGTCTGCCTGCCACTTTACTAATAGGAGTGGTGTAATGGGCATTTTATCACTAAATGACGAACAAACACGGATCACACACAGCGAGTGGTGTTGTGTGACTTTCTCTCTCTATGAAGAAGACTCTCGTAAAGAGTCGAAATGTAGAGATTCAACACCTACATTAAACAAACAAGTGAGTAGATGATTATTTATCAGTAATAGAGTGTGATTTCTCAATGCAGTATTATGAAGCTTTATCTCCACTCAGTTGCTTATTCATTTAAAACAGCATAATTTCCATTCATATGTCTGCTTTCATTAAATTTTTAGTGCAAACATTGGAATTTAATTAAAAAGTACATAATTAAAAAGTACATAAATAACATACCTGAATCTAGCATACTGGCTATAATCATGCCTCTGTTTGTACATGTGTTCGTCCTCATTTGTGATTCCATATAAATCATAAGCCTGTCTTCTCTCTGTGTCCGATAACAGCTCGTAGGCTTGCTTGATTTCCACAAAGCGGGACTCTGCATTCGGATCCTCATTTTTGTCAGGGTGCCTAGTAAAAAAAAAAATTATAAACATTTATAAGGTAGGTACTATTACATTTCAGTATGTTAAAAAAGCACACAAATTAAGTATTTTATTAATTTTGACCTACTTGACTTTTTTATTTATTTAATGAAATTGTTTGAAAATAAATAAATAAATTAATTGTGGAGTAAAAGATAAGTTCAGTAATGATATAAGAAAGTATTCAACACTAAAACAATATAATTACGAATATAGGGCAAAGAGCAATAAATAACAATCAAACACAGCTGATTTACATATTGATCCTATGCAAATGAGGTGACAGACTTCCTGAATTCAGGTCAAATTGCTTCCTAATTTATTAGCACAAACACCCAAACAAACTCACCACTCCTTGGCTAGCTGTCTGTAAGCTTTACGAATCTCAGGCAACGTTGCTTTCCGGTGTATTCCGAGGATCTGGTAAGGGTCTCCGATTTTCTGAGCTAGGATCAGGGGCCCCGCAGCCACCGCCAGCAGCACCCATACCCACCGCCCCTTCCAACCCTCGCATTTCCATAGCATAGTAATAAATGCGACAGTACCACCCGACCCTCAAACCAACATTGATTTCGCACTATTTATTCATAGAAGACACACGGAAGCCCGAGCCTCGCTTACAAAACACATGACTGGTGTGGAATCAATGCGAAACCCTCGGGGAACTCTTATCAGTCATTCGTCCTAAAATAGAACGGCTGAAAATTTGTGAAATCGGAAAATCTTATGAAAAATTACAAAAATGTCAACCGGGAGCAACCATAAACAACTTTTTTTTTCTAGCCTGCGCCCTGATTAGAGAAAACCACCCATACACAACAAGCAAACGTCAACGCATATTTTATTTCATTCATTCAATATTCCGTTTTGAATATCGTGGTGTGTAAATGACCCTTTTATGTTGTTTCTAAAATATGACGTCACTTCCGACAATCAGTTGACAGTTTAACTTTTTGGAGGTTAGAGGTGTACATCTGAAACGCGAAATTTTATTATTTCTCGCGAAAGTAATAAGAATTTAATTGTGTAATTAACACAGAAGTTCAGTACCGCCACTTAGCACATGTAAGTATTTTTGTTTTACTATTTAATTACGGTTTGAAACCATTGTACGTGTTTATATTTTGTTTTTCTTGGATCTGGTAAGTATCTCATATTTCATATGATTTCTTAAGTATAAAGTACAGTTTTTTAATGATGTATACTCTAGCAATATAATCAACGCGGCAGCGGAAAATTTATTGTTATCATAAATATTAAACATTTATATAGGTTTTTAGAAATGAAAACCAAACTACCTCTTTATTTATTCATTCTATTTATGTTCGAACCAGTTTTGTATTAAATAAAGAATAGCTGTGGTTAATTATCTGCGTCAGCTTTTAGTTTACGCTATAATTCTCCCATACATACTTTGCATTTATCCTAATTTGCATTGTCAGTTCTATGTTTAAGAGGATATATTTCTAAACTATTGTAGATAAATCTATTCTCATCGTAAGAAGCACCTGAAGGACATTTGAAGGACGTTGATCCTTTTAAATATAACAGAACACAGGTGTTTTTGTTAACCATGGTTTGACCTAAAAGTAGTTTTCATTTATTATTCTGAAGCATGTATGTAGAATTACTCTTTATATTAGTTTAAAATATAAGTAAACTTATTTAAATCCAGAAAAGGTAAAATTTCATAATGGTTTCATCAGTGTTTTTATAAACATTTTCTACTAGGCAGATCTTATCAAACTTTAGCACTGTAATAGAAATTTAAAGTTCATGTAAGGCTTCCTATAATTTCCTGTTTATTTCAGCTCCCCATAAAACAGCAAGATAATGTTTATTTTATAGAGCTTATGGTAGACATTTTATTTATCTGAGCCCAATGTTATTTTAAACTAAATATTCCCAACTTACCCAGAAATTATATCATAAAATATTGGCTTGCTATAAAATTACTTTCTAATAATAAATAATTACTTATTTAGGTAAAGTGTAAAAAATAATAATAATCATTATCTCAATGGACTGACTATACATAATACAATTTCAATTTTGCCTGGGAGCGAGAGAAAAACATAGAATGTGCCAGCTGCATTTCCTCCCGGGCATGCTGTAAAAGTCAGCTAAGGGATTAGAGGGTTTCACTATTGTAATTTAGGCGATGGGCTGACAACCTGTCACTACAGCAATATACCTACAAATATATCTTAAATAACCCTCAAAACTTTGTCAGACGTGGCGGAACGACCTTTTTTAGGTTGTTTACGCTCTGCCTACCCCATTAGGGATAAAGGCGTGATTATATGTATGTATGTATGTATGTACAATTTCAATTTTATACTCATTGGTCTTCTTAAAGCAGATAAAGTCCTATCAGATCTGTGTAAATTACCATGTAATGATGACAAGAAAAACAACACAAAATACTGTGTACATAAGTATATACACAGTATTTTGTGTTGTTTGTGTTGTACATAAGTATGTACGACATATAATAAATAATAGAACAATGTAAAACATAAAAGAATACATTTATTTATTAATGTCCTACTACTGCTCCAAGCTAGTTTCTTGTTAACCTTGACCTTGAATCTAGTATTACTTTCAATAATTATACCTACTAATATGTATATTATAGATATTACTAACTGAAATTTCCATGCTGGCCTGGGAGCGAGAGAAAAACATAGAATGTGCCAGCTGCATCTCCTCCCAGGCATGCTGTAAAAACCAGCTAGGGGATCCGATGGTTTCAGTATAATGTAATTTAGGCGATGGGCTGACAACCTGTTACTACAGCAGTATACCTTCAAATCTAACTTAAATAACCCTCAAAACTTTGTCAGACGTAGCGAAACAGTTGTTTATGCTCTGCCTACCCCATTAGGGATAAAGGCATGATTATATTATAAGCTGTATTACTGTAGTTTGCATGTAATCTCAATTGAAATTAACAGATTAGGTATTTAAATCTATTGTTGAAGTATATATTTATTAAACTGATTATAATATATCTTATCAATTTATTGCATTGGGGGTTATTTCAATCTACTTTAGGTTTCCTACTGGTTAGCAACATAGGTAGCAAATAACTACTTACCTGTTTATTTTTATTTATTTAACAGTTTATTGTACACAATAAAATACAAAGGACATATACATATAAAACAAAGACACAACAGGCACAGCTTATTTCTAAAAAGAAATCTCTTCCAGCCGACCTAGGCTAGTGAAATAGCATTCTGAGAGGCAGATACGACATGCACAATATAAATATTGGAAACAATAAATTATAATTTACTTATCACAAAATATAGAAACAACCAAAAACCTGTCATTTTCTATCATGAGAGAATAGTAAAGGACGGCAATAATTTTAATCAAGATTTATAAAAGCTAAGTGGCACCATCAGTGAAAAATTGTAAATCACTAAAAACGCAATAAATAGAAAATCCGGTCCAAGTCTTAGTTTTAAAGATAATTTAGAACCTTTCTAATTAGCGATTCTTAGTTTGTTGTAGTCATCATCATCGCCTCATACAACTATGAATTGGCCATATCGCCACCTCAAGTGTTGGCCTCTACGAATTGATAGCAATATTTTTATTTTCCATGCGATACAATGTGTTCCATTGTCCTATATAAAAGATAATCCATCAATGATCTAAATAACAATGTATTTTCTACATACATACATATAATCACGCCTTTATCCCAAATGGGGTAGGCAGAGCGTAAACGACCTAAACAAAGGTCGTTCTGCCACATCTGACAAAGTTTTGAGGGTTATTTAAGATGGATTTGAAGGTATACTGCTGTAGTGACAGGTTGTCAGCCCATCGCCAAAATTACAATATACTGAAACCCTCGGATCCCTTAGCTGGTTTTTACAGCATGCCCGGAAGGAATTGCAGCTGGCACATTCTATGTTTATTTCTCGCTCCCAGGCCAGTATGAAAAATAATCTTTTCTCGATTTCAAATAATTTTCTCTTTCAATAAATATCACCTTGCACATAATTTAAGTTATTGAATGTTCTAATAACTTAAATTATATATTCTGTGGTTATTGTTTGCTCACGAGGCCTTGAAGACCACTAGTTAGACTAAAATGATAATGCCTGAAGCAAATTGACTTTCCTTACAATCAATTCAGTGGTTAAAATGCAAAGTATATTACGTCAATGGTCAATTAATTTATAGTAGGTATAGTTACATAAATTATTACTTCCATGCTGGCCTAGGAGCGAGAGAAAAACATAGAATGTGTAATTTAAGCGATGGGATGACAACCTGTCACTATTGCAATATTTCTACACTTACAAGGAAATGTTTTCTAAAATCCTTTTTTTCTAGCTTGCCTACCGCATTAGGGATAAAGGCGTGATTGTATGTATGTTTACTTACATAAAACTGCCAGATTTATTATGTAGGGTAAATAAATCGTAAATTTCTTTGGCACTTAATGGGATTTATGGGTGATGAAGAGGTTGATGAATTGATGACCACCATCGTCATAATCACCACGTCACTACAGCAATATACTACAAACACGTCACCTGTCACTACAGCAATATACTACAAACACGTCACCTGTCACTACAGCAATATACTACAAATCTATCTTACAAAGGTTGTTTCGCCACGTCTGACAAGTTTTGAGTATCGATCTGAATTGTATATTGTTGTAGTGACAGGTTGTCAGCCCATCGCCTAAATTACAATATACTAAAACCCTCGGATCCCTTAGCTGGGTTTTACAGCATGCCCGGGAGGAGATGCAGCTGAAACATTCTATGTTTTTCTATCGCTCCCAGTCCAGCATGGAAGAACGACTAATATCTACGGTGTTAAACGATAATAACCGGGACCAACAGGTTAACGTGTCTTCCGAAACACGGAAAAAGCGCTGAATAAACGTACATATGAAATTAGAAAACGGAAAGACACATTGGTACGTGGTGGGATTCGAACCACGACCTCCTGGTCAGGAGGCAGCGGCCCTATCCACTACACCATAAGGATATCCACGGTAAATGATATCACCTAAAATAATAATAAAAAGATTCCATGCTGGCCTGGGAGCAAAAGAAAAACGTAGAATGTGCCAGCTGCATTTCCTTCCGGGCATGCTGTAAAAACCGGCTAAGGGATCCGAGGGTTTGAGTATGTTGTAATTTAGGCGTTGGGCTGATACCCTGTCACTACAGCAATATACCTACAAATCTATCTTATATAACCCTCAAATATTTGTCAATCGTGGCGGAACGACCTTTGTTTAGGTCGTTTACGCTCTGCCTACCCCGTTAGGGATAAAGGCGTGATTATATGTATGTAAGTATGTAATAATAAAAACTATCAACAACGCACGAGGCTCATAACATCGTGCGTAGGTACTACGCGTTATCCTGTGGCGTGGTTGTGGTTGTGGGTGTGTTAGTGACGCAAACCACGCTTCAGTCAGTTTGCTAATGCTTTGATCGTCCCAACGAGCTGTAAATTGCAATAGAGGCAGGACGTGATTGTTTGTGCGACTCGGTTAATAGATCAACGTCAGTTTGATTTGACCTCCTGTATTTTATACAGGGTTTAATCAAGTAATTTAAAAAGTTCAAAAAATCCAACTGCGTAGGATACAAAGTAAGCCTTAAAACTTTAAACCGTTTAAAAGATCTTAAACGATTGTTCAAAACGTAAAATTATGTTTCAAAACTTAAATTAATTTTCAAATACCAAATGCAATGAATGCAATGCTACATGTTATAGTTCGTCGACTTTATTTTTTTCCATTTGCACAAAATGGCGCCTAATTGTCGCCATATTGTTTTTTTGACAAAATCATGTCTTCAGTAACACTCGCGTGGTTAAGACGAATCGATTCACGTAACAGTAATTAAAATTAGCCCAAGCGTTTCGTCTATAGAGCGCCACAGAGGATCAAACATACATACATAGATAGGCTGATAAACACATTACCCTACTTTGCGTTGCGTAGTCGGGTAAAAATGTACCGCGTTCTTTAAACCACATTTTACTACTGATAACATTGATAATGATAACAAACAACTTTCGCAAATCTATTTTCTTTTGCCTGTAATTTAAGCCTAGTCAATACAAAACTGCAGACGAAGAGCGCATCTTTTGTATGGAAAAGGCCATATATTTTAGTTATAAAAAAATTGTGCTTTGGGAAACTTGTTTGTTATCATCACCATGTTGTCAATAGTGGAACATATAGTTTAAAGGAACGCAGTACCTACGTCTTTTAACACCCTGTATATTACAGCTATTGGCGCTCTCCTTGAGGAATGATTCGCGGCACATATTCGCACTTAAGTCAGGGTTATCACGCTGAGTATTAATTGAGCTGGCCAGTGCATCATCAGATCAGATGCTGTTTCGTATTATCAAATGTCACATCATCATTTCAATTCATGAAATAGTTTATCATTATGATAATAATATGATAAGTTGTTATTTCAATATCATGAAACACCACCTTTTCATAAAATGGTCAACTCATCACTAAAAACCCTTATCATAATTTATTTTCCTGCCATGCTGGCCTGGGAGCGAAAGAAAAACATAAAATGTGTCAGCTGCATTTCCTCTCGGGCATGCTGTAAGCTAAGGGGTCCGAGGGTATATTGTAATTTAGGCGATGGGCTGGCAATGTACCTACAAATCTATCTTAAAAAACCCTCAAAACTTTGACAAACCTGGCGGGACGACCTTTGTTTAGGTCGTTTACGCTCTGCCTACCTCATTAGGGATAAAGGCGTGATTATATGTATGTATAATTTATATGCTAGTCGGCACAACATGTGCGATTGATGTGCGATTCGTCATTTGTTTCGCCCTACCTTCTAGTCTTCGTCTTCAAATCCTCTTTCAGGCTTGTCTTCTCTGCAAGGTTCTGTATTTACAAGCCATTCATTCATAATAGTCTAGGCATTTTTCTTTCGACCTCACTGTCCAAGGCCCAAGATCACGCGGCAGACCAAAGAAGCGCTGGCTAGACACCATCAAAACAGACATGGAAAAGAACGATCTCACACCAGTGGATGCCGAAGACCGGGCAAAGTGGAGTAGAAAAAGCCGGAAAGCGGACCGCAGCAAGGCTGCGTTTCCACCAGAGCTGTGCAAGGATAGGTAGCGAGGGATGTGTTTTAAACAACCAATAGGAGCGCTCTATTTACCTCGTCTCGATTAGCTCAGCTCTGGTGGAAATTGCTTTAGCGGAGCGAGGTTTTGTCCGTACAAAACAAACGAGACATGTGTGCTAGGAATGTGTGCGAGGAATAAGCCGCCGACACATTTCACAGCAAAGCAACGCATCCTCGCTCGTCTCGCACCGCACAACAGCTCTGTTACACATCCTCTACGACACATTTTCCTCGCACAGCTTTGGTGGAAACACCCACACATTTCCACAGCACAGCTAGACGTCCTCGCACTACACATTTTTTTCGCCTATCTCTGGTGCAAAGGCAGAATTAGGCGGGGAAAACACTGCTGAAATACATATCCACATTATTTAGCTCCGATACGAAATGGTTAGAATGGTTACCCTAACTAAAGTGTTCTATTTACGTATGAGTAAGTGATCTGATTAACTAGACTAGACCATAGCAGGGTTGGATACAAATGATTTAAATCAAATCAATCTTAATTTGAGTAATAAAAACAAGGCAGTCTGGTCTCTAGCCATGTTAAAACCGGTGTGGGAAATACGCAGATAGAACCGTTGTTTTAAACTGTAGAAAATTGAAAAAAGTTAAAAGCTATTAAATTAATATTGTTTGCCTGCCTGAATTCTTTTCCCCGCACAAAAAGTTGGTTCTTCTGCATACATACACAATCACGCCTTTATCCTTTGAATGGGGTAGGCAGAGCGTAAACATACATACATACATATAATTACGCCTTTATCCCAAATAGAGTAGGCAGAGCGTAAACGACCTAAACTACGGTCGTTCTGCCACGTCTGACAAAGTTTTGAGGGTTATATAAGATAGATTTATAGGTATATTGCTGTAGTGACAGGTTGTCAGCCCAACTCCTAAATTGCAATATACAGAAACCCTCGGATCCCTTAGCTGATTTTTCCAGCATGCCCGGGAGGTAATGAGAAGAGAAATGAAAAAAGCTGGCACATTCTATTTTTTTCTCTCGCTCCCAGGCCAGCATGGAAGAATTAACTAAATCTTGACTAAAATTATTGGCTTCCCTTTCTCATGTCAGAAAGTGACAGGTATAGACTTATATTAGTTAAGTCATGATTTTTACTACTACGAATTGGTACCATTGTTAAACAGGGATGTTTTCGCGAGATCAAAGCAATATTTTTACTTAGAAAGACGTAAGCAAGCACGTTAGTGTGCAATTTTCAGTAGTGATTCTCGCGACATAATCCTAATTCTAATTCTTAGCTAGCGCTGTCACTTTCTTTACTTTGACATAAGATCAGGATAGCAAATAAACATATGACTTTGACATTCCTAATCTGACATTAGACTGCTTGTTTGACGTAAAATTGGGAAACATTCTCTATGCTCAGTTCTTATTTAAAGCGTCTTACGTCAGATTAGGAATATCAAAGTCATGTGTTCATTTGCTATCCTGTTCTTATGTCAAAGTTAAGAAAGTGACAGCGGTAGCTAATAATTGGTTAAGGAATAGTGCGTCCAGATTTGCCGCTATTGATGATAAACCTTCCATACTTCTAAACGTAAAGTTCATTAAATCTATAAGTTGGTGATAAAATAGATTATAATGGATCTTATCTTGACTATGAGCTATACTACCTAGGTATTTATCTGAAAACGATACGCCATTAGATAAGTAGCTGGTATTAGGTAATTAATTGAGATTAGATAATAATGAAAGCAGTAACTAGGTATATATAGTCTACCTTAATTATCTAATTAAAATTGTAACTATTTTTTTTACTCCATGCTGGGGTGGTAGTGAGAGAAAAACATAGAATTTACCAACTGCATTTCTGTTTATTGCAATTCAGGCGATGGGCTGACAACCTGTCACTACAGCAATATACGAACAAATCCATCTTAAACAACCCTCAAAACTTTGTCAAACGTGGCAAAATGACCTTTGTTTAGATAGTTTACGCTCTGTTTACCCCATTAGGGATAAAGGCGTGATTATATGTAACTTCCATACTGGACTGGGAGAGAAAGAAAAACATAGAATGTTCCAGTTGCCCTTCCTCCCGGGCATGCTGTATAAGTCAGCAAAAGGGATTCGAGGGTTACAGTGTATTGTAATTTAGGCGATGGGCTGACAACCTGTCACTACAGCAATACACATTACAATCTAAAATTGCCCCCAATTTATGTCAGACGTGGCGAAAGCGCCTTTTAGGAGGCGTTTTACGCTCTGCCTACCCCGTAAGGGATAAAGGCGTGATTTTATGTATGTATGTATGTATGTTATATGTATGTATGTATGAAAATTGTAAGTTCTAATATTGATGGTTATTTTATAGTTTTCAAGCGCTCATTATCCTGTATAGTAGTTTTTTTTTTCTAAAGAAATAAATTAAGAGAGATTTGTATGGCTAGATAAAATGAGAGCGTTTGCTGTGTTTTGGAAGGCACGTTAAGCTGTTGTGTTGTGTGTTATTCGAAAGCGTTGGCATCAAGAAAAACAAACCACTAGAAAGTCAAGTTCACAAAACAATATAATGTAAAACGACACTTATTAAAATTCTTGTTTAGTCCTTCATGTTTCGTGACTTGGATAATTTTTATTATGCTACATGCAATTTATAACCGAAATCGATATTCTTCGTAAGTTAGTTTGCATTTTTTTAGGTAAATTATATTATAGCATATTGCGAATATTTACACAATATTTTAAATATGAAAAAATTGTATGTGTATAAACCTTATTTAAAAAACTATGAACATTCGCTCCTATTCACAACAAGGACATAATTATTATTCCTACGGGAAAATTAGTACAAAATCATGAGTATAATTGCAGTCCAGAACAAAATTAAAACAGTAGATACATACATAAAATCACGCCTTTTTCCCTTATGTGGTAGGCACAGCAAAAACGACTTAAACAAAGGTCGTTCCGCCACGTCTGACAAAGTTTTGAGGGTTAATTAAGATAGAGTTTTAGGTATATTGCTGTTGTGACAGGTTGTCAGCCTAAATCGCAATATACTGAAACCCTCGGATCCCTTAGCTGGTTTTTACAGCCCGAGAGGAAACGCAGCTGGCACATTCTATGGTTTTCTTTCGGTCCCAGGCCAGCATGCAGCGTATATATAGTTGCAGATATCGACGACGTATCTAATTAAAACTAATCTAGTGTGTAACTATTATTTTTATCTTGTGAAAATTGTAACTTCCATGCTGGACTGGGAGCGAGAGAAAAACATAGAATGGGTCAGCTGCATATCCTCCCGGGCATGCTGTAAAAACCAGCTAAGGGATTCGAAGGTTTCAGTATATTGTAATTTAGGCGATGGGCTGACAACCTGACACTACAGCAATATACCTACAAATGTATCTTAAAATAACCCTCAAAACGTTGTCAGACGTAGCGAAATGACCTTAGTTTAGGTCGTTTATGCTCTGCCTACCCCATAAGGGATAAAGGCCTGATTATATGTAAGTTAGAAGTTAGTAGATAACCTTTATTAAGTCCTTTTTCTTTTGTTCCAGATAGAAATTCAAAATGGAAGCCCTATCAGAAGTACTGCAGCCCTATAAGGAGCTGGTGGGCTCCGTGGCAGCCATCGTCACCATCGCACAGATGTTCTCCGGCAGCTTCATGTGTTACGATATTTACAAGCAGGGCAGCACCAAGGGCGTGGGGATCATGCCCTTCGTCGGGGGTCTCATCATGTGAGATTTTTTTCACATACATACATACATATAATCACGCCAGTGGGGTAGGCAGAGCGCAAACCTAAAGAAAAGGTCATTGCGCCACGTCTGTTTTGAGGGTTTTTTAAGATAGATTTGTAAGTATATTGCTGTAGTGACAGGTTACAGAAACCCTCAGATCCCTTAGCTCGTTTTTACAGCAGGCACGGGAGCAAATGCAGCTGGCGCATTCTATGTTTTTCTCTCGCTTGCAGTCCAGCATGGTAGTAAGATTTTTTTGATGTTGAATAATCGCTTAAAAAGGGTCAGGTTATAATATCCCGCAAACGGATCCTCTCAATAAGAGTTTAACTTGTGTTTACCCTTGGAAAGGAAAGGTCTTCTTTTTATTGTGCCGATGGCAGACACTACACTGTTGCAGACTAGAATTTGGCAACGTTGATATTGACCGCATTATCAGCCACTCTTATTCTTCTTCTTCTTAGCGTGTCGATGGAACACGAGAAATTACATCGTAGCGGCCTCGAATTTGGCTACTTGTATTGCGGATTGACTGCCGTCCATTAAATCCGCTGGCGTGCAGATGTTGTGGCACGCCGGGCACGATGTTAAGTGTGCCATGGTTTCCACTGCACCGCAAACACAGTCCACATCGGAGCTAGCTGAAAATCCCCACCCGACCATTTCTTTATTTACCAATTTATTGTACACAAAAACATCATAAAAACAAGACAAAAAACAAAGACACAACAGGCACTGCTTATTTCTAAAAAGAAATTTCTTACAGCAGACCTACAGAAGTGATAATTTTTAATGATACCATGTTCTCCTTACTTCTGCCAACTCGAACCCGAAGCCTGTTTAAGGACTTCCAGATCGGCCACGGTAGCTCATGTCCAGGAGGGAGATCAGCCGCTGTCATGAGGTCTTCCTGCATGCAGGTATAGGGGCACGCAGTGCACGATGTTAGGTGTTTCATCGTTTGAACTGTATATGATGACAAGGACCAGTTTCTTATTATTTTACCTTAGGGGAATGTTTATCCATTCCGCCGTGGAACGTTTCACCAGTCGTCTACCCATTTTCAAGTTTTCAGCTATATTTACTAACAACATCAGCCACAACAGTCCACTGCTGGACAATTACTGTGTTAGGTAAATGTGTACACGTAGAGATTGGTACCTGCCCTGTGTTATTGACTTATAACTAGTGTTATTAATAAATTTTTCATTTTCAATTTTTCATTTTCATGGGCCTCCCCAAAATTGGGGGTATATGCCATACTCACTACGCTTGGCAGGCGGGTTGTTGAGCGCAGTACAAGTTTTCCATCACGGGAAACGCTGTTGCCCATTCCCTGGATTTATCCCTTAGTCGCCTTCTACGACACCCACGGGAAGTTATAGGGTGATACTATTTTAACCCGGCAATAATTATTATATTGTCTTTAACCTTTTCCCGCCCCGGCTTCGCACGGAAATCATCAGTGTTTCTCTACTATATTATACATATAAACCTTCCTCTTGAATCACTCTATCCATTAAAAGAAACCGCATCAAAATCCGTTGCGTACTTTTAAAGATCTAAGCATACATAGGGATATAGGGACAGAGAAAGCGACTTTGTTTTATGCTATGTAGTGATTATCACATATTAACACAAGGGGAATATTTATTCTATTATCTTTAATTCCAGGAGCATAATAAACTTGAAGTATGGCTACATTCTCCGCGATCACACTATCGTGCAAGTCAACTTCGTCGGTCTGGCGCTCAACATCATTTATCTGATGATCTACTTCCAGTATGCCACAGGTAAGGTATCTGTTCACAGTTTTATATGAGGTGTAAGGGACAGCGTCCCACAAACTGATAGGGGTCCACGACATTCAAACACTTTCATCAGGAAATTCTTTCAGAATGTGAAACTTTGTATGGAAAGAAAAGGGCAAAATATGTTCAGTTCCTGAAAGAACTTCCTGGTGAAAGTTGTTCAATGTCGTTGACTGAGCAACCCCTATCAGTTTGTAGGACGCCATCCCTTACGCCTCGCCGGTTTTACTTTACGTATGTGTTATCTTCAATAATCCTCAAAACATTGTCAAACGTGGCGGAACGACCCTTGTTTACAATTTTAGATAATTTACGCTCTGCCTATCCCATTACTTCCATGCTGGCCTGAGAATGAGAGAAAAACATAGAATGTGCCAGCTGCATTTCCTCCCGAGCATGCTGTAAAAACCAGCTAAAGAATCTGAGGGTATTAGTGTATTGTTATTTAGGCGATGGGCTGACAACCAATCACTACAGCAATATACGTACAAGTCTTATCTTAAAAAAACCCTTAAAACTTTGTCAGACGTGGCGAAACGACCTTTGTGTAGGTCGTTTACGCTCTGCCTACCCCATTAGAGATACCTACATACATACATACATAAATCACGCCTTTATCCCTTACGGGGTAGGCAGAGCGTTTAACGCCTCGTAAAAAGCGCTTTCGCCACGTCTGACAAAAAATTGAGGGCAATTTTAGATTGTAATATGTATTGCTATAGTGAGTATTAGAGATAAAGGCGTGATTATATGAATGTATGTATATATATATATCCTTGATGTCTTCCTTGATATCGTCCTAATTCTAATTGTCCTCCCACAGACAAGTTCAAGGTATGGCTGCAAATAGGAGCTGGTGGTGCGTTCTCGGCGGCCATGATAGCGTATGCTCAATATGAAGACCCTGAACTAGTGGAAGGAAGGTACGGGACCATGATCACCGCGTTCATGTTCTACTTGATCGCCTCGCCTCTGTTTGGATTGGTAAGTCCTTCTACAGTATTAATTAATTTACTTATTTTTTAGGAAGTCGCCAATAACCATCATCATCTCCCTAGCCTTATCCCATATCTCACGGGGACGGCTACCTAATCCAGGGGATTTAACGAGGGTACTGGTTTTTTACACAGAGCGACTGCCATCTCACCTCCGCAACCCAGAAGGGAAACCAGACCCAAATCCTAGATTAGGTCAGATTTTCAAGCCGCCAATGATCATTAGCACTGGCCTCTGACTTGGCTTAACGACTAATATCTACGGTATTAAACGATATTAACCGGGACCAACGGCTTAACGTGCCTTCCGAAGCACGGAAAAAGCGCCGAATAAACATACATATGAAATTCGAAAACCGATAAACACATTGGTACATGGTGGGATTCGAACCACGACCTCTCCGCTCAGTAGGCAGCGGCCCTATCCACTACACCATCGGGCTCTCATCGAAGTCGCCAAAAACCGTACGTTATAAAATAACCTACCCCAATAGGACCACGTTTTGGGTCCGAAAAGCGCTCTGCTAACTGTGGAACCTTAAAGATCCTACACACAAGCCGCGGAAAGCAGTCCTTCGACTCGCTCGTAAGCCTAGTAGAATTACATTAGAAAAACATTTATTATTCATGACGTCACAAACACAACACAGTAAATAATATTTAAACAAAACCAGAACAAACGAAAGCAAATAACAAATGAAGGTATAAATAAACAGTTAATGCTACCAGAACGTGCGTGCCGCCACGTCACAATAAAAGGACCCACTAAGCTTATGCCGCGATCTTGTCAGACTGCGACGCTGGTATTCTCTATAAGCAGTCCCATATAGCAGTAATTTTGCTACCCCACGAACTTGAAGAACGTCCAGACTTCCGATCCTACATCCTAAATCGGTAGGTGTGACCAAACGGAAGGTGTCTCAAACAAGGCGAATCTACGAAAAAAGAAACTGCAGACTTGACAAAACTCTGTTAAAAAAATATTTATTTATTTTATCTTGTTACAAAGACAACAAAGGTCCAATATATTAGTAAATTTCAAAACTATGTTAGTACTTAATAACTAAAACAGATTTAGTTCTTTGTATGAGGGCCCACATGAGTGGGCTTTCAGGTCTTATTACCAATGCATTCAGGATAGTATTACGGCTTCCACGCAGCCTGCTCACCAATGATGCTGTCTTTTAATTGCATATTCAAACAGAATAACGCTTTTCAAATCTGCCACATTCGCAAATTGTCAGCATGATCTATGACAGACAAAATTTAGGGGCAAAATCTCACATTAAGCAGAAATTGCCACAAATGGTAATATTTTGTCCGATTTAGGATGATCGGATCGGAAGGGGGAATACATACCTACAGCACAGCTCGGACACTCCTAACTACCATGTCATTTTGGTCATACATCGACAGACAGCATGTTATACTTGCCCTGCGTTTGTGTGCGTGTTATAAGGGTTGACAGATTCTGTTATACCGATCATAATCAACACTTGATTTATCTGGTACCTTATCTACATAATTGATTGGTAAGCACTTACCAGCACTTACCTAATATACATTATGTATAAATAACAATAATCAACAACAAGCACTTCGTAATGTCATATGCACGTGGAATCGTGGAGTTAAAAAAGGATACCTAAGCAACACCTGATTCCACTGATTACATAAATATCTCAATTATAATGTCTATTGTCCTTACTACACATAATTCTAAAGTTTGTTACCTTCAACCAACGTTTTAAAGTAGTTCACTGCAACTAAATAGTTAGTATAGGTTAGGTTGCGTACTTTGTATGAACTTACTTACCGTCTCTCATCACTTGGGAAACTAAAAAGTTCCTATTGGAGTCATATCTTGTGGTAGAAAGACACCCGTACACTGAACAGTACCTAACCATCTTTGTAACACGAAACTTTATTATATATATGTTTGCCGTTACACTGGAAAACATGCGCCCGCCATGCCCGCTAAGCGTACCCTTCAAGTGACCCGCCAACAGGCACGGGGTGTGAGCTAAATCCGACTGGGGACGGGAGGCGAGTGACCATTCTGTATGTAGTACTATTATATATTCTGTACCTACAGTGTTTCTGCTAGAGCCCGATGGTGTACAGGATAGCAAGTAAACATATGACTGATATTTCTTATTTGACGTAAGACGCTTTAAATAAGAACTGAGCATAGAGCTTCCTTATTTTACGTCAAATAAGCAGTCTTATGTCAGATTAGGAATGTCAAACTTAAGAAATAAATCTTGTTCTTATGTCAAACTTAAGAAATAAATCTTGTTCTTATGTCAAACTTAAGAAAGTGACAGCGCCAGCTAAGAATTAGAATTAGGATTATGTCGCGAGAATCGACGCCGATGCCTACAGTGTTTCTGCTTGGCGGCGTGGTAGTTACCCACTCAGTCATGAATCTTTTTCTATAACCCCTTCTCTTGTTTTCCAGAGTGACATAATCAAGAACAAGAGCACAGAAGGCATGCCGTTCCCGATCATCTTCTCCGGCACCATCGTCACCTTCATGTGGCTGCTGTACGGCATCATCCTCAAGAACAACTTCCTCATCGTAAGTACAAAAAAATACAAAACATACTGCCCCCGTAATCTAGTGGTCAGAGCCAAGGGCTTACGATCCGGAGGTCCTGGGTTCTATTCCCACAAAGTTGATATTTATCAATTTATCACTTTGTAAGGTTTTCCCCAGTTTGGTTAGGACATTGCAGGCTGAATCACCTGATTGTCTGAAAACAAAAAGGATTCCGTGCTTCGGAGGGCCGTCGGTCCCGGTCGCTGTCTTTGATAGTGGTCGTTACTGAAACCATGTCAGAGGCCTTCTTGCAAAATGATCGACTTCTAATTTATTTTGTATGTCCTTAATTATCGTTACTGAAACATCCCCTAAGCTATGCGACGCAATGACGAACACCACGTTTAAAAAATGGCCAATTTTATTATTTGTTTGCTAATGAAAAAAATAATTGATTAATTAATGAAATAATTAAAATTACTTCCATGCTGGACTGGGAGCGAGAGAAAAACATAGAATGTGTCAGCTGCATTTCCTCCCGGGCATGCTGTAAAAAACCAGCTAAGGGATCCAAGGGTTTATGTATATTGCAATTTAGGCGACAGGCTGACAACCTGTCACTACAGCAATATACCTACAAATCTATCTTAAGCAACCCTTAAACTTTGTCAGACGTGCCGGAACGACCTTTATTTAGATCGTTTACGCTCTGCCTACCCCATTAGGGATAAAGGCGTGATTATATGTATTATATGTTTGCTAATGTTTTTTTAAAGGCTTGTTTAGACACCTTTTCTTAGGTCGTATACGCTCTGCCTACCCGACTCTTGATATAGGCGTGATTATATGTATCTATGTTTAGACACCATTGAACTGAGCAACATTCTCTATACAATTCTCTATGTATATATGTAAAAGATAACAGGTGCTTTCATTCTTCCATGCTGGACTGGGAGAGATAGAAAAACATAGAATGTTCCAGCTGCCCTTCCTCCCGGGCATGCTGTTGAAGTCAGCAAAAGGGACTCGACGGTTACAGTGTATTGTAATTTAGGCGATGGGCTGACAACCTGTCACTATAGCAATACATATTACAATCTAAAATTGCCCTCAATTTTTGTCAGACGTGGCGAAAGCGCCTTTAACGAGGCGTTAAACGCTCTGCCTACCCCGTAAGGGATAAAGGCGTGATTTATGTGTGTGTGTGTGTATAACAGGTGCTTCCATCATTGATTTACCACTAACCGTAGATCGATCAAGGCTCCCATACAAAATCACTCGAACGGTTGACACATTTTTTATGGGAAGTCCAAATTGTTTCAACCTATGTTCCGTCGAGAAAGTTGTTCAGTTTCATAGTCTATATAAAAATTCTCGTTGTAATTATTCTAACTACCTAAGACTACATTTTATCATATTTATTTTCTTACTTCCATGCTGGACTGGGAGCGAAAGAAAAACATAGAATGTTCCAGCTGCATTTCCTCCCATGCATGCTGTAAAAACCGGCTAAGAGATCCGAGGGTTTTAGTACATTACAATTTAGGTGATAGGCTGACAACCTGTCACTACACCAATATACTAACAAATCTATCTTAAATAACCCTCAAAACTTTATCAGAAGTGGCGGAACGACCTTTGTTTAGGTCATTTACGCTCTGCCTACCCCATTAGGGATAAAGGCGTGATTATATGTATGTATGTATGTTATTTTCTTATTTCAGGTGCAAAACGTGGTAGCACTGTTCCTATGCTCAGTCCAGCTGTCACTGTTCGTGATCTACCCCTCCAAACCTAAGAAGGCGAAGTCTAAAGCCAAGTCTAAGAAAGCTGACTAAACTAGGGTTGAGAAGGTAATAGATCGCTCCAATGTGCCTCATTTTAGACGTAAGTGTAAGTGCGAGTAAGTGGAAATTGTTAGGAAAATGTTAAACTTTATGAAGTAATAAATTAAACTATATCTGAATGGTTGAGAATTGAGAAGTCCTTGATTAGTTACCGGCAGACTTCTTGAGGGAGAAGGGGAAAGATTGTACATCTAAAATTCACACTACTATTAATAAATAAAACTAAACTCTTGAACTTAAGATTGGATTTTCGATACGCAAACTATGCCATTCTATGTCAAGTTAATTGCCGGGAACTATACAAATATTTTCAACATTTTCCTATGTGATGCTTAGAGTATATTTTATTGTTGTACGTACTTTCAAAAGGTACTAAAAATGCTCATTTCTATTGGATGTGAAGCTACTTCAAAGCCAATAGAATATTTTTAAGAATATATTCATTTTACTTAGTGATATGATAACTGCTAAAATCGAAAAATAATAGAAAAGAAAATATAGAAAATATAATTTATCTGTCTTCCTAAAATCGTAATGTACAATATTAGTGAGATTTTGTATTCAAAATATTCAGTATGATAGAATTATGCTTGTTTTGTGTATTTATTTTAGATTTATATACAGTGGGGTCGCCGAGGGAAAATAAATTTGTCTGTTGTAAATCCATAGCGCCTTTGCCCAGCAGTGGGACACATAACGGTTACAGAAGATAATATAAGATTAATCCATAGTAACGTGACCTTATTAGGTTCGGGGCCCTACTCTAACATTCCTTCAGTCCTTAATGTACCTAAAGTGCATTTTTAATATAACTACTAATGAATATTAAAGCATTTTTCTCTTGCTGTATAAAATATGTATAAAGTGTGACTGTTAATAGTTTTTCCACTCAATATAGAACATAAAACGGACGAAAAAAGATGAAGAATCATTTTCACGTTATGGGTAAAATTGTGCACTAAAATGAACTTATACTCTCTTAGAAACTTGGCTCCCCTGGAGGTTAAATTTGCATGACATTCTCTGTTAACTTGGCAAGATCAAAATGTATTAAAATATTTTATTATTCCAAATATTGTAAAATTCCAGTAAGTCTAATATATTCCAAGCTATTTTAACTCAATATATATTTAGTAAATAATAATAATGTAATATTTTTAGACAGTGTTTGAAAATATGTTACTCGTAAGTGTTTTGTATTAAATCAAGTTGCGTTTATTGAGCTTTAGATCAATTAAAAGTATATTATTTTAATTTTGTGTTTTATTTCATATTGCACACTAAACATACACGTAAAGTATCACAAAATAATTAATCATTTATCACTATTATTTTTCTTTTTAATTAACTTGTTTAAGGTCCATCGTTGACGAAGTATCTTTCCATATCTTCACTTCTGCCGCATGGGAACCAAATCTGCAAGAAAAGCATACATACATATAATCACGCCTTTATCCCTAATGGGGTAGGCAGAGCGTAAACGACCCAAACAAAGGTCGTTCCACCACGTCTGACAAAGTTTTGAGGGTTATTTAAGATAGATTTGTAAGTATATTGCTGTAGTGACAGGTTGACAGCCCATCGCCTAAATTACAATATACTGAAACCCTCGGATCCCTTAGCTGGTTTTTACAGCATGCCCGGGAGGAAATGCAGCGGGCACATTCTATGTTTTTCTCTCGCTCCCAGGCCAGCATGGCAGAAGCAAGACCGCAGCAAGAAAAGCAGGACCGTGAAAAGTCAACAACATAGTATAATTTTTCAAAAAGTTCCTTATTTCACACATACATATCACGCCTTTATCCCTAATGGGGTAGGCAGAGCGTTAACGACCCAAACAAAGCTTGTTCCGCCACGTCTGACAAAGTTTTAAGGGTTATTTAAGATAGATTTGTTGGTAGATTGCTGTAGTGACAGGTTGTCACCTCATCGCCTAAATTACTATATACTGAAACCCTCTGATCCGTTAATTGGTCCCTTGGTTTTTACAGAATTCCCGGGAGGAAATGCAGCTGGCACATTCTATGTTTTTCTCTCGCTTCCAGTCCAGCATGGTGGTCTTTATTTATCGATAAATTTAACATAAACATTCTCGACAAAGTCGAAGAACATATTATCTTAGAATAATACACTTCGCCGGCAAGAAAATAGTCCAGACCTTAAAAAGTAGTCAGTAATAAAGAGTGCTGTTTTTATTCAAGTTGGTCCAGCGACGGATCCTCTGCGCCCATCGTGAAATAAATAGAGATCAGTCATACTTCTAAGTATTTGGTCAGAAGTTCGTCATTCTGCTAACTGTTTGGTCTGACGTCAGTCATTCTGTCAACTATTTGGTCTGAATACCGTCATTCTGCCAACTATTTGGTTTAAATACCGTAATTTTTCCAACTATTAGGTCTGAATACCGTCATTCTGCCAACTATTTGGTCTGAATACCGTAATTCTGCCAACTATTCGGTCTAAATACCGTCATTCTGCCGACTATTCGGTGTGAATACCGTCATTCTGCCAACTATTCGGTCTGAATACCGTCATTCTGCCAACTATTCGGTCTGAATATCGTCATTCTGCCAAGTATTCGGTCTGAATACCGTCATTCTGCCAACTATTTGGTCTGAATACCGTAATTCTGCCAATTATTCGGTCTGAACACCGTCATTCTGCCAAATATTCGGTCTGAATACCGTCATTCTGCCAACTATTTGGTTTAAATACCGTAATTTTTCCAACTATTAGGTCTGAATACCGTAATTCTGCCAACTATTCGGTCTGAATACCGTAATTCTGCCAACTATTCAGTCTGAATACCGTCATTCTGCCAAGTATTTGGTCTGAATATCGTCATTCTGCCAAGTTTTCGGTCTGAATACCGTCATTCTGCCAACTATTTGGTCTGAATACCGTAATAAAAATGTAATTTCTTAGACCTACCTTAAATTAACAGCAGGCTTATAAAAAAAATATGATAATCTAATTTTAAAAAAAGCTTCGTCTGTAAGCGTGCTTGTTATATTATAATAAAATGCAGGACCAACCTGTGCAGTAGGCAACGGGTAGTGCTCGTGAGCTTTAACCAGCTGGTTGTCGAAGCGCCAGAAGCGAGGGCCGCGGAAGAAATACGTGTCTGGAAGATACACCATGCGTTTAGGTCTCATACATAGGTTTGGATAAGGTTCACTGCAGTTGATGGTTTTAAAAAAATAATAACATATATCACGTACTTTTGTCCGTAATGCGGTAGGCAGAGCGTCAACGATCCAAACAAAAGTCGATCCGCCACGTTTGACAAGTTTTGAGGGTTATTTCAGATACCATATACTTATTGCTGTAGTGACAGGTTGTCAGCTTAAATCCTTTAGCTGGTTTTTACAGCATGCCCGGGAGGAGATGCAGCTGCCACATTCTATGTTTTTCTAGCGCTCCCAGTCCAGCATGGAAAAAATATACTAAACATATAAAAATAATAATTATAAAGATATGTCCTACCTCCTTCCCAAATAATGGCAGCATCAATGGGGTAAGGCACCTGTCTCCACACCGTCATATCTTTCGGGTATCCCTTATCCATCTTTGCCGTATCTTCGTCATACCTTAAACAAAAAAAATGGTTACGTTATAAAATCCAATATTAATTAGATTTACGGATTTAAATCATATAAAACAGACATTTTAGTTTTAAGCGCCACCAACCACTGCATTGTCCTAACTAGTTTGGTTAGGACAATGCAGGCTAAATCACCTGATTATCTGGAAGAAAGAAAATTCTATGCTTCGGAGGGCACGTTAAGCCGTCGGTCCTGGTTGCTGTGTAGTTACACAAACCATGTCAGAACTGTGATATTAAGCGGTTTAAAACTCTGACACCAAGGTTCATTGGGTCAATCGACTTGTAACCCACACGACAAGAAAGATCTACAAATTCTTCTTCTTCTATCGAGTGGGTATCGAGTCTATCGACCCGATAAACCCTGATGTCAGAGTTTTTAAACCGCCTAGTAGCACAACTATTAGCCCTCTGACATGGTTTGAGTAACGACCACTATCAAAGACAGCGACCGGGACCGACGGCTTAACGTGCCCTCCGAAGCACGAAGTCTTTTTCTTTTTCGGACAATCAGGTGATTCAGCCTGCAATGTCCTAACCAAACTGGGGAAAAATTCACAAAGTAATAAATTCTCAAATATCAAGTTTGTGATTCCCCTCCGGGAATCGAACCCAGGACCTCCGGATCAGGAGTCCATGGCACTAGCCACTAGACCACGGAGGCAGTTTATTGTATATTGAGTGATCTACAAATCATACCTCCATAACCAAACCCTCTCCAAAACCTCTCGTACTCAATAAGATAAGTCTTATTATTGTAGTTAGAAACGAATCAGACTGTAGCGAACTCTGCCACGCTTCTAGGTACACCATACTCGAATATTCGTCCCTTGTTCACTAGTAGAAATAAACCGTATTCATACCTCCAAAACCTCTCGTGCTCAATCAGATGAGTTAGCGACGAATATTGTAGTAAATTCTGCCACGCTTTTCGGCACACCATACTCAAAGATGCGGCCGTTGTTTACTCGTTGAAATGAACCGTATTCAATAGACACACCTCCAAAGCCTCTCGTACTCAATCAGATAAGTCTTATTGTTGTAGTTGGAGACGAATACTATGGTGAACTCTGCCACGCTTCTAGGTACTCCATCCTCGAAGATGCGGCCTTTGTTTACTTGTAGAAATGAATCGTATTCAATAGTCATACCTCCAAAACCTCTCGTACTCAATCAGATAAGTCTTATTGTTGTAGTTGGAGACGAATACTGTAGTGAATTCTGCGACGCTTCTCGGTACCCCATACTCGAAGATGCGGCCTTTGTTTACTAGTTGGAATGACCCGTCGAATTCCCAGTACTTTCGACCTGAAAATTAGAATAAATACTCGTCAGATATACAATAAGATTTATAATTACTGGTAACTGCCACCGTGGTGTAATGGTTAGAGCCATGGGCTCACGATCCGGAGGTCCTGGGTTCGATTCCCAGGGGTCCGACACAAAGTCGATATTTGTTAATTTACATTACATATTATTGACAATGCAGGCTGAATCACCTGATTGCCTTGAAGAAAAAAGATTCCATGCTTCTTAAGCCGTGACTCCAGCGCACCAAAACGTACCCCCGCGGGGCAGAGAGGGGAAGGGTTTCACAAACATTTCCCTTCCCCTCTGTCCCGCGGGGGTATGTTTTGTGTAATCTTTCAGAGCAAGAGTTCACGGCTTTAGGGCACGTCGCTGTCTTTGATAGTAGTCGTACCACAAAACCATGTCAGAGGCCTATTAGCTGTGGTACAGATGGTTTAAAAACTCTGACACCAGGGTTCATAGGGTCGATTGACTCGATACCCACAGGACAGTAGAAAAAGAATTAATTGTTCCTACAGTCTCTGTTAAGTTGCCACTCTATATCTTATTTTTTCTTGATCCTAAATATACCTTAGGTCCTTGGTGCCTTCAGATAAGATGGCTACGGCGGTGGGCGTAATTCTGTCACTTCTGACCTACGAAGACCTCTGACCTAGACTAGAATCAAGACGAGAGCCATTGTAGAAAAGAACTGTAGCGAAAACAGATGGCTCTACATCAAGAAACGCAAGTTCTGAAACGCGTTATCGAAGTTTTCTCAGCGATCTGCAGATATACAAGTTCCAAACATGCCCGGTTGGACTTTGGTCCCATGGTCACAACACCCGACCTGGCGGGTAGCTACCCTTTTCGCATCCATCACTAGGTCAGCTGGCGTCAACAAATAACTCCTCAAGAACTATAATTCTTACCTGAAAATACCCGAAAGTTTCCATTCCTCATTTCATACACCGCTCGTATGGAAGTGACGTGACGGGGAAGACCCCGGAACAGGGAGGTGAAACGCTGCGGGTAGCCCGGCTCGATTTGCTTGCGATTGCGGAGTACCCACACCCACTAAAAAAAATATTTGTAGCACATAATTAAGTAAGGATTAAAAAAGAATTACCCACCTAAACTGAAATAAAATGAAATAGAACAACTTTCCTCAAGAAATATTATACATAGTTACAACATACTTACCATTTATTTGTCCCGACAGTCTGCGTTAAGTTGTATAATTTTTTTTCTACGTCTCTTGGGAATGTTGTTCAGTTTCATAGGATCATCCATCTATTTCACTATGAATACAGGTAGTAATCATTTATTTGTACTGGCAGTCTGTGTTAAATTGTAGCATTTTTTTTTTATATTCCGACCTATGAGAGCCCGATGGTATAGTGGATAGGGCCGCTGCCTCCTGAGCGGGAAATTGTGGTTCGAATCCCACCACGTACCAATGTGTTTTTCGATTTTCGAATTTCATATGTACGTTTATTCGGTGCTTTTTCCGTGCTTCGGGAGGCACGTTAAGCCGTTGGTCCCGGTTAATATCATTTAATACCGTAGATATTAGTCGTTAAGCCATATCAGAGGCCAGTGCTAAGAATTGGCGGCTTGAAAACTCTGACCTAATCTAGGATTGAGTCTGGTTTCCCTTCTGGGTTGCGGAGGTCAGATGGCAGTCGCTCTGTGTAAAAACCAGTACCCTCGCTCAATCCCCTAGATTAGGAAGCCGACCCCGTGAGATACGGGATAAGGCTAGGGAGATGATTCCGACCTATATTCTTTGTGGAAAATTGTTCAGAATCACTCACCTATTTTCCTATGTATACAGGTAGTAACCATTTATTCGTACTGACAGTATGTGTTAAGTTGTAGCATATTTTTCATATTCCGACCTATGTTCTTTGGGGAAAGTTGTTTAGAATCACTTACCTATTTCCCTATGTACACAGGTAGTAACCATTTATTACTTTGCGACACCTAAATGTGCCTATAGACCTAAGTGATATTTGATAGATTACCTCCTCTTCAAAGACGAATATCCTGCCCTGAAGCACAGCAATAGTATCGTAGTTGGTAAAGCAAAGATCCGGGATATCTTCAGACGAATCCGAGTGAGAATCCGCCTTGGTGAAGCGAGGGACTGAAGGCGGGGTGGGGTACGCGAGGGATGTTCGGCTTGACTGCTCTTTGACTGAAAGAATAACATAATTTTACCGACCTGATAACGTGTAGCTGGATCTGCAGTTGACCCGCGACTGTGCCTCGTGCAACCGAGTCGAAACGTCGGAACAAATGGTAGGTAAATTCCCTATGATTTTACCACCAACATTTCATATATGATCGCGAGTAAAATAAGTAAAATGAGTAAAAATAATCGCGAGAGCTGAAAAAGTTATACGGAAGTATATAAAATCACGCCTATATCTTTTGTGGGTTAGACAAATTACAGATATCAATTAGACTTAGACTTTTAGTGACAGGTAGGTATTTCAACACTGTGTATTGCCGTAGTAACGGGGTTGGTCCAATCCTATAGTCATTCGACTACTGCCCTTTACAAGATTGCCCGGAAGAGAAATAGCTGACACATGCTGTATTATTGCTACCCTTTTACGTACATACATATAATCACGCCTTTATCCCTAATAGGGTAGGCAGAGCGTAAACGACCTAAACGAAGGTCGTTCTGCCACATCTGGCAAAGTTTTGAGGGTTATTTAAGATAGATTTGTAGATATATTGCCGTAGTGACAGGTTGTCATCCCATCGCCTAAAATACAATATACTGAAACCCTCGGATCCCTAAAGCTCTGGTTTCCTAGAAAAGCGGTGCCGTCATATAGCGGCCGTAATATTACGGACGTAAAAATACGGCCGTCATTACGGTGATGACATGTGGAAAGTTCCACCACCGTTATAACACGTCAAATGAAAAGTATCGACAAATTTGTATTAAATATTGCTCCACCGCTATCAATAAAACGTTCACAAAACTGTCGGACACCGACAAGACGGCCGTCATGCAAATGGCGGCACCGCTTTTTGACGTTACGGTGTCAGTTACCGTTCTCTAGGAAACCGCGCCATTTTGTTTCTGTAGACAGCGTTCTTGTGACGTCATTCACCGCTATATTACGGCCGCTATATGACGGGACCGCTTTTCTAGGAAACCAGAGCTTTAGCTGGTTTTTACAGTATGCCCGGGAGGAAATGCAGCTGGCACGTCCTATGTTTTTCTTTCGCTCCCAGTCCAGCATGGAAGAAACTCTACCTAGATGCTACCCTTTTATATGGTCAATAATTATTTTCTAAAGACTTACAGTAGAGTTCGTGCATTCCCAATATGTCGTCCGTATGCAGCCTCTCAACGGGCACTTGGTAGTATGGGTACATCACCGATTCCTGATAAATATAAAAATTGTGGGTACAATCATCATCTCCCTAGCCTTATCCCGTATCTCACGGGGTCGGCTTCCTAATCTAGGGGATTGAACGAGGGTACTGGTTTTTACACAGAGCGACTGCCATCTGACCTGTACAATACGACACAAAAATCTTTATTGCAAAAATAAACAAATACCTTGTGGCCTTATCGCTAAAACAGCAATTTCTACCAAGCCCATAACAAACACACTCAAAATTCAAAAACAGCCTTTACACAAGCCGCAGAAACGAGCTGGCAGCACGAAAATCAAGAGCTATGTAACCCTGAGTTGCGCGACCTCTCGCGGCATGCTGCCGGCTCGCCCGGCAGTGCTGCCGACGGCTCTGTGTGTTGGCAGCTGAATATTACCTTGACTGACGAGTGAGACAGTCCAAGCGCATGCCCGATCTCATGGACGGCCACAGCGAAGAAGTCCGTGATGTCCTCATCCTCCTCCTCAGGGTCTGAGCCCCACAGCTCGTCATCATCAAAGTGCATTGACCCGTGGGGTGGAGCGAACGCGTGAGCCACCACGCGACCGGGACCGTCGAATGGGAACCTAGAAATTCAAGGAATTATCATTCCCTTTTCTCCAAGATCACAAGAACGGACCCAGCACAGCTGACCGCATTATCATTATCGTAATTAGGGCTCCAGTTCACCCACTGCCCCTGCATAATCTTCTCTTTCTCTTCATATTCTCTTAGTAGCCTTTACTATGTCGTCAACGTATGTAACTGCGGGACGTCCAACACTTCTACGACCTTCTCTTTGGCCACCACTCCATGAAAGTTCTGGATATCGAAAGGCGTGTTGACGAGGCTAATTGGTATGGCAAGACAGGTGGTTAGACAAGGTGTTGGCCGGTGGAGCAAAACAATCCGACCGCAATGAGAAGTCACAACTCTTCTCCAGCTTATAAAAGCTACTCTATTTGAGAGGTCAACTAAACTTAACAAACAGGTGCCAAACGCTGTTTTCTTACCATAAAAAAGAACCTTTTCTCCCGCTTGCACTTACCCATATATAATTATGTTCTTTATTACATTAATATACAAGAAATGAAGTTTCCAGAAAGGTATACAAAGGCGAACTTATCTCTATGAAGAGATCTCTTCCAGCTAACCTACTGGCAGTTGAGAGAATGAGAAACATTTTAAGGGCAAGACAAATACAATGCAATGTAAACTAAAAATTACTCAAAAATACATGAAGTAGAACTATTAATACATACATACATAAAATCACGCCTTTATCCCTTACGGGGTAAGCAGAGCGTAAAACGCCTCCTAAAAGGCGATTTCGCCACGTGTGACATATATTGAGGGCAATTTTAGATTGTAATGTGCATTGCTGTAGTGACAGTTTGTCAGCCCATCGCCTAAATTACAATACACTGTAACCCTCGAATCCCTTTTGCTGACTTCTACAGCATGCCCGGGAGGAAGGGCAACTGGAACATTCTATGTTTTTCTTTCTCTCCCAGTCCAGTATGAAAGATAGAACTATTAAACGTAAAAATTATAAATCAATAAGGTTAAATCAAACAATACATACATATCTAATACTTATATATCGTATATATACGTACATGCATAATAGATACATAAATTACAATACATAAATACATACATTAAACTACTATATACTTCCATGCTGGACTGGGAGAGGTAGAAAAACATAGAATGTTCCAGCTGCCCTTCCTCCCGGGCATGCTGTAGAAGACAGCAAAAGGGACTCGAGGGTTACAGTGTATTGTAATTTAGGCGACGGGCTGACAACCTGTCACTATGGCAATACACATTACAATCTAAAATTGCCCTCAATTTTTGTCAGACGCGGCGAAAGCGCCTTTTACGAGGCGTTTAACGCTCTGCCTACCCCGTAAGGGATAAAGGCGTGATTTTATGTATGTATGTATGTACATTAAACTTGTTCAGATAAGAAGTGCTCTTTTAATCTCTTTTTAAAAACGTAAATAGACGGACTTTCTTGAATACATTTTCGAAGTTTACCCATCACCATGATCTCCACTAGCAAAGGACACCTGTATATCAGCAGGCCCTTCTTCCTTCACAAACATCAAGCCACCATGAGGAGCCCAAACTTCAAACCCATCTGCCATCAGCTCTTCCACACGGGACTTGTCCAAGGTACTTGAGCCATTGAATATTCTGAGGGAAAGAAAGGAAATAATGCTCACGAAAGGCTTTGATAACTGTGAAAACTTGGTTCAGTTTACTTATACCAGGTGTAAGGGACAGCGTCCCGCAAACTGATAGGGGTTGCTCAGTCAACGACACTAAACAACTATCAGCAGGATTTCTTTTTTCATGAAGTGTAAAAAATAATAAACTTTTTTTTTTATAATTTACTTTTCCAAACAAAATGTTCACCTCGATCAGACAATTTGTATGGATAAGCCATTTACACCTGGTAGATGTCTAGTTTCGTAAAAAAAAAATACGTCTGTACATTTTAAGAGTCATGCTCATTTTGTGATTTGTAGATTATGCGTCAAAGATCGATGTGTATTTATATGGTATTTCTTTCTTAATTTAATTGTAAACAGACAACTAAGTAAGTGAAAAGATCCTGCTACTCCATAGGCTCCAAAGTACAAACAACTGTACGTCTTTACCTGTAAGTGATGTATTTTTTGTCCCATCCCTGCTGCAAGACATATCTGCGACTTCTGGCCGGCGAATTTTCAATGTCCTTTACTCCGCAGCGCTTCTTCTTGAAGAGCTGGAAAAGGAAACATGAACCAGCCCATAAACTCAGCTATAAAAGACAGAATAGCTTATCTAGCTGTCTGTCCCTGGTTACAAACATTTCAAAGTCGCCTTGTGATGTCGATGATCGATTCTTAGGTCACAAAATGTTCCCTTCGCAAAAATAAATAATATAGTGAGCCAACTAAAAATAATTTTGAATTTTCAAATGTTTATTTTGCGAAAGACCGTTATGAGAAAGGGACATTTTGAACCGAGGTACATTTCGCGAAAGAGACATTTTGCTACGACGTCCATTGCATGTTTCCAAAACCTACTTACACTCCTGGTTTCTTTATCCAGTACTCCAGACTGCGGCAAGCCAGCGAAAGCCTGCATCTTCTTCAGACCTTCGGAGACCGATTGAGCAGTGTAGACCGGCTCGTTGTCAGCGTCTCCTCCGGCAAGGTAGCCATATTTGACCATAAATGACACCTTTGGAAAAAATATAGAAACAGAGTGAACACCCCTACCAGGATTCCGTATAGTGTGTAAGGGGGGCATCTTCCCGCAAACTAATAGGGATCCTTAACTCAGTCAACGAAATTAAACAATGAAACGAAATTAACTTTATAAGCTTTCGCGATTATTTTCACTCATTTTCTTCGTTATCCGGGTCACTCGCGATAAATTTTGGTGGTAAAAATCGCGAGTGACCGGATGACAAGTAAAATGAGTGAAATTAAACAACTTTCACGAAGAAATTGTGCCAAATTTAATAATAATGACTTCCACATACATGGTCGAAGTGCTATTTATCTGGAACAACATAACTGACAGGAACACATAATATCCAAACCCTGAACTGATTTTCATCATTCAAATATTTACATGACCGGAAAATACAAGTAAGTTTTAAAGAAGCATGTGTCAGTTTTATGATATCAAAACAAAAACAAAACTTAACAAGTAACCAATAGTCAGTTGTTATATATTATGAGCACACCATTTCTTAATATAGATAACTCACAGAGATAATGTAATCAAATCAAGTTAACAAAGCACTGACCTCATCCTTGGTAGGCGTCTTTACCTCTTCATAAATGACTCTACATTCCACAAAACACGCAAAGAGAATTAAAAACAAAATTCTCCCGATCATAATGAACCAGTGCACATGTATATAGGAACAGACGACCTTTGACTGAGAGATATGAATGGTTATGACTATGAGTCAAGGGACTTGGTGAATGGCCAGCTTATCAGTGAATATTCGAAGAACGTGCTTTTTCAATACGTTTACAAATGGGGAAGTAGTTCGATTTAACTATAATTTTTCCTCTTTCCCTTATAATGAAAGACAATCTATACCATACCCAATACCCATGTCCAATCCAATATAAGCAAATATAAGGTACCTAATAATTGTTGGCAATACGCTATTTTCTTGCTAGTAAAATAAGCAACTTTTTATAAAATGTAAAAATCGCTTTTTTGTATGAAAATTGAGAGTTATGACGTCACTCCTGTAAATATTGACTACTCAAACCAATAACTTCTATATTTTCAACTCGATACTTAAATCATAAAACCACAGCATTTTATCCATCAGTTTTAAGTATTAACGTTTTGAAGCCAACATGCCTATTATTTAGTAGAAGATAGTGGTATCGATTCGTGGAGGGCACAACTTAACTAAATCTTAACCACTCTTGATTAAAATTATTGCTGTCCCTTTCCGTTCTCTCATGATAGAAATTGACAGGTATAGACTTAAATTAGTTAAGTCGATATTTTTGCAACTACGGAGCACCGAACTACCAGTATCTTCTAAAGTTGTAATAATGTACTATCCCGGATCATCATAACATAACATAACATAAAAATACTTTATTGCACGTAAGAATACAAATCATACAACACAACAGATAACAACAAAAAACAAGTACAACATAGGCGGCCTTATTGCTAAGGTAGCAATTTCTTCCAGGCAACCTTGTGGTCAAAGAAAAATGCGTAGCGGTAAGCGGGATATTGCAAATCTAGTAAAAAATATGTATCCTAAATACATTAGATTACATATAATACATAAATTAGTTACAAGCTCATCATCTCCCTAGCCTTATCCCGTATCTTACGGGGTCGGCTACCTAATCCAGGTGATTGAACGAGAGTACTGGTTTTTACACAGAGCGACTGCCATCTGACCTCTGCAACCCAGAAGGGAAACCAGACCCAATCCTAGATTAGGTCAGAGTTTTCAAGCCGCCAATGGCCTCTGAAATGGCTTAACGACTAATATCTACGGTATTAAACGATATTAACCGGGACCAACGGCTTAACGTGCCTTCCGAAGCACGGAAAAAGCGCCGAATAAACGTACATATGAAATTCGAAAACCGAAAAACACAGTGGTACGTGGTGGGATTCGAACCACGACCTCCCGCTCAGGAGGCAGCGGCCCTATCCACTACACCATCGGGCTCTTTTTTTTTAAATTAGTTACAAGCTACTACATAGATATTGTAAAGTAAACTAATACATAATATATAATAAACTAATACATAAACTAATGGAAGATAGGATAATGCAAACTACAACCAGATCTAGACATCATCCCGGTGAAGCAACATCTCATAAATGATTTCGGTCTCTTGATAAAACCTTCTTGTAGATTTATTTGAGGGGATCCTATGAGGACGAACCTTAGAGGACGAATTCTAAAAAAATCAAGGACATGTCGACACATTGACAGTGAATTTGACTGTACAAATCAAAAATATTTACGTAACAATTCATAATTTACATATTTACGTTTATTATTTAAATACTTTGTACGTATTGATTTTACGATGCCATCATCTCTAACTGATGACCACCATGATTGGCCAGATCAGCGCCACTCCTCGCCGAGCGTCAGGCCATCTACTCACGAAGACCACGAGGGTTATATCTCCAAGAAGGTTTACAGCGTTTCTCTCTCCAATATAAAGAAACACACCGATTATGCTGACTATCATTTCAAGCCTTCGCCGTTTGTAAGTATTACAGACTAAGAGAGACTTCGTAGAACAAGAGAGAGACTTCTTAGGAGACTGTTAAGGGTTGCTCCCATACAAAATGACCACTTCGATCAGATAATTTGTATGGAAAAGCATTTCTTTTTTCATTTCCTGAAATAATATCCTGCTGATAGTTGTTCAGTTGCGTTGACTGAGCAACCCCTATCAGTTTGCGGGATGCTGTCCCTTACGCCCGGTATTCCATGCTAGATTGGGAGCGTTATAAAACGGAAGGTACCAGCTGCTTCTTGGTTAAGCTTTAAAAGCAAGTGGGTAAAAGCAAGGGCGGATTTATGGGAGGGCACGTGCCCAGAACGATGTTTTTTTTTGTACTGTAGAGGTTCCATAACATGTACGGATATACTTGTGCCCGAAAAATAAAAATGCCAGAAAAAAATCCTGGCTCCGGCCTTGAGTAAAAGCTAGTAGAGCGGTTATACGTATTGCACGTGATAACTGACATACCATAACAGCAATACACAGTCCTATGTCTATCTATCATTCCTATCTATCTCGTGGGTGGCCTGAGCCATGGGCTCACGACCCGGAGGTCCCGGGTTCGATTCCCGGCGAGGGACGATGACTTTGTGTTGTTGTTCCCAGATTCGTTAGGACATAGGCGGATAACCTGATTGTCCGAAAAGTAAGATGATCCATGTTGTCGGATGGGCATGTAAATAGTCGGTCCTGCACCTGATTTATCTCTGATTATGTCATTCAATCTATCCCATCAGAATAAGAGATTGAAGGAAAAGAGAGTGTACCTGTGTATAGCGCAAATACTTGGGCACTAAAACTAGTCCCGCGCAGATGGTCGACCTCTGGGAGAATGGCCACCGTCACTGAAAATCGGTTGGGAAGACTATACACATTCCAATCTGATATGCCCCCTAGTCACACGTAGGCTTCGACTTTCTGCCTACCCCGTAAGGAAAACAGGCGTGATTTTGTGAGTCTGACTATCTTGTACATGTAAACTTACTGACAGTTTACCCGTTGGGTGCATGGCTACAACCACAGAGCGGGCGTGATCAATTTGAACGAGGACGGATCCACCATCTTGTTCTACGCCGCTTCAAACTTCGGCATCCTGTACAACTGGACTACCCATCAAATGAAGGTTTTGCAGGGTCACGTAAGTTTCATGGTTTTCCTGCTTTTGCGCAGAACTCGCATGTTTTGCCTACCTACACCCCACCGGTTTCTCATTCCTTGGAGTTACACAAGTCATCATGTGTTTTTAGAGATAGATGTCATGGTTTATCAGCCCGTTATCTCGGTCAGGTGGGGATTTTCGACAAGCCCCGAAGTAGACTGCATTTGCGGTGCAGTGCAAACCATGGCACACCTAACATCGTGCCCGGCATGCCCCAACATCTGCACGCCAGCGGATTTAATGGACGGCAGCTTATCCGCAATACAACTCGCTGATTTCTTGTGTTCCATCAACACGCTAAGAAGAAGAAGCCCGTTATCTACCAGTCTCCTATGCTGGACTGGGAGCGAGAGCAAAATATAGTATGTGCCAGCTGCATTTCCACCCGGGCATGCTGTAAAAACCAACTAAGGGATCTGAGGGTTTCAATGTTTCAATGCTGCCTCCGTGGTATAGTGGCTAGTGCCATGGACTCCTGATCCGGAGGTCCTGGGTTCGATTCCCAGGGGGGAAACACAAAGTTGATATTTGAGAATTTATCACTTTGTGAATTTTTCCCCGGTTTGGTTAGGACATTGCAGGCTGAATCACCTGATTGTCCGAAAAAGAAAAAGATTTTGTGCTTCGGAGGGCACGTTAAGCCGTCGGTCCCGGTCGCTGTCTTTGATAGTGGTCGTTACTCAAAACCATGTCAGAGGCCTGATAGTTGTGCTACTAGGCGGTTTTAAAAAACTCTGACACCATGGTTCATCGGGTCGATAGACTCGTTACCCACTCGACAGAAGAAGAAGAATGTTTCAATGTATTGCGATAATAATTGCGATGGGCTGATAATCTGTTATTACAGCAATTTACCTACAAATATATCTTAAGTAACCCTGAAAACTTTGTCAGCTGTAGCGGAACGACCTTTGTTTAGGTTGCTTACGCTCTGCCTACCTCATTAGGGATAAAGGCGTGATTATATGTATCTACCAGTCAACTAGGGGCCGAAGTAGTTATTAGAATCAGTTGACTATAAATCGCGCTCTATGTAGACACTTTGGCGAGGTCTTTGTCTAGCACTGAATGTCTCATGATGAATTGATGACACAAACGAATTCCTTCCAGCGGCACATGGTGACCTGTATAGCGTCAGATCTGGAAGGCAAATGGCTGGTGACTGCAGACACTGGGGCAGAGAACGTCATCATAATTTGGGACAACAAGGATATCTTCCCCTACCGAACGATCTTCTACCCTCACAGGTTATTTGTAGATATTATTATTTTATGAATGAGTCTTCTTCTTCTGTCGAGTGAGTATCGAGTCTATCGACCCGATGAAACCTGGTGTCAGAGTTTTTAAACCGCCTAGTAGCACAACTATCAGGCCTCTGACATGGTTTTTTAAGTAACGACCACTATCAAAGACAGCGACCGGGACCGACGGCTTAACGTGCCCTCCGAAATCTGTTTCTTTTCGGACAATCAGGTGATTCAGCCTGCAATGTCCTAACCAAACTGGGGAAAAATTCACAAAGTGATAAATTCTCAATTATCAACTTTGTGTTTCCCCCTGGGTATCAAACCCAGGACCTCCAGTTCGGGAGTCCATGGCACTAGCCACTAGACCATGGAGGCAGTGAATTAGTGATTGACTATCAAACAGGGTATTTAGGTATAAAAAACAGCGTACCAGTCAACGAAACTGAACAACTTTAAAAAAGAAAAAAGAAAAAGGCTTTCTTATACACATTGACTGATGATGATGAGGTGATCATGGGAAAGTATTTTCATTTCCTGTAAGAATTTCGTGGTGTAAATAAACCATATTGGGTGTAAGGGACAGCGTCCCGCAAACTGACAGGGGGTGCTCAGTCAAGGACACTCAACAACTTCCACCAGCAAATTCTTTCAAAAAGGGAAACAAAATTTAGCTTTTCCATACAAAATGTTCTTCTTGATCAGACAATTTGTATGGAAAAGCCAAATTTATTTTTCTCATATACATACATACATATACATAAATCACGCCTTTATCCCTTACGGGGTAGGCAGAGCGTTTAACGCCTCGTAAAAGGCGCTTCCGCCACGTCTGACAAAAATTGAGGGCAATTTTAGATTGTAAATACGTATTGCTATAGTGACAGGTTGTCAGCCCATCGCCTAAATTACAATACACTGTAACCCTCGAGTCCCGTTTGCTGACTTCAACAGCATGCCCAGGAGGAAGGGCAGCTGGAACATTCTATGTTTTTATATCACTCCCAGTACAGCATGGAAGAATTATTTTTCTCCCGCTGAAATAATTTCCTGGTGGAAGTTGTTTAGTGTCGTTGACTGAGCAACCCCTATCAGTTTGCGGGACGCTGTCCCTTACACCTGGTATTTCATTTCAGGAACTCAAAGTTGTCGAAACTGGCTATGAGTGGTGATGCTAAGTTTATTCTTTCCCTGGGATATGGGAAGGATGTTGCTCAATTGCATTGGTGGATCTGGTCTTTCGCATTGGATGTACCACATTGTAAGCCATACGTAGTTTTATTAATAATAAACAAAGCGAAAAATGAGTGAGTGATGATTGCATGTAGTGATGATGATGGATGGGACATCATGATAGGATAGCTAGGATCATCTAGGTTCTATAAGCCAAGATTTTTGTATACCTGGCAGAATCCACATTTTGTCAATACTTCTTTTTTGCGTTTTCCCGGCCTGATGGGACCGCTTTCCGGCTATTTCTACTCCAATTTGCCCGGTCTTCGGCTGGTGTGAGATCGTTCACTTCCATATCCGCTTTTTCTTTTCTCAATCGATTATTTTATTTTTACGTTGATGCAACTCAAAAACTACAAGATCTGTCCCCAAAATGAATCTGATTTCAGCAAAACTTGAAGTACCAGGAATAACGAAGGACTCGGTCCTGTCCGTGGAGTTTAACCCACTCAACTCGCACCAGTTCGCCCTGATGACCAAAAGCGAGATATGGATCGGCATCACTGAAGTTAGTAAATTCTTTCTTTATACACAAACTAGCGACCCGCCCCGGCTTCGCACGGAAATTATCAGTGTTTCTCTACTATATTATGCATGTATTAAACATATAAACCTTCCTCTTGAATCACTCTATCCATTAAAAGAAACCGCATCAAAATCCGTTGCGTAGTTTTAAAGATTTATGCATACATAGGGATATAGGGACAGAGAAAGCGAGTTTGTTTTATACTATGTAGTGATTCTTCTCCAGTAGTCTAGTAAATGAAAATAAAAGACAATTTGTATGATCTAAGTGGTCATTTTGTATGGCCATGAAAAAAATTATCATTGTGTATGACCAAAAAAAATAAAATTTACCATTTTCTTTGATTATGAGCAATTTCGGGTTATCATCTCCAACACTCCATATTTACAATAGTACACCATAGGTATACGGTCTTCTTCTTCTTAGCGTGTCGATGGAACACGAGAAATCACATCAAAGCGGCCTAGAATTCAGCCACTTGTATTGCGGATTGACTGCGGTCCATTAAATTCGCTGGCGTGCAAGTGTTGGTGCAGAGTTCACGATGGTATACGGTGAATTGCAAAAAATAAAAATCCATATTGTGTCAATGTCAATAAAAAAAACAGTTCAGAATTCAACTGAAATTTTTGATAAAATTTAACTCGTGGCGTGGATCGGGTTCAGTTCACATACATACATACATAAAATCACGCCTGTATCCCTTACGGGGTAGGCAGAGCGTAAAACGCCTCCTAAAAGGCGCTTTCGCCACGTCTGACATAAATTGGGGGCAATTTTAGATTGTAATGTGTATTGCTGTAGTGACAGGTTGTCAGCCCATCGCCTAAATTACAATACACTGTAACCCTCGAATCCCTTTTGCTGACTTATACAGCATGCCCGGGAGGAAGGGCAACTGGAACATTCTATGTTTTTCTTTCTCTCCCAGTCCAGTATGGAAGTTGTTCAGTTCACACCCCATCACATTTATGTTTGAGATCTATGACATTTTTGCTTTTGCAGAAAATATGGGTGAAGGAAAGAGGAGCTTTAAAGGAAACTGAGAATTACCAGATCAAAGTACGATGTGTGGAGAAGGTCAGCCGTAGATTGTCTGATATCGGGAAACTGACCTGCTTCTGCTTTGTGAAAAATACGCAGGTGATTATTACATATTTACGCTTCTCTTGTAGATAACATCTGTTATCAATAAATATGCGATACCTTTTTACCTGTCCTGTAACCTTTACAGTCCACTCTGGAAGAACTTTGCTGGTATTTGATAATTCTAAGGCCTTTCTGATGATTGTCGAAGAACACGAAACGCATCGGTTCTTTGTTGTTGTTGGTTCACTGTTTCGACTCTTCAGATGCGTAAATGTCCAACTTTCCTTTAAGAATAAGACCCATTTCAGAAATGATCACTTCGACAAATGATTACTTTTTTCCAGATTCTAGTAGGAACCAACCGTGGCATGGTCGCAGTTTACGCTTACACAATGCAGTACAGGCCTGAAGCAGACCCTAGTAACTATGAAAGTCTAAAATATGTCAAGGCTCTGAGACTGGAGAGGAATAGAATTAACGTTATCAAATACGTTGATGAGTAAGTGATTATGAAATCTGGTAGGATAAATCATAGTGTATTGACAAATATTGAGGAATTCCCGGAACGATATTTCAGTCACAACTTTTCGAACGGAACCTATGTATCAACCTCGGATTGATGGATAGATCCTGTGATGACCTGACTTGTTAGGAGCTGTTGAACTGCTGTCCCAACCCAAACCTCAAGCGTAGCTGGTGGGGCAACCTTGGCCCAGTCGTTCAATCAGTAGCTGACGCCCATTGATAGCAATCATGGCTTCAAAACTTGTGAAAGTGTGGTTTTATAGTCTGTGAGATATGTGGCTTCTGTGGTAATCGCTTTACATACATACATATAATCACGCCTTTACCCCTAATGGGGAAAGCAGAGCGTAAAAGACCTAAATAAAGGTCGTTCCGCCACGTCTGACAAAGTTTTGAGGGTTATTTAAGATAGATTTGTAGTGACTTTTGATTGCTGTAGTGACAAATTGTCAGACCATCGCCAAAATTGAAATATACTGAAACTGATCCCTTAGCTAATTTGCACAGCCCGGGAGGAAATGCAGCTGGCACATTCAATGTTTTCTCTCGCTCCCAGTCCAGCATAGAGGAATCGCTTTAATTGTTTGTTAAGGCTGGTGGTGACCGGCAATGGCGGTGGTGAGATCCACTTCTACGATGACCAAATGAAGCTGCTGTACTGGGTGCACGGCTTTACGGTCAGCAGCGTCAGATACCTCAGCTTCAACGTCAGACCTAGGAGCTACATACTACTAGATCCTAAATGTAAGAAAACTTTTGCAACAATTATGACTTTCATTGTAATTCTTCTGGTGTGGGTATCGAGCGTCGATCCCGATGGACTATTTAATAGGACTCAAACAAGTACACCAACCTAGACCGATGGCTTAACGTGCCCTCCGAAGCACGGAATCTTCTTTCTCCCAGACAATCAGGTGATTCAGTCTGCATTTTCCTAGCCAAACTGGGGAAAAAGTCACAAAGCGACAAATTCACAAATATCAACTTTGTGTTTCCCCCTGGGAATCGACCCCAAGACCTCCGGATCGTGAGCCCATGGCCCTGACTACTAGACAACGGAGGCAGTTAAGGAAATATCATTATTCGTTCGCTATCTCACCAGATTTGGAGCAGCTTGTTGAAGACAGACTCGTATCATACTCTTTGAAAAAGCCAAGATTATAACATTCCGAAAACAAACAAACAAACATAAAAACGAACAGTTTACTGGGATTTTGGCTATGGTTGTAGCTTTCTATTTATCTAAACAAATAAATGACCACCTTCAAAATTACGTACCCTCAAATAAACAAAAGCTAAGGACGTAAAAGTAAATCCTTTTCTAGGTAAAAAGATGTGCCCCTGCTGGGAGAGCGTGGTGGTTGAGGCGGACCCTGAAACTGGTGTCATAAGGCAGAAGCTGATGAAGAAGAAGGTCCCCACAGACGTCACCAAAGCTGGACTGCCATTCCTCGTTCGGGACTTTATCGTTTGTAAGCTAATAATTTTGTTTCCGGAGTAGAGCAAATTACAGCAACTAAGAGGTCTCTGCTCTAAGTAAAAAAAAAAGTTTAATGTTATTGGGTCTTGCGGAAGACCAGCGCTTTGAAGGTGTATTACTGAAAGTGTGCACCTTCGCAGCATAAAGCTGAGCTAGACATTTCTGTCGCCTTAGGTTAAGTTTTAATTTTAATATCAATTTTTTATGTTCATGGTGACAAATTAAGATTTTTATATTCTATTCTATTCTCTGAGCTTTTTTTGGAAGAAATGGTGCAAATCCCGAATTATAGGTTGTAAAAGAAATTGTAATAAATGATTTTAATGTCCTTGTGTACTTTTCAGGTTGCTACAAACAAGGAATAGGCTTCGTTGATTTCGTGACAGAAAAGAATAACATAATTTTGAACTATCTGGTATCTCCAGCACTTGCACTCACTGTTCATCCAGAAAAGTAAGTTCAACTTGATCTAGAAGAATTATTAGATTTGATTGACTAAAATTCCTCTTTGGGACTGAAATTCTTTTAACTAATACTTTACATACACATACATATAATCACGCTTTTATTCCTAATGGGCAGAGAGTAAACGACCTAAACAAAGGTCGTTCCGCCACGTCTGACAAAGTTTTGAGGGTTATTTAAGATATATTTTTAGGTATATTGCTGTAGTGACAGGTTGTCAGCCCATCGCCAAAATAATAAAAAAATGGATCGCCATACAAATTGTCTTAACAAGGTGGTCATTTTGTACGGGTAATTAAATTTTTTCTTCATCTCCTGAAAGAAATTCCTGCTGATAGTTGTACAGTTTCGTTGAATGAGCAACCCCTATCAGTTTGCGGGACGCTGTCCCTTACACCCGGTATGTTTCTCCCCAGACATATGGTTTGCGTCGGATACATGGACGGCCACGTGGAGCTCCAAAATTACACCCATCACAAAGTAGTAGCTCGCCAAAGCCTGAGAGATTATTACAAGATCGTGATCCCGCCCAGAGACGAATCAATTCATGGAGATTATAATATAACCATTCCGCGTCTTTCTGTCACATGCCTCCAGTATTCACCATCAGGTTTGCTTAGTCGCTACTTTTGTTCTTGGTAGCAGTGGCGAGGGGTGCAATTTTATCAAGGGTAAGCCAAAGCAAAAAAAGAACATTCGAGTACTTTATAGTTTCGACGTGATTCCGGATTTGGTGGAGGTGAAATTCTTGAAAGGGAAGCCGACGGGAATCGGCTTGTATGGACCCTTCGCCACTGCTTGGTAGGTAGTTATGTGCTATTTATATTAATTATGTATTATTATATTAATACTATATAGTTATAACTATATGTATTATTATATGTATTTATGTAGTTTTATGTATTATTATATGTATTTATTGTATTTTATGATAGTAGGGTTTGAATTGTTCACGCCATATCTGCCTCACTTATGCACTCTCACTACCGTAGGTCAGCTGGAAGAGATTTCTTTTTAGAGATAAGTTGTACCTGTTGTGCTATTGTTTTTTTATGTTTGTGTCCTCTGTATGTTCATGTGTGTGCAATAAATTGTTAAATAAATAAATAAATACCTCATTGATTTCATGGGCCTTGGTTCCACAGGTTATCAGAACTCCCAGAATTATACAACAAAACTCAATTTGCTTTTACTATTTGAGTTCTGAGGCTGGTAAATTAAAGTATGTCAGGTGTCACAGCATCCCGCAAACTGATAGGAGTTGGTTAGTGAACGACACTGAACAATTTCCACCAGGAATTTCTTTCAGGAAGAGAAAAAAGGCATTTCTATACAAAATGTTTACCTTGATCAGACAATTACAATGGAAAAGCCATTTTTTTCACTTACTATTAATAAATCCTGCTGATAGTTGTTCAGTGTCGTTGACTGAGCAACCCTTATCAGTTTGCGAGACGCTGTCCCTTACACCTGGTATATTAGCGTGGATATTTGTGTCGTATTAAAAATATCTTCTTCTTAGCGAGTGGATTCTCGAGCCGAATGACCCGATGAACCCTGGTGTCAGAGTTTTCAAACCGCCTAGTAGCTCAGCTAATTGGCCTCTGACATGGTTATAGTAACGACCACTATCAAAGACAGCGACCGGGACCGACGGCTTAACGTGCCCTCCGAAGCACGGAATCTTTTTTGCTTTTCGGACAATCAGGTGATTAGCCTGCAATGTACTAACCAAACTAGGAAAAATCTCACAAAGTGATAAATTGACAAATATCAACTTTTTGTGTTTTCCCCCCTGGGAATCGAACCCAGGACCTCCGGATCGTAAGCACATGGCTCTAACCACTAGACCACGGAGGCAGTATTAAAAATATAATGATTTCCAGGGTTTCATTTAGCTTGTGGATTGAATACTGGGCAGTTAGTATTTTTAGAGCCCACAACAATTGACGTCCTGACTCCAAAGGCCTTTAAAGACACGAAGCATGCTATCAAGGAAATCGTTTTTAGCCCTGACTCGTTGACACTGGCCTTTTCGGTGAGATGAACTTCAACACACTTTTTTCAACATACATAATATCACGCCTGTATCCCTAATGGATAGGCAGAGCGTCAACGACCCAAAAAAAGGCCGTTACTCCACGTCTGACAAAATTTTGAGGGTTATATGGTTATATATGGATAAATTTGTAGGTTTATTGCTGTAGTGACAGGTTGTTAGCCCATCGCCTAAATTGCAATATACTGAGACCCTCGAATCCCTTAGCTGGTTTTTACAGCATGCCCGGGTGGAAATACAGCTGGAACATCCTATGTTTTTCTCTCGCTCCCAGCATCTACCTCCAGCATGGATGATAAGACTACGACTTTTTTCAACTATGTTCTTTAAAGATTAAGCTTGGGGATAAGTCACTCGTTTTATTTGGTTTCAGGACCAGGGCAAAACCGTCTGCGTCTATAAATACGATTGTGATACGTTGAAATGGAATTTCATTGGCAAACACCGAGCACATTACAAAGACATCAACGCCATCGTGTTCCTACCAGCCAAGAACCCTGATGGAGACTACAAGCTCATTTCTTTTGGAGCTGATCGAATTATGACAGAGTACGACATTGGAGCTAGTTCTAACGAATACTTAGAAATTCTGAGTTTGGACAGGATGGATCAAAGTGCGGTACCGCTGGGGGCTATTGTATGGCCCGAACCTCAAGGCTTGGATCCCGAAAAATGTCACACTCATATGCCTACTGTTCTCGTTTCGAACGATGAGGTGAATATTCATCTTTATGTCCTAATTATTGCATGCTGGACTGGAAGCGAAAGAAAAACATAGAATGTGCCAGCTGCATTTCCTTCCGGGCATGCTGTAAAAACCAGCTAAGGGATCTGGGGGTTTTTGTATATTGCAATTTAGGCGATGGGCTGACAACCTGTTACTACAGCAATATACCGACAAATCCATCTTAAACAACCCTCAAAACTTTGTCAGACGTAGCGGAACGATCTTTGTTTAGGACGTATGTATGAATGATTATATGTATGAATATATACTGACGAGTTTGAAGAACAAGTAAGATGGTTGAGAAGGATCAGACATCATTAATGAGAAAGATGCTTTAGAAATGATAAGTGATAGATAACTCACATAAAAACTACTAATATGATATTTAAAAGTAGAAAGAAAACGCATCCCGCATTATTTTAGACTCAATCGCCTTGCTGCAATAGCTTCCAAGTTACATGATATGTAAACTTTTTACTCGCAGCACAAATATAAGATCGTAAACTACGAGACAACTATGACACTGGCCACATATTTGGGTCCTCGGTTCGAGCACCCGGTCAGGAAGATGATGTTGGTGCACAAAGCGGATGAAATCAAGACGACCCCGTACCTCCTCTTTGCAACTAAAATTGTCATAGGACTGCAGAAACTGCCGCTTGATGGGAATCCGTGGAAACATGTGGGGATGTTGGGACACCCAAATCAGGTACACACATGAATGATTCAGATAAATATAAGTTATTTTTTCTACAAACGTTTTTGTTTGTACTGAGACTATTAAAATGGATAATAATTAAAGATGGCGGCTTAAAAACTCTGACCTAATCTAGGATTGGATTGCGGAGGTCAGATGGCAGTAGCTCTGTGTAAAAACCAGTACCATCGTTCAACCCCCTAGATTAGGTAGCCGACCTGTGACATACGGGATAAGGCTAGGGAGATGATGATGGGTTGTATAGAATAGATATGGTGTTTCGTAGCCTTCCTCTGAAGGGAGATTATGTGGAAACCTATGCTAGCATTGGTCTGCTCTGCATCATGGTTATGTTGAAATGCTATTTTTTTCCAGATTATTACTTTTTGTTTCCGAAATGACAGCGGCAATCTGTTCACCATTGGAGCCAAAGACAACTGCGTTACAGAGTGGAAAGGTAACTCCAGGTAAATCAATTATGTGAATAATCGTGCAGGTAGACCAATCTCTCTGGTTTATTCATCAGAACTTTATTTAAGAAGATTAACCAACCATGCTGGTCTGGGAGCAGAGACAAACATAGAATGTGCCAGCTCCATTTCCTCCCGGGCATACTGTAAATATCAGCTAAGGGATCCGAGGGTTTCAGTATATTGCAATTTAGGCGATGTGCTGACAACCTGTCACTACAGCAATATACCTACAAATCTATCTTAAACAACCCTCGAAACTTTGTCAGACGTGGCGAAACGGCCTTAGTTTAGATCGTTTACGCTCTGCCTACCCCATTAGGGATAAAGGCGTGACTATATGTATGTAACCAGCGATATAATTAAAAGAAACAAGTACCACTGCTTTATTGAAACCTTGATTTGACCCTCTTGCTACCAGATCAGTGGAAAAGACAACGAAACTGGGCGGAGTAGAATTGGACCCTTATTACTGCCTGATAGAGAATGGTAGGCCAGGATGGCTGTTCCAAGAGATCCGAGATCTGTTCTATTACATCCAGATCCTGTGCCAAGGAACCTTCTCACCAGCGATGCGGCGCGTTAAGGATTATATTCCTATAGATTCGCTGCCGGATTTGATGAGGGCTCTCGGATTTTTTCCTACGGAATATGAGGTAAAATACATAGAATCAGTAGGTTTATAACTAGTACAGACACTTGAATATTGTCTACGACAGATTTGACTAGGATGCACTAGCACGTGGCAACGACGGAAAACAGCGGCACTGCAGATAATTACCACGTTTCGAGTTTTCTAATCATACAAGAAAAAAATACATTCCGGACTGGAAGCTATAGAAAAACATAGTGTGCTAGCTGCTTTTCCTTCCGGGCATGTTGTACAAGTCAGCAAAGGGATTCGAAGGTTACCAGTGTATCGTAATTTAGGCGATGGGCTGACAACCTGTTCCTATAGCGATGGACTAAATATTTGTCAGACGTTAACCTATACCCCGTAAGGCGAGACTTAATATGTTTGTACAAGAACAAGCTATGGGCTCTGAATTATCAATTTAAAAAACTTATACCTAACCGTTTTGAAGGTGGAAAACATGCTAATCGAGGCGAAATACGAGATATACAATCGGAAACCTCGGCCGGAGATAGACTTCGAAGAGTTCGTGAAGCTGTACGTCAACCACAGGCCTGCGCACCTGGACAACACCAAGAAGATCAGGACCGCTTTCAAGATCTTCGCGGAGACCAGCAGGAAAGACGGAGATTTTATGCGGAAGGAAGATTTCATTGACATGCTGTGCGGTTATGGTAAGTACTACCTACTTAAATAGGTCATACTAGCGGACACGACAGAAATCCTCCTGCCTGGAAAAACAGCGCCACATATGTGGATATGTTCCTCTCACTCCCTCGTCGCTTCCTTCTCTTACTTTCCCCTCGTCCCTCACTTTCCTTCTCTCACTCCCCTCTCGTCCCTCCTTACCCTCTCGTCTCTCCCTTCCTACCTTTCCTCTAGTCCCTCCCTCCATTCTGTCACTCCCCTCTCTCCCCTACTTTCCACCTCGTCCCTCTCGTTCCTCCCTTCTTTGACTTCCCCCTCGTACCTCGTTTTCCTTTCGTCCGTCCCTCCCTTGTCTCACTTCCATCGCGTCCTTCAACTAAACTGAATAACTTTTACAAAGAAATTCTTATAGGAAATAAAATAAAATTGACTTCCCTATACAAAACAGTTTGTTGCAGGAGCAGATATAGTACATACATACATAAAATCACGCCTTTATCCCTTACGGGGTAGGCAGAGCGTTAAACGCCTCGTAAAAGGCGCTTTCGCCGCGTCTGACAAAAATTGAGGGCAATTTTAGATTGTAATGTGATATAGTATAGTGATATAGTACAGATATAGTAGGTTGTAGTAAACTTATCTTACCTTGCAGGCGAGTGCTACACCCGTGAGCTGGCGTGGTATCTTCTGTCCATCCTCTCGGGGCAGAGCTTTGAGGATCGCGCGGTCTCTGATGAAGAAGACTTCTCATTCTTACCCCCGGTGAGCACCAATCTGTACTGTTTAAAGAACAGAACAATCGTTGTTAATTTGTAGAGTGAATATTATGGTATTATACAGAAAACTGATAGGGTAAATTCATGGTCCGGCACATATCTCTATCTAGCTGAAGTAGAACACAGATTCTCACCATTTTCCATAATGTTTTGTTCTCGCCATGTTTTGCTTGCTAGAGCAAGATTATTCTTTCTGGTTTCTGTTGATGATTCTTCTTTTATACCGGAGTCTTTCGTCAAACAGTTTTCTGTGATAATTCGAGACGTCCAGTTCACTGACTATCGTCTTATGTTGGCGTGGCTTGATCACTGGTCCAGAATTCTAGATCTTAGATTAATACCAGGTGTAAAAAAATGGCGGACCAAACTTGAGGATGTGAACCTACCCAAGAAACTGAACAACTTTCCCCAAGGAACATATAGGTCGAAATATGAAAAAGTAATTCATTCATTCATATTTATTTATTGCGAATCTGACCTCCTATACAAAATGACTTAAGCCGCTGGCACCATTCGTATGCGAGATATTTTTATTTCATATTTCGATCTACGTTCCTACACCCGAAAGTTTAATCAGTTATTTTTTTACACGTTATTTTAATTTACAGAAAATAAAGTTCGGTGAATTTATAACGAATATCCTGGGCATCCCGGACACCGACACCATATCTGAACAGCAGTCTGTGGGGCGAGCGTCTGTGGTGTCAGAGTCTCAGCAAGAAAGCGACCCCGAGGATTCTGATCAAGGCAGTTTCTTCAACAAGATCTTTTATGGATAGAATATTTATATTTGCGATATGTAATAATATCCTGTATTTAATAAAGCGTAGAAATTATTTATTTTAATATAGTTACGATTTTTCTGTGATATAAAATTGAATAAACTCTTTGAATTGTTTATTTTTTTTGTGACTGGGAGCCATAAACCTTGGAGTGTACCAGTGGCCGATAAATGAAATCAAAGAACATTATTGAGTGTACATTCGTAAAGAATTGCTACATAGAAAACTCGATTTGCTGGCCACTGAACTCCTTTAATTAGCACCCTCAATTTGAAGTTTTTTACAACATAAAGTACACCTTTAGTTTCAAATTGTTTATTTATTTAGGCCATAACCAGGAGGCACATGTTTATTATAAAGAGTTTATACGTGGGATGCTAAGAGAGAGAGAGCAAGCTAAAAAAGAGAATGACTCACCAAATACACATTTCTTTCACATTGTTCTTCAAAAACTACTAGTACTTAAAACTGGTACTGACTAGCTGTTGAATTTATTTATATAACCTAAATAATTACTAAGATTTCCTAGTTTAGTGTTTGATTGAAGAACAGGTTAATACAAAAATGTATTATGGTGAAAAAAAAATTTTACTCACCAATATACAGGGTGGAATCTTCAGACCACTCGTCCAGGGAAAGAACCCTAAATAATACATACATACATACATAAAATCACGCCTTTATCCCTTACGGGGTAGGCAGAGCGTAAAACGACTCGTAAAAGGCGCTTTCGCCACGTCTGACAAAAATTGAGGGCAATTTTAGATTGAAAAGTGTATTGCTATAGTGACAGGTTGTCAGCCCATCGCCTTAATTACAATACACTGTAACCCTCGAGTCCCTTTTGCTGACTTCTACAGCATGCCCGGGAGATAGGGCAGCTGGAACATGCTATGTTTTTCTATCTCTCCCAGTCCAGCATGGAAGTCTCTATCTCTCCCAGTCCAGCATGGAAGTCTCTATCTCTCCCAGTCCAGCATGGAAGTCAACCCTAAATAATGAAGATAGCAAATTTTACTCAAAGGAAATATTCACTTATTTTCAAAAAGAAGCAAAATTGCATTCACAGACTTAATCGCCTGACTGACCCGAGAAACGGGAATCGAACCTTGTAAATTCGAAATAAATAACACCCTACATTTTTATAATGTCAATATGTAGTGTCAATAATAAGGAACATTTTGGTTAAACATTGCATATCAAATTTGAGCAATACTATGATTTTTAAATCAAAGCACTTAAAATACTCAAATAGTTTACAATAAGAGTGCAACCCAAAGGTCTTAATAACAATATTTAATGGTCTTCCTTAAATTTACATACATACATATAATCACGCATTTAACCCTAATGGGGTAGGCAGAGCGTAAACGCGTTAAACAAAGGTCGTTCCGCCACGTCTGACAAAGTTTTGAGGGTTGTTAAACAACTCAAATTCAAAATAGATTTGTAGGTATATTGCTGAAGTGACAGGTTGTCAGCCTGTCGCCTAAATTGCAATATACAGATACCCTCGGTTCCCTTAGCTGGTTTGTACATATATATTTTTTACCTTAAATTTAAAACATAATGAATCTACAAAAAATACAGGGTCTTATTTTTTTAGTTTTAGCGGGTTCGATTCCCGCGTGTGGCAGTCATATTTTCATAAATATTTTAATGCAGCTGTTTCTTTTAGAAAATAAGGGAATGTTTATTTTGAGTAAAATTTGCTATCTTCATTATTTAGAATACTTTCCCTGGAGGAGCGGTCTGAAAATTCCACTCTATATGTATTGGTTATCTACATAATTTAGGATTATTATTAACTAGCGACCCGCCCGGGCTTCGCACGGAAATCATATAAACCTTCCTCTTGAATCACTCTATTCATTAAAAGAAACCGCATCAAAATCCGTTGCGTAGTTTTAAAGATCTAAGCATACCTAGGGATATAGGGACAGAGAAAGACGACTTTGTTTTATACTATGTAGTGAAGACAACTTTCGAGTGAGAACTATCTAGGCTTGTGCAAAATTAAAACAAACAAGTTCATAATATGGCAGACCATACAAGACATACTTTATTGCTACTATCATAGTAATCAATTTATGTTAAGTATAATTCCGTTATTACTAAATAAGTCAACACTTTAACTTAAATAATTAACTCCGTTGTTCAAAAAATATTTACAGTTGAACAAAATTAATTTTCTCTCACTCACAAGCACACATATTTGCAGAGAACTAAAATCTTCTATTAAATAAGTATCAGGAGAACTCTGACACCAGGGTTCATTGGGTTGTTCCACTCGAGAATCCACTTGTGAAGGCGAATGATAATGCTATTGTACTTTTTAAATTGTAGAAACAGATTTGGCAAATCTAGATCAATTCTTGTTCTAGTATCTGAAAAAGAATTAATATAGATTTGCCATCTTTCTTCATTTTAGCCCGTTATCAACAAGTTTCATATAGTTTTCATACTATCTAGCAATTTAAGGTAAATTGAAGTAAAATCATCATAATGTTCAAGATTTTAGTTCCCTGCTCAAGCTAAATGCAAGCTTATTTTAATAAATACAGTTATTTCACATTTTCCACATCACAATATTGCTTGAAGTCACAGGCAAACTAGTAAAAGAAGACTGTGCTTGTATAAAAATCTTGCTTCTAACGTTATGGTCAGCCTCTGTTATATTTTATGGTAAAAATACAATTCCTTCTCTGCTATGTTTATCAACGCACAAATATCCATAGTCTTCTCCTGCTAGTTTACATATGCATAGTCCATCAACATCAATCTGATACCACTTTTTGTCTGTATTAGCAAAAATGCTAGTGTCCATGCACTTTTAGGTGCTTTTCTTTGGGGCAGTGTTTCAGTCGGTTTTTAACCGCTTTGCCGGGGTCGTTGTACCACTGCTCTGTGAATTGGAGTCTTCAGAGAAGTTCAGGTGGGTTGAGGAGAACTCTGTTGGGCCTTGGGAATCACTAACTGTTGAAAAGCCTGAAAATACATGTAAATATAAATTAATTTAGAGTTTTTTTAAGGTTATTTTTAATAGTTAAAATTCTGTAGAATATAAATTAAAGCAGCTATTACTGTGATTCGCTCATTGTTTGAATAAATAAACATGTCATATGAGTTAGGATCTAGCATCTTGGGGGTAATAAAAATGGCTGCCAAACTATGCTAAAAAGTTACCAAATATTATAACTTCATGAAAAGTTTTAAGCTACTTACATGTGTTGGAGTCTTCAGCAATGCCAAAGTTGGAGTTGGAGTTGGAAGAGTCGTTCGTTTTCTTTGGCGTTAAAGTGTTCTCTTTATTTTCACGTTTAGCCGCATGTTTCTTCTTTTGCTCATTTGTCGATATCGGCACCCATTTGTAAATTTTCATGGTCGTCTCCCCTATTGTGACCCATTTTTTCTCCCTACAAGCAAATATAAAAGTTAAAACATGAAACTTTTATCACAAGAACCAAAGAGATAAAATTATTCTCACCAATGGCGAACTTTTTCAACAGCTTGCATGACCCTTTTGATATCATCTTTCACACGATTTCTCGTTTCTGCACGCACAGAACGGGACATTGTTAGTAGTTTTATTTAAGTGCAGTTACAAACAATTTTTTCACTATATTTGTGTGCCTGCACAGCTTCAAAACACAGAACTTTGCAATACAACTCAGAAAGAAGCGATTTTTCTATTCATCCGCCATTTGTTGACAGCCAGCGTTGTGATGAGAAAATTGAGAAAAAGAGAAGAAATTATGAGTGCGAGAGAGAAAGAAGAGAAGGGAAGGGGAAAAACGTTTTGCTCCATAATTTTTTAAACGACTGAAAATGATAAAATTAAGAAGACGTTCAAATAGGTCAAATAAGTATTAATGTAAAATAAATTGAGTTTAATTTGTATTACTCTTTTAACATATTTTTCTTATTTCCTTATTTTGCTTCGTTGCTCGTAAACATAGCGAAACGCTTTAATAAAATTTGTCTATGATTGAGAACGACCTTGAAACTGTCTATGTGCTCTACGTATTGATTGGTGATTTCATGTCAAGGTAGCCTTCTCATTGGTCAAAATTTGAAATTGGTTAAAGTGAACGAATGAAATTTGATTGACGTGACAGTGAAAACGGATTATTCATGAAAGATCTAATTTTTGGAAATGAAAACAAAAAGATAGAAAAACCGATGAAAAATTGGGGAGATTTCTTTCAAAAATATTAATTAGAATTAATTAAAAACCGATCTAAAATGAACACAATGTTACTATAAAACTCAGGTAAGATCTTGATATACTTTATAGCCGTTTAGTTACTGAAAAATGGGCATGAAGGAAATTGTAGGAGCTGGATTTTGGACAATCAATTCGGACTTATATTTAGCGGCTGTCAGTTGTTTTACGTCTTATCGTATTTTTCTTACTATTTTCTTTCTATAAATATCACTATTTATGTGTGTAAATTTACATGCGGCTGCTCTGCAGGGATGCACCTCCGTAGCGATGATGCAACGAGATGATAAGGTGGATTTTAATAACATTACGTACAGTGCCTATGCTTCAGTACTTTTTTGTTTGCTTTTTCTCTTCTTTCTTCCCCTTTTACTTTCGATCTGCTCCTGATCTGAATGTTTAACGCACTAAATCAGGTCGCAAACATAACCTCAACACAGTTCTGATGGTAATTTGTAGTACAGTAACCACACTTTATCCTAAACCTTTGGCCTCTCACAGAGATTTTTTGGTACAGAAACTGTTTCCAGATGAATGGACCACATAATAAGAATAATTATAGTCGTATTGGGTCAATTTGATGTGCTCAATTACTTCTAGGAATGCTTTCACATTGCTGCACTATTTATTGCTAATTTGCTTCCGTTGCACATGTTTACGCGTTATTTTTTGTTGCAGTCGTACCCTGCATGTTGTGTTTGAAGCGTAGAACTGGTATCGTGACTATATTGTTGGCATTGTCTGCCATAAGGTTCTCCTAACGACAACCGTGCTTTCCTTCCCGTATGGCTGCGTATGTTAACCGTACGATATCGATGATGGCTGGCGACGGGCCCCACAACGTTGCTACACTCAACAACGGGGCTGTCCGTGTCAACATGTCCAATGTGGATTCACCGCTCCAGATTTTCGTTCGGGCAAAGAAGAAAATTAATGATATTTTCATTGAAATTGATGATTATGTCAAGGATGCAGTCACTTTCATGCATGGTAAGTTCTTATTTTATTTTATCATAGTAAATAGTACTGGCTAAATAAGAAGAAATAGTAAACTATTCACTAAAAACTACATTTTGTACTTGTACATTAATAATTTTCTTGTTTCTTACTAGATTCTAATCAGAAAACTATTTATTATTATTTTTATTATGTTGGTATACTTTTCAGGGGATTTCTATAGTATACTGCCGCACGAATTATAGGTTTTTTTGTCGACCTAAAACAAAGAAACATACTTATAAAGCAAAAGTTGTTTCCAGGTGGCAATAAAAAAAATACCTAACACCCCGAAGGCTAAGGCTCCGCTCCGCTACGCTTCGCTTCGCCTTAGCCTTCGGAACCTAACCTATCCGTGTCGGGGTGCCCCGAATTAGTTCTGTCAATATAGTACTTTTGAAACAGAAGTTGTTTCCGGGTGGCAATAAAAAAAATACCTAACACCCCGAAGTCTAAGGCTCCGCTCCGCTACGCTTCGCTTCGCCTTAGCCTTCGGAACCTAACCTATCCGTGTCGGGGTGCCCCGAATTAGTTCTTAATAATTCATATCTAAAAAACTACAAGTTTCCTAACGATAATATTTTGGGATTATAATCTTACATCATCTAGCTAACTACTAATATAATCATTATCAACAGATTCGTGCGGCAGTCTACTATAGCCAACCCCTTTTCAGTATCACGGGCCCACAGGGACCCGGTCCTTTGAGGCATATGTGGGGCCGAAGTATTATTATGTTGGTATACTTTCCAGTATCACAGGCCCACAGGGACCCGGTCCTTTGAGGCATACGTGGGGTCAAAGCCAACAGCACAGAGGCCTTTTTATACCAAATAATGTATAGTGATGTGTACATCATTATATTATTATTATTATTTTTTAGACGGACAGGCAGTTGGAACAACTGATGTTTTGTGTCATGTTTGCTAGTATGTTTTTGAAGTCTCTGAAAGAAATAAATGTCTATAGTCTATAAAGTATCATTTTATTGTTAAATTTATAGAAGGTTGGGTCAATATGTAGATAAAATCTGAGACCTAAATCTTAACTTGATTATATATTGATAGTGTAGTATCATTTTCTATTCTATTCTATCATGGTATTGTTTTTCAATAACATAAAATTTTATAGTGTGCAAAACATTACAAGTATTACGTATTATGGGCGGTTTACATTAGGACAGTTGTAAGTACAGTGCATAAGTTGATAAGTTGGCTTTCAAGTGGATGTTTACTTAGTTCCAGTACCTGAAAGTGTATACTGTGCATATTATGAAGATAAATGGCTACCCTGTAAGGGATAAAGGCGTGATTTATGTATGTATGTAAATATCTTAAAAATTTCTATACCAAAAATTTACACATTTTGATATAATTCAGGCTCAACTTATATGTGCTATTGCATTCACAAGACCAAGTAATTCCAACAAGGTTTTATTTTCCCTTTAACAACATAGTTCCAATATGGCTACATTGTAACTTTAACGCAACCTTTATATTTCCCCATAAAAATCACAATGTTGAAAATTGTGCTACGTTCAGCTAAGGGATTCAAGGGTTTCAGTGTATTGTAATTTAGGTGACGGGCTGACAACCTGTCACTACAGCAATATTCCTACAAATCTATTTTAAATAACCCTCAAAACTTTGTCAGTTGTGGCAGAACAACCTTTGTTTAGGTTGTATACACTCTGCTTACCCCATTAGGGATAAAAGCATGACTATATGTATGTATGTTTTTGGCTACTACCTAGTTTGATTGTAAGTATATAATAAAGTATCAGAACAATTAAATGGGTAGAGACCTTGTAAACAATTACTCTCAGTACCAAATGTAATGTATGAATAGGCACTTGTAATGCTTTGTGGTTAATGGGTTTTTGTACATCCATGTCAGGATTATAAACTGTGATTATATGGGCCATGCATGTAGGAAAAAAAGAATATCTTATTTTCAATTTCTATACATATGATGTGTAGCAAACTGCAGAAAAGAATATTTGTAATCTTGCATTGTAAAAAAAACATATATACATACATATAGTCACGCCTTTAGCCCTAATGGGGTAGACAGAGCGTAAACGATAGGTCGTTTACGCTCTGTCTGTGCGTACAGTGCAACAAAGGTCGTTCCGCCACGTCTGACAAAGTTTTGAGGGTTATTTAAGATACATACTTATAATCACGCCTTTATCCCTAATGGGGTAGGCAGAGCGTAAACGACCTAAACAAAGGCCGTTCCTCCGCGCCTGACAAAGTCTTGAAGGCCATTCAAGAAAGATTTGTACGTATATTGCTGTAGTGACAGGTTGTCAGACCATCGCCTAAATTACAATATACTGAAACCCTCAGATCCCTTAGCTGGTTCTTACAGCATGCTCGGGAGGAAATGCAGCTGGCACATTCTATGTTTTTCTCTCACTCCCAGTCCAGCATGGAAGATTATATATTTAAGATACATTTGTACGTATATTGCTGTAGTGACAGGTTGTCAGCCCGTCGCCTAAATTGCAGAAACCCTCAGATCCCTTAGCTGTTTCTTACAGCATGCCCGGGAGGAAATGCAGCTGGCACATTCTATGTTTTTCTCATGAAAGAAATATTATCAATCAAAAATATGGGATATTAGCATTATATAGAATTTCTATATAATTTACTTTATGTTGAAAAAAGTTAAAAATCGTATGCATGAGATACGATCGCTTCACTGCTGTGTGGTTTTTCTTGCTGATAACTACAACAATGCAACATTAGCCATTTATGAGTACATACGTCGTCAATGGATTACTGTAAACACGCTGTTAGTAAATAACATACGAACGTTTTCCGTGCTTCGTAATGTACGGCACGGAGGTGTCGCCCATCGCAGATATTTAATATCGTCAAAGACTTCTTTCATGCTGGACTGGGAGCGATAGAAAAACATAGAATGTGCCAGCTGCATCTCCCGGGCATGCTGTAAAAACCAGCTAAGGGATTTGGGGGATTTCAGTGTATTGTAATTTTGGCGATGGGCTGACAACCTGTCACTACAGCCATATTCAGATCTATCTGAAATAACCCTCAAAACTTGTCAGAAGTGGCGGAACGACTTTGTTTAGGTCATTGACGCTCTGCCTACCCCATTAGGGATATAGGCGTGATTTATGTATGTCAAAGACCCATCTAAACCACCCAGAAGCCGTAATTTTTATTCGTCGAATCGAAATTCGAGGGAACATTCGCTGCAATATTGTATGCAAACCGCATGCGAATGTTACTTTTTCGTATTCGCAGAGTATTTAAGTTCGAATAATTCAAAAATGCGGCTCCAGTAATAGTTTGTCAGGTGGCTGGCGTTCACTGTGATAAGAGTGGTCGCCAAAGTTTGACCTTCACTTGTACTCACGCGCAGATATGTCAAGATTTTTGATCAGACGATTTTCTCAGCTTCAGATACACAAGTTCCAATTATGTCCGATTGAACTTCAGTTCCCTGGTTACAACACCCGTCCAGGCAGGTAGGTATTTTATTATGCGGCGCCGTTTCTACGCTAGGCTAGAGTCGTTACGTTACGAAATAAACAATTCTAGGAGTTACATGTTGAGGCCAGTTGGCGAGTGATGAGATATGGAAAAAGGGTAGCTACCTGCCTAATAAAGTGTTGTGACCAGGGAACCGAAGTCCAACCGGGCATATTTGTAACTTGATAAAACTTCGATACCGCGTTTCAGAACTTGTGATTTAGTTATGGCGCCATCTATCGGCTACAAATTGTTTACAAATGAAGTTCAAATTGCAGCTGTATCTGGCGAGAATGGCATCGCATCAGCACAAGACCTGGCCAACATCGAGGGCTACGTCAACAAGGTGCAGGCTATACGAGAGGTCCTCAAGCGAGATCACATGAAAGTGGCCTTCTTTGGCAGGTGAGGAAACTTAAATATTCCAGGGCTATTTAATACGAAACATGCCCTTTCCCATGCTGGACTGGGAAAGAAAGAAAAACATAGAATGTGGTGGCGTGCTGTAAAAACCAAGATCCGAGGGTTTCAGTATATTGCAATTTAGGCGATGGGCTGACAATCTGTCAATACAGCAATTTACCTACAAAAATATATTAAATAACCCTCAAAACTTTGTCAGACGTTCTGCCTACCCCATTAGGGATAAAAGCGTGATAATATGTATGTATGCATCATGCCCTGCTGGCCCCTACAACTGCACGTAGGAAGACCTTACAAAAGCGGCTGATAATGCTGTTAACGTGGCCAAATTCTGGGCTGCAACAGTGTTGCGTCTGCAATCGACACGCTAAGAAGAAGAACCGACAAACATGTGTTATTTATATTAATAAACCACACTCGTAGCCGTGTGCTTGTATCGTTCCATGGCCACTGGTGAATTTCATTTAAACCTTTCTTATTTCTTCTTTTTATGTGCAACCTTGCAACTTATTTTCCCACTTTTATTATTATTATTAAATTCTTTATTGTTTCAAGAATTAGACATAAAAGTAAAAAATTTAAACAATTGGCGAAACTTTTGGCTGGAGTTTGGATTTAGATAACCTAAAATCTTCGTCTGCAGTAGTATTCCCACAATAGTAGTCCTAATTTGGACTGACTGAAAGTGACCAAACTTTAGTTCTTTTATGTATATCAATATCCTTGCCGCCTACATTTAACGAAGCAAATTCGCACCACACCGATTCTTTCATCTCTGTTTCAATCCCTGTTTGTCGTGCCCCAGGACAAGCAACGGCAAAAGCACAGTGATCAACGCGATGCTGCACGACAAGATCCTGCCCAGCGGGATCGGGCACACCACCAACTGCTTCCTGCAGGTGGAAGGCTCGGAGGGGGACGAGGCGTTCCTCAGGACCGACGGCTCCGAGGAGAAGCTTAATGTCCAGGTAAATGCGTGGCTTAATAGTTTTACCGTGGGCACAAGGGTATTTTTCGCGGTCAAAAGTAGCCTATACCAGACTCCAAGTTATCATCTATCGCCCTGCCAAATTTCATCAAAATTGGTTCAGCGGTTTCGGCGTGAAACAGTCACAAACAGATAGACAGACGAGAGTAACTTTCGCATTTAGAAACGGCAAAAGCACTACCAACTGCTTCGGAAGGCTCGAAGCGTTCCTTAAGACTGACGGCTCCGAGGAGAAGCTCAATGTTCAGGTATTTTATTTGATTGGAATGGGTTTACTCTTGTCGTGGCTCAAGTGTAGGTCAGGGGCGACAGTGATGGAGACGATAGAGTGAGCTCACCCAGAATACCCTTGTTCACTCTAACTTTTAAGTTTTGGGGGTTTATGCAGAAAAATATGATTACCTACAGTGGTGAAGAGTGCCCGATGGTGTAGTGGATAGGGCCGCTGCCTCCTGAGCGGGAGGTCGTGGTTCGAATCCCACCACGTACCAATGTGTTTTTCGTTTTTTCGAATTTCATATGTACGTTTATTCGGTGCTTTTTCCGTGCTTCGGAAGGCACGTTAAGCCGTTGGTCCCGGTTAATATCGTTTAATACCGAAGACATTAGTCGTTAAGCCATATCAGAGGCTAGTACTAAGCATTGGCGGCTTGAAAACTCTGACCTAATCTAGGATTGGGTCTGGTTTCCCTTCTAGGTTGCGGAGGTCAGATGGCAGTCGCTCTGTGTAAAAACCAGTACCCAAGTTCAATCCCCTAGATTAGGAAGCCGACCCCGTGAGATACGGGATAAGGCTAGGGAGATGAGTGGTGAAGAGTGCAATTTTATCGAGGGTAAGCCAAAACAAAAACAAAAAGCATTAAGCACTTTATAGTTTTAACGTAATTCCGGATTTGGAGGAATTCTTAAAAGGAAAGCCGACGGGAATCGGCTTGTCAATTCAATTCAATTTATTGCTTGTTTTCATGTACAGAGTTAAAGGTCTTAAATATAGGTATAACATGGCATAAGTACATGAACCCTGTTTAATAGGGCATTACAAATTGGTGGCATGCAGTTTTTACAATATAAATCGCGAAAATGTTATTGATAGAGGCATTATATCAAATTTAAAAGAATAAAAATGAAATTCGTATTTAAATAGTTACCTAAAATTGTATGGATCCTTCGCCACTGTTACCTATGATTAATAAACAAAACATCGCAAAGTACATAAATGTTTTTGACGAAAAACATAAGTTGACCGACAACAAACAATGCCAAGTTGTTTTTATTTTTGTAGGTAAATAAACACAAAACGTGGGCTGTAAACAAATCTATTGGTTACTGGAACGATTCCATAATTCTTTCTGGCTATTTGCCTACAGAGGGGCCGATTCGGTTAAAACACGATTTAATAAAATCTTAACTTCTTCTATCGAGTTGATGACAAGACGACACCTCACCTTAAACTTAATTAAATTGATTACGGTCCCTTTTTCTTCTCTCATGTTAAAAATGAACACGTATAGATTACCTTCCATGCTGGACTGGGAGAGATAGAAAAACATAGCATGTTCCAGCTGCCCTTCCTCCCGGGCATGCTGTAGAAGTCAGCAATAGGGACTCGAGTGTTACAGTGTATTGTAATTTAGGCGATGGGCTGACAACCTGTCACTATAGCAATACACTTTTCAATCTAAAATTGCCCTCAATTTTTGTACAACGAATTTTTACGAGGCGTTTATCGCTCTGCCTACCCCGTAAGGGATAAAGGCGTGATTTTATGTATGTATATATTTATAGTACTTTTCTCCTGCAAATTGTAATACCGAATCGCTCCCTATATATGACATTTTCAGCAGTTAATTTTATTTATTTTTCCACTTGTAAGAAAGTAACAGGACGAAATGTTAAATTAGTTTAGAAATGTTTTACCCGGAACAAATGTGTTTACACGAATATTGAATATTTTTTAGACTTTTGAGCGATATTCTTTCAAGCACGCTATACAGAATATAAATCAGCTTACTACAAACTAAACAAAACTGAATAACTTTCATGTAAAAGATCTTCACCACCCCATACAAATAAATTAAAATAATGAAATAAGGCTGGAAGAGATCACTTATAGAGATAAGCTCGCCTGTTGTTCAATTTTTTAAGTTGAACTGTATTTTGTTGTTTTTTCAGTTTTGACGATTTGTACGCGGACAATTATTTATTTTATTTCCCGAAAAAAAAAACTTTTTGATAATTGTACAGTTTCGTTAACTAAGTAACTTTCCAGTTTCCTCACACCCTGTATACTTTGGCTTAAATTCCGCTACTCTCGATTCTACTGTTTCTATTTTAGGAAAATTCTCTCATACCTATTTCTGAATAGGCAGTTGCTAGAATGTTTTATGAATGAAATATGTACTTGTCTATGCTGTATAGCACTTCTGGCAATAAACATTGTGTCATCTACGTATTATTTTAGTGACGTGAATGGAATCTAGTTACTTAAATACATACATAGAGTCACGCTTATTTACAAGCGTAAATACATAAAATTACGCCTTTATCCCTTAAGAGTAGGCTAAGCGTCAACGAGCCAATAAATCATCCGTAAGGGATAAAGCCGTAACGTGACTTTTCTTCCATGCTGGACTGGGAGAGATAGAAAAACATAGAATGTTCCAGCTGCCCTTCCTCCCGGGCATGTTGTTGAAGTCAGCAAAAGGGACTCGAGGATTACAGTGTATTCTAATTTAGGCGATGGGCTGACAACCTGTCACTAAAGCAATACATATTACAATCTAAAATTGCCCTCAATTTTTGTCAGACGTGGCGAAAGCGCCTTTTACGAGGCGTTAAACGCTTTGCCTACCCCGTAAGGGATAAAGGCGTGATTTATGTATGTATGTATGTATGTGACTTTATGTATAAAGCCTGCTACACACAGTGCTGTCGGCACGGCCGCCGGCTTTGCCGCGAGAAGCCATGCGGTTGGAGGTCGGCGGGCGGCTCAAGGTTACTTAGGGCTTGGAGTTAAAGTTAAGTTTCGTGCGGGCTGCTCATTTCTGCGGCTTGTGCCGGCGTCATGTGTGTAGCAAGCAGCCTTACGGAAAATTTTCTGTAAGTATGTTTCTTCCATGCTGGACTGGGAGCGAAAGAAAAACATAGAATGTACCAGCTGCATTTCCCGGGCATACTGTAAAAACCAGCTAAGGAATCCTAGGGTTTCAGTATATTGCAATTTAGGCGATGGGCTGACAACCTGTCACTTCAGCAATATACTTACAAATCTATCTTAATAACCCTCAAAACTTTGTCAGACGTGGCGAAACGACCTTTGTTTAGGTCGTTTACGCTCTGCCTACCCCATTAGGGATAAAGGCGTGATTATATGTATGTAAGTGATATACTCATCACCATCAGCTCATATACGTCACCACTGAGAGGCACGAGCGTACCTTTTATAGGACGATCGGGCCTTCTCTCATCGAGTCAACCACGTGGGCCCAGTACGGATTGATTGACTTCACACAACCTTTGAATTTCTTCGTATGTGTGTGCAGGTTTCCTAAAAGCTAGGCTAAAAGCACCGAATAAACGTACATATGAAATTCGAAAACCGAAGAACAGATTGGTATGTGGTACAGGAGGCAGCGGCCCTATCCACTACACCATCGAACTTGTTAAAAGTCACTATGCATCCAAAATATGGAACGATGTCCAATCTCCGATTAGAATTGAAAATGTAATTAATAAAGCAAGTGTCTGAAACCCTTAAGTCCGTTCATTGTTTTACTGTAACTTTAAGTAGGTAGTTATCTTTTTAGTTTCGTAAGCTATTATGGAAGTATCTTATGTGTGTGTAGGCTTTCACTTATGTATATTATCCCTTAAAAATACGTAAAGTATGTCTAGTTATAAGAAATAGTTGCAAAAAAAAAAGTTATTTATTTTTGTAAACAATACATACTGTAGTATCTTATTTACTTTTAATCATAATTGGTTCTTTTTTATATCTTGATGTTCTCTTTGTAACGATCGTCGACTCGCGTTGCGGTCGTGGCAGAATTATCAACGTTACAGTTTTACTGTAACATGTAAGCAGAGTCAGAGCCCTTTCACTGTATTATCTCCTTTGTATAACCTCCTTTATGATGAATAAATGAGTTATCTATCTTAAATTTGCAATTTTTTTTTCAGTCCGTGTCTCAACTGGGCCACGCTCTATGTACGTCTCGGCTGGAGGAGTGCTCCTTAGTGCACGTGTACTGGCCTCGCGAGCTGTGCGCGCTGCTCCGAGACGACGTGGTGCTAGTGGACAGCCCTGGGGTGAGTAGCTGCGGCTCTCCGTGCTCCTTAGTGCACGTGTACTGGCCTCGCGAGCTGTGCGCGCTGCTCCGAGACGACGTGGTGCTAGTGGACAGCCCTGGGGTGAGTAGCTGCGGCTCTCCGTGCTCCTTAGTGCACGTGTACTGGCCTCGCGAGCTGTGCGCGCTGCTCCGAGACGACGTGGTGCTAGTGGACAGCCCTGGGGTGAGTAGCTGCGGCTCTCCGTGCTCCTTAGTGCACGTGTACTGGCCTCGCGAGCTGTGCGCGCTGCTCCGAGACGACGTGGTGCTAGTGGACAGCCCTGGGGTGAGTAGCTGGGGCTCTCCGTGCTCCTTAGTGCACGTGTACTGGCCTCGCGAGCTGTGCGCGCTGCTCCGAGACGACGTGGTGCTAGTGGACAGCCCTGGGGTGAGTAGCTGGGGCTCTCCGTGCTCCTTAGTGCACGTGTACTGGCCTCGCGAGCTGTGCGCGCTGCTCCGAGACGACGTGGTGCTAGTGGACAGCCCTGGGGTGAGTAGCTGCGGCTCTCCATGCTCCTTAGTGCACGTGTACTGGCCTCGCGAGCTGTGCGCGCTGCTCCGAGACGACGTGGTGCTAGTGGACAGCCCTGGGGTGAGTAGCTGCGGCTCTCCGTGCTCCTTAGTGCACGTGTACTGGCCTCGCGAGCTGTGCGCGCTGCTCCGAGACGACGTGGTGCTAGTGGACAGCCCTGGGGTGAGTAGCTGGGGCTCTCCGTGCTCCTTAGTGCACGTGTACTGGCCTCGCGAGCTGTGCGCGCTGCTCCGAGACGACGTGGTGCTAGTGGACAGCCCTGGGGTGAGTAGCTGGGGCTCTCCGTGCTCCTTAGGGCACGTGTACTGGCCTCGCGAGCTGTGCGCGCTGCTCCGAGACGACGTGGTGCTAGTGGACAGCCCTGGGGTGAGTAGCTGGGGCTCTCCGTGCTCCTTAGTGCACGTGTACTGGCCTCGCGAGCTGTGCGCGCTGCTCCGAGACGACGTGGTGCTAGTGGACAGCCCTGGGGTGAGTAGCTGGGGCTCTCCGTGCTCCTTAGTGCACGTGTACTGGCCTCGCGAGCTGTGCGCGCTGCTCCGAGACGACGTGGTGCTAGTGGACAGCCCTGGGGTGAGTAGCTGGGGCTCTCCGTGCTCCTTAGTGCACGTGTACTGGCCTCGCGAGCTGTGCGCGCTGCTCCGAGACGACGTGGTGCTAGTGGACAGCCCTGGGGTGAGTAGCTGGGGCTCTCCGTGCTCCTTAGTGCACGTGTACTGGCCTCGCGAGCTGTGCGCGCTGCTCCGAGACGACGTGGTGCTAGTGGACAGCCCTGGGGTGAGTAGCTGGGGCTCTCCGTGCTCCTTAGGGCACGTGTACTGGCCTCGCGAGCTGTGCGCGCTGCTCCGAGACGACGTGGTGCTAGTGGACAGCCCTGGGGTGAGTAGCTGGGGCTCTCCGTGCTCCTTAGTTCACGTGTACTGGCCTCGCGAGCTGTGCGCGCTGCTCCGAGACGACGTGATGCTAGTGGACAGCCCTGTGGTGAGTAGCTGCGGCTCTCCGTGCTCCTTAGTTCACGTGTACTGGCCTCGCGAGCTGTGCGCGCTGCTCCGAGACGACGTGGTGCTAGTGGACAGCCCTGGGGTGAGTAGCTGGGGCTCTCCGTGCTCCTTAGTGCACGTGTACTGGCCTAGTGGACAGCCCTGGCGTTAGTCGATTATATTATATATTACATTAGTCAATTTATCACCTGATTGTCTACAAAAGTAAAAGGATTTCGTTTTTCCGAGGGCACACTAAGCCGTCGATCCCCGTCACTGATTTTTGATATCAAACAAACCATGTTAGAGGCCTAATAACTGTGATAATAGGCGGTTTGTAAAACTCTGACGCGGGTGAACATGCGCGCCACGAGATAATTTAGTCAACGCGCGTGCGAAACTTCACCACGTCTGTACGGGACAGGCCATTGCCGGCATGATGGAACCTAGCGGACGGGTTGTGAGGACGCTCGCGGGTGCGAGGTATTGACACGAATAGTTTGTGATTTAGTCCGATTTAATTATGAAATATATACTTCCATGCTGGTCTGGGAGCGAGACAAAAACATAGAATGTGCCAGCTGCATTTCCTTCCGGGCAGGCTGTAAGATCCAGCTAAGGGATCCGAGGGTTTCAGTATATTGTAATTTAGGCGATAGGCTGACAACCTGTCACTACAGCAATATACCTAGAATTATATCTTAAATAACCCTCAAAACTTTGTCAGACGTGGCGGAATGAACTTTGGTTTAGGCGTGATTATATGTATGTATGTAATTATGAAATATAATGCTATTTTATATTGATAATACTTAACTCTTTAGCAGCTAAGCTATTTTGGGTATAAAAACCGTGCGTGCTATCCTCAACTCGCGCAGGAAGTGTTCGCGGACGGCCGCCGGCCGTTGCGTTCTTATCTTTAACGCTATAACTGTGCGCCGGACCGGTCCTACCTAGCGGGTTCGGCGATAGCAATACGCCAGAAACCAGTACGCGTCGACTCGCTACGTTATAATCACTATAATATATCAATAAATATATTAATTAAAACCAAAGATATACATAATATATTGAACGCTCTCAAATGAGTCAATATTATATGAGATGTATCAGTCCTGGCACAGACTTTGGTCCATTGGGGCTGCTACTGAACACTAGTCATGTTTATAGGCGTCTCTTTATTTATGCTTTTGTTGTATAGTGTGTATAATGTACATTCTTTTTGGGGTAAATAATAAAAATAAATAAACATTACAAACAAAAGTTGATGTAACCCTTGTGGCGAGGGCAAGGGCACAGGCGTCCGGTAGAGTCGACCCCGCGTCGTGGCGACAGTTGGTTACTCAAATTTACGCACCTACGCCGCGGGTTTGTGAGCACAGTCGCTACAGTAAGCTCCACCTATGTGGCGGGTTTTAGCGGCCAATGAGTAAATACACACAACTATAGAATGATTTATGTATTACATGCGTATAAGTTACAAGATCAGCATGTCACGCAGAATTGTCAATAATATGTAGTAAGCAAGTCGATGACCTGCGCGACATGCTGAGTAAGATGATTCGAGTTGGCTCGAACGACGCCTAAAGCAAGACGGTAATCAGTATGAAGTCTTCTCAAGTCGAACAACGGCCCGAAGAACCTTGGTGTTAGAGTTTTCAAACCACCTACCAGCACATCTATTAGGCCTCTGACATGGTTTGAGTAACGACCACTATCAAAGACAGCGACCAGGACCGACGGCTTAACGTGCCCTCTGTAGCACGGAATCTTTTTACTTTTCGGAAAATCAGGTGATTCAGCCAGCAATGTCAAAAAATAATAAATTCGTCACCCCCTTTACCGTTTCTGTAGCTCAGTTAGATCTTATGGATCGGCATTCCAGAGATGCAGGTTTTATTTTCATTTTATTAAGGTAATCAACAGCTCTTTACAAACTATTAGTACATAACGCTTAGGGCTAGAATTATGGAGCAAATAACAGATTACCCCAGATTTACCAAGGGCAGAGTAATTAAAGTTAACTAGCTTACAATAAGAACAGGTATCTTAAACTTAAGTAATAAGTGGTTATAAAACTAATACTATTAGCAAAGTATGAAACACTTCATCTGTGTGGTCTAAATATAGAATAACGTAATAACACGATAAAGTAAGTATTAAGAGGTAAGAGTGATTATCGTAATTGTTCATTAGCATAATGCACTGAAGCTCGATTGAGATAAAATACATACATTTGAATCCTGCCAGACACGAATTTAAAAGAAAATACCATTGTACATGCTAAAATCGTCAAAAAAATTGTTTAATATGGTTTCATGTTTGGAATTGCAGGTAGACGTAACCCCGAATTTAGACGAATGGATCGACAAGTACTGCCTGGACGCCGACGTGTTTGTGCTCGTAGCTAATGCGGAGTCCACGCTCATGGTCACCGTGAGTTCACTGCTTTTTAACATTTTAATGTGGTCTCTAGTTCTACCTTGAAAGTATTGTCCCGCAGTCAAATATAGAATCAGAATAGCATTCTTCTTCTGTCGAGTGGGTATCGAGTCTATTGACCCGATGAGCCCTGGTGTCAAAGTTTTTTAACCGCCTAGTAGCACAACTATCAGGCCTATCTCACTATCAAAGACAGCGACCGGGACCGACGGCCTAACGTGCCCTCCTGAGCACGAAATCTTTTTCTTTTCGGACAATCAGGTGATTCCGCCTGCAATGTCCTAACCAAACTGGGGAAAAAAACACAAAGTGATAAATTCTCAAATATCAACTTTGTGTTTTCCACCCGGGAATCGAACCCAGGACCTCCGAATCAGGAGTCCATGGCACTAGCCACTAGTCCACGGAGGTAGTTAGTTTTGTGTATTACAAGCAGCAGAGTTGAGTCAGCTAACTTATGTCCTAATGGATCTGTGTTTGCTGTGTTCTATTCATACATAAAGTGTTTAGTGTTTTGTTTAAAATATAGTATTAAGTAATAATTATATAATTGAAAATTTTATTATTTATTTTATTTTAAAAGAAGCTGTGGAGACTTTGCTTTGTCAGTTGGTTCTGTAGTGGATGTAGGCTATTTTGTCTGTGTTTAAAAAAAAGATGCATGTTACAAAGGTGAAAGAATGATCTTCATTGAATGTGAAACTATGTTACATTTCAGAGAAAAAAATATATAAATCTGTTACAGCCGGTTTAAACGGTTCAAGTTTTAAGTATAGTTGGTAAGTTGAAACAAGTAACCAATTAGCTTTAAATTTGCCTTTCAAAGCAAATGTACCAACTTACCAACTTGAAAGCCAACTTACCAACTGTACTTAGTATTGTCTTAATGAATAAATAATTATATTAAAAGTAGTATTAAAAAAATATTTATTTATTTTTTCTGTGTCGCACTGTTTTTCACAATCCTCACTTGTAGACTAACAACGCAACACTGATTTCTGAACAATATTTTTGTTTCAGGAAAAGAACTTTTTCCACAAAGTATCGACGAAGATATCGCAACCGAACATATTCATACTGAACAACCGCTGGGACGCCTCCGCCTCGGAACCAGAATACTTGGATCAAGTGAGTTAAAGTTCATTTTTTTAGCGTTGAATTATCGACACCAACATATTTTGGTCTTACCGTGTAATCTACTGGTCTTACAGTGTAATCTACAGGTCTTACAGTGTAAGCTATTAGCACAGCTCGGACACTCCTAACTACCATGTCATTTTGGTCATACATCGACAGACGGCATGTTGCACTTGGCATGCGTTTGTGTGTGTGTTATAAGGGTTGACAAATTTTGTTATACCGGTCATAATCATCACTTGATTATTCCGGTTCTTGATTAAACCAACGTTTTAAAGTAGTTTACTGTAACTGAATAGTTAGGATAGATTAGGTTGCATATTTTGTATGAATTTATTTCCCGTCTCTCATCACTGTAATCTAAGAGTTACTATTGGAGTCATATATTGTGGTAGAAAGACATCCGTACACGGAACAGTACTAACCATCTTTGGAACACAAAACTTTATTTTTTCCGTTACACTGGGAAACATGCGCGCGCCATACCCGCTAAGCGTACGCTCAATGTGGCCCACAATCCGGCGCGGAGTGTGACGTATGTCGGACTGGGGAAGGGAGGTGAATGTCCATTCTGTATGTAGTACTATTATATATTGTGCTATTAGTATTACAGTAAAATCTATAGGTCTTACAATGTAACCTACAGGTCTTATAGTGCACTCGTTATTCCAGGTGCGTACCCAGCACGCGAACAGATGCGTTGACTTCTTATCGCGCGAGCTGCGCGTCTGTTCCCCGAAGGAAGCGGAGGAAAGGATCTTCTTCATCTCGGCTAAAGAAGCTCTGCTCACGCGCATGCGGGAACGAGAGAAACCCGTCTCTTGTAAGTTTATATCTTGATGAGAAATTTGGCTTAAATTCTAGCTAGAATAAAAATAATCTTCCAAGCTGGCCTGGGAGCGAGAGATTAACGTAGAATGAGCCAGCTTCATTTCCTCCCGCGCATGCTGTAAAATCCAGCAAAGGGATCCGAGGGTTTCAGTATATTGCAATTTAGGCGATGGGCTGACAACCTGTCACTACAGCAATTACGTGCAAAACTATCTTAAATAACCCTCAAAACTTCGTCAGACGTGGCGGAACGACCTTTGTTTAGTTCGTTTACGCTCTGCCTACCCCTAGGGATAAAGGCGTTATATGTATATAATAAAAAAATACAAAAATAATGTAGAGTCGAGACAGGGCAATTATTTAATTATTAAATTTTCTCTTCCTTATTCTGTTATTCTTCTCTTATATATTTATATGTATATGATATAGTCAAGCCATCAGCCCATTTTCATTCATCGCCCAACCTATTTAGACTGAATACCATGCTGACCGCTAGGATTGGGTCTGGTTTCCCTTCTGGGTTGCGGAGGTCAGATGGCAGTCGCTCTGTGTATAAACCAGTACCCTCGTTCAATCACCTAGATTAGGTAGCTGACCCCGTGATATACGGGATAAGGCTAGGGAATGATGATGACCATGCTGAGTACTCTCTTTCGCACGAATACGTCGTAATTTTACCACTATCTCCGTCATAAAACACTTTCTAATCAACACCCTTACTTACTTAGGTATTATTTAATATATATATTTATTTAACTTTATGCACATAAATGTTACATGGGCGCGCTTAACGCCAAAGGCATTATCTACCAGTCTACCTTAGGACATGTGGAAATGACAAGGTATTACAATTTATACTTGTGGTGGTCGGCACTTGGTGAAACTCCATATATTTTTTTTTAGCCACAGTTGACTATAACTAACATATCAATTGTTGCACTTCGTTCGCTAAATATGAATGGTGTATTTAAAATGTTTTATGTGTTGTGTATGATATGTATAAAATCCCTGATGATGCTATAAGTTAGCGAAACCGGTAGGATTAAATTATATTACAAAACAAGTACAAGTGTTTTTAATAACAACATTATAGACAAGGTATTATGTATTGTTCCAGCGCCAATGCTAGCGGACGGCCACCAAGTGCGTTATTTCGAGTTCGTGGACTTCGAGCGCAAGTTCGAGGAGTGCATCAGCCAGTCCGCCGTGCGCACCAAGTTCGCGCAGCACTCGAGGCGCGGCCGGAACATTGCCGCTGACGTCATGCGCGCGCTGGAACAGGTATGCCCAGCCGAACATACTGACTAGCCAAGTTAGTTAATCTTTAATTAAACCAAGCAATCGCACTAATCTAAGTCCGATCCATTAAACAATTCCGCCAATTTATGGATCCAATTAACCAATCGATCAATCAAACAAATAATCGATCAAATCTACCGATCCAATCAACTAATCCATCGACCCCATCAACTAATCCATCGATCCCATCAACGAATCCATCGATGATATCCACCAATCCACCGATCACTGTAACCAATCTACCAATCAATTCAACTAATCCACCAATCCACCGATCAATTCAACAAATCCACCGATCCAATCAACTAATCCTTCGATCCAATCAACAAATCCATCGATGATATCTACCATTCCACTGATCACATCAACCAATCGACCGATCACTTCAACTAATCCACCAATCAATTCAACTAATCCACCAATTTACGATCAATTCAACCAATCCACCAATCAATTCAACTAATCCACCAATCCACCGATTAAATCGACCAATTAACTATACCAACCAAGAAACCTACCAATAAAAAAACTAATGACAATTATTTACTCACCAGGTGTACACAACGGCGACAGATCAAAAAACAGCCAAAGTGGAGAAGCAAAGGATTCTGCACGAGCAGCTGACCGCTATTGAGGAACAGCTGACCACTATCACCAGGCAGATGAAGGACAAGATCAACAGGATGGTCGAGAGCGTCGAACACAAGGTAGCACTTACAACACTATTGTACTTGAAGCGAACTTATTCTATAGCCAAAAGAATAGTAGCTGTGACAGATGCAATTCCCATAGATTTGTTTTTTTTTTCTTATTCTATGGAATGGAATCCGTTGTAGTTTGGTGATACAAATTCCCCCGTATGGTTGAAGAAGTGTTTTTTTTTTTTTTATGGAATTGGAAGTAGCAGACACATTCCTTATTTTAGGTGAAAGTGATTAGGAGTAATTTTAAATTGTTATATTTTTATGTACTCTAATATTATGATCGATCTGGCGATTACTCCACCGACAAGAGCAAAGCTCTTAAATTTATGATGATGATGAATATTATGATCACAATAAATAGAAAAACGTTAAGGAAACGTGTTGTTTTAAATCTTTCAGTCAGCCTATGATACGATCGCTAGCACGTAGAATCCCTACCCCGCTCAATGTGGTTAAACGTTATCCTTATTACTTCTAGGTGTCCCTGACGCTAAGCCAGGAGATCAGACGGCTGTCAGCTCTAGTGGACGAGTACGACACGCCCTTCAGACCCGAGCGGCAGGCGCTGGAGGCCTACAAGCGGGCGCTGCATCGACACGTTGAGGCCGGGCTGGGGTCTCGACTCAAGAAACGACTGTCGTCTGATATAGGACATGAGATGGATGAGGCGCAGAAAGAAATGGCTGGTAAGGGACAATCTAACCGACCAATTCATCAATCAAACTTACCGACCAATCCATCGAACAAACTAACCGACCAATCCATCAATCACACTTACCGACCAATCTGTCAATCAAACTTACCGACCAATCTATTTATTAAACTTACCGACCAATCCATCAAACAAACTTACCGACCAATCCATCGAACATACTAACCGACAAATCCATCGAACATACTATCCGACAAATCCATCAATCAAACTTACCGACCTATCTGTCAATCAAACTTACCGATCAATCTATCAATCAAACTTACCGACCAATCCATCGAACAAACTAACCGACAAATCCATCAATCAAACTTACCGACCAATCTATCAATCAAACTTACCGACCAATCTATCAAACAAACTTACCGATCAATCTATCAATCAAACTTACCGACCAATCCATCAATCAAACTTACCGACCAATCTATTAATCAAGATTACCGAACAATCGATCAATCAAATCAAACCAAACCTAACCATTATAAATCTGTATAATATTGCTATAGTGACGTTGTCAGCCCATCGCCTAAATTGGAATATATACAGAAACCCTCGGATCCCTTAGCTGGTTTTATAGCATGCCGGGGAGGAAATGCAGCCGGCACATTTTATGTTTTTCCTTAGCTCCCAGTCCAGCATGGAAGACTATTACTAGTACCAGTTATAAACCTACTTATTCTATGCAGTCTACCTCATATTCTGTAGAGAAAAACCGAGACCTGTCATTTTATTTACTTATTTATTTATTATTTATACATAATTTTCAGCATTACAGCATTGTACGCCAAGGCGCTGACAAATTTTAAGTATTAACAACTTATTATACCATATATAACTATAATAGTAAACAATTAAACATTTTTGCAATATTTTAAAATCACTTTTCGCAGTATGTGCCACTGCTCAGCAAATAAGTCGCAGTCTGGTCAGTCAATATGTCAACAAACCAAGCCCTCACATTTTGTTTTTCCTTTGCTCCCAGTCCATCATGGAAGGATGCGCCTTAAACGATTTATTTATTTATCGTATGGCATAGGTAACTGGTATACTCATTCATCAGAGTTTTATACTCGTACCCAAATATGTCCTTGCATTATCTGACAAGAGTTTAAGTTTAATTAATAATAAATAAATAAAAAGCGCTTTATTTCCATTTTCTTATGTCTAGGTAATTAACAAAGGTTGGGACACTTCTTTTAAGTAAAAAATACCTGTGTTAGAAGGCCCCGCTCCTCCCACGGGTTATCGTAAAGATGTGTTACAATTAAAATACAATCCAAAATCATCTCCTAATATAGGGGATTGAACGAGAGTACTGGTTTTTACACAGAGCGACTGCCATCTGACCTCCGCAACCCAGAAGGGAAACCAGACCCAATCCTAGATTAGGTCACGAGTTTTCAAGCCGCAAATGCTTAGCACTGGCCTCCGATATGGCTTAACGACTAATATCTACGGTATTAAACGATATTAACCGGGACCAACGGCTTAACGTGCCTTCCGAAGCACGGAAAAAGCGCCGAATAAACGTACATATGAAATTCGAAAACCGAAAAACACATTGGTACGTGGTGGGGTTCGAACCACGACCTCCCGCTCAGGAGGCAGCGGCCCTATCCACTACACCATCGGGCTCTCTAAATACAATCCAAAATATAAATAAATAAAACTAAGAAAAGTAAATATTAACGATGAACTATCTAAACACTTGTTGTATTGTTCCAGACCGCATGTACAACATCTTGCCGATGCACAAGCGCGCGGCGGCGGCCAGCTGCATCGTGCTGCATCAGCAGCCCTTCGAGGTGCTCTACCGGCTCAACTGTGACAACCTGTGCGCCGATTTCCAGGTCAGTGACATGATAAACGTTACAGTAAACGTTAACTGCCAGCATAGAGGCCTTCTGTTGTTTTCAAAAATACTTGATACAATTACTTACACATCACTAGCGTCACCACGCCGAACGGTGTACAGTGTGTTACATATTGCTGAATCGTCATAACTTACTATAACATGTGTCGCTACAGTATAATCACATCATCGTTTCAGCTAGTGTCTAGCTACTGGTTTTTTCTGGAAGATTATACTTATTTTTTGTTTATCAAGTCAACCTAGTCTAATTTACCATATTGTTGTTAAGTTGCTAACTGCCTCCGTGGTCTAGCGGTCTGAGCCTTGCGCTCTCGACCCGGAGGTCCCGGGTTCGATTCCCCGCGGGGACAAAGACTTTTTGTTTTTGTTTCTAGTTTGGTTAGGAAATTGCAGGCTGAACACCTGATTGTCCGAAAAGTAAGATGATCCATGCTATCGGATGGGCATGTAAATAGTCGGTCTTGCGCCTGATTTCTCTCTGGTCGTGTCAGTCAATCTGTCTCATCAGAATAAGAGATTGAAGGAATAGAGAGTGCACCTGTGTGTAGCGCAAACACTTGGGCACTAAAAGCTAGTCCTGCTCAGTTGGCCGGTGTCTGGGAGTTTGGTCGCCATCACCGAAAATCGGTGGGAGGACTATTATTATTTATTAAACATTACAGTTTTCACTTTTAATTTCATTACAATTTTATATTGTTCCACCATGCAGACCTTCCAATCCCAACTTCCGATCAATCCTAAATCGGACAATATGTAGTAAAATCAGATGTCCGATTTAGTAGGAGCTAGGAATGGTCGAACGATCGCGCTACACATTACCCGATTTAGATTTGATCGGAAGATAGGATCGGAAGGTCTGAATGGTCCATAAAAACCTATTTGAAAGGAAACATATCGAGGCTAAAGTTATCACATCGTCACAATCATGATTTCTATGACTTGTAACTGTATATTTGTATTGCAGGAGGATCTGTCGTTCCGGTTCTCGTACGGCATCACGGCGCTGATCCAGCGCTTCCAAGGCAAGAACACCAACAAGATCGCGCTCAAGAACCCGCCCACATACACCAGCGTAAGTTGAACTTATGATCGGAAGTCATCCATGAACTGTTGAAAAGTATGAGACACATTACGTAGGCCAAAAGGTAACCTTGGAAATTCATATAAATCAAAAAGAGTTATAATCTATGCATCATTGAAAACTGCGAGCCGCGTTACGTAGGCCAAAAGGTAACCTTGGAAATTCATATTAACCAAATCAGTTATAGTTGCAGTTTTTTTTCTATGTCATTTTGAATAACGCTGATACAATGATATGACTTATTTTATGCGTGTGTTGATTGAACGCGTATTCTAATTCTTAGATGTTTAACATATAAATTGACAAACTCCGCGACATGACTAGGTGAACAAGATATGTGTACATATATACATACATAAAATCACGACTGTATCCCTAATGGGGAAGGCAGAGCAAAAACAACCTATACAAAGGTTATTCCGCTCGTCTTACAAGTTTTGAGGGTTTCATATTATTACAGATGACGACGTATATTGCTATAGTGTCGGGTTGTCAGACATTTTTTTTTCAGTTTTGACAGCATGCCTGGGAACTGCAGCTGGCACATTTTATGTTTTTCTTTCACTCCCAGTCCAGCATGGAAGTATGCGTGTAGCGGGTACCTTGAATTTAAACTATCGTTGCAGATCCCACCTTCGATATCGTCCGTGCCGTCGTCGCTGGAGGTGGCGCGGCCGGCCGCCAACGGGCCGGGCGCGCTCGGGCCGCTCAGCGCCGAGGAGTGGAGCATGGTGTCGCGCTTCGCCCTCGGCGCGCTCACCAGCCAGGGCACCATGGGCGGCCTGCTGCTCTCCGGACTCGTGAGTACACATACAGAATAATAATAAATGTATTTAAAAAGTCCACAATTATTAAAATACATAGGCCAATGAATCCTGCACTAAGTTCGAGACTTGTATCGCAGGGGTCGCGTTCAACAGTTGTACAAATGGACGTCATAATGCGTGTTTCATAATTACAATTGACAAAGGCAAAACAAAATATAAAAGGTTAGTTGTTTTTTTTTAAATAAGTAAAAGAAACATAATGAAAAAAATCAATAAAAGGTACTAAAAGAAACTGTCATAAATACCTAAATATTGCAAAAATTATCACACATACAGGCAGCATGGTGCTGCTAAACTCCTCACTCGGCTCAAATATTAATATATTGCTCCACTAAGCATGATGAAAGAAAGAAAGATTATAATTTTATTTTGCTCCACAACACAATAACAACATGTTACAAAATTAAACTTATCCTAAAATAGAAATTATATTGTGTAATAGGAACAAAAATGGTCTCCACTCAGCATATGTGCAGGCAGCAGAAGCTACCTACAGCGCTGGTATTCTGTGAAACCAAAGTGTTATGTGAACAGCAAACTTGTTTTCATCATTCAATATAATAAAAATGAAAAATAAACATTTAGGAGAGGACAATCTAAAATTTAAAAAAATGGAGGGATCGTGTGAATGGTAATGTTTAGAACAAGTCTTCTTCCTATTTCAAGTCAACGAACGACCCGATGAACCGTGGATTCTGAGTTTTTAAACCGTCTATTAGTCATTTACTAACACGTAATAATTAGTTTGTGTTACGACCACTGTCAAAAACAGCGATCGGGACCACCCTCCGAAGTATGCAATCTTTTAGAATACGTGTGTTAAAGACTCAAAACGTAGACGTGGCAAAACGACCTTGGTTTAGATCGTATACACTCTGCCTACTGGCGTGATTATATGTATGTATGTGTTAAAGTGACGGCTGACTGTGATGAATTGAACACCATTTACGATTGATTTCTAATGTATATTTTTCCGTTCCAGCTCCTAAAAACGGTCGGGTGGCGCATCGTGGCGGTGACGGGGGTCGTGTACGGAGCCCTGTACATGTACGAGCGCCTCACCTGGACCGCCAAGGCGCAGGAGCGGCTGTTCAAGAAGCAGTACGTGGCGCACGCCAGCAAGAAGCTGCGGCTCATCGTGGACCTCACCAGCGCCAACTGCAGCCACCAAGTGCAGCAGTGAGTATCGTCACGCCATCGTTTCAGCTCGTGTCTTGCCACTGGCGTTTTCTGGAAGATTATACCGTATCTTCAAATCAACCAAGTCTAATTTACATACATATATACATACAATCACGCCTTTATCCCTAATGGGGTAGGCAGAGCGTAAACGACCCAAAAAAAAAGGTCGTTCCGCCACGTCTGACAATGTTTAATTCTAGTCTAATTTACCATCACCAGCCTAGCCTTATCCCGTATCTCACGGGGTCGGACACCTAATCTAGGGAATTAAACAAAGGTTCTGGGTTTTACACAGAGCGACTACCATCTAACCTCCGCAACCCAGAAGGGAAACCAGACCCAATCCTAGATTAGGTCAGAGTTTTCAAGCGGCCAACGCTTAGCACTGGCCTCTTTCGACAAATATCTACTGTATTAAACGATATTCTAATTTACCATATTGTTGTTAATTATCTTATTTACTAACTTCGCTGCCCAAAAAGTGGTTCTTCGCCTTAGACACCAAATTTCGCCATTCCTTTCCATTTTAACCGTAAAATTGCTATTAGGCCTACACAAGAAACGCCACGTCCGACAAAATGTTGAGGGTTATTTAAGATAGATTTGTAGGTAAGTATATATTCCTGTAGTGACAGGTTGTCAGCCCATCGCCTAAATTGCGATGTACTGAAACCCTCAGATCCCTTAGCTGATTTTTACAGCAAGCCCGGGAGGAAATACAGCCGGGACATTCCAGTCCAGCGTGGAAGATGAAGATGAGATGAAATTATCAATTAATGTATCATTTCTGTAAAATTTCTGTTACTAAATAATTGTGGAAGATGAGATGAAATTATCAATTAATGTTTAATTTCTGTTACTAACTGATTTGGATATTGAATATTGTTTTATCTTTTATCCAGGGAGCTGTCGACGATGTTCGCGCGCCTGTGCCGGCTCATCGATGAAGCCACCACCGAGATGGACGAAGAGCTCTGCGGCGTCAGGGAAGCCACCAAGATGCTGGAGGAAGCTTCATCTTCAGCCAAGAAGCTGCGCAACAAGGCCAACTACCTGCACCACGAACTAGAACTGTTCGATGACGCCTTCCTCAAGGGCAACTAGGTGAGTGGTCTGTTCTACATACTGCTCACTGATGAGGAGCTGATGGAAGTCATCAAGATGCTGGAGGAGGCTTCATCTTCAGCCAAGAAGCTGCGCAACAAGGCCAACTACCTGCACCACGAACTAGAACTGTTCGATGACGCCTTCCTCAAGGGCAACTAGGTGAGTGGTCTGTTCTACACACTCCTCACTGATGAGGAGCTGATGGAAGCCATCAAGATGCTGGAGGAGGCTTCATCTTCAGCCAAGAAGCTGCGCAACAAGGCCAACTACCTGCACCACGAACTAGAACTGTTCGATGACGCCTTCCTCAAGGGCAACTAGGTGAGTGGTCTGTTCTACATACTGCTCACTGATGAGGAGCTGATGGAAGCCACCAAGATGCTGGAGGAGGCTTCATCTTCAGCCAAGAAGCTGCGCAACAAGGCCAACTACCTGCACCACGAACTAGAACTGTTCGACGACGCCTTCCTCAAGGGCAACTAGGTGAGTGGTCTGTTCTACACACTCCTCACTGTATGAGGAGCTGATGGAAGCCATCAAGATGCTGGAGGAGGGTTCATCTTCCGCTAAGAAGCTGCGCAATAAGGCCAACTAGGTGAGTGTTCCTTCGAACTAAGCACTTCACGCTAAAAACATATCTGGCGAGCGTAGCAAGTTAGATAACCCACTGTCTAAATACGTATAGCGAGCAGAGCGAGGTAGACATTTCACGTTGACGCGAATTTCAAACACAGACAAATCGCCTGCACTATGACCGATATACATACGTATGGCAAGCATCATCTGCCTAGCCTTATCCCGTATCTCCCGGGGTCGGCTACCTAATATAGGGGATTGAACGAGGGTATTGGTTTTTACACAGAGCGACTGCCATCTGATCTCCGCAACCCAGAAGGGAAACCAGACCCAATCGTAGTTTAGGTCAGTT